>CAWUFW010000237.1:2040000-3240000 GCA_963921515.1 Calotriton arnoldi | reverse complement strand
CTACACTCAGAGAAACCTAGCAAACCTGTAAATGTTTGTAAACTAGACATACTGGGGAATCCAGGATGAGGTGACTTCTGTGGCTCTCACCAAGCTCTGTTACCCAGAATCCCTTGCAAACCTCAAACGTTGTAAAAAAAACAATTTCCTCAGATTTCTGTGATGGAAAGTTCTGGAATCTGCAGGGGGCCACAAACATTCACCAACCCAGCATTCCCCAAAGTGTCCCGATAAAAATGGCACCTCACTTGGGTGGGTAGGCTTAGCGCCCGCATCAGAAAACAGCCCAAAACGCAATGTAGACACAACACATTTTCCACAGAAAACTGACCCTTTTTTTGCAATGTTCCTAGCTGTTGATTTTTAACCCTAGCTTAGCCAGCACTTAGGGAAACCTAGCAATCCTCTAAATTTTTTAAAACTAGACACCGAGGGGAATCCAGGCTGGGGTGACTTGTGTGGCTCTCACCAGGTTCTGTTACCCAGAATCCCTTGCAAACCTCAAACTATGTAAAAAAAAAAAACACATTTTCCTCACATTTCTGTGATGAAAAGTTCTGGAATCTGCGGGGAGCCACAAACTTTCACCCACCCAGCATTCCCCAAAGTCTTGCAATAAAAATGGTACCTCACTTGTGTGGGTAGGACTAGTGCCTGCAACAGGAAACGGCCCAAAATGCAATGTGGACACATCAAATTTTTCCAGTGAAAACTGACCCTTTGTTTACAATGTGCCTAGCTGTGGATTTTGGACCCTAGCGTATCAGCAAAAACTTCCTACCACCCAGCGTTCCCCTCTGTCTCCCGACAAAAATCATACCTCTCTTGTGTGGGTGCCTAAAGCAGAGTAACCCTAAAAATGTAAAAAATTAAAAACTGAGGAGGAACCAAACCATGTCCATTAGGGCAGTTTTTAATATGTTTTTAGGGTGACTCTGCTTTGGGCACTCACACAAGTGAGGTATCATTTTTATCAGGAGATCGGGGGAACGCTGGGTGGTAGGAAATTTGTGCCGGCGCGGTGATCCTACAAGTTTGCCACACAAACATGTGAGGAAAATTTGACTTTTTAGCTAAACTTGAGGTTTGCAGAGGATTCTGGGTAAATAAACGCTGGGGGATCCATGCATGCCACACCGCCAGCCAACTGTCAGTCCACACACACTGCCAGGCAAGTGCCAGTCCACGCACACCGTTAGCCAAACGCCACCCACGCACACCACCAGCCAAGCACCATCCAACACATACGGCAAGCCAAACAGCCAGTCCACACATACCACCAGCAAAATGCCAGTACCCACACAGCCAGCCAAACGTCAGTACATGCAGACCATCAGCCAAACTCCAGTTCACACACACACACACACAGAAACTTTCCCTGGTATCTAATGGTTTTGGGGGCAGACAAGCCTAAAAATATCACTGATCTGCCCCCAAGGGGAGCAGAAATGGCTAAGATGTGTGCCTAAAAAAAGGGGGGAGCAAAGCTTGAGTATGGGGCTGCTCCCTAACATGCCCATAAACAAATCCTTGGTGCCTAGTGGTCTTTATGCCCCCACCCAGGGGGGCTGAACACGTGTAATAATCACCATCTGCCCCTGGGGGGGCCCATATTTTTTGGGAGGGTGGGGGCATCGACATGCCCATTCTGGGCAGCCCCACCCCTACACAAAGTAAAAATAGTCCCTGGTGCCTAGTGGGCTTCTTGTCCCCCTGGGGGGGGCAGATCAGGGGCTATTGCCACGATATGCCCCCCAGGGGGGCAGAAAGACTGTGGCCATTTTTTGGGAGGGGTGGGGGTATTGGCATGCCCTTTATGGCCACCCCTCTTTTATAAAAAAAAGAATCCCTGGTGTCTAGTGAGCTTTCTGCACCCCCTGGGGGGCAGATCGAGAGTAATAACACCTATCTGCCCTCTGGGGGGAAGAAAGACTGTCTCTTTTGTGTTGGGGTGGGGGCATTGGCATGCCCATTGTGGGTAGGCCCCACCCCTCTTTTATAACAAAAAAAATAATCCCTGGTCCCTAGTGGGCTTAATAATCCCTATATACCCCATTGGCATACCCCTTTTGGGCAGCCCCCACCCCTATGTTTTACAAAAAAAATCCCTGACTCCTAGTGTGCATTCTGTCCCTGGGGGGCAGATAGCGGACTATTGCCCGCTTCTGCCCCACAGGGGGAGCAGAAAGACTGAATATGCCTATAGAAATATGTGGGGCACCAAGGCCCTTGTCCAAGGGGAGATTCTCCCCTTTCCAACGAAACCTCTCCCATGTGTTTCGGTGCTCGGGGCTAAGATAGCCCTGCGAGCCCCGAAGTAGTGAAACTGAAATGAGCCAATAGGCTCATTTCAGTTTTACTTTCAATCTAATGACGTCAGCACACCATGCGCATGATCGTCATTACACTGATGGGGGGAATCTCCGGAGGCTCAAAAACAAGACAGGAAATCACTCTGCAAAGGGCTTTGGTGCTTCTTTGCAGAGGACAGAACGGTTCCATCCTCCCCCACACAAGCACCGTGGCGGAGGACGGAACTGTTCCATCCTCCGCACCTAACAGGTTAAAATTATGTAGCTTGGTGCAACAAAATGGCTTGCCGGGCCGCTCTGTTTCATTTTTTGGTAAATGAGGTCCTAAGTCTCTTAGATCAAAATATCTATGTAACAGGAGGAGTTTGAGCTCCCTTTTGAAAGTTTCAAGGTAAGGCATGATGCAGAGATAGTGAATTCTACATTATTGCGGTGCTGACTGAGAATTATTACTTCATTCAACATTCTAGTTTAAATTTATGAGGCTTAAGTAGAAGTGGTTGTTCATTTCTTGATCCTCGGGGTCCAACAGACATTATCTGATTCTCCATTAAATAACAGAGAGAGGACATATAAAGAATGGTGTGAGTGAGGCAGGCTATTTAAAACTGTGCTCTTGTATCTATGGGAGGCTAGTGAAGTGAGGATCTGGGCAATGTGGCCAAATCTGGTGCAACCTCGTGGCAAGTTAAAGTTGTCTGCTCCTGAACATTCTAAGGTGCAGCCCACTTCATCTAGTCCTGTGGCTTCCATTCCCTTTCCGTGTGTACCCCTCCCTGCCAAACCCCACCTCTACGTCTATCTTCTAGGACTATTGTGAACCCCATCCTAAGGTCATCTTCCTTCCCTCCTCAGTATGGTGCTTGTTGGAAATCAGGACCTGTTTGCAGTGTTCTCACACTTTTTGCCCCATTTGAGACCCCTTGATGCTGGTTTTCTGACTCTGAGAGTGTCTTAGGCTGTGCTCTGGCGGGGCCCGGGGCCAGTGCTACGTTGAAAACACCCAGTGAAAACACACACGCGCATTAGGGTCCACTATGTTTTAGAATACACCTATGAATGGCATGACCTACCCTATAAGTCCTTAGTAGATAATTGGGCAGGGGGAGTAAAACTATCTTTAAGTCCCTAGTACATAATAGGGCATGGTAGTTTAAAGGCCAGCATCTTTTGTTGAACTTGAATGTGTGCACTGCTGAGAGCCTAAGGTCATTTTAAAAGCAGCCTTGTGATGCAACACTGCTTTTCAATGTAAATTGTGCCCAAACTCGACTTTAGTGGTAGGGGCACTTAAAAAGTGATTAACTACAATATTGTGGTATTTTAGATATACTCAGGTGCGCCCCTAGGTGTCCCAGGGGAGGGGGGGGTTATGTCATTATAAGGAGGGCCCTTATAAAAGATGTTATATATGTCCTGAGGATGGATAAATTGCACATTTCACCTTTCCCCTTGTAGTAAAGTGCCTCCCAAAATCGACTTTTGGTGCTAGGAGCACAGTGGAGTGAGGATCTACACTATTTTGGCATATTCAGGACCCCTAAAGTCTCACTAAGGTGTCCCAGGGGTGGGGGTCCTGTACCTATAAGCAGGGGCCTTATAAAATATGTTTCTATGCCCTGGTAATGGAGAAATTGCACATTGCACTTTCCTCATTGTAGATGCCTATCCCCATAGGATAACATGGCAATAGTTTATGAATGCATAAATATTGCTAGGAATTAAATAAAACACCGTTCAAGGACTTAGGAGAATGGTATTGCTAAATCCACCAATATGCCATTGTTGAATTTCTGGGCAGTGGTAGTTGCATATTTACCACTACTAGTAACCCACTTTACGACAGCGCTCAGTTGCTGTGTAACGATGTCTGCGGTATTCAGGTCTGGCTCCTTACATTGACGACAGTTCGCTGTGTCTGATTGGTTTTACATATTGCAAGTGTCCGCCTATTTGTTCCCTTTGATCAGGTTGCATTAGCGCACTCAGTTAATCAACAGGTTTGCCTTGCACCTGTCGTTTGCTTGCCACTTTCTGGACTCGAGAATGGCATGTGAAACGTTCCAGAGGCTATCCCTGTTCAATGCTGAGGCTACAGAGCAGATTTAGGTCTAATCTCCTCATTACAATCACATTCCATGCTCGCCACACAAGCAGTAGTCAGAATCTAAAAAAGGACGCCCCCTGCAGCCACCCATACTCCATGTAATTAATTATAACATGTGTGTGCTAAGTACATTGTAAAATGATGTTAAGCAGTGAGTGCCAGGCATTCCTGTCTGATGATGTAAGTGCATGAACTCATCACTTCAGCTACATCACTTTGTACCCACAGCAGCTTTCTATGACATTAGAAGCAACAAATGCAAGCAGATGTCTTTCCCACGACCTTCCAACTTTCAAAGGGTGTCATAGGATACGTTTCTGACAGATAACAATTCTTTGATCCTGTAAATTGAACTAAAATGGGTTTAGGATAAGTCTGTTATCTAATTTTTTGATAGGTAATGCCAGAAACACTTTCCTGAGGTCAGAGTTTTAGAAGTTAATGTTTGTCATGCAGTCAGATGAACTCGAGGACTGAACCAATGTGCAGAACCGTTTGCCTAATAATAAGGTCATTACGTTACTGTTAGCCCTTCTGCAATTACAAAAAAACTCTGGGTGATATTCACAAGCCCCTATCGCCACCACAACGTCACTTTTCAGTGACGTTGTGGTGGCGATAGGCGCCTCGCCTTATTCACAAGGCAGCGTTAAGCCACTTAACGTGGCGTTACGCTGCCTTGTGAATAGCGCCCCTTTCACGCTGTGTTCAGCGTGAAAGGGGCGTGCAGTGGGTGTTGTGGTGGGCGTTCCACCGCAACACCCATTGATATTTACACTGCCCCCTATTCATAAGGGCAGCGTAAATAGGAGCTAACGCCAAACTTAAGACCAGGAAAACCCTGGTCTTAAGTTGGCGATAGAGGAGAAATGCTTTATTTCTCCTCGTTTTTGCATTTTCCATGTGTGCTGCCTTGTGCAGCACACATGGAAAATTCAAAATGCCATGGTTTGTTCATGTACAGGAAGGTGTCCCTTCCTGTACATGAACAAACCTTTTTTTAAAAATGCCGTTTTGTAACTTACATGTGTGCTGCATGAAGCAGCACACATGTAAGTTACAAAACGGCATTTTTGGTTTGTTTATGTGCAGGAAGGGACACCTTCCTGTACATAAATAAACCTCCCTGCTTGCAGACACCTTTGCACTCTGGTGCAAGGGTGCCTGCGTTGGCGCTAAGTTGTGAAACTTAGCGCCATCGCAGGAGGAAAAGCAAGGCTGCACCATGTCCTTGTGAATATGGTGCAGCCTTGCTTTTCCGAAGTGGTGGAGAGAGGCGTTAAGCCAAGAAGGCTAACGCCTCTCTCCGCCACTTCCTTGTGAATATCCCCCTCTATGTTTGAGTGTGCAGTACTGAGCATCTACCGTACACCTTGTTTCTGTCGTGCAACGGTAAAATAAGTTGTGTGACTTTATGCGCACGCTGTTTGACATAGAACAATGGGGCATTTTATCAAGGAATAGCGATATTTATCGCTAACCGTGCTTAGCGCGAATTTTTTTAACGCCGCCTATCGCTGGAAACTATCGCTGAGATAACACCCTATTAACAAGGTTTATCTCCATAGCGATAAAATTTCCAGCGATAGCGGCAAAATGTGAGAATATCGCTGGAAAAGCAGCGATATTCTCGCATTAACGCAAAGATGGATTCAGCCTGACAATCCACCTCCTATACTTTAAACAGGTAAGTCATCTTCAGTAGCAGGTGTTAAAATCGAGCGATAAACGCGCTTAGCGCGATTTATTTTATCGCTTTGCCTGCCTTGTTAATAGGGGTTAGTTGTGTTAGCGACTGTATTCAGTCGCTTTTAGTGGGGAACGCCTACCTTGCATGTCATTAGCGATAATTATCGCTGGCATGCAAGGCGATGGTAAAACCGCCCGCTAACGCCTGAAAGCTGTCGCTAACGCCTGTTAGCGACAGCTTGCTGATAGGGCGATATAAGTATCGCCGCTTTGGCGGCAAAAAGTGCCGCTAAAGCGGCGATAAAGCCCTTGATAATATGCCCCAATGTTTTAGATAAAACGGGTGGCTATACAAGAAATGTTTTAAAAAAAAAATAATAATTCAATCCTTCAAAATGTCCACCTTCGCCACCTTCACTCGATTTGCCTATATTTTCTTCGAACTGTACACATTTAATAAAGAACCAACCCGCGTTCCTTACAATAAGTATTGTAAATTTCCAAACATGGTAGAAATGGGCAGGATCAGGTAAGGTGAGCATGGCAAGTGCTAAATTATGGTAAGAGAGTGGTTTATCACTTGTTTTTGGTCTCATTGATGATTTAACAGATAAAGTGGTGATATTTTACAATCTTTAACAGTGGTAAATTGCTGGTTTTTCCCTGACTTTAACTAATCAACAGTTTTTGTCAGGAGTCTTAGCATTATCATTTAAAATCTTCAAAGAAACGACTTAGCACAATTCCCACACAATAACACAACACTAAAGCATGACAAGATACACAATGAAACAACTGTAACCAAAAGCAGTGCAACCATCAAATAACAACTCAACCACAATTCAACACAACAGGATTCTGCATCAGTTATAAGAATTCAACACAAACCCCACAATTTTAAATACAAACTCAATGCACCACAGACAGAAATGCAACAAAATCACATCACAAACAGCACACTAAAAAGACACAACAAATTACATTTTCAACACACCACAATAAAACCACAAAAACACAGCTGAAACATAACACAAGCTAAAAAAGACTGAAGTTTGCTAGAGGGGATACCCGGCAGGTGGGTTGAAAGAAGCATTGGCAAATTCAAGAGATTCGGAATTCATACGGTAAAGCTTGCAAACAGAAGGCATTCACAAAGACTGTGGTCATGGTAACGTTGCTCGTGGTGATTATATGGAATGGTGGTGATGGTAATGGTGGCCGTGATAGTGATAATGGTGGTGGGGAATTATTTTTATTGTGTTGGACATCTTGCAATCTCTGCATTGCCTATGACCTGCTAGAGAGACTCAGCCACATGCCATCAGTTTAAATAAAGAGGTATTTTTATTTCCAAATGGGCATATGTATGACTCTGGTAAGACAGCATTCTTTGCACATAACTGGGTTTTGGGTGCGATGGTTAATATTTGTCTCACGTAGTCCAAAAATAGAGCATGTCATTTTGGATTGCATGTTATCATCAACAGCCTGTAATGCAGGATCTATTCCTACTGTTTTAAAGGTATTTAAACCTTAAGGGCCTCACATAGAGAAGGCCAGTAATGGGACATCCACCAAAAATTAGTTTTTTTATAGCGCTTTATTAGCATTTCTTAGATAGTACAGATAGACATTGACATGTGGAAGTCAAGGTAAGTTACAACAACTATTTTCGCACAGAGGTAACAGGATATTACACTTTCGAAATCTGGTTACAAGTTCAAACCGCAGTGGGCAAGACCAAACAATAACAAACGTGTGTAAATCACATCAGCATTATGCACCCACTTATAGCATTACAATCTCAACTCCCATTTCAAATTGGTGCTCCACCCGTACATATCCGTATTGAGGAATCAATGTCCTGCGCATGTGACGAAACATCGCAGCAACATACCCCCTGGGGCATTTTGGCAGTGTTAACCTCACGATCTGGATGGGAAAACAATTGGTAATCCTGGTCACCCCCAGCGCATTGGGTGCACGATCAGTGCTGGCCAGATTGTGTTCAAAGACAACTATGTGGTATCCCCCCACCCCGCGTGTTCACAGTGGCATCTCATCTGACTTGGCCTGAATCACCAGTAGTAGTGTGTCCCAATCAGTGGTGGGTGTGCCCCCTCCTGTCTGCCAGTGTATGTGAGTCAGAACGTGTATTTCTGCGGAGCAACATTTTATCAGCTTTTGGACTCATTTCGAAACTGAGGGACCCGTAGCGGCCTTCCAGTTCATTGCTATGCTCTGTTTTCCCAGGAGCAAAACCACGTCTAGAAATGTATTCGTGCATGTTAGACCTGGCATCCTTGGTGTGGTTTCCCCTGACCTTTTGCCTTCTGACCTCCTGTTTTGCTGACTTAATTTTTGCTGGCTCTAGGATTCTGGGCACTTTACCACTGCTAACCAGTGCTAACGTGCATATGCTCTGTACTCAAAACATCATAGCATTGGCTTATCCACAATTGCCATATTTAATTTACTTATAAGTCCCCAGTAAAGTGCACTATCTGTGCCCAGGACATGTCAATTAAATGTTACTATTGGGCCTGCAGCACTGATTGTCCCACTCACTTAGTAGCCCTTTAAACATGGCTCAGGCCTGCCACTGCAGAGCCTGTGTGCAGTTTTAAACGGCCATTTTGTTTTCGACCTGACAAGTTAACCTACTTGCCAGGCCCAAACCTTCCCTTTAATTACATATAAGTCACCCCTAAGGTAGGCCCTAGGCAGCCCTATGGGCAGGGTGCAGTGTATCTAAAAGGTAGGAAATGTACTTTTGAGTTTCACATATCCTGTTGGGAGAAAACAGCTACATTTGTTTTTCACTACCACAACGCCTATTTCTCCCATAGGTTAATATTGGGATTGCCTTAAAACATCTTTTAAGTGTCATTTCCAATTGGGAAAAAGATAGAGAAAAAGATAGAGATTTGAGTTAGGTGTCTCCGGACTCACAGTTTAAAATCACAACTTATTGTTAAGTCAGATTTTAAATTGTAAGTCTGAAAATGTCACTTTTAGAAAGCTGGCATTTTCTTACTTTAACCATTCAGTGCCTCTGCCTGTCTCTGAATACATGTCTGGGTTGGGTGACAGCTGGGCTTTGTGCATTCCCTCTAGGCAGTCACACAAAGGGAGAAGGGGTGTGACATTGGCATGATGATGGCCCATTACCAGGGTGATGGGCCTTCCTAAGGTAGATTGGGAGGGAGGAGCTGACACTTGCACCTGAATAGTGAGTCTGGAGCCAGGGCAGAAAAGGCAGCGACCTTGTGTTCTTTAAAGGCCTCTTTGATGTCTCCCTAACTTCAAAGGCACATTTGGGTATAAGTCCCGGACCCCTGACACCACCAAATCAGAACTTTGCTGGAACCAAGGACATTCTGCCTGGAAGAAGAGCTGCTGTGCTGCAGTAGGAACTGCCACTTTGCTAACTGCATTGCTGTGTTGACCTGCTGCCTGCTGATGGCTGTGCTGTAGGAGGGACTGCCACTTTTCTACCTGCTCAGCTGTTTTGGCATTTTGCCTGCTGCTTCTTGCCAGGGAGTGAGAGGGACAGGATCTGCTCTCTATATTCTTCAACCCAAGTTTCTCCAAGGGATATTTGGCTTGCCTCCTGTTCCCTGAAGTCTCAGGGTCACAAAAGAGTTCTTGCAACTCTGTTGGTGCTGCTGGACTCTGCCACCTCTGAGTCCTTTCCTTGCCTGAGGTGCCCTCTTCAGTCCTGAGCCTCAGAAGTGGGTTCTGCAGCTGTTATCTGCAAAAATCGACATAGTGACCCATTTGTGCTGAAATGAACCGATACAATGCCCACCGATGCAGTGCCAATTGAACAGCAATGTGGGTCTCGACTGAGAGTTTCGACAACAACGCAGCGCCGTTCCGAAGACGCCGCTGAGAGGATCGACTCCGACTCAGTGCCAACCCTTCGACATCAACTGCGAGGTTCTACTCCGACACATCAACCCGACTGCATGATATGGAACCGACACAGGGAGTACTCGACGCCAACGCTTGCTGCATACAAGGTCATTTTTCAGTGGGTCCTGTAGACTGCCTGGCTTCCATCGCAGTCGACCGGAACTTTGGAATTCCCCCGGTCTAGCGCGACCTCAAGTAACCCTTTAGCGCTATTGATTTTTAACCACTGTTCTGGGATTTAATCTTTAAAAATTAATATCTCGATTTCTACTGATTTAATCTTTGTTGTTCTGGTCTCGTTTTACTCAGATAAATATTATCTATTTTTCTAAACTGGTGTGGTCTTTTTATGGTGTTTTCAATGTGTTACTGTAATTTAAGTGTTGCACAAATACTTTACACAATGCCTCCTAAGTTAAGCCTGACTGCTCTGTGCCAAGTTACAAGAGGGTGAGCACAGGTTAATTTAGGGTTTGCATCTGACGTACCTTGACTAGGATGTGTCTCCTGTTTGAACAGAGTATAGACTCTGCCAACAACAAACCTTAATTTCTAATAATACACTTGGCTTTGTTAGCCTAGTAAATCTCCCCAGTAAGCACCCCTCCACTGTCATGTGCAAGGGACTACTCGTAAGGTCCACCCAAAAGCTCAGAAGCATCTTCCAATTCAGTTGTATATGTACACAGTCCCATGCCACATGGAAGAAGCCAGCGTCTGTCGCCTGGCATCTTGGGCATGTCGCCGGAATCAACTTGGCATTTAAAACTACTTGCCAAGCCTTAAACTCCCCTTTTATTACATATAAGTCACACCTCAGGTAGGCCCTAAGTAACTCTAAGGGCAGGGTGCTATGTAAGTAAAGGGCAGAACATGTACTTGTTTGTTTTGCATGTCCTGGTAGTGACAAACAGCCAATTTCATTTTTCACTACTCATAGGCCAGTATTGGGAACTCCTTAATACACTTTTAAACTACAATTCCTGATCAGAGAGGAGTAACTTTTTCATATTTCATATCTTTGGAATGGTAATGATAAATACATACTGGTAAAGTTGGATTTAACATTACTGTATTTTCCAAAGTAGACATGTCTCTGCACTTACTGCTCTATGTGCCTGACAGCCTGTCTCCAAATACATGTCTGGATGGGTGATAGCTACACTTTGTGTATTTCCTCTAGAAACCCACAAACATAGGAAGGTGACGCTCATCTGTATTCTCAGCACTCATTTGCATTCATCTGCATTCTGGTGGGTCTTCCTGGGCAGGGATGAATGGGAGGGGCTGATACTTCCACTTCAATAGGTAATGTCCTGTCCACAGACAGATCAGTGATTTACCCCCCACAGGTAGCCTGGCAGACAGGAAGAGGCTTAAACGGATCCTTGTGCACTTCAGAGAGCTGCTTTGAAGTCACCCCCTACACCAAAGGCACTTTGGTGTATAAGTACTGGGTCTCTGACTGTTGCCCTGCTGCTTGCTTCTTGCTGCTCCCTGACTCTGCTGGACTCTTTCTTCCCTCCAAGTGATCTTGAAAGACTTGCGGGCTGGCCTCCTGTTTTCTGAAGTCTCAGGGATACAAAAGAATTCCTGCAAATCTGCTGGTGCATCTGGACTCTGCCTTCTGTGACTCCTACCCTTGCCTAAGGTGCCCTCTCCAAGTTCTGGACCTCATAAGTGGGTTTTGCAGCTGTTTTGCTACAAAATCGACGCATCGTCACCTTTGCGCCGATCTTAACCGACGCACTGCCCTTCGATGCCGACGGAGAGGCTGTTCGAAAGCAGTGTCTCTACAGCCTGCGCAGTCCGACGACAACACTCTGTGGGCTTGTTGGCAACACATTATGGGATATATGGGAATTTTCGCAAGTGTTTAAAAACTTGGCTGTTCAATCAATAGATTAATCTTCTTTTTTCTGTTATCTTTCTTTTTTTCTGTTCCTGTCAGACGGCGCCGGGAAACCTTCTGGTAGCTGTGCGCCTTATAAGATTAAATAACATAACATAACATAACACCTCAGCGAAGCTCTATGATGACGCAGTGACCCGACTGCGTGGAAAAGATCAACGTATCATGCTCTCAGCATGGTTGCTTTGCTCCATCCAAGGTACTTTCTCAGCAGGCCCTGCCTGAGTCCTGTAGCTGGCCTGCCCTCCATCACAGTCAGCCTGAACTTTAAATTTGCACTGGTCCCTCGCGACCACAAGTAACCATTTGACCGTTAGTGATTTCTAAGCACTGTTTTTGCAGTAATTGTTTAAAAAATCATATCTCGACTTCTACTGATCGAGTTTTGTCGTTTTAGTCTTGTTTTACTCAGAAACATATTCTCTATTTTTCTAAACTTGTGCTGAGTCTCTTTGTGGTGTATTTATTGTGTTACTATGTGTGTGTGTTGCACAAAAACTTTACACATTGACTCTTTAGATAAACCAGACTGCTCTGTAACAAGCTACCAGAGGGTGAACACAGGTTATCTTTTAGTGTGTATCTAGCTTACCATGACTAGAGCTGTGGTCCCTGCCTGGCCGCATCCCTCAACCAACCAGGAATCCCATTTCTAACACTATTAGAATTGGGGTTTCTATTCACTGTCTTGGTATATTCGAGAATCATGCCCCATTCCTTGTCAAATATGTCCCTTTCTAACTTCTGTTCCTGTTTTGCTTTCAGCGTAGTTGTGGAAGTATGGAACATTGGGGCCACCACCCAATGCATGCAGGTCACAACCCTCCGGCCTATCCCATCTGTCAGTATTGTGGATAACGTTTCATCTTTCACAGGCTCGGTTGCCCCCAACACCCAGGTTTCATCCAGCGCCGCCCGAAGGGCCCCATGTGTCAGGAACTGTCCTCCGTGCAGCCAGTAGTCCTCCACAAGGGCATCAGATGTCAGGAGTTCAACCCTGGTATATGGATCCCCCAAAGAAGTGAGTCCAGCTTGCTGCCAGGCTTGTGTATTGTGCTCGTCCGCTACCCTTGCCAACACCATTGTCACCTACAGCAGAAGATAAGGAGAATATGGGACCTTCATGTTCGCCCTCCTGAAGTAAAGAAGCACCAACAAGCCTTTATTGTTTGGAGCAAGCTCGTGTAAGGCACCAATGCTCTAGTGTTTTGGTAAAGGACTCTCAAGAGATCCTGGGTGCCTAACAGGTGGACTACATCCTGCCTCTCCAGATCTGAGTCAGCCGCCAGCCAATGTGACAACCAAATCAGCTGCGCAGCCACATAATAGATTTCCAGGTTGGGTACTCCCATAGCACCCAGGGCCGCTGGGTTCATAGGTTTTTCCATCAAGAGTCACCACCCTTGGGTACCCCAGATCAATGCTGAAAAGGTGGACAGTAGGCCACTGAAGAATACTCGTGACAGGGTGAAGGAGAAAGCCATAAAAATATATAGGAGCCTGGGTAGGGCTATCATATTAAGTATGGCCACCTGACACATGAGGGACAATGGGAGGTGGCGCCAAAAGGGGATCATCAATCAATCAATCAATCAAGGGGTTTAAAGCACGCTACTCACCCGTGAGGGTCTCAAGGCGCTGGGGGCGGGGCGGGGTGCATCATGGCCCATATGTTGGCAACACACTTATCCATATTACCCTCTTACAGATTGCAATCTGTATGATATACCTGTACACCTAGGTATTTAAAGGTGGTAGGATCCCAGCCCACGGGTCCTTCCAGGAATGGGGGTGCGCTCCAACGCCGGTGGGAGGGCAGAGAGGGAACAAACACAATTTGTCCCTATTTACTCGTAAGCCTAATACCTTCCCAAACTTGTCCAACAACTCCACAAATGGGGGAGGGCAGATTCTGGATCACTGAGAAACAATAGTGCGTTGTCCGTGTACCAGGGGGTTGCATATCTGTCTCCCATCCTGATCCCCCGTTCCTGTCCCCTGTCTTGCATAATGCATGTCAAAGGCTCCAAAGCCAGTACAAGCAGGATAGGAGATAGTGGGCAGCCCTATATAGGTGCCACTTGTCGTAGAACACTTTGCCCGTGCATGCTCTAGCTAAGGGAGGCACATACAATAACTGTATCCATACAGCATGTTCCCTCCAATTCCCGGGTCCACAAAACTTCCAACAAATTAGGCCATATTAGGGTATCAAAGGGGAGACAGAAGGCGTTTCAGGGGACCAACCAACCAGGTATAATATGTGAAATAATCGCGGAGATTAAGATGTGTATTTTGACCTGACACAAACCCACATTGTTCTGGATGTCTCAAGTCAGGTATGTACAGGAGAAATCGATTGGCTAAAACCTTCCCCAATATCTTATATTCGGTTGAGAGGAAAGCTAATGGCTTATAGGATTTTACATCCAGTGGGTCCCGGCCCCTTTTCTGCAGGACCACAACATTGGCCTCCCTTGGTGATTCTGGAAGCTCCTCGTGCTAGAATGCTCCAGTATACATAGTGTATAACTGGGTAGCCAATTTAGCACTATAGGCGGTATAAAATTCCACATGGAGCCCATCCACCCCCGGTGTTTTTCCTTTTCGACAGCTGATTTATGGCCAGTCAGATTTCTTGCACCTCTAGATAAACATTTAAAGCCCTCAATTGCACCACGCTAAGCTTTGGCTTACAAAAATCGACCAATGTGGGTAGGTCGAGGCATCCCATCAGTCATGTCCTCCTGTGTGGTGATGATACTCCCGCCAGGTGCCTGTATAGCCCCAATAGGTTTCTGCTGCGTATCTGACCAGACTGACCATGCCAGAAGGCAACCTGCCCTGTCGCCCTCTCCATGTTGGCAGGCAAGATATTCTTTGTAGTATACACATCATAGTCTGTCCAGGAGTGCTCGGATCCACCAAAAATTAGTTGATCTCCCATGCACCTTCCTTTGTGTTATCCTACCTTATTCAGAGGGTAGTAGAACTCTTGTTTTCCAACGGTAGAGCTGTGGCTGAATCTACCATCAGGAAAAGCCCTGTTGCGAACCCGACGCCAGTAGGAATGGAGTCGGTGGGCAAACTGATTTAGCACAGTCCCTCAAAAAACACACCATGAATAGCATTCATTCTGTCCATGAAGGCCATGTAAACCATGGCAGTACTGGACAGAAAATGTTCAGAAATGTCTTCTGGACAATGCAAGAAACTCCCAGCCAATGGTTGCCATTAGTTATATTATTTTTGAAGACATCTCTTAGTTTTTGGAGTCTGTCTTGAGAAATAGTATAATTGACAGCAGGTTTGCCATGAGACCATGACATTGCGGGCCTGCTGTTCCTGTTTTTGTCACCCCGAAGTGGGTTCTGCAGTTAGCACTGGGGGGGAAATGTCTGTAAAGCTATTACATAGTTTTAAATTCAAGGAGGCTCTAAAGTTTTAACTTTAGTTAGAAAAATACTATCAAAACCAAGTTTGCAAGTTGGTCTGAAAAAAACATGTGGTAAAGTTCAATTTGTATTATCAATTGCCAATCCATTAGGTTTGGAATTTGAAATATATTCTGCCTGGGAGTCGTAGCCAAACTGCGGGCCAAGACAGCTGCTCCACTGAAGAGCTCCACTCCTGTCGCCCAGTATTTGGCATCATCATCACGTCTGTGATGCCATCTCTGTAAAGACAGCAAAGAGGAGGATGCCAGAATGTTACTGCCATGATATTTGTCAGAGTGATCCCCTGCATAGGAGTCCTCTCACCAGTGCTGCTGTTCCTGTAAGACTCCATAGTGGTGCACTGCCTCAGAGGCTCAGCTTAGACAAAGTGCGCTGATGATCCAATGCTGACTCTTACAGCTGAGCACATTTAAAGAGAAATGTGCGTCATAAATGCACAAACAGGGGGGCAGATTTACAACAGACTGACGCATCTGAATAGATGCGTCAGTTTCCCAGCGCCTGCGTGAAAAACCCTTGCGCCACCATAGATGCGCCGTATTTATAATACGGCGCACTATGGCGCAATGTTTGACAGTTGCGTCAGAAATTCTGACGCATCTGTTGGTGGAAAAGTCACGCATTGCTGGAGTCGTGTCGCAAACACGACGCAACTCCAGCAATGCGAGTTGCGGCCTATTCCCAATACACTGCGTCACTCCTTACGCCTGCTTCAAGCAGGCTTAAGGTTTTGACACAGTGGCGTCCTAAAAGTCACGCAGTGAACTCTTGTAGATTTCACTGCGTCACTTTTACGAGGCTTTCCTGCATGGGAACGCCTACCCTGCATACATTATACCTGACGCAGGTATAATGTCACGCAGGGCTTTACAACGTGACGCATCTCCCTAGATGCGTCACGTTGTAAATTTGCCGCATTTTTTACGCCGCCGTTGCGTCACAAAAGTGATGTCACTGGCAGCGCAAAAGTATCGCAAGGGGCTTGTAAATCTGCCCCAGGATTTGCGAAGAAGGTTTCCCTTTTAGTTAATTAAACATAACCTTTGGCCAACTACTAACAGAGAAAAGGCTGCAGAAGAAAATAATTCAAAGGACCTCATTAAGACTCAATCACTCAACAAATGCTGGGGTGCTGCAGCACCTGTCAGACCACGACTTCCAGCACCATTGCCTGGAGTAGAAAGTTAAGGTTATAAGGGAATGCCAGGATAACCGTATGCAAACGTGGGGCAACCAATTGGTTCTCTATAGGGGCTGTTTATGCATGCCCACATTGGATCGAAAACAGAGGAAACATCTCACTATGGAACTCAAATCCTAATTATTTGGACATTCACTATTGCTTTGAATTCACACTATGAAAATAGAGCTCTCAATCGAATAATCAAAGCAGATGCTTTCTTGCACGTGTTCTTTCTGTTATTTATGGAATTAGAATACGAGTAGGGACTTCTTTGATACTCTTCCTTTGAATCAACAGCTGGCCATTTGGAAGGAATACATTCGAAAGCTTAGGATAGCCTCATGGGTTTGAATGGGGTGCATTATTTGATCCCATTGGGATCCCGAGAGGGCCGGCTACAGTGGCAGCTCCTCCGCCAAGGCAAAGGAGCGACGCCCCACTGCTTTTTTGCAGTGAAACAAAGGAAAAATAAAATGATAATAAATTGTGTTATTATCATGTTATTATTTCCTACTTAAGCAACTTTGTGTGAGGGGGCGGGGCAGGGGAGGAGTGGTAGGCAGCACCATCCTAAGTGCGCAATAACCTTTTGGCCGGCCCTCTCAGGCCGCCAAGAACAGTCTTGCGCACTTCGCATGTTCTCAATGCAGGCTGCAACGCAGACTACTTGGAGAACATGCCCAGGCCTCCTAACTGAAGGGCAGCCCAGCACTTTGCGGAGTGAGCGGTGGAGATGCAACCAGAGTCTGAATCCTGGCGAGGAGTGTTTAGAATTGAGAGAGGACATGCATTATTTACTGTATTGCCATATAGTGTTCTGTAAAGAGGTGTGCCTTCACCTCTTTCCTATATTGAAGAGAAGGCGTGGCTCTGCTGGATATGGATATGTCGTTCCAGATCTTGGGTGCTGAGATGAAGGACTGTGGCCCAGAATTTCCATTCTTGAATTTCTTTGTCCTCAGTTTAATGGTGTTCTGGATGCAGATTTTAAGTGCGCCCCCACAGATGGGGACCTTGTCAGCCAGATAGGTGTGTGTGATTGTCATGTTTGCTTTGGAGATTATGCAGTTAGTGTGGAGAGTGGTGAGGTCAGCAAGGAGAGTAATATAGGAGGAGAGATAAAAGTTCAGTTTTCTGCACAGCAGGATGTTGCACTTGCAGCACAGCAGGATGCTGTGTCTGCTCTTTTGTCATACGCATCATCTTCACCACCTCCTCCACTAAAAAGAACGGCAACTCCCCTATCTTCACCAAGCCCCTGGAGGAGACAGGTAAAAGGAATATTCCAGAAAAGTTCAGAAAGGATGCACCTTCTCTAACAAACCATGGTCCATTTATACAATGGGAAACCGGCCAAAATAATGGTGCTTAACTTCATCCCCTTTTTGTGGTGAAAGAAGAATGGCAGCTCGAATTTGTGGAGGCCCTATATCCATAATAGAAGGTTCCATGCCTGACCTATTACTGAACTGTAACTCTGCCGTCAAGTGCAAGAACCGGTTGCTGGTGCAATAGTGAAGAGCACTGTGCAGGCTATCTATCTGAACAGATATCATGACCAGTTGTCAAGCAAGAGACAATATGTGCATCACTGGATACTGGGTCTCCTTCAAGGAGGTTAAGAAAAGGCTGTCACTTGTTGCCACCAGTACAGCTGCTTTACAAGGCGTTCATTGGCATGAAACAGCTGCAATGTTCTCCAAGGAAAAAGCTCAAAAAGGTACCAACATCCTGGAAGAATTCAATCCCAAAGTGAATGTAGGCAACACAGGACTGGATTTGAGGCTCCTGACAATGGCAGTCAAATGATCAAAGCCATGGCAGATGGGCGATTTGTCTGAGTGCTCTGTTTAGCCCTTTCCATCAATCTGATTGTGCATAAATGTGAGTGGTGTACTGCAGCCCACATCTGATATAACTTATATGCCTCTGGTGCAATGGCTTTGCCCACTTCCAATTGCCTTATTAACCCCTTCGGTGCTCATGACGGAGCGGTTCCGTCATGAGCCACGGTGGGCGTGTGCTCATGACGGAACCGCTCCGTCATGGCACCCACCCATGGGGGAAGCTCTAGGGCAGCCCAACATCGTGCCACAAAGGGGGATGGCAGCGGAAGAGCTTCCGCTGCCACCCCCAACCCCCCCTCGACGATCTTGTGATGTCAGCGCTCACAGCGCGCGCCGACATCATCAGGAAGCGCTGGACGCCTGGAAACCATTTGTTTCCAGGCGTCCAGGCGAGGAGCAGGTACGTTTCTGTGCTCCGGTGGGGGGGGCAGATCGGCAGGCATTGAGGCATCAGGGGAGAGGAAAGAGTGTTTCCTCTCCCCTGATGTCTCAATGCAGGGCATTCCTGCTGCACGATCGCGCACAGCGTCACGATCGTGGAGCAGGAATGCCCCCACTAGACACCAGGGATGTCTTTTTTCTTGAAAGGAAGCGACCCCTTGGGCAAGGGTCGCTTCCTATGGGGGATAATTATTTTAAAGACTTTTCTGCCACCCCCCCCGCCCCCCCCCCCCCGGGGACAGATCGCCCAATTTTTTGGGCGTTTCTGGCCCCAGGGGGAGGGGGGGCATAAAAGCCCACTAGAGCCAGGGATTTTTTTTTAATTAAATTGGAAGCGACCCCTTGGGCAAGGGTCGCTTCCAGGGGCCATATTTTTTTTAAAAGTATATTCTGCCCCCCCTGGGGGCAGATCGGTTTGTTTATTTGTCCTTTCTGCCCCCAGGGGGGGGCAGAAAACCCCACTAGACACCAGGGAGTGTTTTAAATTTTAAATGGAAGCGACCCCTTGGGCAAGGGTCACTTCCAGGGGGCAGATGTTTTTTAGTGTGTGTATTCTGCCCCCCCCCCTTCCCCCTGGGGGCAGATCAGCCCTTTTTTTGGCCCATTCTGTCCCCAAGGGGGGGCAGAAAACCCCACTAGACACCAGGGACTTCTTTAAAATTAAAATGGAAGCAACCCCTTGGGCAAGGGTCGCTTCCAGGGGGCAGATTTTTTTTATGTGTGTATTCTGCCCCCCCTGGGGGCCGATCGGCCTGTTTTTTTTGGCCTTTTTGCACCCGGGGGGGGGGGCAGAAAATCCACTAGGCACCAGGGATTTTGTTTTGTGTGTAATGGAAGCGACATGGTTGCTTCCAAGGGGGTAAAATTTGGTTAATGTGTTTTCTGCCCCTCCTGGGGACAGATCTGCCCCTTTTTTGGCCTTTCTGCCCTAGGCGGGAGGGGGGAGGCAGAAAACCCTACTAGGCACCTAGGGATTTATTTCTTTAGCAAGGGGGGCACATTTCTGTCTGCTGTTTTCTGCCCCATCTGGGGGACAGATCGGCCTGGCAGACAACCTCACCCGATCCCTTGGGCAAGATCACCCCCCATTTTTCTCAGCCCTATTTGAAGGCCCATCTGGCAGATTGACTATTTGGGTAGTGACATAGCGTGTTATAATGTTAATTGTTTTATTTCTTGTGAATTGCAATTGTAATGCTTTATTTCTCCCTTTTTGTTTTAGTTCAAGGCTTTTGCTCTTTAGACTGTTCCAGGTTGCGGTTTCGTTACTGGTGGTTCTGGTGTTTGTGTAGTTGCATGTGTTTGGTAAGAGACTTTTTTTTGTACAATGTAAATGTTTTTCATTTCTCTGCATGAATGTGTTTTTTGCAAATGGTGTAATATTAGCAGTATGTTTGGCTTCTGTTTTTTGAGTGTCAAAAACTTTTTGCATTTGTGCTCGATGTGTATTTTGTTGTCTTGTGAATAATTGGTTTTGTTTTTTTCTTTCTAGTGGGATATCGTTGGTTTTTGCTGTCTCTCTGCAGAGTAGGTGCTGGTGAGTGTAGCTGTCTCTTGCAAGTGAATCGTATAGTTTTTGAGTATATAGATCTTTGTGATAAAGGCACACATTTTTTTACTTACTTATTTTGCACAGTGTTGGTTGTTGTTGACTTGTTTGTGCAGTCTCCTTTCTTAGTAAGGATAATGGCTAACCGCAGGATTACTGCTCAGCAGGTTGTTGGTATGCTTTTTGAGTCTTCCTCTGACCATGGTTCAGAGACTGACTCTGCTTCTGAGGCAGAGGAGGGAGGGGAAGATTCAGGCAGTGAGTTTTCTCTCCACATGGAATAATTGGATGATGAAGCTACTCTCAGTGCAGATGAAGCTACTCTTAGTGCGGATGAAGTGCCTGTTTTAGAGGAGGACATTGATGTGCCGATAGTGCAGCAAGAGGCATCCGGGCTGCAGCCTGGGGCTGCGAGGCTTCCAGTTGGAAGTGATGACCTCTGGGTTGCCCCAGGCATGGTGCAGCCGGCATTGCCAGACTTTACTGGTGTTCCAGGGTGTAGAGTGAATACAGAAATTTTTTTGCCAATACATTTTTTTCAGTTGTTTATGGACGATGTGTTTTTGGCAGAGATTGTTGAGCAAACTAATTTGTATGCCGAACAGTTTTTGAGGGACAACAGTGCCAGCCTTAGGCCCCACTCTAGAGCTACCCGGTGGACTCCCACAAATCTGGAAGAGATGAAGAAGTTCTTGGGTTTAACTTTTTTGATGGGCTTGCTAAGGAAGCCATCAATGTCTTCATAGTGGTCTACTAGTCCCTTGATGGCAACGGCTATATTTCCGGCAGTCACGAGTCGTGATAGGTATTTGCTTCTGCTTCGGATGCTGCATTTTGTCGAGAATGGTTTAGCGTCGGCATGAGATCACCCTGATTGTGACCGTCTTTTTAAGATTCGGCCTGTCATTGATCACTTTGTTGATCGATTTTCTGAGATCTATGCTCCAGGGAAAGAAATAGCAGTGGATGAGTCTTTGGTCTTGTTCAAGGGCCGCTTGGTTTTTAGGCAATACATTCCTAGTAAGAGGGCACGCTATGGAATTAAGCTGTATATGCTGTGTGACAGTAGGACTGGATATGTCTCTAATTTCAGGGTGTACACCGGTAAGGAATCCAGGATTAACCCCCCTGGTTGTCCGTTCACTTTTGGAGTGACTGAGAAAATTGTGTGGGAACTTGGTAGAGGACTTTTTAACATAGGCCACCATTTATATGTAGATAACTTCTACACTGGTGTGCGGTTGTTCTGGGAATTGGCCAAAGTGGACACTGTTGCTTGTGGCACAATCCGCTCTAACCGTAAAGGTTTCCCAAAAGAACTTGTTTGTCAAAAGCTTGTGTGGGGACTGTGCAGTGCGTTGCGAGCAACTTCTAGCTGTGAAGTTTTCAGACAGGAGAGATGTCTACATGCTGACTACCATCCATGATGAAAGCACTTCACCTGTGACTGTTTGGGGTCAGGTTGCTGAAGCGCACAAACCTGTGTGCATTTTAGACTATAATAGGCACATGGGTGGTGTTGATAGAGTAGATCAGAGGTTGGAACCTTACACTGCTCTTCGTAAGGCTTACATATGGTATAAGAAGTTGGCTATCCATCTTTTCCACTTGGCAACCTTTAATGCTTTTGTTGTATTCAAGGATTCTTGTCCTGAGTCAAAGATGACTTTTGCTAAGTTTCAGGAGTCTGTAATAGGCAGCCTTGTTGTAGTGGAACAGGCAAGTGTTCCTAGAGTTGGAGTGGTGGAGGATGTGGCTAGATTGAAAGATCGCCACTTTCCTGATCACATTCCTCCCACACCCTCAAAAGACTTTCCCAGTATGAGATGTATAGTCTGTTGGCGAAGAGGTACGCGGAAGGAGACTCGAATGTACTGCCCCGAGTGTCCTTCTAATCCTGGGCTGTGTGTGCCTGCTTGTTTTAGAATGTACCACACGCAAAAGAATTTTTGGGAGCATCCATGAGTGGTAAAGTGAACTGCCTAGTCTCTATTGTTTTATATTTTTTGTTCAGTTTCAAGGTTTGCATTTGTGCAATGTATTTAGTTTCAGATTTTCTGTTAGTAGATTTGTATCTATTTGCAATTTGTTTTTGTTTTCTTTTTTGTATAAAAAAATCCTAAATGTGATGGCGGTGTGTGTAGGCTGGCACTTGGCTGGTGGTGTGCGTGGACTGGCGCTTGGCTGGCGGTGTGCGTGGACTGGTGCTTGGCTGGCGGTGTGCGTGGACTGGCGCTTGACTGGCGGTGTGCCTGGACTGGCACTTGGCTGGCGGTGGGAGTGGACTGGCGCTTGGCTGGTGGTGTGCCTGGACTGGCGCTTGGCTGGTGGTGTGCGTGGACTGGCGCTTGGCTGGCGGTGCGTATGAACTGGCGCTTGGCTGGCAGTGTACGTGGACTGGTGCTTGGCTGGCGGTGTGGGTGGACTTGCGCTTGGCTGGCGGTGTGGGTGGACTGGCGCTTGGCTGGCGGTGTGTGAGTAGTGACTTGCTGCTGGTCACTACACACACTGCTAGCCAAACGCCACTCCACGCAATCCGTGAGCTGGTGTGGTTGCTGTGTCAGGAATGTGGGCGTGTGAAAGTGATGGGCCCTTGAATGGCACTGTCTGCTGGTGTGAGTGTTGTAATGTGCTGGGCCCGCGGCTGGCGGTGTGAATGGTTTTGTATGTGTCACACGTATGAAAGGTGTATAAATGGACTGTAAAGAGGTTGGTGCCTTGTCATGGCTTCACAGCTCACGAGCTGTAAGTCAATGGTTCAGTTTCTCGTCCTTTCAATTATTAACAGTGCATTTCATTTTTGTGAAATCTCTGGTTAATACAACTGTATATACTGAACCATCACTCACCCTCGTGCCAAATCCAACCAGTATGTATGTGTGCTTGAGGAATAGGTGGTTGTGCAGAAATATTTGTCTTTTCTGTTTTTGTCAAGCACGGTGTACCTTGTCCCTTTTTGTGAATGTTGTAATGTGTTGGTTCCGTGCCTGGTGGTGTGAATGGTCTTGTGTGTATCACGTATGAAAGGTGTGTGAATGGCCTGTAAAGCGGTTGGTGCCTTGTCTTGGCTTTACAGCTCACGAGCTGCGAGTCACTGGTTCAGTTTTTTGTCCTTTCAATTATTGACAGTGCATTTCATTTTTGTAAAATCTCTTGTTAATAAAATTTTATATACTGAACCATCACTCGCCCTCGTGCCAAATCCAACCAGTATGTGTGTTTGCTTGAGGAATAGTTGGCTGTGCACTAATCTTTGCCTTTTTTGTCTCTCTGCCAAGATGTACATTTCATCTAAGAAAAGCCTACTAACTGTAGATATTGTCGTAAACTAAACACCCATGGTAGTACATGGTGATGTCTCTCTTGTGGATCCCAACAAGTTATCTTACCTACAATGTCCTGCAAACCTCAAAATGTGACTGTCACATTTTCCTTGCATTATTGTGCCCAAATTTTCACGCTGCAGAAAGTAACAACAAATTTCCAACTCCCCAGCATTTCTCCAAGTATCCCAATAGAAATGGTACCTCACTTGTGTGGGTGGGCGAAGTACCCGCGGCAGGGAAGGGCCCAAAACCTATTGAGGCGACATCAAAATTACCTATCACAAACCAACCTGGTTTTGCAAGGGGGGGTCCCATGAGTTTTTGGCCCGGGGCTCGGCGGCCATCTAGGGAAACCTACCAAACCCACACATTTCTGAAAACTAGACACCCGGGGGAGTCTAGCGAGGTATGGCTTGCGTGGGTCCCCCAACATTCTCCTACCCAGAATCCCCTGCAAACCTCAAATTTTGCTGAAAAAAATCACTTTTTTCTCAAATTTCTGTGTGGGAAAGTTCTGGAATCTGCGTGGATCCACAAATTTCCTCCCACCCAGCATTCCCCCAGGTCTCCCAATAAAAATGGTACCTCACTCGCGTGGGTGGGTCAAGGACCCGCGACAAGCAAGGGCCCAAAACCTATTGAGGCGACATCAAAATTACCTATCACAAACCAACCTGGTTTTGCAAGGGGGGTCCCATGAGTTTTTGGCCCGGGGCTCGGCGGCCATCTAGGGAAACCTACCAAACCCACACATTTCTGGAAACTAGACACCCGGGGAACTGCAGCGAGGTATGGCTGGCGTGGGTCCCCCGTCATTCTCCTACCCAGAATCCCCTGCAAACCTCCAATTTTGCTGAAAAAATCACTTTTTTCTCAAATTTCTGTGTGGGAAAGTTCTGGAATCTGCGTGGATCCACAAATTTCCTCCTACCAAGCGTTCCCCCAGGTCTCCCGATAAAAATGGTACCTCACTTGTGTGGGTAGGCATAGTGGCTGCAACAGGAAATGGCCCAAATCGTACTGTGGAGACTTCAAAATTACCTATAACAAAACTACCTGGTTTTGGGGGGGGGGCACCTGGGGTTTTGGCCCCGGGCTCGGCAGCCATCTTGGGAAAGTACCAAACCCAATCATTTCTGAAAACTAGACACCCGGGGGAGTCCAATGAGGTATGGCTTGGTGGATCCCCCAACGTTTTCCTACCCAGAATGCCATGCAAACCTCAAATTTAGCTGAAAAAAACATGTTCCACATATTTTTGTGTGGAATCACTGTGGCGGCACAAATCTCCTACCCCACAGCGTTCTCCTTAGTGTCCCGAGTAAAATGATACCTCACTTGTGTGGGTGTCCAATGCAGAATTGGCTAAAAACATATTTTTTTTAAATGTAGCGCTTAGAATTCTCGGTGCTATACCCTTATTCCCTATGTTTTGGGCTCTTCCCAGTCACAGGCCCTTGCCCCACCCACACCAGTGAGGTATCATTTTACTCGGGAGACTCAGGGGAACGCTGTGGGGTAGGACATTTGTGCCGGCACGGTGATTCCATGCAAAAATATGTGGAAAATATGGTTTTTTCAGCTAAATTTGAGGTTTGCTTGGCATTCTGGGTAGGAAAAAGTTGGGGGATCCACGCAAGCCATTGGACTCCCCCGGGTGTCTAGTTTTCAGAAATGTTTGGGTTTGGTACTTTCCCAAGATGGCCACCGAGCCCGGGGCCAAAACCCCAGGTGCCCCCCCCGCAAAACCAGGTAGTTTTGTTATAGGTAATTTTGAAGTCTCCACAGTACGATTTGGGCCATTTCCTGTTGCAGCCACTATGCCTACCCACACATGTGAGGTACCATTTTTATTTGGAGACCTGGGGTAACGCTGGGTAGGAGGAAATTTGTGGATCCACGCAGATTCCAGAACTTTCCCACACAGAAATTTGAGAAAAAAGTGATTTTTTCAGCAAAATTTGAGGTTTGCAGGGGATTCTGGGTAGGAGAATTTTGGGGGACCTACGCAAGCCATACCTCGCTGGACTCCCCAGGTGTCTAGTTTCCAGAAATGTGTGGGTTTGGTAGGTTTCCTAGATGGCCGCCGAGCCCCGGACCAAAAACTCATGAGACCCCCTTGCAAAACCAGGTTGGTTTGTGATAGGTAATTTTGATATCACCTCAATAGGTTTTGGGAACTTGCCTGTCGCGGGTACTTGACCCACCCACGCGAGTGAGGTACCATTTTTATCGGGAGACTTTGGGGAATGCGGGGTGGGTGGAATTTTGTGGATCCACGCAGATTCCAGAACTTTCCACCACAGAAATGTGAGGAAAATGTGTTTTTTTGGAATATTTTTTAGGTTTGCAAGGGATTCTGGGTAACAGAACCTGATGAGAGCCAGTCAAGTCACCCCATCCTGGATTCCCCTGGGTGTCTACTTTTCAAAAATGTATAGGTTTGCTAGTTTTCCTTAGGTGCCGGCAGAGCTATGGTTCAAAAACTACAGCTAGGCACTTTGCAAAAAAAGGGTCATTTTTCACTGTGAAAATGTGGTGTGTCCACGTTGTGTTTTGCGCCGTTTCCTATCGCGGGCACTAGGCCTACCCACACAAGTGAGGTACCATTTTTCTCAGAATACTTTGGGGAATGCGGGGTGGGTGGAATTTTGTGGATCCACGCAGATTCCAGAACTTTCCACCACAGAAATGTGAAGAAAATGTGGTTTTGTTGTCAATTGTTTAGGTTTGCAAGGGATTCTGGGTAACAGAACCTGGTGAGAGCCAGTCAAGTCACCCCATCCTGGATTCCCCTGGGTGTCTACTTTTCAAAAATGTATAGGTTTGCTAGGTTTCCCTTGGTGCCGGCAGAGCTATGGTTCAAAAACTGCAGCTAGGCACTTTGCAAAAAAAGGGTCATTTTTCACTGTGAAAATGTGGTGTGTCCACGCTGCGTTTTGCGCCGTTTCCTATCGCGGGAACTAGGCCTACCCACACAAGTGAGGTACCATTTTTCTTGGAAGACTTTGGGGAACGCGGGGTGGGTGGAATTTTCTGGATCCACGCAGATTCCAGAACTTTCCACCACAGAAATGTGAAGAAAATGTGTTTTTTTGTCAATTTTTTAGGTTTGCAAGGGATTTTGGGTAACAGAACCTCGTGAGAGCCAGTCAAGTCACCCCATCCTGGGTTCCCCTGGGTGTCTACTTTTCATAAATGTATAGGTTTTCTAGGTTTCCCTAGGTGCCGGCAGAGCTAGGGTTCAAAAACTACAGCTAGGCACTTTGCAAAAAAAGGGTCATTTTTCACTGTGAAAATGTGGTGTGTCCACGCTGCGTTTTGCGCCGTTTCCTATCGCGGGAACTAGGCCTACCCACACAAGTGAGGTACCATTTTTCTTGGAAGACTTTGGGGAACGCGGGGTGGATGGAATCTTCTGGATCCACGCAGATTCCAGAACTTTCCACCACAGAAATGTGAAGAAAATGTGTTTTTTTACCAATTTTTTAGGTTTGCAAGGGATTCTGTGTAACAGAACCTGGTGAGAGCCAGTCAAGTCACCCCATCCTGGATTCTCCTGGGTGTATACTTCTCAAAAATGTATAGGTTTGCTAGGTTTCCCTAGGTGCCGGCAGAGCTATGGTTCAAAAACAACAGCTAGGCACTTTGCAAAAAATGGGTCATTTTTCAGTGTGTAAATGTGGTGTGTCCATGTTGCGTTTTGCGCCGTTTCCTATCGCGGGCACTAGGCCTACCCACACAAGTGAGGTACCATTTTTCTCGGAAGCCTTTGGGGAACGTGGGGTGGGTGGAATTTTGTGGATCCACGCAGATTCCAGAACTTTCCACCACAGAAATGTGAAGAAAATGTGTTTTTTTTGTCAATTTTTTAGGTTTGCAAGGGATTCTGGGTAACAGAACCTGGTGAGAGCCAGTCAAGTCACCCCATTCTGGATTCCCCTGGGTGTCTACTTTTCAAAAATGTATAGGTTTGCTAGGTTTCCCTAGGTGCCGGCAGAGCTATGGTTCAAAAACTACAGCTAGGCACTTTCCAAAAAAAGGGTCATTTTTCACTGTGAAAATGTGGTGTGTCCACGTTGCGTTTTGCGCCGTTTCCTATCGCGGGCACTAGGCCTACCCACACAAGTGAGGTACCATTGTTCTCGGAAGACTTTGGGGAACGCGGGGTGGGTGGAATTTTGTGGATCCACGCAGATTCCAGAACTTTGCACCACAGAAATGTGAAGAAAATGTGTTTTTTTTGTCAATTTTTTAAGTTTGCAAGGGATTCTGGGTAACAGAACCTGGTGGGAGCCAGTCAAGTCACCCCATCCTGGATTCCGCTGGGTGTCTACTTTTCAAAAATGTATAGGTTTGCTAGGTTTCCCTAGGTGCCGGCAGAGCTATGGTTCAAAAACTACAGCTAGGTACTTTGCAAAAAAAGGGTCATTTTTCACTGTGAAAATATTGTGTGTCCATGTTGCGTTTTGCGCCGTTTCCTACCGCGGGCACTAGGCCTACCCACTCAAGTGAGGTACCATTTTTCTCAGAAGACTTTGGGGAATGCGGGGTGGGTGTAATTTTGTGGATCCACGCAGATTCCAGAACTTTCCACCACAGAAATGTGAGGAAAATTTATTTTTTTGGACACATTTTTAGGTTTTTAAGGGATTCTGGGTAACAGAACCTGGTGAGAGCCAGTCAAGTCACCCCATCCTGCATTTCCCTGGGTGTCTAGTTTTTAAAAATGTATAGGTTTTCTAGGTTTCCCTAGGTGCCGGCAGAGCTAGGGTTAATAAACTACAGCTAGGCACTTTGCAAAAAAAGGGTCATTTTTCAATGCGAAAATGTGGTGTGTCCACGTTGCGTTTTGGGCTGTTTCCTGTCACGGGCACTAGGCCTACCCACACAAGTGAGGTACTATTTTTCTTGGAAGACTATGGGGAACGCGGGGTGGGTAGAATATTGTGGATCCACGCAGATTCCAGAACTTTCCACCACAGAAATGTGAGGAAAAGGTTTTTTTTTTACATGTTTATGTTTGCAAGGGATTCTGGGTAACAGAACCTGGTGAGAGTCAGTCAAGTCACCCCATCCTGGATTCCCCTGGGTGTCTAGTTTTCAAAAATGTATAGGTTTGCTAGGTTTCCCTAGGTGCCGGCAGAGCTATGGTTCAAAAACTACAGCTAGGCACTTAGCCAGAAAAGGGTCATTTTTCACTGTGAAAATGTGGTGTGTCCACGTTGTGTTTTGCACCGTTTCCTATCGCGGGCACTAGGCCTACCCACACAAGTGAGGTACCATTTTTCTTGGAAGACTTTGGGGAACGCGGGGTGGGTGGAATTTTGTGGATCCACGCAGATTCCAGAACTTTCCACCACAGAAATGTGAGGAAAATGTGTTTTTTTGGACAAATGTTTAGGTTTGCAAGGGATTCTGGGTAACAGAACCTGGTGAGAGCCAGTCAAGTCACCCCATCCTGGATTCCCCTGGGTGTCTACTTTTCAAAAATGTATAGGTTTGCTAGGTTTCCCTTGGTGCCGGCAGAGCTATGGTTAAAAAACTGCAGCTAGGCACTTTGCAAAAAAAGGGTCATTTTTCACTGCGAAAATGTGGTGTGTCCACGTTGTGTTTTGCGCCGTTTCCTGTCGCTGGCACTAGGCCTACCCACACAAGTGAGGTACCATTTTTCTTGGAAGACTTTGGGGAACGCGGGGTGCATAGAAATGTGTGGATCAACGCAGATTCCAGAACTTTCCACCACAGAAATGTGAGGAAAATGTGTTTTTTTGGACAAATATTTAGGTTTGCAAGGGATTCTGGGTAACAGAACCTGGTGAGAGCCAGTCAAGTCACCCCATCCTGGATTCCCCTGGGTGTCTAGTTTTCAAAAATGTATAGGTTTGCTAGGTTTCCCTAGGTGCCGACAGAGCTAGGGTTCAAAAACAATAGCTAGGCACTTTGCAAAAAAAGGGTCATTTTTCATTGTGAAAATGTGGTGTGTCCACGTTGCGTTTTGAGCCGTTTCCTGTCGTGGGCACTAGGCCTACCCACACAAGTGAGGTACCATTTTTATCGGGAGACTTAGGGTAACACAGAATTGTAGAGCAACTGTTATTACCTATTGACTTTTGATGCATTTCTGCCTTCCAAATGAAAGACAATGTGTAAAAAAGAAGTCATTTTGAAAAATGACTTATAATTCTCATGCTAGTATGGGTACTCCCAATTTCGGAAATGTGCAAATATCTACTGTTTCTAAACTCTATATTTTGTTCCCATTTCAGAAATACATAGGTGTCTTTCATACCGATTTTTCCATGTATACATTTTCCCAGAATAATTGCTATATACCAGAAAGGTCCAGCGGATGTAATGGTATATTGCTTTCAAACAGCTGTCATAATTAGAAGAAGTTACAGGTGAAAACGTTGACACAAATGGCTGTTTTTTTCAACTAATTTTCAATTTTTCCTATATTTAACTGTTAGTTTCTATAAAGAAACCTTGAAGGATCTACACAAATGACCCCTTGCTGAATTCAAAATTTTGTCTACTTTTCTAAAATGTATAGCTTTCCAGGATCCATTATTGCTTTCATACCCATTTCTACCATTGACTGGAAGGAGGTTGAACGCACAAAAATAGCAAAAATAGGCTATGTCCAAGAAAAATGCCAAAACTGTGTAAAAAATTTTGGTTTTCTGACAAAAGTCTGCTTGTCCCTGAAAGCTGGGAAGATGGTGATTTCAGCACCACAACCTCTTTTTAATACCATTTGCAGGGCAAAAACCAGACGCTTTCATCTGTAGCCCTTTTTCCCATTTTTCCCCAAAAAAACAAAATTTAGCTGTATTTTGGCTAATTTCTGGGTCTCCTCCAGGGGAATCCTCAAACCCTGGGTACCTTTAAAATCCCCATGATGTTGGAAAAAAAGGACGCAATTTTGGCATGGATACCTTATGTGGTCAAAAAGTTACAGGGGCCTAGCGCAAACTACCCCAAATAGTCAAAAAAGGCTTAGCACAGGGGGGAAAAGGCCTAGCAGCGAAGAGGTTAAATCCAATTTTACAATACCATGCTACTCTGGACTGGAAACATATGATTTGAAATAACTAATAAATGCTTAATGTGAGAAGTTGGCCTGGTATATGCTGTCCACTAATTAAAGTGAGCACCTTGCACCAGTCCAAACAATCCTTATGGTGATTTAAGAGGTCAAAGATAACCTTAGAAAGCTATCCAAGTAGTAGCTGTAGAGAGCAGCCTTCAGGCTTAGTCTTAAAGGAATGTTAAGCAGCTTCTTTTACCAGAATGCAACCTTATAGTATTGGTTAAATGAAAGGAGAACCACACAGTAGTTATAAAAATATGTGTTTAATAATATAACACTCTCTAGTACGACACAGTGTCTTCTACACGAAGATACTCACAAAGCACACAATACTGTAGCACAGAAACAATAGTAAATAGCACTAATACATAGTGGGCCCCAGGGGGGGACCAAACAATATACTAAAATAGTGGTATAAGAACCCCGACTCGACTCAAGACGGTGTCTAGAGGATGTAGAATCGCGTGGACCCCAAGGAACCACCCAAGATGAGTAAGTAGGGACCCCACAGAGGACGGGTGCAGTGTGGGAACACGACTGCGTGCTCCGTACTATTCTATGGGAAAGTTGCGGTTGAAGTTTTAAAGTTTAAGGACCTTTCCCAGTGGACTTTGAAGAAACCCCTTGGAAGTTAGGAGGTTGGAGAGCCACCCCACCCATGGATACCATAGTACCAGAGATACCTATCCCAGGGAAGCCAGGTGCATAGGTCTGAAGTGGCGTCGGAAACCGCCGTCGATCTGAGTGGAGGACTTTGAAGAAGAGCCAATGCTGGAAGGAAGAAAAGTGTCCGTTGGAATCCAAAGATGGATTCTGGTCGAAGAGTACCTGAAAGCACAGGGGAAAGAGTCTGGGTCACTCAGGAGTGACCAGGGGCTCAGTAGACGAATGCCCACCGATGTCGGGTGCTTCAGGTGCGTTGAGGGGGTTCTTGAGCCGGTTACGAGCTGTCCCACAAAGGATGTTGAGTGCTGAGGGTCGGTGCACCAACAAGCCTTGACAATGGCAACTCAGGCAGAAGGTCAAAGAAGGTTACGGTTCGGACCAGCAAGGTCCAGAAGACATCACCAAAGCAAGGGGAGTCAATGCAGGCCTGGAGCAACCAGGGGAGCCCAAGAAAAGCAAAGTTGACCCTCAAGTGGACTCACAGGCCAGAGGATCTCGAGCGATTTCACCAAACATCAGCCCACGGACCACTCGGTGCAAGGAGGCCGGAGTTCATGGAAGGAAATGGTGCCAGAGGTTGGGACTACTTGGAGCCCAATGCACTTCCTCGGGAAACCCCAACAAGCATATGCACTTGCAAATGAACGCGTTGCACAGGGGTACGAGTATTGCAGCCACCACAAGGGATTCTGGCCTCAAACTTGGTAAGAGGGCAGCTCAGACCTCGAGAGATACAGGAACCCACCTCCTGTGTTGCTGGAGCCTTTGGGGTCCGTAGGAGCACAGGAGCAGCAGACAAGTCAGTCATGATGTGGTGCCTGCGAATGCAGGGGAGTGACTCCTTCACTCCAAGGGAGATATCTTCGAATGTCTTTGATGCTCCACAGGTCCTGCACGGAGCCTGTATGGTGCATTGGCACAGGCAATGCTTTGGACGGAGAGGGAGACGAAGTCGGGCCCAAACGAAGTCCAGAGTGTCCAGACGGTCGAAGGTCAGTGGTTTCTTGTTCAGAATCTTTTCCACCTCGAATCTAAGGTCCTACAGCCAGGTAAGCCCTTTTGTACTCACGGGAGAGGGTTGGACAGATTCAGAGGACCCTCCCAGGGAGGGTCTGGACAGAGGGGAGGTTACTCCTATGTCCTTTGTCCAGTTTCGCACCAAAGCAGGAGCCAACGGCTCCCAGTACTGGTTTGAACTGGATTATGCACAGGGACACCAAATGTGCCCCTCATGCAGACTTTCGGTCGCTGGCAAGTGCACCCACCCAGCCCTAATACACTAAATCCTGTCTGGGAGGTGGTCACAGTTCCCTGTGACAGGATGCCTATTGTTCTGCCTTCCCCTGCTCGAGCTTGGCTCATCAGCAGGAGGGCAGGAATGTGTCTCTGGTCAGCAGCAACCATTTTGTGCTGCCTGGAACTAGAAGGCTGGTACTGGGAACACCAGGGACCCAACAAAGCTCGCTTCTGAGGGGTGAAATCATACCTTCCACACCGGTTACCGGTGTGAGGGTATGATTCCACAATGTTTGACACCAAACACAATAGGGTTTGTTTCAGCCGTTTTAGAGTTGGTCATCACGCGGTCGCATAATGCCACTCTATATGTCGTAAATTGCTTCTTCACTAACAACCCGGGAGAATGGACTCCGTAGGCTGCAGGGCTGTCCTGCTCATGCAGTGGCATCCTCTCACTTAGAACCAAGCACCCTGCCTTCAGGATTGTTATGGCCTGCTATAGGCCGGGTTGACTTATAGGTTTTAAGTGTAGTGACCCTTAGATATAGTAAACCTATATCTTAAGTAAGTGGTTCATCCACCATCTTACACAGGCTGCAATGGCAGGCCTGTAGTTCTATTTTGCATGGCCTCCTTTGGGTGGCATAATACATGCTTCAGCCCATGGGAGGCCTCTGGGGAACCTATGCCCTGGGTACATGGGTACCATATACTAGGGACTGACAAGGGTACCCCAGTATCCAATCTGGAGTGTACCTAAGTACATGACCTAACAGTTTAGGGAGAAAGCAGATAGACTGGGGTCCTGATTAGAAGGATCCCAGTCAGACTAGTCAAAAACAGTATCACATTTAGCAGAAAGTGGGGGTAACCATAAGAAGCAGACCCTACTTTCCTACACCTAATGATTAATATTACCTACAGGAGGGCCTTAGGTCAACTTTCTTTTTAAGGTTGGTTGACCAATCTGGGCACCTGCTTCCATGTAGTTCTGTGAGTGGTACTTGATTGGTCTTTGATTAACTGCACACCTGTGAATGTTCATCTCTTGGTTATTATGAGACCCTCAAGTGTACCTTGGCGTGCAGCCTGAAATCCCGTCCTTTTCTCATTCAACAGGTCTGACTTATCAGGAGAAAAGGAAACCTGTATCTCCAGTCCACAATAACCAGGATGACCCATTTATGGCTAGCTACTGCCATGGGGTAAAATGGAGAGGCACAGCACACAGCTGAGCACTGCAATATGTGATTGTTTTAAAATTAAGTTGGCTAGTGGCAAATGTGAAGTGGTTATTGTGCTGCACCCAAGGTGCTCAGCTCACACGCTTATGTCATTTTGTAAAATGTTTGGATAACGAATGATTCAGGGTAAATGCTGCTTATTGTCTGGAGAGGCACTAGATTGACCTTTGAACAGTACTTTTACCAGTGAATGTTGCTCAGTCTGTCAGCCCTGTGCTTTCTCTGAGACCTTCCAGACCCTGTTTATTTTGACTCTGAAACTGTGTGTTTTCCTTTTCTCATTCAACAGTTTTTTGCAAAGAAAATTTGTTGGTACTTCTGCTCTGCGATTCAGCCCTGCTGGCTGTTCCCAAGAGGGACAGTGCCAGAATGCATTTGCCTCACTCTTCAGGCAATAATACCTTTTTCTATTATAAATAAGTCTGAGCTATGTGTGAGTCCTCCCTATCTTGCATTCTAGGCAACTGATTTGGCAGTCTGTGGGCTACCAACAAATGGTCCAACTGTTGTCTTCCCTCCATGGCAGATATGCCATGGCCATGGTAGTGCCTGAATACAGAGTACGTGGGAAATGATAACCCCGGCAGTGAAGGCTTTCAGAAGGATTGACAGAGTGGCCCGCGGTCCCAGCTCAAGTGGGGAGACAGTTGGGTTGTGGGGACAGAAGTTTTATCTGCCATCTTGTTTCAGAGTACCCTACAGTGCAATGAGAACTTCAGAGGGAAGAGAAATTGCTACCAATACACACCTATTACAAATTGAATATATTAGAGATCAAGTCAAGTGACAGAGAAGTTGGGGGGGGTGAGACTTTACGACATGTGCAAGGTCAGATTCAATGGTTCCAATTAGTGGTGGAGGCCCAAAATAGAGGTGGGCTGCAAAGGGAGCTCCTCATATAGAGATTAGGGACAGACAATGGAACCTCTTGTGATAGGCCGGGTTTGGGCCTCTGTCGCTAGGTGGTGGCTTTTCCTGATTTAGGACGCTATTGCCTAATAAACAATACCTTCAAGTGAATTGCTAATACCAACCATTGTAGGAAAAATGCATATGAGTATTTAACAAAATAGTCCCACTCCAATTATAAACATACATTTCACGTATACCAACCCCAACAATAACCATTCTCCCTGATAACCCACCCGATAAAATACACATCAACTAACAACACTAGCTTCACCAACACATGCAAACTACTAAACCCACCACGTCATCCCTCCCAAACAGAAAGAAAAATATCATTTTTAAAAAGAGGCAGTAATAGTTTTAAAACAAATATCTCCCCAAAACAGCAAGTCTGTTTTTCAGTCCTTCCTTGCCCTGTGCCAGGCTCTCTGGGCCCGCGAAGATTGTCAGCAGGAGGAGTTCTCTGAGTGTAAGGGGATGGGAGCTGTAGCTGGCTGTTGTGGAGGGTGTTGCAGCCCTGCTGGCTGTGGCATTTGTTGTTGTCCTTGCCAGTGGCAGCAGGGATGTAGCTGGACCTACTTCTGCCTTCTCCTCGTCCTCCATCCAGCCCCTCAGCCGGCAGAAAGCTTCTTCAATTGCCTGGATGTTTTTGAGCCACAGCTAAGCAGCTATCTCCCGTGTGCCTGGTGCTGGATAGCTTTATCCTACTGGTCTCGGTTCGGAGCAGAAGGCTGCTCTAAGGAAAGAAGAGAAAACGTCACTAAAAATAGTCAGTGCTACACAATGTTGTTTTTACCTAGGGCCACCACCAAAATTAGGAGATTATGCGTGCCCTTCATATTTTTGTGAATAATTATTTTTGAACTCACTTGCTATAAATGAAAAAAAAAACACCACCTGCATAATAAAAAAAAACTCTAGCTCAATCTGATGAAAAAAAGTTACAAAAAAGCACTACAAATCGGTGACACCCAGTTGTAGACACTTTGCAAGTGTTACTGGTCACTCTTTCAGTTGCTGCTGCACTCAAGAATTGTTCAATTTGCACCAAATAATGAAGTGAAACAAAGAGGGGCAGATTTACAAGCCCCTTGCGCCACTTTTGCGTCACTTTTAACATGGGAAAAGTGACGCAAAAGTGGCGCAAGGGGCTTGTAAATCTGCCCCAGAGTGTGTTAAAATGACCGAACTGAAAACTGATACTACTGTAGAAAAAAACAGATGCTTTAATTTATGCTTCGTTATTTATTTGACTTTTCATGCCTCATAATAAATTTATTTAAACCTGCTGCATAGGTTTGGTTAACCACTGCTGCATAATAATTCCATTGGCCATGTCCCCTTACTGAATCATAACCCACACACTCCCTCCATTTTATACCCTGCCAAAAGTACACCAAACATTATTCCTGGGTTTGGAAGTGAGCGGTTGACTTTGCGACTTGGGCTATGTTTAGGCTTGGCAAGAGTCGGGCTGGGTTAATAGATAGCACTTTTTGAAGAGTGGCCTTAGGATAATTAGATACATTATTTCCAATAATTGTTACATGTTTCGGGTATCCTCATGTTAATAACACAACAATAAATAAGAAGAAGAAATAAATGCAAAAAGTTATATTTTGGCAGGTAAACAACTGACAAATATGCTGATGTCATTAGGTTTATAACTACATGTAGCTCGCAGATTCCATTTTTACAAAAGATAGGGAAAACACTGGGATTGCCTTAAAGTGACAAAATTATTGGGCAGTATTTATTTCGTTATCTAAGCTCATGTTTCAGAAGGTATGTTCCATAAAAAAATCCTTGGTGCATAGTTACCTTGCAGAAGATAGATGTAAAACCGGGCTAGACACCAAAATGGGCTTTGTAAAACGTAAAACGTGAAAAAATGTTTGGTTTCTGTAGGACTTGGCCTTTTTGGGCTAAAGTTCCCTAAAAAGTTTTGCTTTCCCCCTAGACCGTTTTCCTGACATAGAGTTGCCAATTTAGATGCTTTGGGTACTTTGCCACTGCTGATCAGTGTCAAAGTACAAGTGTTCCCTGTGTAAAGTATAATGGTAATTGGATGGCCATGATTGGTATGTTGCCTTACTAGTAAACTCAATAATGATGTGCACTGTGTGTGCCAGGGCTAGTAATGCAAAGGTGCGCAGAGAAGGGAACTCAGGCCTGCAGTGTAGGGCCTGCGCGCAGTTTGCTAAGTTAGCATGTTGTCCTGACAAGTGTAACCACTTGTCAGGCCTTACTTTCCCTTTTGCGTACACAGTGGGCACCCCTGTGGTAGGTCCCGGGTAGCCCCTGGGCAGGGCGCAGTGTAAGTAAAAGACAGGACATATACTGAGGTATGTGTTATGTCCTGACAGAGGAAAACGCTCCATTTCGTTTTTCACTGGTGAAAGGCCATTCTGCCCATAGGACAGAATGGGGGAGGCTGGGTATTGTGTTTGTTAGCCTAGTTTCCCATAAGTTTAAAATGGAGAGGTGAAGTTTAGTATGTATGAACTCACAGCGTAATAACACATCTTTCTATGAAAGTGGTTTTGTCACTGTGTGTTCAGAAGCCACACTTTTAGAAAGTGGCTGAGTTTTGTGCTTTAAGCATTTCTGTGTGTCTCCGCTGAATGTGGATTGACTGTCTGGATCTGAGAGGGAGAGGAGCCGGGGAGGTCTTGACCCAGGGAGGGGTTGAGATGGCACCAGGCTGACCTGCAGCTGGAGAGCAGGCGAGGAAAAGCACCGGGAGGTGAAGAGGCCTGGGTTGCGGCTATAAAACCATTGACCCATGTCCTGCTGAGTGATTAAGGATCCAGACCCCCAGTATCAAAGGGAGAAAGGTGACACTGGGAGGGAGACAGCCAGAACTGATTTAGGCAGGGGTCAGGGACCCATGAGTACAACGAACTTCAAAGACGTTTAGGGGTATAACTAGGAGAACTGAGACCCCTGAACGGGGGGATGGAATAGAAATGGATTGAGACTGAAAAGGCTTGGACCCATTTCGTGGTCAAGAGGAACCTCTGCTAAGGAAAGAACAACTGAAGAGACTGCTGGGGAAGGACCAACCCTTGCTTCGTGATCTGGGGCTGGTCTGCAGTTTGCTGTTCTAACCAAGGAAGAGGCTGTTGGGACTGTGCTTTGTGCGCTGGGTCCCCCTGCTTGAAGAAGACTTTGCTTTGTGCTGTGTCTTGCTACCCCCCAAGGGCCCGAGGTGAGCTGGCTCCCTGTTTGGAAACACAGGAACATAAAAGTTTCCGGAGAAGTTTCAAGCGACGCGGTGGGCGAGTGTTGTGGCAGCTTCAGACCCTCAGAAGGTGTGCCCTGTGATCTTGGACACACGGAGGAGGAGTGAGACTCGGACGCGCTGGGTGCGTGTCGTGGTGCACAGGAGGCGTTGGTGAGGAGTGCCTGGTCAACATGTGCATCGGAAATGGAGTGAGCCTCGGACGTGCAGGGTGCGTGTCGTGGTGCACCGGAGGCACTGGTGAAGAGCGACTGGTCGTCGAGTGCACCGGAGGAGGAGTGAGGCGCAGACACGGTGAGCGTGTCGGGGTGCGGCCGAAGGCGTTGGTGAAGAGCGCCTGGATATTGGGGCACCGGAGTTGGAGTAAGTCTCAGTGAAGCAGTGTGCGTGCTTTGGTGCAACCTGGGACTGTGGAGGTGATCGGCTGATCATTGTGTGCACCGGAAGAAAGTGAGTCTCTGCAATGTGGTGTGCGGGTCTTGGTGCCAACTGAGACCGCAGGAAGGAGTGCCTGGTGAACGTGCACTCGGAGTCGACGTGAAGTCCCATCAGCGTTGTGTGTGTGGCTTCGTGCCAGAGGAGACCCGGAGGGTGCTGTGGTGAAGTGCACCCGGAGTAACGTAATTTCAGGGGCATGGGGTACATGTGCCCTGCGGCTGCCTGAGACCTGCCTAACAGTCGCGGCCTGGACCCGCAGCCCGGAGGAGTTGATCTGCCAGGCCGAGCCGCTGAGGCCCATTGAGAACGTTCTACACGGAGGGCCCAGTTCGCTGAAGGAGGAGAGGAGAGTGGGGTCGCGCCCCCAGGTAACATGGATCACTGCCTGGGCGGGGCGCGGGCTCGGAGGGACACTCTCTCGGCCTCTCAGACCTTCTGGCGGCGTGAGCCTTTGCTTCGGCTCAGAGTGGGGCCCGTACTGCGTTCAGGAGTGGCAGTACTGGGGCCAGAGTGGGAAGCTGTACTTTGTTTCATCGTTGATACGTGTGGGGGGGGCAACTGTTATCGAAGAGGCTGACTGTCGTAATACACATTGCCAATATTGCTGCTAACGAACTGCCGTACTGTCTTAGAACGCCTGACATTATTTCTGCATAACGAAGTACACGATTGTAGCGGCCCGCATTCCATTATTTCTTCATTGCAAAGTACATGATTGTAGCTACGCATTGCATTATTCCTTCATTGCAAAGTACATGATTGTAGCGGTGCGCATTGCATTATTTCTTCATTGCAAAGTACGTGATTGGGGTGAGACGCATTGCATTATTCCTTCATTGCGCAGTACATGATTTCAGCGGTACGCATTGCATTATTTCTCCCATTGCAGGTACCGGGGTGTATCGTTACGCATTGTATTATTTCTCCTGTGCCCAGCACAGGATTGTATCGGTACGCAACGCACTATTGTTTGTCCATTACAACGTGTGTGATTCTAGCATTACGACCAGCATAGCATTTTGAAAGCGGTGGTTGGGATTTGAACCTCCCAACCAGCCGGAACGAATATTACCCTTTATTATATGTTGGCTTATGTATCGTGTGGTCTGATCGTATATCTTTTTACATAAAGTTTATACTTGTTTTATCAAACTCGTGTGGAGTCCATTTGTGGGTTGCTGTGAGCGTGGTTACACATACTGTACACTCGTGCCTTGGAGATAGGCCTGGCTGCTCGTGCCAAGCTACTAAGGGGGTGAGCAGGGCTATCTCAAACGGTGTCCTTACTTGTCCTAACGTTGAGTGAGGAGTCCCGGGTCTCGCATTTGTGACAGTGGCGCGGGACGGGGACTCCGGCTTCCAACATTCGGCGGCAGCAGTGGGATACGATCCTAACGTAATTGAAACACGTGTGTGCAAAACCACTCACAGTAATTGGTGTACATCACAAATTGATCGCAGACCACGAAGCAACAACATATTGTTTTGAATTGTGGGTTCTATTGTTGAGTAACCTTTAAACCACACATCATGTCTCAGGAGGGGAGCCAGAGAGCCGGTGAGGCTGGGGCTGCAGAATTAGAGTTTGACATTGAGGTATTGTCTACCTACAAGGTTGATCAGTTGAGGAAATTCTGCAGAGCTTTGGGATGTCCCATGAAGGGTAGCGCCAAGAAGGAGGAGCTGTAAATGGCCTTGAGGGCCTGGTGGGAACCCAAAGAGGCTCAGGAGATGGGTGATGTTGAGGTGGATGAGGATGAGGATGACCATGGGAATGGATTTGGTCCACAGGATTTGCCAGTGGAGGGACCAGCTGGAGGGGCTGGTAGTAGCCATTCAGGGAGACGTTTTTCACCAGAGGAGTTGGAGGAAAACCAAAGGGTCAGACTGCATGAGCTGGAGGTGTTAGGACTTTAAACTCACGCAGAGGAGAGCAGGAACGCTCTCGCGTTGGAAGAGAAACAGGTTCTCTTCGCTCATGAGTTAAGCATGAGGGAACTGGACATTAAGGGTAAACAAGTAGAGTCCAGTTCGAATGGTGGCAGCGCACAGCCAGTGCCAAGTGTGGATGAGTACAAGTGTGCACTGGAAGATTGGGCAGTGGTTAGCAAGGTAAATGACTTGGAGGAATTGTCCAATTTGGCCCCAGGGGAGCCTAGGCTCAGAAATTATTTTCCAGGATTGCGCCACCCCGGGTTAAGGTGTGGGCTCCTTGATTCCCAGGAGCCTGCACAAGAACCGGACCCCTGGTCATGGGTCCAGGGGCCTGAAAAGGCCCCAGAGAGGGAAAAAGGGCCAAGTGGCGCAAGGAGATCCCAGAGTAGTAAGGAGGGGTTGTTGGCCGGACCCTTGTCTCAAAAGAGGGGGAGGAAGAGTATGCAGTACCCCCAGGGATCAGCAGCACCACCCAGGAAACTGGGGGGGCGTAGGAGAGCCCCCGGGTGGAGGCCTAGTGCCTACTTGCCAGAAGTGTGAGGAAGGACACCCAGCATTAGGAGGGCATGGGGAGTCTGTAGCCAGAGCACCTGCCGTCCTGAAGTTTGTGGGTGCCATTCCTAAGTGGCAGGCCCAGAAAAATAAATGGAAGGATAAAAGAGGGTTGTGTTTCCCAGTGGGAACACCCGTGGGACAGTGTCCAGCCAGTGGGGCTGGGTCCCCTAGAAGTGACCAGGGTAAACCCACTTTTAGCCTGGAGGGCAGGATGACTCGAGGTAGTATCCTGACCGATGGGCCTTCCCAGGGTACCACTCCAGGGTGGGGTTGGCATGGGTCCAGCACCCCTGGAGCGGTCCCCCTGGCCGGGAGGGATCCATGCAACAGCATTGTTGGCTCAGGGAGTAGTGATCAAGAAGACCCCTGGGGTCAGGAAGGGGTGGAACAGGAGGGTGTCCCTGTGGTAGAGGGCATGCGTCCTGGGTCTATCGCCTGAAGCCGGGAAGTCCATCAAGGTAATGATTGGTCTACCCTGGCTTTTGGCTGGGAGGGGGTTGTGTAGGACTTGGCCTTTTTGGGCTAAAGTTCCCTAAACTTTTTGCTTTCCCCCTAGACCGTTTTCCTGACATAGAGTTGCCAATTTAGATGCTTTGGGTACTTTGCCATTGCTGATCAGTGTCAAAGTACAAGTGTTCCCTGTGTAAAGTATAATGGTAATTGGTTGGCCATGATTGGTATGTTGCCTTACTAGTAAAGTCCCTAGTGATGTGCACTGTGTGTGCCAGGGCTAGTAATGCAAAGGTGCGCGGAGAAGGGAACTCAGGCCTGCAGTGTAGGGCCTGCGCGCAGTTTGCTAAGTTAGCATGTTGTCCTGACAAGTGTAACCACTTGTCAGGCCTTACTTTCCCTTTTGCGTACACAGTGGGCACCCCTGTGGTAGGTCCCGGGTAGCCCCTGGGCAGGGCGTAGTGTAAGTAAAATACAGGACATATACTGAGGTGTGTGTTATGTCCTGACAGTGGAAAACGCTCCATTTCGTTTTTCACTGGTGAAAGGCCATTCTGCCCATAGGACAGAATGGGGGAGGCTGGGTATTGTGTTTGTTAGCCTTGTTTCCCATAAGTTTAAAATGGAGAGGTGAAGTTTAGTATGTATGAATTAACAGCGTCATAACACATCTTTCTATGAAAGTGGTTTTGTCACTGTGCGTTCAGAAGCCACACTTTTAGAAAGTGGCTGAGTTTTGTGCTTTAAGCAATTCTGTGTGTCTCTGCTGAATGTGGATTGACTGTCTGGATCTGAGAGGGGAGAGGAGCCGGGGGAGGTCTTGACCTAGGGAGGGGTTGAGTTGGCACCAGGCGAGGAAAAGCACCGGGAGATGAAGAGGCCTGGGTTCCGGCTATAAAACAATTGACCCATCTCCTGCTGAGTGATTAAGGATCCAGACCACCAGTATCAAAGGGAGAAAGGTGACACTGGGAGGGAGACACCCAGAACTGATTTAGGCAGGGGTCAGGGACCCCTGAACACAACGAACTTCAAAGACGTTTAGGGGTATAACTAGGAGAGCTGAGACCCCTGAACGGGGGGAATGGAATAGAAATGGATTGAGACTGAAAAGGCTTGGACCCATTTTGTGGTCAAGAGGAACCTCTGCTAAGGAAAGAACTACTGAAGAGACTGCTGGGGAAGGACCAACCCTTGCTTCATGATCTGGGGCTGGTCTGCAGTTTGCTGTTCTAACCAAGGAAGAGGCTGTTGGGACTGTGCTTTGTGCGCTGGGTCCCCCTGCTTGAAGAAGACTGTGCTTTGTGCTGTGTCTTGTTACCCCCCAAGGGCCTGAGGTGAGCTGGCTCCCTGTTTGGAAACACAGGAACATAAAAGTTTCTGTAGAAGTTTTAAGCGATGCGGTGGGCGCGTGTTGTGGCAGCTTGAGACCCTCGGAAGGTGTGCCCTGTGATCTTGGACACACGGAGGAGGAGTGAGACTCGGACGCGCTGGGTGCGTGTCGTGGTGCACAGGAGACGTGGGTGAAGAGCACCTGGTCGGCGGGTGCATCAGAGGTGAAGTGAGTCTCGGACGCGTAGGGTGCGTGTCGTGGTGCACGGGAGGTGTTGGTGAGGAGCGCCTGGTCAACGTGTGCATCGGAAGTGGAGTGAGCCTCGGACGCGCAGGGTGCGTGTCGTGGTGCACCAGAGGCGCTGGTGAAGAGCGCCTGGTCGTTGAGTGCACCGGAGGTGAAGTGAGGCTCGGACACGGTGAGCGTGTCGGGGTGTGGCCGAAGGCGTTGGTAAAGAGCGCCTGGATATCGGGGCACCGGAGTTGGAGTAAGTCTCAGTGAAGCAGTGTGCGTGCTTTGGTGCAACCTGGGACTGTGGAGGTGATCAGCTGATCATCGTGTGCACCGCATGAAAGTGAGTCTCTTCAAGCGCGGTGTGCGTGTCTTGGTGCCAACTGAGACCGCAGGAAGGAGTGCCTGGTGAACGTGCACTCAGAGTCGATGTGATGTCCCATCAGCGTTGTGTGTGTGGCTTTGTGCCAGAGGAGACCCGGAGGGTGCTGTGGTGAACGTCCACCCGGACTAACGTAATCTCAGAGGCGTGGGGTACGTGTGCCCTGCGGCCGCCTGAGACCTTCCTAACAGTCGCGGCCCGGACCGGCAGCCCCGGAAGAGCTGAGCTGCCAGGCAGAGCTGCTGAGGCCCATTGAGAAAGTTCTACACGGAAGGCCCAGTTTGCTGAAGGAGGAGAGGAGAGTGGGTTCGTGCCCCCAGGTAACGTGGATCACTGCTTGGGCGGGGCGCGGGCTCGGAGGGACACTCTCTGGGCCTCTCAGTCCTTCTGGCGACGTGAGCCTTTGCTTCGGCTCAGATTGGGGCCCGTACTGCGTTCAGGAGTGGCAGCACTGGGGCCAGAGTGAGAAGCTGTACTTTATGTGATCGTTGATACGTGTGGGGGGCAACTGTTATCGAAGAGGCTGACTGTCGTAATACACATTGCCAATATTGCTGCTAACGAACTGCCAGACTGTCTTAGGATGCCTAACATTATTTCTGCATAACGAAGTACACGATTGTAGCGCTACGCATTGCATTATTTCTCCATTGCAAAGTACAGGATTGTAGCGGCCCGCATTGCATTATTTCTTCATTGCAAAGTACATGATTGTAGGTACGCATTGCATTATTCCTTCATTGCAAAGTACATAATTGTAGCGGTGCGCATTGCCTTATTTCTTCATTGCAAAGTACGTGATTGGAGTGTGACGCAATGCATTATTCCTTCATTGCGCAGTACATAATTGTAGCGGTACGCATTGCATTATTTCTCCAATTGCCAGGTACCGGAGTGTATTGTTACGCATTGTATTATTTCTCCTTTGCCCAGCACAGGATTGTATCGTTACGCAGTGCACTATTGTTTGTCCATTGCAACGTGTGTGATTCTAGCATTGCGACCAGCATAGCATTTTGAAAGCGGTGGTTGGGATTTGAACCTACCAGCCAGCCGGAACGAATATTACCCTTTATTACATGTTGGCTTATGTATCGTGTGGTCTGATCGTATATCTTTTTACATAAAGTTTATACTCGTTTTATCAAACTCATGTGGAGTCCATTTGTGGTGTCACCAGTGGGTTGCTGTGAGCGTGTTTGCACATACTGTACACTCGTGCCTTGGAGATAGGCCTGGCTGCTCGTGCCAAGCTACTAAGGGGGTGAGCAGGGCTATCTCAAACAGTGTCCTTACTTGGCCTAACGTTGAGTGAGGAGTCCCGGGTCTCGCATTTGTGACAGTGGCACGGGATGGGGACTCCGGCTTCCAACAGTTTCAAATGATACTAACATTGTAGACTATTATGTGGTTCCATATCAGAAGCAAAAGTGAAAAATTCATAAATATATTGCATGTGACTAAAACTATATTGCTCATGTTTTAGAATGTCTGTGTAGTAAAAGATCTGCAGAAATCACTGTCCTCCCATTGAAAAAAACAAACTCTTGAAGGTCTCAGGGCAATTAAAAAAAATGTAATCTATATAGTGGCAAAACACTTTTCAGAGGTGTGTGACGGCAATTAGCACATGTTGAGCGCAGTTGGCAATGAACAAGTTCCGAGAAATCTTTGAGATGGTGATAGATTATTGAGTTTTAGAAGAGCAGAATCTCAGAACATTATTGACCTGGAAAATATAAGTGTTGTGCGCTAATTGATTGATTTTACCAATCTTGATTGTGTCGTAAATGTTTTATTGCGAGATTATGAAATCCTGAGATATAATTTTACTTTTATGATTATTAAAGTCTTAAAATGAAATAAAGTTTATATTGATTGACTGACCAGGAAATGTGTACTCCTTATGATCTGATATGAGCTCAATGTACATGTATAATTGCACAACCCTCATAATCACCCAACTTTTGTTGCATTTGGTTTCTTTTACCTTTCTAATAGGTGTTATTTTCGCAGTGCTAAATTTGTGAAAGAATAGGTGCTGGGGCTCAGAAGCCCCCTGCTCGTGGAGACGAATACCAAGGCTGCATAGTCTTGATTCCACCTTGTGCCTCTTTACTCCACCACCTGCCGTGCCCTGAGTTTTCCTCACTCTTGCGGGCTCTTTTTCACCCCTTCTTTCTCCATTTGTCACTGTTTTCCATCTTTCTCTTCCTTCTTCCTTCCCCCTTTGTATTTTCCTCCTCTCTCTTGCTCTGGATCAAAAAACATAAGCGCTGGTCCTTACAAATCAGTCAAGGGGGGTTCACCCTGCAGCCACACGCTCAAATTAAGCACTGTATTTTTCCTATTTTTATAGGATTGCTGTTTTACCCTAAATTACATTGCCTTGGAGTATACGCCCACTTGGCCTCCACTATATTCATGAATACCAATAAGCAAAGCCCACTACTGCAGGAGATCCAGATTTATGGCAGATTGTTTCTTTTGCCTTCTCTTTAAATGCATTTTGTATTGTAAATTGAATCATCCTTATTTTGAAAAGGATTAATATGATAGTCCATTTATATAAAAGACAATGAACTCAAAACAGTATATGTCCCTAGAAAACTGCCTTTTACCTTAGTTTGGCTTTGTTTTCATAGCCTCAGTGTTTTCACAGTTTTCATTTGAGGAGGTAACTAATGCATTTTGTATATGTCGCAGTCTTTTGAACACATGATGCTGTCCTGGATGAACCCGTCTTCAGATCTAGCCTGCAGCCTTGCCCCGATGAGGACTCTATCTTCTCTGATATTTTCTCAGTCCGAAAGTAAGTCGTTGACTGGGACTAACCTGGTCTTCGTACCTGAACTGCGCTCCATCGTGGTCGGCCTCAGACCTTACCCTTTTGAGAAGCTGCTGCGACCAGTTGCCCACGTTTGGTGCTTTGTGGCAACATTTTAATTAAAACTTTAAAAAATCCAATCTCTGGTTTTAATTATTGGATTTTTGATGTTAGTCTCTATGTTTATAAATTGTGTTGTGTTTTCAACTTTTTAACTGTTTTAGTACTTCTAAATGCTTTAATCATTTTTTTTAGCTAAGCCTGTCTACTCTGTGCCTTAGGAACCAGGGGTTCAGCTCAGGTTTAAATTACTGACCTAACAAGAATAGTGGCATATTTGCTTGTGGTGGACCACCATACACCCCAACTACTAATCCACATCCTCAGAGTGTGACATGAATATCGTGTCAAAAATATACTGACTACCAAAATATTGTGGAACAGAATATTTAAGATACGAATTTTGTTTTTTTTGCTACATAATATATTTTTTAGGAATTTTGTTGTATTTAATATTGTTTACTTTAATTTAGTTGTGATAAAGAATATTTTGTTTAATTTAAAGTATGTTAGTTAGTGTATTACATTTAACTGCTAGCTTTTTTAGTATATTTTTTTACTAATATTTTGAAATGTAGTTTTAAATGTGCAATTTTGTTTAATTTAATTAGTAATTTGCACAGTCAGAGCGGATTGTTGAGTTTGTAGTGGAATAGAGTTGGAAGGGAATTAAAGTGTAGGATTTTTTTTAAACAAACTTTATTGTCTTTTATTGTCATCCAATAATACAATAATCAGCATGTATTGAACAGATTCGAGTCTCACCCAGCCAGCATGGATCTTATATCTCAAGTCTCATCCCCATCCCGCTGCGCTGCAGGTCCCCTAATCCTTCTCCTGATTATCTAATAAAGTCTCATTCTGCACCTCTCCATCCCCCTTCCCTCTCCCTTACCCCAAAAACCCCCCAACTGTACCCTCCTCCCTCTCCTCTGCCCTGCACTGCTGTCTCCTGGGTAGATCCTCACCAGCTCGAGAACCTTCCTTCCTTGCTTCAGCCTGAGTAAAATGACTGTCCGTGACTGCCTCCCAGCCCGCCTCGGCTCTCCCAAATGCTTGTGTGGGACATATCCCTCTCCTTGTCCGTAGCTCCCTCTTGGCCCCTCGTTGTCCTCCCCAGCTGAGGTGTTCCTGTTGTGGTGGTCACTCAGGGGTTGAAGCGCCAGATGCCCTTCCATCGCTCCGCATGCCCTCCACCAACGCCTCCCAGGCCCTGGCCCTCTCTTCCCTTCCTATCCCTCGCTGCGCATTCCTCAACTGGACCTTGCCTTCACATCCCGCCCATGTAACCAGCTCCCGTTTCCACCCACTCGCGCTGGGTCCGTTTGGGTTTTTCCAGTTACGAGTTATTTCTCGTTTCGCAAGGACAAAGGCGAGGTTCTGAAATCTGTCGGTAGTCTTAGTCTTAGCAGTGTGCGTGAACAATCCCAGTAGGGCATGCTCTGGCGTGCAAGGGATTACCCTCTCCGTGATTCTAGCCGTCTCCTGTGTCACCTCCTGCCAGTACTGCGTTAGAGAATTGCAGCTCCACATCATGTGGATGTAAGTCGCTCCTACTGTCACGCATCTCGGGCATTGGGCTTCCTCTCCTGCAAAGTATCTATTAATTTGTTCTGGGGTTAGGTACGCCCGGTGGAATGTGTAAAAGCTGATCAGGTTAAAGCGTGCGTTCCTGGAGACTTTGGCTGCCCGTTCCAGAATATGCTCCCAGTCCTTGTCTGCCAAGGGTCTGGCCAAGTCCTCCTCCCAGCGGTTTTTCAACCTGTCTAGCGGCTGTATAGAATCCCGCCCTATGGCCCTGTTAAGACATGCCACCGCCTTAATAATACCCCCTGCAAGACTTATATATTCACAGGTTGCATGTCGGGTTGGTTCCGTCGTGCCCATACCCCAGTGCCGCCTCATGGCCCCCGTAACTGCTCCATAGAGTAGGAAGTGCCCTTGTGGGATACCCCAGTCCGTGCTAAAGTCCTCAAAGGAGAGCAACTCCCCATCGCGGTTGAGATCTCCTATCTTAGTGGCCCCTGCCTGCACCCATTCTTCTAATCCCTGCCATTGACCCCCATGCGGAAGAGCTCCTAGCATCGCCATCGCCATTTCTGGCGAGTATGGGCGTCTTGCCTCGGTTTTCTGGAGGCATCTGCTCCAGCACTTTCGGATCACTCTGTGTTCTGCGCTAGTGACCTGGTGGGGTTTAACCGTCCCCAACAGTGTGCGGAGCACAGCCATTTTGTCTGGGGTAAAAGGTGGTACCTCTCTCTCCGGGTCGAGACTTCCCGCCACCCACTGTGTAAATCGCTGCAGTTGTCCTGCCAAATAATACGTTTCCATATCCGGCATTGCCAGGCCTCCCTCTGCCCATGGTCGTTTAAGCGTGCTAAGGGCTACTCGCCTCCGGCCCACTCCCCATATGAAGGACGACAGGTAGGAGTCCAGCTCCCTAAACCAGGCTGCCGAGATCCACACCGGTAGTGTTGTGAAAAAATATAGCAACCGGGGAAGGGCCACCATCTTAAGTAGAGAGACCCGGCCCATCACAGAGAGAGGAAGCTTCCCCCAGAAAGCCATGCTGTCCTTGAGTGAGCGCCGCGCTCTCTCAATGTTCCCCTCCCTCACTTCCACCATGTCGTGAAATAGGCGTACCCCCAGGTAACGGAAGCATCGTGATTCCCATCTGAGGTCCCCGAGCTCCTCCGGTGGAGGCATGTTTGCCACCAAAGGAAACAGGTTGGATTTTTGCCAATTTACTCAAAGGCCTGAAAGGCAACCGAATTCATCCATCATCCTCCGTGCCCCCTGCAGCTCCTCTCCCGCATGTCGCAAGAACAATAGAAGGTCGTCCGCGTACAACGCTATGTCATGTCTCTGCTCCCCCAGTTGGAGTCCGCGGTAAGCCCCCTCCAACCTCACCACACACGCCAATGGCTCCACTGCCAGGGCAAACAGCAGGGGGGAGAGAAGACACCCCTGACGCGTGCCCCTCTCCACCTGATATTGTTCAGAGATCGTGTGCCCCATGCGCACCCTCGCCACAGGGTCAGTATACAGCAACTGCACCCAGCGCAAGAACCCGGGTCCGAGGCCCATCTTGGTTAAAACGGCGTAGAGGAACCCCCACTCAAGGCTATCAAACGCCTTTTCGATGTCGATAGTAAACACTGCTCCAGCCTGATTGTCAGTCGCCCCGTGCTCAAGTACCGATAATAAGCGGCGTATATTCTGAGTTGTATTCCTGCGGGGAATAAACCCCACCTGCACTAGGGATGTCATATGCGGCAATAACCTCATTGCCAGTATTTTACTTAAGATCTTAAAGTCGAGATTTAACATCGATAATGGCCTGTAGGCAGTGCAATCCTGGGGGGACTTGTCGGGCTTCAGTAACGGGATCACTACTGCCTCTCGCGAGGAGGCCGGTAAGTAACCTCTCTCACCTGCTTCTGTATACATTTCTACTAGTTTGGGAGTTAGTTCATTTACATATGCAGCATAAAATTCTTTGGGTAACCCGTCTGTACCCGGGGTTTTCCCCCTGGCCAGTGCCTTGATAGCTATTCGTACCTTGTGTTCGGAGATCGGCGCTCCCAGCTGGTCCACATCCTCCTCCGTCAGGGTAGTCAGCGGGAGATCTGCCAAGTATCCCTCTATTTCCCCCTCCCTTCGGGCTCCTGTAGAGCTGTTCGTAATAGCCACGGAACCTATTGTTGATGGCGTCTTGCTGGTAAAGGGGATTCCCCTCAGAATCCGCTATCTCTATGATTGTGTTCCCCCGGGTCGTGGGACTGGCCAACCACGCCAGCAGTCTACCCGCCCTGTCCCACTCAGCGTGCGTCCTGTCCATATAAGTCTTATAGTCAAAGCACCTCAGCCTTTCCTCCTGTTTGGCTACTTCCTCCTTCTTTTCCAGCAGCTCCTGACGGAGTTCTGGGTGATTTGGGCGACGGCGTTCTACCTCTCGTAGCGCTTGATCAGCCCTGTCCACGTCCGCGAGCAGCGTTCTCCGTACCCCAATAGATAGTGCCATGCATCGTCCCCTAATTACGGCCTTAAAGGCCACCCACTCTGTCCCCCTAGAGTCTGTGGTCTGAGCATTGTCTGCAAAATACGTGGTAATCTGGGCCCTGATCCCCTGCAGGAACACCTGGTCTTCCAATGCCTCTGGTTTGAGGCGCCATGTAGGGATGGGTTGTTGTTGGGATCCCCAGTGCAATCTGGTCAGTACCGGGTTATGGTCTGAGACCGTTCTAGTGAGATACTCCGTACCCCTCAATCGGGCGTGTATATCCGGGGAGCATAGGAAAGTGTCCAGGCGGACATGCAAATCATGCACCTGTGAATGATGGGAGTATTCCCTATCTACTGGGTGTGTGCGTCTCCACGTGTCCACCAGCCCCCACTGAGATTGCCAGTCCTTAAACGCCCTGGCCACCCTGTGCGCCGGAGTGTCCCTGAGAGGTGGGTGTGATCGGTCAAGAATCAGATCTGCAATGCAATTGAAATCCCCCCCCATAACAATCGACCCCGTCAGATACAACGCCAGAGTCCTTGACAATCGTTCTAGGAAGAGTCCCTGGTCCAGATTCGGACCATAAATATTGATAAGTGTGATGTCCTGGCCATCTAGTCGCCCCGTGACCACCACGTATCTCCCCTCTGGGTCCACTTTGTGTCCAGTGTGTTGAAAGGGGACCCCTGCCCTGATCCAAATGAGGGTTCCCCTAGCAAACGCAGAGTAGGAAGTATAGTACGCCTGCCCTCGCCATCTGCGGTGTAGCGCTGCCCCTTCCGCTGCTAGTGTGTGTGTTTCCTGCAGCATCGCTATGTGAATCCCTCTCCTGTTCAAGTGGGAGAAGATCTTGTAGCGTTTACGCATGGAGTGCATTCCCCGGACATTCCAAGAGATGAGATTATATGTTGTGTTAGCCAGCATCACAGAATGATCTCGCTATCTTCATCTGGCCCCCGTACCCAGACTTATCGCTCATTCGTCCCCGTGTATCTGTAGACAGCAGTGCCCCCGACGTATAACAAGAAAACTTCCCCAACTCCCCCTCCCCAGGACAAGTGAGAAATTCTCCCCCATCCAAACTGCCCTCGGGCATGATAACAGTCAAGTGTCTAACGTTCAGGTGGTAGCTAGGCAAACGCCCGTTTGGAGGGAAGCCCCCCCTTCCGCCCTCCCGGATCCCCCCCATTCCTCAGATAACTCTCCTGCCGCCCTTTGTAGACCCCATCGGCTCCCAATGCAACCTCAAGCTACTACCCCCTCCCCCCCTATGTAGATTGCCCAGCTTGCGAGTGTTGTCCATAGCCGATTCATATTAAGTCGTCTGCCGATCTAGGGGTTACTTCCTGCAAAACCTGGCTGGCGTCCCCCATGGTGGCCGAGCTGGCATCTGAGTCTGAGTCTCTCTGATCCTCCGTGTCCTTTTAATGTAATGTTTCTTGAAACTGAGATGCATTTTCTTTTCTGTTTTGTCCTCTTTTCGATAAGGGTTTCTTATCTTTATTTTTTATTCTTGGGTGCACGTATAGATGGTCAGGATCTGTGGCGATTCATACATACACTTGCTGGGCATTGGCCTGTCATTGACAATTGATCTATAAGTAATCTTATTTTGTGATCATACCTGTGAAATGGCTGCATATTTATTTGTTCCGCAGCTTATGGTTGGATATGGTTTGATATCTAATTGGCTGGAGACCATTCACCATAGGATGAATGGCATTGTATTAAATCGCCCTTCCCAGACTTATATAATTTACACGTATAGAAAACACTAAAATGCTAACACGCATCTTTTTTATCCCGAGCTGGCTATCCAGGACAATATAGGGCATATGCCATCGATATCGATTGATAATAATATCGTGATGTCTTAGGCATATTAGTATTGTGCTTATGCGCTTTTACTATATTTCTTTTACCGACTGGTTATTCTATCAATTACTGCATGAATTGAAATTATATGCCGTGGAAACATCAAATACTGTTCCATATCATGAATGCGTATTATGCTCATGGATTTTCTTCCTGTTGACAAGGCCACAGGATCATGATTGCTTGAATGGCGGAATTTGCCGTAATGTAACCGTGCTTCTCTGCTTTTATGTATTCAGGAATGTACAACATCCATCCAGCATTTGCGTTAGATGAAGAAATACGCAGAGCGTAATTTCATGTAAATTTAAAGGTGACCATGTTTTGATTTGCTTTATATGTTCGCATTGATTATCTACATTAAGAGGTGCACTTGCACTACATTTCAATCAATTTTGTTTTGTATTCTATGGTAATTGTTATATAACAATTTATTTTATTCTCAGGACACCAAATTCAATGACCTACATTTTCACGCTGTAGTAACTCTTTCATGTCTATTATGACGTCATCAGCATTTAATGGCTTGCCTGGAGCCGCTTGGGTAACTTGACAAAGGCCGCCCGGTATATATATATATATATATATGTATATATATATATATATACATATATATATATATATATATATATATATATATATATATATATATATATATATGTCCTGGCCCTGAAACCATGTCATTCATCACCCATGGTTTGCGTCAACACACCTTTGTGTGTGACCATTGTGTTGTTACCTCGTGGTTGTATACTTCTATGTGGCAATTGCTGTTGGATTTCCACTTCTTGTTTTCTGCAAAGGGAAAGTGAATGCACCTTCCTATGGCTTGTATACCCATTTTCTGACTAGGTCTTTTCACCATTCCAATATGGCCGACACCTTGTTTCCTCTTATGTTTCCTTTGTCTATGTTTACCATGCATTTTTAAGGACACCCTAGTGGTGGTTATGACATATGTGACCAAGGCTGCTGGGCAGCCGAAACGCGTTGTGTGAATTAAACAGTTTCCTGCAATAATCTGGTGTGGATTGTACTACGTCCTGAGAGCGCGCCCATTGAACTTTTTGTGAATGTTTGGACAGCTGGTATGCTCTGCCGGCATGCGCGCCACTTCCTAAGGGTCCTGAGTTCCAGAAGGAGCGTTGAGTTGTGGATTTGTGGATATATATATATATATATATATAGTTCCACAACGACCTGTCAGACGATCCGGCCTCACTCTACCCCGACACTCCAAAAAACGGCGGTGCACAAAGTCCTGGTGCCAGTGAATATTTATTTTTATATTTTGGTATTTGTCATAGAAACACCCCACATGGAACGCCTATGCGTTTCGGCTCATGCTTTAAATCGGACTATCCGTTTACCCACAAACTGTGTGTTTAAAAAGAAAAGAAGGACTGTTCCATCCTCTTGGCTCACTTCCTGTTCACAGCATCTAGAGCACCTACTCATCCATAGCGTCACAGGGCTTTAAGCAGTCCTGGGAGATGCTGGCAACTCAGACTTTTGCATCAAGGGATTGATACATCCCTGTGACCGCCTCGAGAACGGACCATACCAGTGGCTGCTGCCATGTGACAGCCTGTGACTGCACGGGGAGGTGAGCGTGATTGCAGCTTGCCTCACGGCCCTGTGTGTTCTCATTATTGGGGCTGGACGTAGGGGACCTGAGGGAGCCTCCAACACTGTCATTTCGAAATCACCGGCCACCACATGGCCCCCCCTTTGCGAGCCAATTTTCAGCGCTATTGGTAGCAATATCAGATCCGGCTGCAGTACTTACCTGAACAGTGCATGATGGGAATTGTAGTCATACATTAGGCTTCATTCCCCATATGGCAGCAGGGTCAGCTGATCTCCCACCTATGGGAGCGCCACGGGATATTCTAAGGAGGGAGCAGGTGACAACGAGTTATCAGCGGCATCTGAAGAAGGCGGAAAGGCCGAAATGCATTATGCTGTGCTGAAAACGAGTGAATAAAACGCTTCCAAAGAATCCCCGCTGTGTCCTTGGACTTCTTTGCAGAAAGGTGGTCGTTTGTTGATTGATATATATATATATATATATATATATATATATATATATATATATATATATCACTGAAAAACCATAGGTTTCAGACACGTTATAGTTACAAATTAGCATTTAAAAAACCTTTGAAATTCACTGAAAAAACCATAGGTTTTAGGGACAGTTTTAGTTACTTGGACATTGCACTCGTACAAAACCCGTGAAATTCCCCGTTATAGTTAGTTCAGCTAACTATAACTCGCGCCCCGCAATGCACTGCTGATGACGTCACATATTACATCACTCATGACATGGTCAGTGACATCACTGATGACATCACTGATGACATCTCAAATGACATCACTGATGACATCATCCAGTGACTGTGTGTTTCTGTAAAGTTTAAATATTTTTAATATATATAGGAAAAGACGTATTGAAGAATGAGTGGGTGTGTAAGTGTCTGTATGGATGATTTAGTAGGTGCGTGACTGACTCTATAAGTGAGTGATTTAACGTATCTTACTGAATGCATGGGTTAGTGACTAAACTGGGTGAATGTCTGTATCCGTCTGTCTGTTGCTGTGTAAGTGGCTGCATGTGTTTGTGAATAGCTAAATGAGTGTCTATATGAGTTATTGAATGCTTGTCTGAGTATCTGTATGGGTGCCTGAGTGTTTGTGTGGGAGGGGTGTGTGCAACTCTGTGCATAGATGTGTGAGTGGGTGATTCACTGGGTGGATGGTTTCAAGAGTGCATCTGTGATAGACTGTATGGGTGGGTAAGTGTGTGTAAGAGTGTGTTAGTGAGTGAATGTATGTCCCAGTGGTACATGTGTGAGTAACTACATATGTGAAAGGCAGTATATATGTGTGTTGGAGTATATAAATAGCTATAAGCAAGAGTGAGTGATTGTGATAGTGGCTGTATGGATGAGTGTGTGCTTGTATCTGTGATTGTATAAGAGCGTAACAATGTGCTACTATTTGTATGAGTAAGTGAGCTGGTGTGTGTATAACTGTATAGGTGAGTAAATGGCAGTGTGTTTAATTATTTGCATGACTGACTAGGTGTGTGAGTATCTCTATGGATGAGTGGCGTTGTTTGAGTGTCTATATAGGAGTAAGAGTGCATATGATAGTCCTGTACTGAGTGACCGTAAGTATGAGTGACTGTACGGGTGAGTGAGTGGATGTGTGTGTGTACCTAAGAATCAGTGAGTGGGTATGTAGTTATTGGTGTTGGAGTGTCTATGGTTTTGCGAATGGCAGTCTGTAATTTAGAGTGGGTGAATCAAAGGTTATATTAGGGTGTGAGGAGGTGCATCAGATTATCACGTGGATGATGTCATCAGTGATGTCATTTGAGATGTCATCAGTGATGTCATCAGTGATGTCACTGACCATGTCATGAGTGATGTAATATGTGACGTCATCAGCAGTGCATTGCGGGGCGCGAGTTATAGTTAGCTGAACTAACTATAACGGGGAATTTCACGGGTTTTGTACGAGTGCAATGTCCAAGTAACTAAAACTGTCCCTAAAACCTATGGTTTTTTCAGTGAATTTCAAAGGTTTTTTAAATGCTAATTTGTAACTATAACGTGTCTGAAACCTATGGTTTTTTCAGTGAATTTCAAAGGTTTTTTAAATGCTAATTTGTAACTATAACGTGTCTGAAACCTATGGTTTTTTCAGTGAATTTCAAAGGTTTTTTAAATGCTAATTTCTAACTATAACGTGCCTGAAACCTACGGTTTTTTCAGTGAATTTCAAAGGTTTTGTAAATGACAATTTTTAAATGTATTAATTGTTATATTAATTTTTTTCATACTGATTTACTACATTTTTAGAAACAATTTTTTTTTACATATTTTATTTTTTAAATTACATTGTAATTACATTATACATTACATTACAAAAAATACTTTCTCAGAATGAATTACTTTAGTATAAATACTTTGCAGATAGGCACTAGACTTTTAAGTACAGTAGTTACAGTTGTTGCAATGGGCAACACATTTCCAAACACAATGCAACATTCAGCTCAATGTGAATTTCTAGTTAAATGCAATTAGTTACTTTATGGATTACTTTTGTAACCACAGGACTGGATCCTAGATTCAGTCCTGGTACATCTCCTGTAAACAGTTGAGTAAAAGCGTTTTGGTTACAGTCGTGATTTTTAAGGAATATTATTGTATTTTAAAAGTTGACACTTAGAAACTTTTTCTCATAGAATCACCAATGTTATCCTATGGAAGGAAATTCACTTAGCAGGTAAAAACTTTTATCGTTACTTTATCTTACTCAGTGTTGGATCCTGGATCCAGCACTGGTGCATCTCCTGTAAACAGTTGAATGAATGCGTTTAAGTCATACAGGCGATTTTTAAGGAATATTTGTAGTTTGTGAAAATCGACACTTTGAAAGTTTTCTGCAGAAAACCAGACAATGGATTCCTATGTTAGAAAATATAAGTTACTGGTAAGTACGGTTAAAATTACTTTTCAGGGTCAGTGCTGGGCTAAAAGATGTAGCACTGGGTTCTCTCCTGATAACAGGTGAGTAAATTGGAATTCGTACTTTGGTTGATTTTAGAGGAATATTATAAAGTTCCAAAACTCCACACTTAGAAGAATTTCCAAGTGAAACCAGTCAATGTTAGCCTATGAAGGAAATTCAAGTTACCGGTAAGTACGGTTAAAATTAATTTTGAGGATCAGTACTTGGCTGAAAGATGCAGCACTGAGGTCTCTCCTGATAACAGGTGAGTAAATCAGAATTCGGATTTCGGCTGATTTTAGAGGAATATTTTAAAGTTCCAAAAATCAACACTTAGAAACTTTTTCAGCAAAAAGCAGGCAATGATATCCTATGCAAGGAAATTCAAGTTACTGGTAAGTACGGCTAAAATTACTTTTGAGGATTAGTACTGGGCTGAAAGATGCAGCACTGAGGTCTCTCCTGATAACAGGTGAGTAAATCGGAATTCGTATTTCGGCTGATTTTAGAGGAATATTTTAAAGTTCCAAAACTCCACACTTAGAAGAATTTCCAAGTGAAACCAGTCAATGTTAGCCTATGAAGGAAATTCAAGTTACCGGTAAGTACGGTTAAAATTACTTTTCAGGACCAGTACTGGGCTGAAAGATGCAGCACTGAGGTCTCTCCTGATAACAGGTGAGTAAATCGGAATTCATATTTCGGCTGATTTTAGAGGAATATTTGCACAATGGTGAAGGGAGGGGGCGGGGCCTCAGGTGACATCTGTGCAAACGCGCCCGTTACGCGTTTTAAGTTGGGGGATTAAGTCCCCTTGAATCCTGAGGGTCCCTAGGGGCCAACTAGCCCACCAGGAACCTCCAATATGCGCCAGGGGCTGCGTTGCAGAGACGTGTAGAGAGGCCACACCCCTTTTACACCTCTCTGCAACGCAGCTCTGTGGCGCTTTCTGGATGTACCTGTTGGGCTAGTTGGCCCTCAGGGACCCTCAGGATTGAAGGGGATTTAATTCCCCATCTTAAAACGCGCCACGGGGCCTGTTTGCACACATGTCACCTGAAGCCCCGCCCCTCCCTTCACCACTGTGCAAACGCGCCCGTGGTGCGTTTTAAGTTGGGGGATTAAGTCCCCTTGAATCCTGAGGGTCCCCGGAGTCCAACTAGCCCACCATATACCTCCAAAGCGCCACAGAGCTGCGTTGCAGAGAGGTGTAAAAGGGGCGTGGCCTCTGTACACCTCTCTGCAAGGCAGCTCCCTGGCGCATACTGGAGGTACCTGGTGGGCTAGTTGGCCCCAGGGACCCCCAGTATTCAAGGGGAATCGTTCCCTCTCTGCAAACGCGCCAGGGGCGCGTTTGCAGAGTGGTGAAGGAAGGGGGCGGGGCCTGCGGGCTCGATCGTTTTAAAAAAAAAAAAAAAATCTCCCCTGAAGGGGGCTGTGTAGCCCCCTTCCTTTTTCGGGCCCTGGGGACCCCATCCCCAGGGCCTTACCCCTTTTTTAAATTACCTTTAAAAAAAAAACGGGAAGGGGGCCGCGTGGCCCCCTTCCCTTGGCCTGTATTGGCCCCGGGGACCCCATCCCCGGGGCATGGCCTCTATATTTATTTTTTTGAGGGGGCAGCGTGGCCCCCTCCTCTGGCCATTTTAAGGCCCGGGGACCCCATCCCCCGGAGCCGGCCTTTCCTTTTAAAAAAATGTGTTTTGCTCTTTTTTGGGAGGGGGGGCCGCGTGGCCCCCTCCCGGGCCACTACTTGCCCCGGGGACCCCATCCCCCGGGCTGGCTCCTCTCGTTGGGGACTGTGGGGGTCCCCAAACCCCCACAGTCCCGCCGGCTCCCACGTCCCTTGGGAGCCGGCATTGCTAGTCCACATGGGGAGCAGCTGACATGCTGCTCCCCATGTGGAAAGCAATCGCTTTGGATATTGGAAGAGAGAGCAGGTTTCCCTGCTCTCTCTTCCAATATCCAAAGCAAGTTTGTAATGACAGGACGGGAGCCGCGAGGCTCCCGTCCTGCCATAGCAAACTACAGTGTCCCGGGGGTAGGCACCCCGGGACACTGCAGGAGCCGGCCCTGGGGGTGGTGGTCCCCAGGGCCATCAAGGGCTTCCAGGAGGGGGCCGCGCGGCCCCCTCCCATTCAGTACACAGCCCCGGGAGGTGGTGGTCCCCGGGCTCTGGGGTCCGTAACGGACCCCCATATTAATTTGTTAGTGCTCCGGGGAGGTGGCGGTCTCCGGGCGTGTGGGGGCTGGAGCCCCCCACACAGGTTGTTTAATTTTTAAAAAAAGCCCCGGGAGGTGGTGGTCCTCGGGGCTGCGGGAGGGCTCAGAGCCCTCCCGCACCATTTTTAAAAGAAAGCCCCGGGGGTGGCGGTCCCCGGGGCTTGGGGGCCCTTTGAGGCCCCCCACACATAAAATTAAACCCCACCATGCCCCCGGGACTTGGGCCACCCGGGGCAAAATACAACCGAAGCGCGGGAGACCGCGCTTCGATTTTTTTTCGGCAGGATTCGCGCACCCTAAGCGCATCCTGCCAATTTTTTTTTAAAAATGCTTTTTGCCCAGGGGGTCCTTGTGGGACCCCTGAGCAGGCCTAGGGGTTAGGGTGTTTCTACCCTGCCCCTTTGTGCGTTTTGCACACTTGTTTCTTTTTTTTCTCGGCGGGATACGCGCACCCTAAGCGCATCCCGCCGATTTAAAAAAAAAATCTTTTTCTGCCCAGGGGGTCCTTGTGGGACCCCCTGAGCAGACCTAGGGGTCAGGGTGTTTCTACCCTGCCCCCTTTGCGCTTTGCGCACTTGTTTCTGTCCCTCGGTTCTACCGAGGGACAAAATGGCTGCCAACACTTCCTGAATCGGAATGTTGACAGCCAGCTGACAGCCAATTAGCATGCAGCTCGTGATCGGGACGGTGCGCGCAGGGTGCGCTGAGGGTACGCGTATCCGACGCGCCCATAGATATATATGTACTTTTACTTTTGATTTTCTCAGGAACTACTGAACGGATTTACACCATTTAAGCAAAAGGCACCAGTCTGAACCAAGGACTACCTCTTTGCCAAATTTGGTGTAATTCCGTTCAGCAGTTCGGGCTGTAGCTGCGACTAAAGGTTCCTATGGAAAAATGAATGGGGAAAACGCGTTTTGGGACCCCCTTTTTCTCGGCCCCCGCTTCACGTATCACCCGAGACTTTCAGGGTAGGAGCGGAGCGGAGCGCCCCAACAAGTTGGAAACTTTCACGAAGATTCGTCAACCGGCGCCAACGTTATTTCAAATAGAATGTCGCGGATTTCCTATGGATAATAGGTTGTAACTATAACTATCTACTGGCGACCGCCAGTAGATAATATATATATATATACATATATATATATATAGTTCCACAACGACCTGTCAGACGATCCGGCCTCACTCTACCCCGACACTCCAAAAAACGGCGGTGCACAAAGTCCTGGTGCCAGTGAATATTTATTTTTATATTTTGGTATTTGTCATAGTAACACCCCACATGGAACACCTATGCGCTTCGGCTCACGCTTTAAATTGGACTATCCCTTTACCCACAAACTGTGTGTTTAAAAAGAAAAGAAGGACTGATCCATCCTCTTGGCTCACTTCCTGTTCACAGCATCTAGAGCACCTACTCATCCATAGCGTCACAGGGCTTCAGCCACATTGAAGTTCCAAATTATGCAATATGAGTCTATATTAATATGCAACGCATCAATTGAGGATATGTTATTCATTTATAATGCATTTCCGAAAGGATACCTGTCATTATTCCATCATACAAAGAAGTTGTGTATATAACCAATCTCTTTGGAGCGTGTGATTGTAATAAGCAGTGTTTAGGGCTCATTAACTGTTTTAAAATATTGTGTCACATCAGCAGCTGATCAGTGGCATATGCCTGTCAGTTATCTAATATACTGACCATTCTATCATAACAAAATAAAATACGATTAGTTAATGCATGGTTATATTGATATAAATTCTTATGCATGCACTTAAAGTACAAGTGCCTCCTTTCCTATTGATATTGCACCAACCCCGTAAAGTGCACATGCTAGCTCCTAAACAGTGTCATTCTACAGACGAATAGTCTCTGAGCTACAGTGTTAATAACACTATCGAACTATTCTGCAGCTCCCATGTCCACTGTAGAGCACAAGTGTTACTGTAAACAATCCACTCCATTCACAATAAAAAAGGGGATATTTCTAATTCATACGTCTAAAAAATAAATCTCTCAGTACTCAAATATGAACATGAATAATTCAAAAAATGCAGATAAAGAACCTTTCAATCTAATATATATGCATAAAGTACAAGTGCATCAAACCCCAATTGTCTTAGTCAAACAAGTTGCAGCTAGAAACAAATCATTAATAATTGTATATGCATCCTAATAATGTGGCTGTTTACTCCCTCCTAGGATGGTGCATCTAGAATGTTGTAACCAAAGTGCTTTAGATCTCTATTCAACATTACCCAATATTATATAAAGTGCAAGTGTGGTACAGTACTGGACATCAGAGATGTATAAATAAGAACCAATTCATATTAAGCAATTGTTACATAATTCTCAGAAAAAAGAGGGTCAGATATTTAAATCTTAGTAAGGCTTAAAATTGAATGGTGATTTCTGGGCTGTGACTGTCACTCATAAATGGACATGCAGCTCAGGCTCAGCATCAAGATCTTGAAGTTATTTATAAATATGCATATGAATATATTTTTCATGCTTAACCTTTATTCAATTATTTTTAAATAATCATAAAAGCAGAGACGAACACAATACAATGACTTAAAGAAACAACCACATATAAAAAAAGATGATTACAGTTATTTAGATGAAAAATTCCTTGAGTTGCTTAATCAAATTACATTTTCTAAAAATCGTCCAACTGAATAACAGACCAAACGACTGGAACACAAACGCAAAAATAAAAAGAAGGCTTATGCTTATATAATCCATGCAATTAAAGAATAGGCAATTAATATGTATGCTTAAAAGTTTCGTGATATTTAAAAAAGAAAATAAAATGTATTAGAGACTGTGGAGAGATCTCACCTCAAGGATAAATGAAAATAGAATCAGTGTCAAACAGGCCCAAGGGAAAACATAATGTACTTCTAATCAAGCCTAGGCGAAATCTAGACATCAAAGGCCTTTTCCAAACATTATTTGCCAAAAACAAAGAAAGTTTCATTCCCTCATAAGTTTGGACGAGGGTGTAATCTCTTATGGTGGATTTCTCTGTGGCCTTCAACTTTCGGTTTCCAGAGGACAATGATCAACATTAACAATCCACTCTGGTGACAAGTCAGTCTACCAAGAGCTTCAACAGATTTTTTAACATTTCTTAACCAGGGTAACCTCCTCTCCAAAGCTAAACAATTGGTAATAATCTGGCAAGTCAGAGAAGCATGCGGTTTTTCCATACTGAAATCCAGTGGAGTAGCAGGGCTTCTTTGATTAGGTCTTCCAAAAAGTTAGGACCTAACTACTCATGTGTAAATAGTGTGACCTGGAGGGAGGGAGTTCTAAGAGCTGCCTACAAAAATCAATTCTCCTCAATTTAGAGTTTATGGCAATCCCGATAGCCCCATATGGTGGCCCCAAAGATCGTGACTAGCAAACACTTGCGCTTGCAGATTTCTAAGATTGATCATACTGGTTTCAATCAATCAATCAATCAGGGGTTTGTTAAAGCGCGACTACTCACCCGTAAGGGTCTCAAGGCGCTGGGGGGGGGGGGGGGCTGCAGGTTCCATCCATCAAGGAGGGGGTCTGTCAAAAAGCCAGGTTTTGAGGTTTCTTGCGAAGATCGGGAGCTATGTTGTCTGTCTGAGGTGGAGCTGAAGGGCGTTCCATGCTTTGGCCGCAAGGAAGGAGAAGGAGCGGCCTCCCGATCTGGTCTTTCTGGTGCGGGGGACCACAGCGTAGGAGAGCTGGGCTGATCGTAGGGTCCTTTGGGGTGCGTGGAATTTGAGTCGGCTGTTCAGGTATGCTGGTCCGGTGCCGTGGAGGGCCTTGTGTGCGTGGGTGAGCATCTTGAAGGTGATTCTCGCCTCGACAGGGAGCCAGTGGAGTGTGCGCAGGTGCTGGGAGATGTGGCAGTGTTTTGGCAGGTTGAGGACCAGTCTTGCGGCGGCGTTCTGGATGTTCTGTAGCTTGCGGGTGAGGTTTTTGTTTATTCCGGCGTAGAGTGCGTTGCCGTAGTCGAGTCTGCTGGTGACCAGGGCGTGAGTGACGGTCTTTCGGTGTTCGAGGGGGATCCATTTGAAGGTCTTACGAAGGAGGCGGAGGGTGTGGAAGCAGGAAGACGAGACAGAGTTGATCTGGCGGTCCATTTTGAGCTCGGAGTCCAGGATGATTCCCAGGTTGCGTGCGTGGTCCGTGGGGGTTGGCGGGTTTCCGAGGGCGGGGGCCACCAGGTGTCGCTCCAGGCATCGGGGTTTGGGCCCATGATGAGTACTTCTGTTTTGTTGGTGTTTAGTTGTAGGCAGCTGTTTTTCATCCATTTGGCGACGGCTTCCATGCCTTCTCGAAAGTTGCGTCTGGCGGTGTTGGGCTCATTGGATAGGGAGAGGATGAGCTGGGTGTCGTCTGCGTATGACACGATGTTGAGTCCGTAGGTTCAGACGATGGGGGCGAGTGGAGCCATGTAGACGTTGAAGAGCGTCGGGCTGAGGGAGGAGCCCTGGGGGACTCCGCAGGTGGTAGGTGTGGGGTCCGAGAGGAAAGGGGGAGTCTGACCCGCTGCGTCCTGCCGGAGAGGAAGGAGCGGATCCAGTCAAGGGCCTTGTCCTGGATTCCTGCGTCGTAGAGTCTGCGTATTAGGGTGCGGTGGGAGACTGTGTCGAACGCCGCTGATAGGTCGAGGAGGATGAGGGCTACTGTTTCTCCTTTGTCCAGTAGGGTGCGGATGTCGTCTGTTGCGGCGAGGAGGGCGGTTTCCGTACTGTCGTTTTTCTGAAGCCGGATTGGGAGGAGTCAAGGATGTTGTGTTCTTCAATGAATGTGGCGAGTTGGCTGTTGATGGCTTTCTCGATGACTTTCGCTGGGAACGGGAGCAGGGAGATGGGTCTGTAGTTTTTGAGGTCGGTGGGGTCCGCTGAGGGTTTCTTTAGGAGGGGGTTGACTCGGCGTGTTTCCAGTCGTCGGGGAACGAGGCGGTCGCCAGGGAGCGGTTGATGGTGTGGCGGAGCATGGGTGCGATGGTGTCGGCGGCTCTGTTGAAGATGTGGTGGGGGCAGGGGTCCGTGGGGGCCCCTGAGTGGATTGACTTCATTGTCTTCAGTGTGTCTTCCGTGGTGAGGGCTGTCCAGTCGTCAATCGTTGGTTTCCGGGTGTCGGGGGTGGTTGGTGAGGGTTCAGTGTGTTGGTTGTCTTCGTCGAAGTTGTCGTAGATGCTCTTGATTTTGTGGTGGAAAAAGGTGCTGAGTTTGTCGCAGAGGTCTTGTGAGGGAGGGATGTCGGTAGACTCGCTAGTGGGTTGGGCGAACTCCTTGATGATGCTGAAGAGTTCCTTGCTGTTGTGCGCGTGGGTGGAGATTCTGTCTTCAATCGCTTTTTCCTCGTTTCTCTGATGAGTTGATGGCGGGCGTTGGTGGCGGCTCTGAAGTTGTCGTGGGCTTCTGTGGATTTGGTGTTCCTCCAGGCCTTTTCGAGGCGGCGGCATGTGCTTCTGGACTCTCGAAGTTCGGTGGTAAACCATCTGGCTTTCTTGGCGCGTGTATTGTTGTTTTTCTTGAGGGGGGCTATGGTGTTGGTGCTGTCCGTGATCCATCTATGCAGGGTTCAGGCTGCGGTGTTGGGGTCGTCGTTTTCCGCGATGGTTGGGGTGGAGTTGTTGAGTGAGGAGGTGAGCTGGTCGTCGGTGATTTTGGTCCAGTTTCTTCGTGGAAGCAGGTGCTGGTGTCTGTGGATGGTGGGTGTTCTGAAGGTGAAGTGGACGCAACGATGGTCGGTCCATGGGAGTTCGGTGGTGTGGCTGAAGGTGATGGAGTTTCCTGTAGTGAAGAGGGGGTCGAGGGTGTGTCCTGCTGAGTGCGTGGGCTCGGTCACGATCTGGCGCAGTCCAATGTTGTGGAGGTTGTCCAGGAGGGATGTGGTGTTGGGGTCCAGTTGGTTGTCGAGGTGGAAGTTGAGGTCGGTTGAGGTCGGTTTACTTTTCATCCTGCTGGCAAAATTAAATAGGGCACCAACAGGCTGATTAAATCAAAAGCATCTGTTGGAAATATATATATATAATTAAATAAATTAGTGAAACTACTTACCATTATTAAAACAATATATTATATTACTTTTAAGCAATTATCTATTTTAAAATAAATTATTGTAAAGTCGATATTTATATATAAATATATAGATATATATTCTTATGGGTTTCTTGTCGATACTCTCTTCCACGAAATTTTTTATACAATATTTTAGTTGTTCTCATTATAAGTGTAGCAAAACAACATTATAGTAAATTATATATATATATTTAAATATTTTTATTTTATATTCAAAACTATTCATCAGGAGCAACTAAAAACACCATCCAGTCAGTCTGGAGCCCATCCCCAGCAACCGTTGTATTGTAGCAACAATCACACAACCCACAACCCCCCGCCCCCCCCACACTCTTCTCCCCATCCCCAGGTACTCATCAGCCAATTTAGGTCCAGCAACAATAGCAAGCCCCAACAGATAACTTACAATACATCAGCCAACAGTACACCCTCTCTCTGCGTCCCAGTGTCTTCCAGTATGTCCAAGGAATATCATTGTTTCCATTTGCCCCACACCTTACGAAATTTCAGGAGCCGCCCCTACTGGCATAAGTTACTTTTTCGGCCCGCATATACATATCCATTCCCGGTTTCCAATCTTGTAACTTTGGGCACTTCTGTGCCCCCCATTATCGAACTATGTCTCTTCTTGCCACTACAATACCAAGACCGCACAGCAAGAGCTGGGCCCACTTTAGATTTGGGGATCCCCAAAAGTTTGAACTTAAGGTCCAGCGGGATCTGTGCCGAAAATACTCCACAGAGTTCCCTGGTGACTGCAACCCAGTATTCCTGTATCAGGGGGCAGCTCCAGAGTGAGTGAAAGAAGGGACCATCTTCTCCCTGGCATTGCAAACAATGTGGGATCTGTGCCCTTCCCATATTTTGAATTGCACTAGACTTAACTGTGATTTGATTTCTACTTCCCTCGGGTCATTAGGGCCGCTTCCTAATCTATCTCCTCCAGTACCCCTACCTCCTCCACCCTCTGCAACTTATGTATGGTATCAGGCATATTATTATTAAGGGCTTTGTACGTGAGGGAAATCACACCTCTCCCTAATTCCTCCTGTAGTATTCGTCCCTCAAGAGGGGCATATTCTGGAATACCGTCCCTGGGGAGTCCCTCTGCCATCCATGCATGGCATTTTTGAGCATATTTTAGAAATTGGTTGACGTTCATCCCGTATTCTTGTTGTAACAAGGAAAAAGGCATGGTAACACCATCTTCGAGTAGTTCACCCACCCTGGATATCCTGATCAACTGCCAGACCTGGAATCCCTTCAGTTTTCGTATCTCAGGAAGCCAACGACCCTCTCATAAGGGAGTTTCCCTGGTAGGTTTACCATGACAACCTATGGTTGTCATAGCCCCATCCCAGACCCCTATCGTGACCTGAGTGGCAGGGAGGAAACATTGAGTCCCCCTGCATACATGCAAATAGTGTAAACAAGCCCACTTACCTCACTGCGCCCTCTCCAGCTGGAAGGTGGTCCAGGGGGGCATATAGCTAATCATTTACATTTATAAGATGGGTAGCCCAGCCTGGTATAGTAGTTTGACCCATTTTTTATAATGGGGGCCAAACCCAAATTTTACCATTGAATGTTCAAGAAAGGGCCAGTGCATTGCATCTAACGCCTTTTCTGCGTCAAGCATTAGAAAGACCTGAGGCTCTGGTGGGTCTATAACTTTGTTCAGCCAATTATGTGGTCGGTGTAGGTTGTATCTAGTTGATCTACCAGCCATAAAGCACAGCTCGTCCGTATGGATTAGTGGTGTGATGTCTCGCAGGAGTCTAGTGGATAGTATAGTGGCCCAAATTTTACCTCAGTATTGAGTACTGAGATCGGGCGATATGAATCACAGTGCTCTTTCGGCTTCCCATCTTTATGGAGAACTACTATGACTATCCGCTGAAGGTCATGTGGGAGGGTGCCTTGACTATCCACCTCCAGGAACAGAATTCCGCAGGTATCACTTTGGGTCCCGGAGTCTTGTTAAAATTCAATTTAAATTTGGCTTGAACTTCAGCCAACGTGATTTCGGCATCGAGCACCGCTCAAGCCTCTGCATCTAGAACAGGAGTAGTCACAGACTTCAAGTAGCATTCAATCTTGGTCAAAATCCGCAATGGCCTGGCCATATAGAACTGCATAATAGCGGGCGTAGGCTTCCGCTATTGCCTCTTCTGTGTCCCCACTTTCTCCATCTTGGTCCACTGTTCAGTTCACCCACCTGGCCTCTGACTCCCTTTTCCCCAGCCATGCCAGGAGTTACCCAGCCTTATCGCCAGTGTTATATAGTTGGTGTAGTGTGGCAAGCATTTGGGTTTTGCACCTTCTTGTGCCAGAGGTTAATAGTCGTCTCTAAAGAGAGCTAATTTCCTAAGAGTGAGGGGGTCTGGTTCAGACCCGAAAGTTGACCCTCGAAATTCTCCAGGGTTTCCACCTCCCTCCTCCTCCTTCAGGCTATCAGGTTCTGGGCAATGTCTTGAAGAACCATTTTGTAGGCCTCCCGGAGCACTATATAGACGTGACTGAACCTTTATTTTCTTGGAAATCAAGCTTGAAGTTCACCCTCACTCCCACTGCTACTTCCCAGTACCTCAGATCCCAGGCATTAAGTTTCCAACTTACCCCACACCACAGCGCCTACCCATCTTCACCAACAGGAGGGAGTGATCTGAGAGGCCATGGGCCAAGTAGGCTGCCTTCAGTATGGTGCCCCCTTCCCCTGCTGGGGAAAATACTTAGGGGCCGATTCCGATCTCGGCCGGTAGGGCTCCGAATAGGATTCGGCTTTACCGGATCCGATTCGGAGCCCTTTTTCCCGACCGAATCGTACGCGGGTCCGGCCGAGCGAGTACGATGCGACTCGCCGACCGACTCATCCGGGCGACCCGACCGCTCCGACCGACTCGTACCCGGATCGTACCGCTCCGACCGACTCGCTCGGACCCGATTCGCACCGCGCAATGGAGACGCTTTCCGGCCGGGTAAGTACGATGCGCACCTCGACCGCTCCGACCGACTCGCGCCGTCCGACTCGAACTCGCTGTCGGAGCCGTACTTTGGGGGTCCGTGTCGGACCCCCTGTACGCGTACCCGCGCGAGGCGCACACAGGGGGACCCATGGGTCCCCCTACCTGTGCGTGTACGCCGCGAAGCGCTCGCGGCGTACTCGCTGTAGGGGGCGCCTTGTCCGCCTCGCACCCATTGAGGCAATGGGAGCCCGCGTACGCGTTGTACGACCGGCTCCCATTGAGTTCAATGGGAGTCCGACCGACTCGTGTCCGGTGGCATACGAATGCATCGGACTCGTTCGGTCGGACTGCACGGGTCCGATTCGGTCGGAAATCTCTCCGGGTCCGGCTCGGTCGGAGAGATTTCCGGCCCGAATCGGAATCGACCCCTAAGTCTACGCAGGAAAACACTTTTTGGGCCCCTGCAAAATAAGAGAAACTAGTTTCAAGTGGGTGAGCGCAACTCCAGAGATCTGGAAGGTCCAAACCAGTTGCAAATCTTGCGAGCGGGTTGGTTGGTGTGGCCGGGCCCATAGATCTTGTCCTGTCCTACTCCACTACAATAACATCAATCAAAGCACCTCCAACAATGTGGAGTGAGGAGTCTACCTCCAGCAGTATGCTAGCTAATTTCTCCATGGTGGGGGCCTGTAGCCTGCGGGGTGCATATACACAAAGCAACGTCACATCCATTTGTCCCTAGAACCTTTTCACTCCCACATATCTCCCCAAGGGGTCCATCCACATCTTAGTTACTTGGAAAGGTGGGTCTTTACAGATCAAAATAGCCACACCACTTGAGCCTGATATGTTCCCTGCATGTGCCAGTGTGGTGTAGGTGCCACTGCCCAGAAATGTACAATTTGTTCCCTTAAGGTGGGTTTCCTGTAGGAACACCACATCTGGCTGTAATCGTTTGATGTATTGAGTCGCCAATCCCCTCTTGACTTTATCACCCAGGCCATTCATATGGACAAAATCAACAGGGTCCTATTTGCTACTAGAGGAGTACTCATCCTGGCTCTGACAAAGGAGACAGGATGTGCAAGAGGTGTGATATGTGCGCAATCAGTAATTGCCGAAAGATGTTGCGCTTGTGGTCCCAAAAGAGGCCGGGCGTCGGCCTGCATGACTGTGACTGTTCTCCCTGAATTGCACCAGTTTATTGGACCTGCCCACTGACTGACCCTGCTCCCCTTAACATAGCCTGCTCTAACCCCCCAACCAAGTGCCCATCCCACCATCCACCCCACTCCACAAGGACCCCTGCGATGAATGCTCTCATAGCTAAACCGTCACTACTCAACAGGAGAGACTGAGAGGTCTGTAGCCCACCACCCCCACTCACTAGCTCAACCCCAAAAACTTCAGCCGCCTCAAAAACTGGTGGCTTTGCACCTGTAGGTAAAGAAAAACGACAACATCCGCTCCAACTCAATGAGCCGTCTACAGCGGGGCATGGAGAATCATACTCCAAGGCCCCGGATCAAGTCATCAGTTCCACGATTATGATGTCGCAACCAATCCAGATGTTGTGGTATCTGAGGGGGGAATCTCACTTCCATGTTCTAAATGTGTGATGGTGACCACCAGTGGGTGGGGGTTGTCCAAGTCCGATCCCTAGCCATCACAAGTAAAGCCATGTGTGGAACCCCCCCACCAGAGCTGCTGTCTTACTCTTCTTGATGATTACCTCTCTGTCCTCCTCTGAGTCTAAAGCCACCTCCAGTTGCCTCTCGGGGCCTCTATCTCACCAGGGTGTATCCGCACCCCTCCTCTGTGAATGGCGTTCTCTACTCCTAGGCTGCCTCCAGTCTTTGGGTCAGACCCTCTCTCCCTCGCAGGGCACACTGAAGGCTCTCTCTCCCCCCCAGGACACAGCAGTCTGGAACGTTCCTCCAGCCATTCTCAAGCCTCCTTGTGTGTCTGGAAGAAGAGCGATTTTCCCTTGACCAGTTCCTTCAGTTTAGCGGGACATAACAGCATGTATTGCAAGTGGAGGCTCTGCAATTTGGCCTTCTCAGAGTTGAGCGTGCACTGTTGTCGCTGGACCTAGAGAGAACGGTCAGGGAAGACCATTATTTTAGAGTTCTCATAGCACACTTCCCCCATCTTGCGTACTTTGGAAAGGATCATGTCCCGATCCTGGAAATTCAGGAATCTAGCTATCACCAGTCTCGGGGGAGTCCCGGGGGGCAGCCTTCCCCCAGTTCTCGGTGCGCCCGTTCAATGATGAAACAAGAAGAGAGTCGCAACCACCCATCCAGGAGCTATGCCACATTGGATCCTTCAACCCCTTCTGGGAATATAACAAATCTGACATTGTTTTGGTGGGCGTAGTTTACAGCATCTTACAGTCACCAAACCACAACCTTGGTAGTGGCTCAGGACTCTGCAACATCTTTGCAGAGGCCCTGAACTGTGTCCTCCAGCTCGGAGATCCTAGTCTACACCGAGGTGACCCTGTCAGCCAAATTGCAGGGATCCTGTCACAGGAGGGAGACCTACAAGTGCACCTCACCCACTCTCTTCCAGAGCCTCACTGGAAGACAGGATAGCCATGAGGAGGGCCACATTGTCAGGCATTGTAGATGGGGCATCCACTGCTGGAGGCGCCACTACCTTCGTGTAGCGATCCATCTTACCCTACCGGGGAGGCCTCAGCTCTTTATCATGTGCCATACTCCTGACATCCGAGTGGTGCCTTGTACACCCTCAATTAGATGGGCCCACAAGCGAAGGGGGTAGTGGTACAGGACAAGTTCCACAGAGGCAGGCGTGGTGCACTAGTCGTCCCTGCTATTCAACCTCAGAATGATGATGGGGAAGTCTCTGTCGAGTTAGGCCCATCAGGGGGCTATCATAAGCCGAACAGGGCCCATGGGGTAATCCATCTCGCACCACCAGGCATAAGGCTCGGGCTTGGTACGGAGGGAGGGGGGAGGAGGGCCGACCAACCATATGACCCTCCCCCAGTTGCATTCAAGGCCAGTCCTCACCTGTGGGATGGCTTAGCAAGGCCTGCAGCTTCAGTCATCCAGATTGCCACCCGGAATTGTTGTCGCCTCCCCTTTGTAGCCAGGTGGGAGGGAGCACTACCACAACAGGGTAATGCAGGTCCTGGCTGGATAAGCCCCTCCTCAAGGCAGCGCAGCCATCACAACAAAGAGGTAGGGCCTGCAGGGGAGTCAGCTCGGGCCGGCAATCTCAGACTCGCTGGCACTCTATCTGTACCGGGGCCGCACCGGCACCTGAGAAACGCCAGTCCTTCAGCCTGTTGTCACTGATGTCACTTGGCTGGAGCCTTCCAGATCTCGTAGGGGGCCACCCAATCTGCAAACCCTCCGATGATCTCAGTCCAGCAGCAGAGCTGCTGCGACTCTGCTCCACGTCAGGGACTCGCAGCCAGACCTCAGACTGCAAGGTCGATCTCAGTCTCTCGGCACCGCAATTACGGGTCGCCGCTAGACTACACGGCTGCCCCCACTCTTAGGGTACCCAGCGGGCTCTATGAGAGGCAGTACTCGTGGGTCTGAGCAGGATTTAGATGGATTAATTACGGGCCCGGTGCGGAGCACACTTAACAAGCATCCAACTCCGTTGCCATCTTGACCACGCCCAGTAAATTATATTTTAGACACATTGGGGCATATTCTCAAGGACTTATCGCCGACATCGCCAGTTTTCCTGCGATAGCTACCACAAAAAACATCGCCACGGATGAGTGCGACAACTAACGCTAATGATATGCAGAGTAGGCGTTCCAGTGCAAAAACACACGAAAACACCACTTCGCGCGATTCTCAACGACCAGTCAGATTTGCGATGCGAACCAAGAACAGGCGATAAGGCGCATTAGCTGCAGGGATTTAACACCTGCCTTTAGCTGGTGCTAAGCAGGACGACTACCTGCAGTATGAAAGGGAGCCCAGCCCAGAGCCACAACTGAAGACCCACAGATGCCATGGAGCCAATGAACATGCAGCTCGGAGACCCAAGAGGGCCACAACACCCACTGCCACCACCCCCAGGACCCCCCCCCTCCGGACCCCCGCCCCGGACTACCACCGAGGCAGTGTAGGACAACACAGCGGACCTTCCGAAAACGGCATGGCCCCTCAGCCACACAACTGCAGAATGGGGGGAGAGGTGGGAACCAAGTATGTGTGAAGGAGGCGACTCACCCATGAAGAAGAATGTACACAATGCCAAGTGTGGCGGTGATGTGCTGGACAGACCACAGAATGCAGAGCACAGACATGTCCATGTGGACATATACTGCTGGGGTCTGTAGTGTTGTGGACAGTGGACGCAAACATGTTACCTCAGGCAGTGGGGAAGACCCTGCACATGTAGCTGTGCCGTCCCCCCCTGTAAGCATAAGCGCAGTGGGCTGGGCCGGCGTACGCCACTCCAGCGTAGGAGTGCGGATAAAAAGGCCGGGGCTCTGGGCGTGGTTCTCTTCTGTGATGGGCAATGCGTCTGCCAGGGCGGCGCACCTCACCCTGCCACGAGTCCGCCGCCGTGACCTCCAGACTCCACGACACAGGCCCCCAGCGCATCCAGTGGCACAGCAACACGGAGTCATGTGTGTGCCAGATACTGCCTTAGTCCTACACTGCGGTCAGAAGGTCCCACAATTCAAATCGTGCCACATTTCTGTTAATGGAGGAAACCACCCATCCAGCACAGGCGTCACTGGACATTTGACCCTGGTAATAAAAAGGGGCCGGGTGCACGTGCCCGTAGCCAGTTCCACTATCTATCTAAGTGTGTCCATGTGGTCATTATGTATGCATGATGGCCCCTGGCCCTACCACATCACATCGTGCTGTGGACAGCCGTCGCAAGTATGTCACCTAAGGCAGCGGGCAAGACCTTGGACATGTAGCTTTGTCGTTCCCCCCGTAAGCGTAAGCAGAGTGGGCTGGGCCGGCGTACGTCAGTCCAGTGCAGGGGTGTGTAGAATTAGCCCGGGGCTCAGGGCGTGGTTCAGTTCTGGTCTGGACAAGGAAGTCACCAATGCGTGTGTCTCTGTTGTAGTGTCGGTGCCACCCGGCCCGCAATTGACAATGTTGCAATGTAGCATGCACCCGGAGGGCGGTCTCGCACAAACGGAGAAATGAAGGAGCGCATGACTGCTCGGGGTCTTGGCTCATACATGCCAAGTGTTGTGTGTATCTGCATTGCCGCAGCACGATCCAAATGCCTAGCCATAGTCGCAGCGCGAGTTCTGCCAGGCATGAACTCTACATCTGTGTCCGGACTAACCTTACCATAGGCCTACACTCTCGTGGCCGCCCACCTTCAACGGACAACACCACAGTGTCGTTGTCAGGCTTGTGGACATGCGCAGACAGGCATGACAATGGTGTGCCGTTGGAGTGCAAGTGATGCAACCGTGCAGGGCACACAAGTAAATAGGCTCGGGGGAGGGAGGAGCAGCTGTGAGGCAACGTAACACACAGTGATGCCGCTTATTTGCCACTTGCAAGTCATGTCAAACATGGATCCCAAAGTCGCACACATCCCACCCCACACCCAACAAGCCACATCACACTTCATGAATGCAAGCAGATGACAAACTGACATTAGGGATGAAAGCTCCTTTGTCTGAACTATCAGGCGGAAGCACATCTGCACATCCGACCTTGGAATTGCATGTGCCCGGCACCCCCTGACAGATATGATAGCAGTTGAGGACGACTCCCACACTACGCACAGCCCGATCACAGACCAATGTATACACACCCCACACACATAAGTCCTTGCTCAGAGTTATCTTGCATGGAATGGCCTTCACACTTACTCCCACACCATCCCAGGCGTACAACCGTTGCACACTTAAACAACTCATTGATCCGAGCTGTGGCATTTCATCCACAGAACTGGCGCAGGTCAGAACAGTGCCGCTTCAACCAGAGCCACTAACGCAATGGCAGACCATCCCGGACACATGCACAACCCCTGTCACGTGGAACTGTACCGTGCACGTATGCTGCATTTACTGGGGGCACTGCCATTGGTAGTGCTGCGGATCAGTTACCGATTGAGCTTCCGCCTTGCCAACGTCACCTGCGTGCAGCCTGTGTTGCATTGTCGCTCGTGCATATTCGAGTGGTCCATGGATGTCTGACTATCCAACAGGACGGTAGCCGAACTGGGTTTCGGCATGTGTGTGCGCCCCCTGTTGGCCCACGACCATGAGTGTCACCGTGACACCCGTCTATGGGATGCCTGGATACTTGGCATACATGCTGGCAGCTGGACCTGAGAGTTTGCAGAACTCCTCGTGTGCCGTGACCACATTGAGCCGCTCCCCTATTGGGCTGTAGTGCTAATTGGTGAAAGGGGGTGGACGCAGCACATCTGTCCGGACCTGCTAATGGTTAGCCTCGCCGTCCTGTTCGATGAAGTCGACAACGACCTCATGTTGGAAATGATTGCCTACGAAGCTGCACTCGCATTCATGGACGTGTAACTACGTACCTGCAGACACAACAGTTAGGAACACATTGCACATGTCCCGACACCTTCTTGGTACTTGGGGTTCTGCTCACATCTCCCACGACGGCAGTGGACATGGCTGCATTTGCCTGGACTCCGAATACAAGAGCGGACAACAACGCGGGTAGACACACACCTGTGAATGGTGCGGCACTCCCCCGGAGTGGACAGCGGCGCTTGGCAACGTTCCACGTTCTGACATAATGCTGCATTGGTCTGCATGTTGTGGCACTTATCTTGGCCGTACTGACACGCATATGCTAATAAAGGCTACACACCTTCACTTGTATTCAACTGTGATGAGTGTTGATTTGTATGACAATGTGTGTCTCACTGCCTATCTGGGTCACGGCCATACATGCATTACTACACCATCAGGGATGTGGGGTTGTACTAGTACATCATCATCTCACAGTTTCCAGCTATGCCACATGCGAATGGCCATTTTCCACACACAAGCGGCAGCAGTTGTGTCCTCTGTTCTGTTGTGCTGGTGTTGCTGTTTGTTCAACATTGTTGTAAATGTTGCGGTGCTCTGGATCTTATGTGTGTGTGCTGCATTGTAGGTGAGTTGCCCCTTCAGTTCTGATTTGGCTGGCCCTTATCCCTTTCAGGCGGTGTGGCTTTCACTTCTGTGCTTATGCAGTGCTGTGCTGTTGCAGACTTGGGTAAATTGGGCTCTTGGTTGGAGTTGTGACTGTTGGCCATGGTTTGTCTGCAGATGTGCTCTACTTAATTATGCATGTGTGCCATTGTGCCCATCTCCCCCGTACTCCCAGTCCCTGGAGGTTACTCACCCTGTTGCTGTTGTGTCGGGTCATGTTGAGCAGTGTCCGGTCCCCCAACTCCTGCCACCGTCGACCCACTGATGACTGTGGTCACCAGTTCCTCCATCTCATCCAGCTCCTCCTGTGGTGCTGGACTCCCACCTCCAGTCTGCATTGCTGCCTTCTGGTTGTCTGCGAGTTTCTGCTTGGTCTTGCGCTTCACATCATTCCAGCGCCTCTTGACCTCGTCCATTGTCCTCCTCAGCTCTCCGACTGCATTCGCCTTGTTCACGATGGACTGCCATATAGCATTTTTTGTTGCCAATGACACAGTGGAGGTGACGAACAGTTGTTGATGGTGTTCTATCACCTCCGTGATCAGGATCCTGTTTTCCTGCGGACTGAACTGCGTCTTCCTCTTCTTCTTGTCCTTGCCCTTCCCTGACCCCGAGGTCCCAGGCTGGTCCTCCGGGGGGCTTGTGGGGTTCTGGTCATCCTCTGTACCTGCTCCGGCTGCCTCCATTGTGCTTCGCTGTAGTTTGGTTTTTGTTTGTGGTTTTTTTCTGCTTTTGTAGAGGTTTTTCACGCCTGACGTGTGTGAATTGCAGGCCTGGCGCTGCTTTTCGCTGTATGTCTTATCGCGGTTGGGCCCATCGCACCTTTTTTCGCGTTCGGGTTTGGATTTTCATCGCCGTCCCGGTAATGTTATCACGGACATTTGACGCGTTATCGGGAGACTATCGCATGTTACCGCCGTGTTGAAAATACGACGTTAACACGGAGTTATTTTCCCGCGATATACGGCGATATGAAAACTTGCGTTAACCTATTTTGGCGATGTTTATCGCACATTCTTGAGAATATCCCCCATTATTCGTGTCTTTCTATATTTTTATCATCAATATTCTGTAGGACAACCATTGGGAGTAGTATGCCTTCACAGTGGACAATTATCTAAAAGTTGTTTTCACTATGTAGGCAAAGCAATCTGTTCTAGTAACAGACCTAGATATAAATACAGTTATTGATTTATATCTCCACTTGGGAAAATGCAGCAAAATAATTAAAAGTTGTTTTTCACTGTACTTCAAAAATCGAATTCAATGGTGAAAGCATATTTTGATAACTTTAGTAGAAAAGGAACTTTATTAAAGCGTACTTTCTGCTGCCTGAGAGATAAATAGTTTAGAACTATTTTGCCTCTCAGCTCGACTCCAAAGTCCCAGCACATATCTTTGGCTGGCTACTACCAACCCTGCTTTTGGAGTACAATAGCTTGATCTCTGGACTCAGGAAGGCTGGAGTGTTGTGAACAAGTGGTCACTTAACAGGGATTAGATTAGCCATCCATGAGAGAGATCGGACAGCATAACAAAGGGCCACCTTCACACTTCTTTCTTTTACTTGGAGAGGTCAAATGGGGCTGGAAGGTACTGCCACCATTTATTTCCAGGGTCCTCTGAATCTACCTGAATACAGTCCCAGCAAGACAAACTTGTGTTGGCCCAGACAGAGGGGAGAATACTGTATCTTCATATAGGAGTAGCAAGGGCCAGAGCTTCTTCAAGTAGAGGATGGCACAAGCCTTTTTGATTAGGGTTAGTGAGACAGTTTTTACAAACCAAGGGGAGGTGCTGAAAAAAAGGTGGGGGGTTTGTATGATATAGTTAGGATTAGATGGTTTCAAATATCCAGTGACTGACTATTGCACATGATAAGACTAACACTTCACTGCCACCTCCTCAGAACATACCTAAACCTAGGAAGAAATCATCTTGAAAGAAAAAATGCCTGCCTGACAACTGGAAGAAGAATGACCAAGGACATCGGCATGAACCCTGGAAATGGAACTGCTCTCCAATGGTTGAGTGGCTGACCTTCTGTTTGTTTGCTCCAGAGATGTAAAAAGCAGAATGACTCCTGATGCCAGAACCTCCAGATGTCCACTGTGGAATGAATCCTGCAGATGCCCTTGAAGGAGGTTTACCTATTTTATAGATTACTGCCTGAGGATCTGAGGAATGCAGGAGTGACCGGGGGAACTTTTTCAGCATTTGGAGAAAAATGGGTATACCCTTGATGGGCAACAAAACAATATTTTTCATGTTCAAAGCGTTTTGACACACTAAAAACTAGTTTATTAGTGCCTCTAGGAACAAGTACACAGCCTAATGTAGGCCTGCCAGCTTTAGCTTCCAGCCTTGCTCTGCTGGAGGATTCTAAGACCCAAAAATTTGAATAAGTCCAAAGTTAAAATTTGTGCCTGGGCAAGGCAGCAAATATATTCCCACAGAGAAGCAACTTCTGAAACTTTGAAACCCAGCTTTGTCCCCCACAGAGCTTTTAGAGCCAAAACCAACAACTTCAGCAGGAGCTAGACAATGTATATCTGACTCTGAGGGGTTCTTGCTGGCTTTAGCTTTGAACTTTGCCCCTCTGAAAGAATTTGAACTGCAAGAGGTAGACTAAGTACCTAGGTAAAAACTCTGATTGAATTAACTGCTCTGATATAGCTGACCTCCATGGATCACCACCGGGCCAATAGGGTCGCCCTATCAAGCCTACCAAGATCAGCAAATCCACCAAACAAGCCAGTTGGTATACACCAGAACTCAGGACTATGAGACACATGTAAACAGCTAGAAAGAAGATGGCAGACCAGCAAACACCCCACAGACCGAGCAACCTTCAAGTCAACCCTTAACAAATACCATCAACGCATAAAAGACACAAACAGAGATGCCCTGGCAGATGGCATTAAAGTCAACTCCAACCACAGCAAAGACCTTTTCAGCATCGTCGGAGAGAGTTCTCCTGCCGGCAGTCACCGAGAACACTATCTCCGGTTCCCAGGAACTCTGCGATTCTCTGGCGGACTAGTTCCACAACAAGATATCCACCATCTACAGGAACTTTGAACCCCAACTAACTCACTTCTACTACCCCCTCAGACCAACGGACACCACCCACAACCACGCGCTCACTGCATGTGAACAGCTCAACCCCACAGAGCACTGCAGGCAGCATGAACTCCATCCACTCTGGAGCACCCACAGATCCCTGCCCCCACCGTCCCTTCAACCTCTGGAGAGAGGAAATCAGTGGAGACCTCCATTATCATTGCATCCATCTCCACAGCTGCCTTCCCCTACAGATGGAATCACACAGAGGTTAGGCCCTTCCTCAAGAAACCCTCCACCGACCCCAGCGATCTCAAGAACTACTGCCCCATATTTCTGCTTCCATTCCCCGCTACAGCCCTCGAGAAGGCCATCAACTGCCAACTCACCAAACACCTGGAGGGAAACAACCTGCTGGACACCTCCCAATCTGGGTTCCGTGCCAACCACAGCATGGAGACCGTCCTGATCACTGCTACCAAGGACATCAGGATCCTCCGCTACTGGGGAGAAACAGCAGCCTTGATCCTTCCTGACCTCTCAGCAGCGTTCAACTCCATATCCCACCATACCCTCATCAAGAGACTGCACCACATCAGGATTCAGGAAGAAGCCCTCAGGTGGATCGCATCCTTCCTCACAGGATGAACCTAGAGAATCCACCTACCTTTCTTCACCTCAGCACCAAGAACATTATCTGTGGCATCCCTCAAGGTTCATCCCTCAGACCCACCCTGTCAACAGCTACATGACGCCCCTTTCCAACATCGTCAGGACTTACTTCCACAGCTACATGACGAGTGTCGCTGATTGGATGAAGACCAACTCCCTCAAACTCAACATGGACAAGACAGAAGTGCTGATTTTCAGGAACAACACCCACCAATGGTACGACACCTGGTGGCCCGCCAAACTCGGACCCACACCATGGCAGCATGGAGTCGAATACGGCTGGCTTGGTCGGGGTGCAGTGCAGCTGTTAAAATGATGGTATTGCCGTGTATACTTTACATTTTTCAAATGGTCCCGGTGGTCCCCCCTCCTGCAGCGCTGCGCTCGCTACAACTCGCTATCAAGAAGTTTGTCTGGGGTGGGAAGAGGACACAATTTTTAGTCAGCCAACTAACGTGGCCAAAGGGTGAAGGTGGCCTGGGGTCCCCCTGATCAGCCGGTATTACCAAGCCACGCACCTCCGACACAACCTTGGCATTATCCTGGACAGCAAACTCACCATGAAATGCCAGATCAACGTAGTCTCCTCTGCCAGCTGGACTACAGCAATGCGCTCTATGCAGGAATAACCACCCAACTCCGGAAGAGACTCCAGACGATACAAAACACGGCTGCCAGACTCATCCTCAACTTCCGCAAATGGAACCACATCACCCCACACCTCGAGAACCTCCACTAGCTCTGCATCCAGAAAAGATGCCAATTCAAGATGGTGATACATGCCTACAAGGCCCTCCAAAACCAAAGACCAGCATACATTAACCACCACCTGAACTTCCACCAACGAGCCAGACACCGGTGTTCTGCCTCCCGTTCCCTCGTACGTACTCCCCACATCCACTAAAGCCACAGTGCAGGATGTTCCTCATCTACCTCACCACCAAGCACTGGAACAACCTTCCCCTCCACCTCCGAGGGGAATCCTCTCTCCCTGAATTCAGAAAGGGACTCAAGACCTGGCTGTTTGACTGATCCCAGCAAGATACTAGCGTCTGGATACCCTCACGGTGATAATCTGCGCTTTACAAATACCGATTGATTGACTGATTGACCCCCGCTCACTCACAGTTGGCCTAAAATCATGCCCAGGTCACGGATAAACACAAACTGATATTTTACATTGGCACCTTATTTTTTCTATGCACTTTCTGCCTTGAAAGTTTAATCAATATTGTTGCCAGTCAAAAAGGTAAACAGGCACATGAAAAACTCTGCATGCATGAATTCACTCAACAGTTTAGGTAAATGTCCTACGCTTGCCTTTTAACCATTTACCAGTGTACAGTTACTACAAAGTGTAGACTTACCTGTCCCCACCCCTGAAATCAGTGGCGGGGCCTAATTTAAAAGTGTAAACTTACTAATAGTAACTTTTCACATATCGACAAAGATCTCCCCATGGAAAAGTATCGAAAAAGTAAAAAAGTTTATAAGGTTTTTTGTTTTTTTAAGTTTAATATTTTTATGATAAATATAAATGAATGGTAGCTATTTATTTTTAAAGAAGTAGGACAAAATAAAAATGCTACAGCAATATTAACTTAATTTTTAATTTAATATTTATTAATTTTATGATATTAAATTTAAATGGTTTTTTAAAGGTTTATTATAAAAAAAATCTCACCAAAAGTAAAATGATACGAGTTATTTATTATGTTTTAAATGTATTATGTATTAAAAATTATTATAAGTTATGTATGGAATTCATTTAAAATAATATCATTAATTTTAAAAAATGGTTACGTTTATTTTTAAATCACATAAGGTATTTAACATGTTTGAAAATGAAGTAATATTTGTTTTTATTCATATAAAAAAATGTAAATGTATTTTATATCTATTTTTAAGAAGTCCAAATGAATAAATTATTGAATCATGTGTTCCTATGAGTTGTTATTTTAAGACCTTAGTCCCATTATTTTCTATGAGAGTGTATTGCAGTAACAGTGGTTGGCCTATGTGGTAATGGACTTACTCTAGGTCAGAGCCGGAGTACATTTGCTATGGTTTTGCTTCCTATTTGGCTGTAGCAACTTTAGAAATGCAGGCCCAGATTTATCAAAGGATTGTGTTGCCAAAGTAGACCCAGGCACTGACATGGGTCCCGAGGGGGCTGCAGCAGCGGACAGCAGTGGTGGGGCCGAGAAGTGAGGCAGCAAAACCGGGGACCGAATTGGCAGGAGAAGCAGCCCAAATCCGCTGTCTATCCGGTGCAACCAAGCATCCCTGGAGGTGGGGGCGCCCCCTTCGGTGGTGTGGCACTGATGCAGACGGGGGCATCCGGCTGAGGGCCCCGCAGCTGAATCTGGGCCTGATAGAAGCAAGAGGCGTCTACAAAGGAGAGCACCAGTGGCAGCTCGAGCTCCGAAGAGTTGGTGAAGGGGCCCAGCCACTGAGGCGGGTGCGAGCGGGCCTCAGGAGGAAGAGCAGTGCCTGGAAGGAGAGCGGTCTGCCTTTGGCTGCCGTAGCACTTACAAGAAAGGCAGGCTGTGCCACTGCCATACGCAAAGAGGGAGAGGGGAGGACAGTGAGGATGAGCATCCCCCTCCTTCCGCACACAAGAGCCCTACGCATTAGGCAAGACTGAGGATGTGAAATGGTGGAGGATAGCTGCACCAACATCCTGGTCTCAGGCTTAGGACAGGAATAAAGGTCAACGGCGAGTGGGCCCCTGGTGAGGCAACATTAGTAGGCAGATCAGTGAGCACAGGAAGGGGGCCCTGATCCTTGCCTGGGGAGCCTGCCCAAGGAAGAGTCTAGTAGAACACAGGAGGCTGGCAGTCAGCTAAGCGCAGAAGCAGGAGAGCCCGATCGCAGATGGTCACGACTCAGCCAGGCCTTATTGCTCAAAGGGACTGTTGTGTGCGACAATTCCTGCAGAGCGGCGGGAGTGGGGCACAGGATGAGCGGTGGCTCTGCCTTGTCCGTAGGGATTGCCCGATGTGCTAAGGAATAGCGCATGGGTGCCTCTGAATAAACACAAGGCCTGCAAACCAACCACATCATCCTAGAAAGTTCTCTGCGGTCCCCTTGGAGTGCGCGACAGGGGAAGAACCACTTTAAACTGGAGTGCTGGGGGAATTACTAGAGTGAGCGCTGCAAGATTCCTGCAGTACCAGTAGCGGGAGGGCTTGTTGGTGGTGCCCATCATGTCCTCCATGCGCTCCAAGAAGGATCGATCTCTAAAAGACATGCTTGTTAAGCCAGCAGCAGCTGGGGTTACGCTTAAGCCCCCCTCACTCAAAATGGACCACAAAGAAGGGGCGGAGGAGACAGGCGGCCCGGCTATGAAAGTAGTGCATTAGGACCTAGTAGAGGTGGGGGATCGAGTGGCTGCACTGAAGGATCGCGAAACCGGAAGGGATGAAGAGCTAGAGATGATGCAACAGGAGATCCTCTGGTTAAAAGAGAAGCAAGTGGAGTTACAGGCGCATACAGAGGACTTAGAAAATCGATCGCATTGAAACAACGTTTGGATCCAGGGGGTTTCGGCCCAGGTGGAAGGAGATGACCTGAGGGGCTATGTTGGGGCCCTGTTTTGCCATATCTTGGGGTACACCGATGAACCCGAATCCAAATGGATTGAGTACACAGAGTTGGCCTGCCCCGAACCAGCAAAGCCCCTCCTGCGGATATACTGGTGTGTGCACATGACTTTCAAATTAAAGAAATGATCCTTCGCTGAGCTAGAGAGTCCCACCCAATTCAATTTAGAGGACACACCCCGACATTGTACCAGGATCTGTCAGCTATCACCCTCCATAAGTGTAGAGAATTCTGCCCAGTCACGACGCACCTCAGGGAGAAAGGGATTTCATACTTGTGGGGGCACCCCTTCTGCCTCATCTTTCGGCATGAGGGCAGATTACATCAGTTGAGGTCCCTTAAAGAAGCTCTTGAAGTGGTGGGCCTTAAGGAGGAGGCAGATGCGAAGGCAGGACCGGATACCAAGGACGATCAACAGCGGAAGCAGCACCACTGGCGAAGAGTAGGAAAATCCTCCGGGAGACACAAACCAGACAAGGCCACCATGGCTAAAGAAAGGCAGGTGGTATTCACCACCTTATCTGACTCATCAGTATTGCAGGGACCTCCCCGAATTTCCCACAATTGACAGGCAGGATGACTTCAGGATGATGGAGTCGGAGAGGCATATCAACCGCACTACTACTTCGCCGCGGCCTACCCAGCTGGGAACTGGGGTCCCACTGTAGTGGGATTCGAGACGCCTTTGAATGTCCCGACATGCCAACATCCTGTACGAGTTCGACTATTGTGACGGACTGATGTCACCCCTTAATCAAGTGTTTGTTTATGATTTTTTTTTAAATTGGGGTTTTATGTTTCTTCTTTTCACTCCTCCGCACCAGTTACTCACGACACACCACTGCAGAAAACCTAACGCAATCTCCAGCTACCTGTCAGGAATTCACCCTTCACTAGGCCTGCACCTGAAGTGCGCTGCACGTGTCGCTCCCTCAATAGGCCATGTCTAAGGAGCTAAAGATGCTTAGTCTTAATGTCCGGGGTTTAAACAGTCCTAATCAAGCACACTTCTATTCTGTCCCCCTTAGTGAGTTCAGGGGTGGACATATGCTTACTACAAGAGACACACCTGCTCCTCAAAGACACTGTTTGCATGCACTCCCGCTGGTTTCCCCGGCAACTGTGGTCATCGGACCCCACGAAGAAGAATGGGATAGCTATCCTACTAGCACAGAAGTTTAACGGTAAATTGATTGTTTTGGTCGCCGAGACAAAGGGGCATTTCCTTGTAGTCCGCATACAATGGGGCTACTTGACCTTCACCCTGGCTAATATCTACGCCCTAAATGAACGCCAAGAACCCTTTATCCTGAATGAGCTTGCAACTGTACTTGCTAACCCGGACTCAGCGGTGTTGGTGGGGGATCTTAACATAGTCATGGACCCGGGGCCTGACCGCTTCAGCCAGCGCTCCTCACAAACCGGGGTGTTCACAGCAGGCAGCTTACAGTGGATTGCGGAGGGGGGGCTATGCGATATTTGGTGCCAGCTGCACCCTTCATTAAGGGACTATACCTTTTACTCGGCAGCACACAAGTCATGCGTGTGCATTGACCATTTCCTAGTGACCCCTTCACTTATTACTCAGGTGGGAGAAACGACCATAGAACCACGTTCTCTTTCAGACCATGCCATGATCTTGCTGACGTTGCGGGCAGGCAACTCCCCGTACATTGCCTCCCAGTGGCAGCTACGCGACGAGTTGCTGCAGTCCCCTACCACGATGTTGGCAATGTATAAGGTGCTGGAAGATTCCCTGCGCATCAACGACATGGAGGATACCCCCTTAGCTTCAGTGTGGGATGCACTGCAGCTGGTAGTGAGAGGCGAATTCATCGCTATATCGGCGGCGGAGAATCGGGTGCGACGTGAGAAACGCTAGCAGCTGGGGCAGGTGGTCACGGAGCTAGAAACATTAAAAAAAAGCACTGGGCCCCTAGGGTCTGGCGAGATCTGGAACTTAAGAGACTACTTTTGAAACACCTTGACCTGGACAGGGCAGAGTATGCCCTTCTCCGGCTCAAGCACAAATTCTTCCTAAGTAGTGACCGTTGTGGACGCAAGCTCGTGCACAGGCTTCGCGCTAAGACTCTATCGGGTTCCGTCAGCTAGATTAGATTGGAGGTGCACACAGACGAGGAAATCGCATTCACTTTCAAGGACTTTTACCAGGCTTTGTATTCCGATTCGGAGGGCCTCCCTACCTGTGGGGAGTCGCATTGACGCGCTTACCGGTGGTGATTGCGTACTAAATGGATCAGCAGATACGGATTGAGCAGGTGGTAGCGCCCATCGCACGTCTTAAGCCTGCAAAGTCACCGGGGCCGGACAGCTTTCCGGTCCGATTCTATAAATACTTTTGTCAGGAGCTTGCTCCCCTCCTCACCCGACTTTTTAATTCTTTTTGCGACTCAAGGACGTTGACAGGCTCATTGATGTAGGTGTCGGTGTCTGTAATACTGAAGCCAGGGAAAGACCCTAAGAACTGTGGGTCATATAGACCCATCTCCCTTCTTAATATTGACGTCAAGATCTTCGCTAAAGTCCTGGCCTCTCATCTGCTTCCGATCATGGCGGGACTGGTCGACCCGGATCAGTCTGGCTTCATCCCTACGAGACAAGGAGGTGACAATACTAAAAGGCTGCTACACCTCCTGGACATCACAAAGAGATCTCGAAAGGAGGCGCTGCTCCTGTCCATTGATGCAGAGAATGTGTTCGATCACGTTTAGTGGCCATACTTGTTCGAAACGCTATGCCATTTCCGGTTTGGAGAGATATTTCATAGGAGGATAGGATGTATCTACAGCGCCCCCAGAGCATTCGTCAGAGTAAACGGGACGTCCTCGGCTCTGTTTCCCATAATGCGCTGCACCCGGCAGGGATGTCCCCTCTCCCCACTTCTCTTTGCACTCTACATGGAGCCCATGGCACAGCACATTAAGGACAACCCGCAGATTACAGGCATTTGGTTTGGCGCAGACACGCAAACTATCAGTATGTACGCCGATGATGTGATCCTTCCGTTTGCGGACACGAAGAACTCCCTGCCGAACCTGCTGGAGGAGTTTCTGCACTTCGGTGATGTCTCAGGGTTTAAAGTAAACCTGCAAAACACACAAAGTCCCAGATCTTAAACCTGTCGGTCAACCCTCCCCATGAGGTGGCTCTACGTGCCCAGCTCCCCTTGACCTGGTCGACAGACACCATTCCCCATAAGGGTATACAGATTTCTCCCATGGTAGCGAAGAAACTGGCGATAAACTACAGGGCCTTCCTAGACCAGATAAATAAATCACTGGCAGCATGGAGTCGAATACGGCTGGCTTGGTCGGGGTGCAGTGCAGCTGTTAAAATGATGGTATTGCCGTGTATACTTTACATTTTTCAAATGGTCCCGGTGGTCCCCCCTCCTGCAGCGCTGCGCTGCGCTCGCTACAACTCGCTATCAAGAAGTTTGTCTGGGGTGGGAAGAGGACACAATTTCCAGTCAGCCAACTAATGTGGCCAAAGGGTGAAGGTGGCCTGGGGTCCCCCTGATCAGCCGGTATTACCAAGCCACACACCTCCGATACTTGGTGGAATAGAATAGGCCCCTCTCTGAAAAGCACTGGTCCTTTATGGACCAGACAGTAGCGGATGTCAACATTTTGCGGGAGGCCTGGCTTCCTCGTAAATTCAGAGCCTGGGGGTTGTACTCGTCGCCAGTGACAGTAACGACGATGAAAGTCTGGGCAACGTTTCCCTCTGCAAGCGGCTGACATCGTTCCCCTCCCCGACGTCACCAATTGTCAAAAACCCTGATTCCCCCCCGCATGCGCGTCAGAGGTTTTCGGCCACTGGCGAGAGTTAGGATGTAAATGAGTGGGTTCCCTTTTCGATCCTTCAGGGATAATCCCTTTTGAGGAAGGGGAAAGAATAAATTATGTTTTGATTCTGTGGTTTTGTTTTCGATCTGTTTAGTCTTCACTTTTCTAGTTTTCATGACAAACGCTGCTGTCCGCTGTGATATTGACGCTAAGGACCTCTATCAATAAACAGAATTCTTCCATAAACTCTGGGTTTACTTATGCAGAGAACTGAGAGGGAGATGTCCGCACAGAAAAGACAGGAGAGGCAAGGATGAAGACCTCACACACAGGTTAGTGAATAGCATGTTGTCGTAATTGAGTAGTACTATTATAGTACTAATAAATGTATTAGAAAATGCAGTTTGTTGAATAGGCCCCTCTATCTGCAGTTCCCCTAGTTTTTATATTTATGTCTATTTGCATGTTGAAGTTTTCCCTACTTTTCTAAATTGGTTTGGGAAATGTATTGTGTTGGTTTCCTGACTTTAAAGTTGTTCATATCGCTTGAACTTAACATACATTTCTCTGGGGAATTACCAGGTGCTTTTGCCATAGCTACTAGGGGTTGAACAGAGAGTTTCTAAGAACTGTGTTTTATCGTAAGCAGATTGTATTTATTTAGGGGCATATTAACAAGGCCCAGCGATAATTATCGCTGGCCCCACATAGCGATAGAAATATTATCACCGGCTATCGCTGAAAATTATCGCCATGATAACGCTATATTTACAATGCATAGCGCTATGGCGATAATATTTCAGCGATAGCGGTGTTTGCCATGGAACATCGCTGGTTTTCCAGCGATGTTCCATGGAAAACAGCGATAACATTGCTGATACGACCCTGTGGTCGTATCAGCATAATCCACCTACCATTATTAGTATGCCTTAGTCTGGAATTTAACAGACGTTAAATTCCAGCGTTAAGGCCGAGGTAGCGCGATTTTTTTTATCGCTGCACCTCCTTATTAATATCGCGAAGCTGCCTTCGTGATATTTTCATGTGCTGTTTTCACAGCCACGCCTTCTTTGCATCTCATTAGCGAGGCGAGGCTGTGAAAAAACGGGCTCTACATCAAGGAAACACGCGCTAGCGTGTCCTTGATGATATAGCGATATAATTATCACCGCTTATCGCCCGAAAACGGACGCTAAAGCGGCGATAATTATATCGCCAGCCCTTGCTAATATGCCCCTAAGTTGGCAGGAGCAACGCCACCGCCCAAACCCATAACCCAATTTCTGACAGTCGTCACTCACTCATTCTCTCTTACTCTCACTCACTCATTCCCACTCATAGTTACTTCCATTCACTTATACAAATACACTTACACTCATAAACTCACTAAGAAACACCATTCCCACTCATAGTTACTTCCATTCACTTATGCAAAAACACTTCCACTCATACACCCACTAAGACACACACAAACACACTGTTTCTTTTTCTCACTGATTCCTTCTAACACACAATCACACTGACTCACAGATACTCACTCTCATTGATTCTCACTCACTTTCTCTCATACACACACAATCACATTCACAAACTCCTATTTTATTTATTTATTTATTTAAGGGTTTTGTAGAGCGCCTGAATCACTCCCGAAGGGGTATCTCTGCGCTGTAGCGGACCTGCGGGAGAGCTATGGACAGATTAGAACAGGGAGGCTTTGAGCAGTTTACTGAAACGTAGATAGTCCGGGCATTGTCGGAGCTGTAAGGGGAGCTCATTCCAGTATAGGGGGGCGAGGAGGGAAAAGGATTTCCCACCAAGTCTGGCTTTCCTGACCCTAGGGACCTGTAAGAGTAGTTTACTGCAGGATCTTAGGGTGCTATGCGGGGTATAAGGCTTGAGCTTGCTCGAGATGTAAGAGGGACCCTTTTATGGATAGCTCTGTAGACTATACAGCCTGCCTTAAACTTTATCCGCTTGCGGACTGGTAACCAGTGGAGTTTGCGTAACAGCGGCAAGGAAGGGGTTCCAGGTGTAGAGTTCATAATGAGCCGTGCAGCAGTGTTCTGGACCACCTGAAGCTTGTTTAGAGAAGACTCGTTTGCAGAAAGCAGAAGAGCATTGCAATAATCAAGGCGGCCCAGGATCATAGTCTGGATAAGAGTTTTCCGAGTGCAGTCTGGCAAGAAGGGGAAGACTCGACGTAGCATGCCCAGCACATGAAAGCAATTGCTTGCAGTACGGGCGACATGCTCCTTTAGTGTAAGAGCCTGATCAAGATGAATGCCCAGATTCTTAACTGAGGTTTTAGGAGTGGGGGGTGGGCCAAGAGCGACCGGCCACCAATTCGGAGACCAGAGAAGAGGGGCATCTCCGAAGAGCATTATCTCAATTTTCCCTGCATTTAATTGGAGAAAATTTCTCTTCATACAATCTGATATAGCGGTCATTCCTTCAGCGAAGGATGACAGAGCATATGTTGAGGTTTTATCGAAGGTGAAGAGAAGCTGAGTGTCGTCAGCGTAAGAAATGGGCAGGAAACCATGAGACCTAAGCAAATGGGCCAAGGGAGCGATATAGATGTTAAATAGCGTAGGGCTTAAACACGAGCCCTGCGGGACACCCTTGGTCGATTCCGTGGTCTTAGAACGGAATAGGCCCAGGTTGACGGTCTGAGTACGAGATGCCAAAAAGCTAGTCATCCACTGTAAGGCCGCTCCGTTGAGTCCAATCTCCCTCAGTCTCTTAAGCATAATCTGGTGAGATATCGTGTCGAATGCAGCGGAGAGATCCAATAGCACAAGTATGGTGGAATGGCCACTATCAAGAGTCATTCTGATGTTATCCGTGACTTTCAATAGGGCCAATTCTGTGCTATGATTGGGCCTAAAACCTGATTGGGAAGGGTCTAGGCAGATGTTGGTTTCGACATAGGTTGAAAGATGTTGATTAATGTATTTTTCCAAGACTTTGCTGAGGTGAGGTAAGAGGGAGATGGCCGAAGATTGGACAGATCTGACATAGAGGCCTTGGGGTTTTTTCGAATTGGAATGACCTGCGCCGCCTTCCAGGTTTGAGGGAGATAACCCTCTATCAGGGAGAGATTAAGGATGGTGCTTACAGGAGAAGAGAGTACATCTGCAAGGAGGGAAGCTACTTTTGCAGGTATAACATCTAAAGGGGAACCCGATTTGACCGAACAGAGTAAGTCAGCCGCCATCTCATTGGTCATGGGGGGGAAGCTGCTTAACGTTTGGGAAACTGAGGGAACCTCTGAGAAAAGGGAAGATGGAGTTATGGATTGTTTCTCGGCAAGAGCAATCTTATCATAGATTAGATCAATTTTATTGGTGAAATGCTGAGCGATGTTGTCGCATAGGGATTGCGAAGAAATCTCAGGTTTCTCACAAGCCCTCGGACTTGTGAAAGATTTTAGTATCTGAAATAAGGCTTTAGGCCTATTTTCGGCAGTTTTGAGTTGCTGGGCGATGAACTTTTTCCGTGCTCCTTTTATACTGCTGTGATAAGTGGAGATGGCAGCCTTAAAAATTTCTTTATCTTTTAAATTATGTGACCTACGCCAACGTTTCTCCAGATTTCTACATTTTCGTTTTTCTATGCGCAGCTCCGTAGTGAACCAAGCTGACTGGGAGCGATTAGTGGCATTGGAAATGGATCTGAGAGGCACCAGCAGATCAAGGGTCTTAGTTGCTATCGAATTAAACCTTGCTAATCCCTCCTCAGTGTTAGTGGGAGCGTCGTTGGTTTCCCAGATAGGAGAGAAAACTGCCTGAAAACTATCGGGGGAGATCTTATACCATTGTCTACGAACGGCAAGCGAGTTCGCAGTATTTTTAGCCGTAGCATGACGACCCTGGATGGTGAATTCTATGGACGAATGATCTGTCCATGTCAAGGGTTGTGGGGGTTCACATCTGATACCGGGGTTATTGGAAAAAATAGTATCTAATGTGTGACCTGCGGCATGCGTCGGGCCCTCATTAAGTTTGGTAAGACCTAGCAAAGCAAGATCCGTGAGGAGCACTGATGTATCTGGGAGATCCTCAACTTCACTGTGCACATTAAAATCGCCTAATAGCAAAAAATTATTTGATGAAATGACGTGAGGAACAATAAGTTCGGTCAGCTGGATGGAAAAATCTGCCAACGGACCAGGGGGTCGGTATACCAGGGCACCTTTCCAGCTTAATTGAGGATGTAAATCTATGCGGAAAATCATAATTTCAATTTTGGGATTACTGCGTTGTTCTAGGATAGAGACTGAAATGCTGTCTTTGTGAACTAGAACGATTCCACCCCCTATTTTAGAGGGTCTGTCCAATCTAAGAAGCCTATAATCAGGGGGAAGTGCTAGGGTGATAGCAGGCGTGGAGTGGGGTTTAAGCCAAGTCTCAGTCAGAAATCCCAAATCCGGAAGGACTGAGCTTAAAAGGTCCCATATTTCTGTCGCGTGTTTGGGAAGAGATCTCACGTTGCATAAGACCCCCTTCCAACCTATACTGTGTTTGATTGATTCCTGGCTGAGGTCCGGGGAAGGGGGCAGATTGTACTTGAGCTTAAGAGGGGATTGGGGAGAAGGACTTACATGTGTGACATTACTGCTCAGAGTACAGTCTTGGAATTGACAGTAAATACATGAAAAAGGGCCTTCTGTAGTTGGCCATGGCTGGAGGTTTGTTTCGGCGGGGCATCCGAGAGTGGACAATGGTGCCGCCCTAAGATTAAGTAAAGTTTCGCGAGGATAGTAGATACCTTTATTCAATGCGGTGTCTATGGTGGAACCAGCATACTTCCTAGCTCCTAGCGACGGTCTGGCGCGGACGGGCCTTTGGCGCGCCCGCTGCGCGCGTCCGCTGCGCATCGAGCAGGGCATCCGGTTTTTATGGAGTGGGAGCGCAAGAGCTAGAGCGCTGTCCACCCTCGAACCGGAAGTCACCTTTTCCTCCTTCCACACAATCGGGATAGGACCCGCGATGGACCGGGTAGAGGCAACTGGGCACAAGCAGCAAGTGAGAAGAGGAGACAGGTAAAACAAAGTGCAAAGTGCATGGGTTTCACAGATTTTTTAGAAGTTTAAAAAACGGGTAAACAATCACAAGTTTAAAAAGCAGCAAGGGAGATATGCCAGTGTGCAAAAAGCAAGATTCACAGGTTTTTACGAATTTTTAAGAAGTATAAAAACGGATATACAATCATAATTTAAAGAGCAGTAAAGGAGTGAGAAAGCGGGGTGTCAGCCTTGCCGGCGCGCGTCCGCTGCACGTCGAGCAGGGCATCCGGTTTTTATGCAGTGGGAGCGCAAGAGCTAGAGCGCTGTCCACCCTCGAACCGGAAGTCACCTTTTCCTCCCTCCACACAATCGGGATAGGACCCGCGATGGACCGGGGAGAGGCAACTGGGCACAAGCAGCAAGTGAGAAGAGGAGACAGGTAAAACAAAGTGCAAAGTGCATGGGTTTCACAGATTTTTTAGAAGTTTAAAAAACGGGTAAACAATCACAAGTTTAAAAAGCAGCAAGGGAGATATGCCAGTGTGCAAAAGCAAGATTCACAGGTTTTAACGAATTTTTAAGAAGTATAAAAACGGATATACAATCATAATTTTAAGAGCAGTAAAGGAGTGAGAAAGCGGGGTGTCAGCCTTGCCGGCACGCGCGTCCGTCACACGTGCACACATCAACACTGGATATTCCTTACTTACCTTGATTCCTCAGCTAGTGGTTCCACCATGTCAACAGCAGGGCAGGAAAGGCAGCCAAACATAGGAACCAACAAGGCATGACTTTCAGTGTTGCAAATGAGTAGCCAGACAGGACTGCTGCATGAACAGGAGGAATATCTCTGCCTGAACCCCCTCCCAGCTGTATTCACAGCCCTAAAAGAAGCTGGGTAGGGTTTGGGATCCTGCCCCTGCTGCTCTGTTTGGATTCTCATTGAGCACAGGGATAACTGATTAGCACACTACCAACACCATTTTAGCAGATATGCGGTGTTGCCTGAGGCATGTGTAGTATGCCTACTAAAAATATTAATTATGCCTTTGTGTGTGGACCTAGTTTAAATGCGCCTTCACACATGTTGAATCCTGATATCTATTTGAAAAGAACTGTGGGGCATATTTACGTTCCCTGGCGCATCCCTGCAAATCAGCAGTGATGCGCCAGGGAAAATGTGTCACGCAAGTTTACCCTTGCGCCACCTCCGATGCGCCGCATTTACAATGCGGCGCATCGTGGCGCTAGGATAAGCAGATGCGTGACGCATCTGCCGGCGGAAGTTGGCGCAGTGCTGAAGTTGTGTCGCAAGCACGACGCAACTCCAGCACTGTGCCAACCTTCCCTATCTCTAACATGGTGCGTCAATCCTTACGCCTGCTTCAAGCAGGCGTAAGGATTTGACGCACCAGCATCGGAAAAGTGACTGTGTGAAATCTCGTAGATTTCACTGCGTCACTTTCCGAGGCGTCCCTGCGCCGGAACGCCCCCTGCGCAGGAACGCCCACATGAAACCTGACGCAGGTTTCATGTGGCGCAGGGGTTTACTACGTGACGCATCTCCCTAGATGCGTCACGTTGTAAATATTGCGCAACGCGGCGCATGGTTTGCGTCGCCGCTGCGTCACATGCGTGACGCAACGGCGGCGCAAAAGTGGCGCAAGGGGCTTGTAAATATGCCCCTGTATTCTTAAGCAGCACTTTGCAACAGCATCATGACTTAAGCCTACTGTGTTTCCCTCTTCCGCTGCCTGTCAACAGGAGCATGCAGAAGGCTGACCTGTACGCTAGCAGTGTTAAAAAAAAGAATAATGACCTATTTTCATAAACAATTCTAAATGAAATAAAGACCAGTGTGGTCAGAGGCTAGTATCGGTATTTGCAGCTCACAGTTTGTGGGGCATCACCCTAACACCCCTGTTGATGAGCAGCCACTGAGTCACCAGAGCATACTGAAGACTTGCTGAGCATTCTCACTTGAAATAGACTCATTTGAGAGTACACTGCAACTCCACACCATGACACACTAGACAGCAGTAGCCATCGTTAATTTCTGTTTTGTTATCAATGTAGTGCAAAACATATCTTTCCAGCTATACTCATGAAACTCAGCAGCTCTGCATCAGGGTGCCTTGCCATCTTTCAGGACCAGGAGGTCTGTCAGGAGAAAAACAAAACAGGAGGAAGTCCGGGGAGCCCTCCTACTCATAAAGGAAGCAGACATGGAGGGAGAGAGAGACTCATTCTAGAAGAAGCCTTATACATGTTGGCTATGGGACGACTAGGTACAGGCACACCTCAAATGCAAAGAATACTGTATGAGGAAAAGAGGGCAGTGATATAATTTCTACATTATCGTTGGGGATTATACTTTTTAAACCTCTATTTTTTGTTATTCATAGAGCAGATAGCTACATTTCATCTTCAACAAAGACAAATGAGCCGGGAATTAATTGTGTTCACAACTAATCAAAATCCAAACAACAAACTCTCAAAAGAATATTTATTTGTATCTGCAAATATTGTGAAAGATGAAAAAGAGTACTGGAAGTGCTACACAAAGGCGCTGGAATTAGGGTAAAATACTTTGGTGCGTGAGATGTTTACAGTTCACAACCTCAGAGATCTTACTTATTGCAGGGGATGCATGTGTATACAAAATGAGAGTTCATTGTATGTGTAACAGGAAAGTGTACACATAAGAACACAGAAGCATCCTAATGCATCATACTAAGAGTGTATCCATCATATACCATTAGTTTATACTTCTCTTGCTCCTTTTCTATGCAGGGCACAGGATCTCCAAGTCTTACTGTAGCCAAGTACGACAGGAGACTTGGGCCAAGTGGTGGCTCAGCAGAGATTTCTTTTGAAGCTCAGCAGGCTGAGCTGGGAGGGACAGTGGTGTAAATGACAGACAGGGGGGAGCTCCACACTATTGAGGGGGGCACCCACCATCTCATCTTTTTGGTGCAACAAACTCTGGCATAGAGTTCTTGTCACATGGTACGTTCTTGCCAAAGCAAATGTACCACATTGCTGAAATACTGGAAATACAGGGAATTGTATTAGAGATAGCTAAGGCCTCATGGCCAAGAGCTTCCCACATTACCCTTTAAAAAGTCCTGCTTTACCAACTCTAAGGACATAACTTAAGTGGACCTGAAGAGGAGAGAAGATTCCCTTGCCAGCTGCTGCTCTGAAATTTTTTTGCTTTTCCTTTTTCTCCTGAATTTTCTATAGGGCTGATTGTGCCAACTTTCCGCTGCCAAGGAATTTAGGTCCTGCCACAGAAGGTTGTTTGTCCCTTATAACTCTCTCCACCTGTGGCCGGAAGTTGCAGAATGTCCCAAAAAGGAGGATTCTGCTACCTGTCGCAAAGAACTGTCAGTGGGACTATCTGAACGGGACATTTTGCTGGGGACCTAAATATGAAGCTGTGTGAAGAGCACCCTATTACATCAGGGTCAAGGGAGCGACCCTTGACCCTGTCCTCAGGCAGGTCGTTCCCCACGCCGCACAGCTCCACCTTACTGTGCCGTGTCTCCCACCCCGCTGCGGCCGAGAGTTCGCGCCGCCAGGACTGCTCCCAGGACTTCTGCCCTGTCGTCCCTGTTATTTAGTTTTTCCGCCTTCTCCCCAACTGTTCTGCTGCTCTTCTCTGCCATCCTCAGTTTAATTTATTTTTCTGCCTTCTTAACTGGTCGCTGTTTTCTCTGCCTTCCTCTGTCCTTTATTTCACTACCACCTTTTTAACTGGTCTCATTTCCCTCTCTGCCCTTCCTCCCCAGTGCATTCCCGCCCTCTTGCCTTTCCCGCCTCTTCCTCCCGCTCGTCTTCCCGCCGTTGCAGCCCCTGCGGCCCCGCCCCCCTCACTCGCCCATTCGCCACATACCCGCCTCCCAGCTGCTCCTCCCTCCCACCTCCCCTTTTTAATGCCGGCCGCTAAACGGCCACGCCGCTGGCGCGCCTAAGGCAAGCCCGTCTGCGCCCGTCCGTGCCTGGACCGCGCCCAGCGCCAGACCCCCTGGCCCCCGCGAGCGCCACAACACCAGACACCGCTACGACGCCAACCTCCTCCACGCACTCAACACCGGCCGATCTACCACCTGCTTCCAGGCTACCCCGAAGCGCACCCACGGACCCTTCACCTGCCGAAACTGCAGCTTCACCAGCCAGCGTACACCAGCATGCCCCGCCCCTCCCACCATGGCAGGCCACAACCATCTCAGATGCATACTGCTCAACACCCGCTCCGTCCACAGGCACACCGTTGAACTCTGGGACCTGCTCGACTCATCCTCCCCGGATGTAGCTTTCCTGACGGATACCTGGATGAACACCTCATCGGCACCCGACGTTGCCATAGCCATCCCGGATGGCTACAAGATCACCCGCAGGGACCGCACCAACATACCGGGAGGAGGAATCGCCATCGTCCACAGAAATACCCTCAGAATCTCGACCAACACCGAAGACACCCTCAGCACCGCCGAACACCTGCACTTCCAGATCCACATCGATCCCAACACCACCGTCAGAGGAACCCTCATGTACAGACCCCCCGGAGCCCGGCCACAGTTCAGCGACTCCATCACAGACGTCGTCAGCTCGCACGCCTTGACCTCCACAGACTCCATCCTCCTCGGAGACCTGAACTTTCACCTCGAGAACGCCGACGCCAGCAACTCCACCACACTGCTGGACAACCTCGCCAACCTCGGTCTCAAACAGCTCGTCACGACACCCACCCATGCCACCGTACACAAGCTCGACCCCATTTTCTCCGCCAGCAGCCACGTCACCTTCAGCCACACCACCGAACTTCATTGGACCGACCACCGCTGCATCCACTTCTCCTTCGAGGAAACCACCGCACACCACCATCACCATAGAATCCCCCACCGCAGCTGGAACAAGGTCACCGAAGACCAGCTAATCACCACCCTCGCCCGAGACCCACCGACCGACCACACCGACACCAACACAGCCGCCCGCAACCTCAGGCAATGGATCGACGACTGCGCCAACACTCTCGCCCCGACCAAGAAACCCTCAAACAGACGCACCGACAAAAGGGCCATCTGGTTCACCACCGACCTCCAGGCATCCAAGCAGACCTACTGAAGACTCGAGAAGAAATTGCGCCACGAGCAAACACCGGACAACCACGCAGCCCTCAAGAACGCCAGCCGCAGGCACCACTAACTCATTCGAACCGCCAAAAGGTCCTCCTTCCAGGAATGCATCGACAACAACGCACACAACAGCAAAGAGCTCTTCAACATCGTGAAGGAACTCGCCAACCCCAGCTCCAACGACATCCCGCCGTCACAAGACCTCTGCGACTCTCTAGCCACCTTCTTCCACCACAGGATCATAGACATCCACAACAGCTTCAACACCCAGACCCCCCCGACAGCCACCGACACCTTAGACTCACCGCCCCACAGTCACACCGGCCTCCTGATCTCCTGGAACCACGTCAACGACGAAGACACCATCACAACCATGAACACCATCCACTCCGGCTCACCATCAGACCCCTGCCCCCACCACATCTTCAACAAAGCGAGCTCCATCATCGCACCCCAACTCCGAAAGATCTTCAACAACTCATTTGAGACCGCCACCTTCCCGGAAAGCTGGAAACACGCAGAGATCAACGCCCTACTCAAGAAACCCAAGGCAGACCCAAAGGACCCCAAGAACTTCCGGCCCATCTCCCTGCTCCCATTCCCGGTGAAAGTCAACGAGAAGAGCGTCAACAGACAACTGACCCGCTTCCTCGAAGAGAACAACACCCTGGACTCATCCCAGTCCAGATTCCGCAGCAACCACAGCACCAAAACCGCCCTCATTGCCGCCACCGACATCAGGACCCTGCTGGACAACGGCGAAACCGTGGCCCTCATCCTCCTAGACCTCTTGGCCGCCTTCGACACTGTCTGCCACCACACCCTACGCACATGCCTCCACAACGCAGGGATCCGCGACAAAGCCCTGGGCTGGATCACCTCCTTCCTCACCGACAGAACCCAGAGAGTCCGCCTCCCTCCATTCCGATCCGAAGCCACCAAGATCACCTGCAGCGTACCCCAAGGACCTTCCCTCAGCCCGACCCTCTTCAACGTCTACATGACACCGCTCGCCAACATCATCCGATCACACAACCTCAACATCATCTCATACGCCAACAACACCCAGCTGATCCTCTCCCTCACCAAAGACCCCGCCACTGCCAAAACCAACTTCCACGAAGGAATGAAGGCCGTCGCAGAATGGATGAAGAACAGTCGCCTGAAACTGAACTCGGACGAGACGGAGGTCCTCATCCTCGGCTCCACCCCCTCCGCCTGGGATGACTCCTGGTGGCCGACCTCGCTGGGAGCTGCGCCGACACCCACCGACCATGCACGCAACCTGGGGTTCATCCTGGACTCATCTCTGTCAATGACCCAGCAAGTCAACGCCATCTCCTCCTCCTGCTTCAACACCCTCCGCATGCTTGGCAAGATCTACAGATGGATCCCCACCGGAACCAGAAGGACGGTCACCCAGGCCCTCGTCATCAGCAGGCTGGACTACGGCAACACCCTCTACGCAGGAACCATGGCCAAACTCCAGAAGAGACTTCAACGCATACAGAACGCCTCCGCACGCCTCATCCTCGACATCCCCCGCCACAGCCACATCACTGCCCACCTGAGGGACCTGCACTGGCTCCCCGTCAACAAGAGGATCACCTTCAAGCTCCTCACCCACGCTCACAAAGCACTCCACGACACCGGACCAGCATACCTCAACAAACGACTCACCTTCTACACTCCCACCCGCCAGCTTCGCTCCGCTGACCTCACCCTCGCCACCGTTCAACGCATCCACCGAACGTCCACCGGCGGCAGATCCTTCCCACCTCGCCGCCAAGACATGGAACACCCTCCCCATCCACCTGTGACAGACCCAGGACCTGCTGACCTTCAGGAGACTGCTCAAGACCTGGCTGTTCGAACAGTAGCAGATCCCCCCCCCTCAGCGCCTTGAGACCCGGGTGAGTAGTGCGCTCTACAAATGACTGATTGATTGATTGAAGTGTGGTGAGCTTGCATGGGGTCGTGTACTACAGCAGCTACAAGATTAACAAGCAGGAAGGCAACTTTACTGTTAAATGTCAACTGCTTAAGGAGTGCCCCTGCAGCTTATAGTGTAAAAGCCTGAACTTCCTACTAAATTAAGCAAGTACTGTTATTCTATAGGTCATTGCAAGTGTCCCTGTAAAATTGTCTGTCCCCACAAATGTTGTAGTCTAGCAATATTTGATGCCTTGACCGAGATCCATAGTTTCATCAATGTTCACACCCCAGAGTCTCACATACCAAGTTCCCCAGAAAAGTCACAAGAGAACCTGATGCCCAGCTAGAACCTGAGGCATTACAACCCATTAAAATAGGTCCCTTTTCTTCTTTCCTCTTTCCACCAATGCCTGTGACCGGTATTGTGTAGTGGTTGCACCAAAACAAGGGGAGTCTGAATGCACATTGCATTCACAACACCCTCCAAAGACTAAGGGCTAGTGGTCTTCAGCCTGAAAACCTGCTAATCAGTGGTGTAGTGCGGTGTCACTGTCCTTGACCGTCAAACTGTCTTAAAATATAATGTCCTCACCCTTAAAGAGGTAATTTCAATGAGTCTTTGCCGCAAGATAGTATATTCCCGATAGCTTACTTCCAACATTACCAATGTGGCCCTTCTTTCTAGTCTTCAGAAACTGCTCTGCATCATTAGTGCTGTCTCAAATAAATGAAGAGCCATTTTCAGGGTCATTAAGCAATGTATGAAACCATAAGGAAGCCTATCACAGGGGAGCCCCTCAAAACACAGCTCAATGTAGTCAATGTTTTTCTCACCCAAGAATTCTTCCTGAGAATCCACAAGATGAGCCTGCCAATCTGGCACAAGGACATCAAAAAGGAAATCTCTACTCATTGGACTGAACAGATCAAGAATAAATCTCAAAGTCAAGACTGCCATGTTGATATTAGGACACAGTGCAACACACAGCCTGGCACAATTCAGGTGGTAGCGGCGCACTACTGATCACCAACAATGATGACCCCAGTCTCCACAACTGCTTGGTCTGTCATCAGACTTGAATACAATTGACTACATTTCCTTCCATGAGAATGAGCTTCAATGACTGTTCTTAAAATGATCACTAGCCTAACTTATCAACAGACTCCAGCTTGTCCAGCACAAGTCACATCTGTATCTTCACACAGAAGCTCTACTAGTACTCCTACCATCAAAATTTAGCAATATGGTACCAGGCCTTAACTGAAGGTATCATCAGGAAGTATTTTTGACAGCCTGAAAGTTTGTCATGGTACTATTCAGGTGTGGATTTTATTCCAAGAAGTTATATGATAAATTACTTTAGAGGCGGTGTTTGGATCCCCAACTAAGGGGTCGATTCCGATTCGGGCCGGAAATTTCTCCGACCGAGCCGGACCCGGAGAGATTTCCGACCGAATCGGACCCGTGCAGTCCGACCGAACGAGTACGATGCGGCCGTATGTTATCGGACACGAGTCGGTCGGACTCCCATTGAACTCAATGGGAGCCGGTCGTACAACGCGTACGCGGGCTCCCATTGCCTCAATGGGTGCGAGGCGGACAAGGGCGCCCTACAGCGAGTACGCCGCGAAGCGCTTCGCGGCGCACACGCACAGGTAGGGGGACCCTTGGGTCCCCCCTGTGTGCGCCTCGCACGGGTACGCGTGACAGGGGGTCCGACACGGACCCCCAAAGTACGGCTCCGACAGCTCTTACGAGCCGGAGTGCGCGGCTCGGTCGGACTGCGCCGCGGCGCGCATCGTACTTACCCGGCCGGGAAACGTCTCCATTGCGCGGTGCGAATCGGGTCCGAGCGAGTCGGTCGGAGCGGTTCGAGTCCGAGCGAGTCGGTCGGAGTTGTCGGGACGCCCGGACGCAGTCGGTCGGGCGACCCGCATCGTACTCGCTCGGCCGGACTCGCAGTACGGTTCGGTCGGGAAACAGGCTTTCGCATGGCTTTTTTCCCGACCGAATGGTATTGGGTCCGCCTCCGACCGAGATCGGAATCGGCCCCTAAGTCTAGACATGTGCTTGTACTGCTCTTCCTCAAACTGCAACTTTGATAGGTAGGGAAGGAAAGCTTAATTTACCATTTGCTGTTTTGGCTTGAGAGATAAACTTCGGCGGTATTCAAAACCAACACATATCTCGTGCCACGTGCTATTCTGGTGGTCTTTTAAAGTCTGACTTCTAACCTAAGCAGCATTTAGGTGCACAAGAAAGTGTCAGATGTGATAACAATAGCAAAGACCGACTCCCAGAGTTAGGATTTGTGAATATTTACTCTCAAAAGACGAAACCCTTTACATTCATACACAAACATACCTCAAAAAAGGTACATTTAGGGTGGAAACATCCTGAAACGTCCTCTAAGCTTCAATATTTAAGTCATAGGTTTGGATGGCTCAGATAGAAATTTACTAAGCATTTTTGCTGTTACAAATTTTCCAATTCTGTGTTTACAAATGTAAAAAATGCTTTTTCAGACGGTCTAATCTCATCACGTTTTTCTGATTCCTAAAATGCAATTGCGAATGGACACCAATTATGAATGAATGAAATGAAATGAATGAAATTAATTTGTACTTGTAAAGCGCACTGCTACCCTGAGGCATCCTGGCGCTGAACGCATACCGCTGTGGAACCCTTCCTGGCTTTTCCCTGTGAAATGTCCACTCCTGGGCACCCCCAAGGTGAAGCCAGGCATCCCAGCGCTGGTGGGGCCGTTGTGGAGATTAAGCAAGCTATTGCCCAGAGTTGCAGAGTGGGACCCATGATTAGAATAGGCACCGAGGCGAGAATTATCAGGTCCGAGGAAGTTGAGCCCAAGACCCGCCGAGGCAAGAATTGAACCCTGGTCCCGGGCCAGATCTCTGCATCAGGGTCTGCCGCTCTAACCATTGAGCCACACTTCTCCACTTATTATCTGTAAGGGTTGTGCTGTAGACATTCCTTCCAAATACTGATTTTTTATGCTATATATCAATGGTTTGCTGCTGAAATCCAGTCCCAAAACATTGAAAAGTTACCAAGCCCTCAAAGGAAGAGGTAACCCATTGGCAAAAGGGGACGAGTTAGCAGCTCCTTTTATGAAGTAAAAAAGTCTTGGGGGGACTAGAAAGTGGCCCATTGGGACCAGTGGCATCTCTCAAACAAACAAAGAAAAAACCTTTTCTTTATAAGCGCTGCCGTCTTTCCTGTAAAGAAAACAGGATGCTTTTTTTTTTTAATGTTTGCATTATTTAAACTCGATCAGAGACGTGGTTGCCTGACGACCCTACCAGGCCACCACACTTGGGATGACTTCCAGACCTAGTGAATTGCAAATTGCAACCTACCTCATTAATATTCAAACGGTCGGTTGGATTGCGACCCACTGCAATTCTGATATTTACAAACCTACCTATTAGTGCATAGATAGGTTGGTAAAATTCTTTACTGATCGCAAAAATACCGGTCCCAACTAGCAACCAGTATTTTTGCGACCAGTTATTCGTACATGTGTCTCCATATTTGTGCTTATTTACAGGCGCGCTCTTTATTTCATTTGTCAGAAATATGTAGGAGTGATGTACTAATCATTATCATGGAGGAGGAAATGCAGCACTGCTTCCTACAGTGTGCATCTGCACATATCAATACCTCATTTATTTACGTTAGTTAGTAATACATCCCTACCATGGTCTTTCAAATATCAACTTAAGATTGATTTGCTGTTTGTTATCGCCTATTACATTTCCTAGCTGTTTACCTCACCATCCTTGCCTTGTTTTGGTATATCTTCTTATGGGCATGGAATGTTACCGTTAAAATCAAAACTTAACTCTATAAGTAGAGATAATAAGAACTCATATTCAGCAGGAGAAAAATAGTTTCTGTGCCTGCTTGTGTCATTTTGAAATGGAAATGTTGCTTTATGACTCACACATCAACTGCCCACGCGGATAATACTTCAAGGGAGGACAGCAACTCGGCTAACTCGAAATGTGCTTAATTTAAATTAATGAGACACATAAGTAGGAGGTTCGGTTATCCCTAAAACAGAAACACTTTAAGACAATGTGCAGGCACTAAAAGAGTTACAGTGAACCAAAACCTGTTTAGCATGGCTCCAGCCCTGTCATAGCAAACACTGCTTCGCTTCATGGAAGCAAGAGCAGGAAACCTGCTCTCACTTCCATGAAGCGAAGCAGATTGCTTTTGGGCAAGGGGAGCTGCATGTTAGCAGCTCCCCTTGCCCAAAAGCAATGCTGGCTCCCGCAAGAGGCGGGGAGCCAGCAGGGACCGTGGGGGCATTGGGGCTCCCCCCATGGTCTGCAACGCTAAGGGCCGGCCCCGGGGGATGGCCCCCTCCCTTTAATTTAAAAATAAAAATGGCCAGGCCCCGGGAGATGGGGTCCCCGGGGCCGAAATCAGCCTGGGCAGGGGGGGCCGCGTGGCTCCGTCCTTAAATTTAAATATAAAATGGCCAAGCCCCGGGGGATAGGGGCCCCGGGGCCGAAATCGGCCTCGGGAGGGGGGCTGCGTGGCACCCTTCCCGTGTATTTTTTTTAAAAATGTGGCAGGCCCTGGGGAATGGTGTCCCCAGGGCCCAAAAATGATGGAAAGAAGGGGGGCCACACAGCCCCCCTTCTAACAAAAAAAATAAAAAAAGCGGGCATCTCGCCGGAGGCACCGCCCCCTCCCTGCACCACTCTGCAAATGCGCCCCCTGGCGCGTTCTAAGTTGGGGAATTAAGTCTTCTTGAATACTGAGGGTCCCTGGGGGCTAACTAGCCCACCAGGTACCTCCAGGAAGCGCCACACAGCTGGATTGCAGAGAGGTGGTCCGAGGCTACGCCCCTTTTTACACCACTCTGCAAACGCGCCTCTTGGCACACTGCTAGTGGGGTGAGGAGGTCCTCTTGTGTCCTGAAGACCTCAGGACACAATTGGACTTCATCCCCTGAGCAGCAGTGTGCCAGGAGGCGCGTTTGCAGAGTTGTGTAAAAAGGGGGCGTGGCCTAGGACCACCTCTCTGCAATCCAGCTGTGTGGTGCTTACTGGAGGTACCTGGTGGGCTAGTTGGCCTACAGGGTCCCTCATGAGGAAAGCGGTCTTCATCCCCCAACCAAGAGCGTGCCAGGAGACACGTTTGCAGAGTGGTGGAGACAGGGGGCGTGGCCTGTGTCCACCTCTCAGCAATCCCACTGTGTGGGGCTTACTGGAGGTAAGAGGTAGGCTAGTTGGCCCCTAAGAATCCCCAGCAGTGAAGGGGACTTCAATCCCCATCCAAAAGTGCGCCAGGGAGCGCGTTTGCAGAGTGGTGGGCAAAGGGGGCGTGGCCTGGTATGAGAACTTAGCAATCCTGCTGTGTGGTACTTACTGGAGGTAATAAGAGGGGTAGTTGGCCCCCAAGGATGTCCTTGGGGGCCAACTACCCCTCTTGTTACCTCCAGTAAGTCCCACAAAGTAGGGTTGCTAAGACGTCTTCGGAGGCCACACCCTTTTTCTCCACCACTCTGCAAATGCGACTCCTGGCAGACTACGGGATGGGGGATGAAGTCCAATTTACTCCTGCGGGTCTTTGGGGGCCAAGAAGCCCTCCTGGTAAGTCCTACACAGCGGAATTCCTGAGCGCTGGTCGGAGGCCTAGCACCCTTTCTCTACCACTCTGCAAACGCAACTACTAGTTAAAGAAGCATCTTTCTGCACCTCTGACTTAGAGGTAGTTTTAATCCCCCTGCCCTATTATGTACTAGGGCCTTACAGGGGAGGTCATGCCAATCACAGGGGTACCCCAACCCATAGTGTACCCTAGTGTATGTAGGTGTTTTCACTGTATTCTTAGTGTCTTTTAGCATAGCACTGGCTCTAGGCCTGGTTACTCAGACTCAGTTACCACCAGTACCCGTCAGCAAAAAGTTGGGGGCACAGGATGACTTTGCAACAAGGCCTCTTTCTGCCCCTCTGTTGGCTCTTTCTGCATATCTCTAGCTTCTTTCTGCACCTTTCTTTGTCTTTCTGGACTTCTGTTGCCTCTTTCTGCATTTCTCTTGCTTCTTTCTGCGCCTTTCTTCCTCTTTCAGCATATGCCCTAGCTATGTAGGCATAGTTTGAAATTAGCATTTAAAAAACCTTTAAAATTCACTGAAAAAAACATAGGTTTTAGGGTCGTTATAGTTAGAAATTAGCATTTAAAAAACCTTTGAAATTCACTGAAAAAACCATAGGTTTCAGGGTCGTTATACTTAGAAATTAGCATTTAAAAAACCTTTGAAATTCACTGAAAAAACCATAGGTTTTAGGGACGTTATACTTAGTTGGACATTTCACTTGTACAAAACCAGAGAAATTCAGCCGTTATAGTTAGTTCAGCTAACTATAACTCGCGCCCCCGCAATGCACTGCTGATGACGTCACAAAATACATCACTCATGACATGGTCAGTGACATCACTGATGACATCACTGATGACATCTCAAATGACATCACTGATGACATCACTCATGACATCATTCAGTGACTGTGTTTCTGTAAAGTTTAAATATGTTTTATATATATATATATATATGCCAAGGTGTATTGAAGAATGAGTGGGTGTATAAGTGTCTGAATGGATGATTTAGTAGGTACGTGACTGACTGTATAAGTGAGTGATTAAACGTGTCTTACTGAATGCATGCGTTAGTGACTAATCTGTGTGAATCTCTGTATCAGTCTGTCAGTTGCACTATAAAAGCAGAGAAAAAAAAAGATGAAAAAAATGTAACTGCGTAGCACCATGGATGCACCAGGACCGAGTGCAGAGGACAACGCGAACCCCACAAGCCCCACAGACGACCAGCCAGGAACCCCGGGGCCGGGGAAGGGCAAGGAGAAGAGGAAGAGGAAGACGGGGTTCAGTCCACAGGATAACCGGATCATCGTCAAGGAGGTGACAGAACACTACCAACAACTGTTCGTCACCTCCACTGTGTCATAGGCAACACAAACGGAAATATGGCAGTACATCGTGAACAACGTGAATGCAGTCGGAGTGTTGAGGAGGACAATGGAAAAGGTCAAGAGGCGCTGGAATGATGTGAAGGGCAAAACCAAGAAGAAACCCGATGCCAACATGAAAGCAGCAACGCAGATTGGAGGTGGGGGACCAGCGGCACACCAGGAGCTGGATGACATTGAGAAAATGGTGGCCACAGTCATCAGTCGGGATACGGTGCCAGGAGTCAGGGATTGGGACACTGCTCAACATGACCTGACACAACATCAACAGGGTGAGTACCGACCAGGGACTGGGGGGACGGGAGGAGATGGGCACGATGGCACACATGCACAATTAAGTAGAGCACACTGCACACCCACAATGACTCTGGACCATGTCCCTGATGCCCGTGCCACACTGCAGCACACATACAGAAACTCAGGGAATGTGTGTTGAAAAGAATTTATTTGCACATGCTGTGCCTGTGGTCATTTTGTACTGTCTCATGATTGCTAAGGACTGCCACAATGCGATGTCCTCATGTGAAGAAATTGTCAATGATGGTGTTCCTATGGGCTATTCCTGCTGCAGCTGCAGTGGGGTGTGGTCCACCTGCCTCATCATCCTCATCATCGTCCGGTGCATCTGGCACTTGTAACCATGGGGCATTGGTGCGTACACATATGTTGTGCAGCACACAACATGCAGCGATCATCTTGCACACAATGTCTGGGCTCTACAGGAGCATCCCACCTGTGATGTCCAGGCACCTGAAACGTGACTTCAACACACCAAATGTGCGTTCCACGATGCCCCTTGTGCGTTTTTGGGCCACATTGTACTGCCTCTGGGCCTGTGTGTTCGTGGATCGGAGGGGTGTCATGATCCAAGGGCAGAGTGCATATCCTTGATCACCTGTGACAGTGCAGAGAGACATGAGTCAATAGTTGGTTCTGCATGATGTGTTGGCAGACTCACTAGTTGATTGGCGTGTGATATGTGTGTCATAGTGATTCCTGTGTGACATGTACTGCTTGTAGTAAATGAGCGCCATCAATGTGTATTACGTAGCCTCACTGCTGCTCCTGCCTCCACCCGAGCCTAATTACTTGTGTGCGCTGCGCTGTTGCATCACTTGCACTCCTACGGCGCACCATTGTCATGCCTGTCTGCGCATGTCCACAAGCCTGACAACGACACTGTGATGTTGTGCGTTGAAGGTGGGCGGCCACGTGTGTGTAGGCCTATGGTAAGTATAGGGCGGACACAGATGTAGAGTTCATGGCTGGCTGAACTCGTGATGCGGTCGAGGCAAGACCTTTGGCTTATGCTGCGGCAATAGCGATACACACACAACAGTTGGCATGTATGATCCTGGACCCCGAGCTGGCTTGCGCTCATACATTTATCCCTTCGGCCGAGCCCGCACTCTGGGGGCATGTTACATTGCAGCTTTGTCCATTGCGGGACGGGTGGCGCCGACACTACAACAGAGACACACACATTAGGTACTTCATTGGCAAGCCCAACACTTAACCACGCCCAGAGCCCCGGGGTGATCATCCACACCCCTACGCTGGACCGTCGTATGCCAGCCCACTCCGGCAATGCCTACAGGGGGGTACGACACAGCTACATGTCCCAGGTCTCACCCACTGCCTGAGGTGACATGGTTGCGTCCGCTGTACACAGCACAATGCAATGTGGCAGGGCCCGGGGCCCTCATGCATACACAATGACCACACGGACACACTTAGATAGTTTGTGGAACTGGCTACAGGCACGTGCGCCCGGCCCCTTTTATTGCCAGGGTCACATGTCCAGTGATGCCTGTGCTGGATGGGTGTGGGGTGAGTGTGAGCCAGCCCTCAAGCAGTGGTTGGTGCTGGCAACAACTACAACAGTGATCAGACAATCAGAAGTACACAGTTCAAACAGCAAGGGTCCATGACTTGAGCTGCACGGAGTTAGTGGCCCCGGATGCACAGCGGCCGGCACATGGAACACCGCCACGGGACGGTGACTACCGGTGCACTGAGGTAGGGCCACGAGAGCTGAGCGGGTCCTCGTCGATGTCCAAGGTGAATGTCGCGGAGGGTTTTGGGGGACAGTGGAAGGTGATCTTCCAGGGCATGATACAGAGGGCAGTACCAAGTAGACACAGGCAACATGGAGGAGATGAATGCTACAGACTCATTTTGGACACGAAGTCAGTATCAGCTACATGATGATGAAGACAACCCCCAGGCCATTGACTCAGATGCCACCAAAGTGCAACCAGAGAGTGTCCATGGATTTCAGGGCACAGAGTTAGTGGCACCAGAGCTGAAAGAGGATGCAGTCTGCGATGAGGCCTGTACAATGGTATAAACTCTGCCATAAATAAATCAAGACTCAGTTCCAAATGTGTGACCTACTTGACCGTAGTGTAGGCCGGAGGCAGCGGTCAGCAGGGGCCCCCAACCATGTGCCCTTGGCTTGCGATGCACAGAGTTAGTGGCACCAGAGCAGTTGTTGGTAGTGTTCGGTCACCTCCGTAATGAGGATCCTTTTTTCATCCGGACTGAACCGCGTCTTCCTCTTACTCCTCTCCTTGCATACAATGATATGGACTCTGCCATTGCACAATCAAGACTCAGTTCCAAATGTATGACCTACTTGACCGCAGTGTAGGCCGGAGGCAGCGGTCAGTGCAGGCCAACCGCTGTTCAGGCAGCTCCTCACGGTACTCTCACACACGACGTTGGAATGCCATGTGGCGATGATTTGTGGTTGACAGAGGTAGAAGCACCAAAGCTGATATGCTGATAGGCATATGCAGCCTGCCGGACTGGATTGGATTGGTGTGAGGCCTGCTGGACCGCAGTGTAGGCAGTACACAGGTGACCCCGCGGTGCTGGGCCACAGTGTAGGCCGAAGGCAGTAGTCAGCAAGGGCCCACAGACACGTGTCGTTGGAATCCAATGCATAGAGTTGGTGGAACCACATCGAAGGTAGTACGGTGATATAAAATATGCCATAAACGTATGTACTCTGCCATTGTATAATCAAGACTCAGTTCCAAATGTGTGACCTACTGGACCGCAGTGTAGACCGGAGGCAGCGGTGGAGTACGTCAATGAGAAAGGAGTGCAGGGGGCCTGTGTCGCGGAGGCCGTGATGGTCTGAGGAGGCTGCCATGGTCGCGGGCCTCGGGCTTGGAGCTTGCACCGGCACGTGGTGGGCCCTCTTTGACACACGCCGGTGTCGGCAGGTGAGCAGTGAGACCTGGGTGCGCTGGGGCGGGCAAGATGGGCCTTGGGACCAGCGGCCTGGGGTGCAGCAGGCGCACAGGATCGCAGGCACCGCCGCTCACGGCGTCGGCCTCGTGGCGGGGTGAGAGGCGCCGCCCTGGCAGGCACGTTGGCCATTCCGGAAGAGAACCACGCCCAGAGTAACAGGCTTTTTATTCACACCCCTACGCTGGCCTGGCGTACGCCGGGCCAGCCCACTCTGCTCACGCTTACAGGGGGGGACGTAACAAGCTACATTTCTGCATTCTTCCCCACTGGCTGCGGTAACATGGTTGCGTCCACTGTCCAGTACACTGCAGACATCAGCAGTGTATGTTGACATGGAAATGTCTGTGGTCTGCATACTCAAGTCTGTCCAGCACATCCACGCCACACTTCGCATTGTGTACATTCACATTCATGGGTCACTTGCCTCCTTCGCACATGCCTGGTTCCCACCTCTCCCCACATTCCGCTATTGTGTGGCTGAGGTGCCATGCCGTTGATGGCTTGTGTACAGGGCTAGCCCAGGTTGCCACAGTAAGTTGTGTTGTTGTGTCTGGAATGTGGGGATGTTGGTTGTCATGTTGTATGTGATTTTGTGACGTGTGCATTCCCAGAGTTGTGAGTTGTATGTTGGTGGAGTTGAGGTGTGTGGGGTGCAGTTGTTACTTACCGTCGAGCAGTGCATTTCCATAGGTGCCATCCTGAAAGCGCTGGTTGATGATGGACTGTTGGAAGATGAAGGAATCATGCACACTGCCTGGGTAGTTGGCGACGACATTGGTGAAGAGTCCCCGGTGGTGCACTATTGCCTGCACATTGATGGAATGCGTGTGTTTCCTGTTGCGGTAATTGTGTGCAGTGGCAGCAGGGGGCACGAGGATTACATGTGTGCAGTCGATTGCCCCCAACACGTTCGGGAAGCCAGCTATGGTGCAGAAGCTGTGCTTAATCTCCAGCTGTTCCTGCGCAGTGTGTGGGAAGTAAAGTTGCTGGGGTACCAAGCTGATGATGGCATCCAAGACAGGTGTGAGGAACTTTGAGAGGGCTGGCTTTGAGACTCCTCCGACTCTGGCAGTTGTTGGATGGAAGGTCCCAGAGGCCAACAGGTGCAGCACGGCCAGCAGCTTTGTCTGCGGAGGGATGTTGGTTCTCCGCTGTGTTGGTACCGTCAGCCTGTGGGCAATGAGGGTCAGGATGCGGAGGATGGTTGTCCTTTTGAGCCTGTAGTGGGCAATGACTTCCTCTGGCGTCAAGTCTCCGAGGCTGGTGCGTTTTCGGAAGGTCCAGTGTCTTTGTCTGCGCTGCCTCTGTGGTAGTCCGGTGGGGGTTCTGGGGGGTGGGGTCCTGGCGGTGGTGGCGGTGGGTGTTGTGGCCCTCTTGTGGCTCCGAGCTGCATGATCAGTAGCTCCATGGCATCTGTTGTTCTTCTGGTGTGGCTGTTGGCTGGGCTCCCTTTTAGGTGCAGGTTGTCGTCCGACTTAGCACCAGGTAGGAGCAGGTGTTAAATCCATGCTGCTAACGCGCCTTATCACATGTTTTTGGATCTTATCGCCGATCTGGCTGGTCGTTGAGAATGTTGGGGAGTGGTGTTTTCGCGGGTTTTTGCACGGGAACGCCTACTCTGCATCCCATTAGCGTTAGTTGCCGGTGTCATCCGTGGCGATGTTTTTTGCGGCTGCTATCGCAGGAAAACTGGTGATTTCGGCTGTTAGCACCAGCTTGTGAATGGTGCGATGAGTTTATCACCACTTTGGCTGCGATAAAGTGCCACTAACTCGGCGATAAGTCCTTGAGAATATGCCCCTTAGTTTTTTAGTTTTTTTTTAGTTTTATCTAGCACGAACTGGTCCTGACGGCAGTGGCAGCCCTTCGAGGGAGTGCTGCGGGGCGGTGGGGCGGGGGAGGGGCAGGGTGGGGGGGTAGTGGAGTCCGACATACGACGGACAGGAGTAAGGTAAGTAATTAAATAAATAAAACAATTTATCTGCGCGCGCTGCATCACCAACTCGGCGATGCAGCGCGCGCAAGGTAAATTGTTTTATTTGTGGTGTATGTTCTGATCTGTGTTTGTGGTTTAAGATATGTGGGCAGCACCATTTTTCCGGTGAAGAAAGGGATTTTGGAACATTTGCAGGCAATCAGGAACAATGATGCGTCATATCCCATGGCAAGACACTCTAACATGTTGCATGGTCCCAATACTGAGGGTCTTAAAATCTCCTTCTTTGGCATTGATAGGGTACCGGCACGAATAAGAGGGGGAGACAGAGAACGGGGATTGAGAAGATTAGAATCGAATACATCATTCGCCTTCAAAGTAAACAGCCAGATGGCCTCAAACAGGATGAGGAGCTTCATTTGCATTTGGGCTGAATATGTGTACCAACTAACTCCCCTTTATTTTGTGATGTTTCCGGTAATCTGATGAAGGCATCCCCCCCTTTATGTTTTGTTTTGTTGGGGTTTTTTTCCTTCTGGAACACATATTAGTCACACTATTTCAGGCTTTTTCTCTTTTTCCTGGGGTTACTCTTAGATGTTTGGTTCATTTATTATTTCTCCTTTCCCATGAACAGAAAATGGGTACACACCCTATCATTTTGGAGTCAATATATAATACCTTTAGGGCATTGGGATTTGGTCACTTGACCTTGAATATTCATGTTTACCACTGAGTTGGTCACTTGACCACTTATGAGCAACACTAGGGGTGTTGTCAATTTTGGTTTGCCCGAGTTATGGATCATGTACAGATGTCATGAATTATGGAAGGACTATTTCATTTAATTTTGCACGGGCTTTATGAAATGTTGTCTCATATGATATATATACATATCAACATATGTTGTGTTATGAGTAACCCAGGAGATTGTTGGTGCAATATGATGAGATGTGCATCTGTTGTACTTTAAAAAATAATTTTTGACCATTAGGCTTTTTCTCTAATCTCCATAAATGCAGGGAATGTATTGAGATAGTCTTGTTACTATGTCTACACTTTAGTGTGTTTTTTGTTTCTTAAGTTAATAGTGATACACTGTTACTTCGCTTTGAGAAAGACCTTGGTGGTCGAAATGCGTTAGCTCCAAATAAAAGTGTTTTTTGAAAACTATTCCCTGGAGTGCGGGGATCATTGCTATTGCGGCTGCGCTAACATTCTTGATATATATATATATATATATATATCGATAAAAACACGTCGTCTCTGCACTTCTGCACTTCCGCACACTGCCAGGCGAACAGAGACCACACGAATCCCAGGTATATGGCACTGGTGATGTTTTTATTTACAGAGCTGCACTCTGACGCGTTTCGGACAAATTGTCCTTGCTCACAGATATATATATCCACCTCCAATCCCGCTTCCACCATAAAAACGGGTCTGACACAGCTTCGAGTCGTCTCACTGCGTTGTGAACCCACTTGCACTTCTGCCACAACTTGTCGGCTGTACGCGGTACTCCAGACCGAGAGGCGCGTCAGATATGCAGAGCAGACCTCTGCCACATATCCACCTCCAATCCCGCTTCCACCATAAAAACGGGTCTGACACAGCTTCGAGTCGTCTCACTGCAAGGTTTATTGTCACCACTTGGCACATGGAAAATCACGTCCTCGTAGCCGCAGCACCTGGCAGACGCGTTTCGGCGAATGCCTTCATCAATGCCAGCTCTGTGCTCGGTAGTTCAATTCAGGTTTCGCGGGGTTTGTTAAATGCTGAGAAGAGGAGTCCCATTGGTTCCAAGATGTAGCCATAGAAAGAGGACAAGTCCACACCTCTTTCAATTTCCCCAAGGCTCCAAATACTCAGCCCAATGCGCCGAACATCCCTCCGAAGGTGCAAAACAGTCCAAATTTGCGGGCTTGATACAGTGATCAGCCCGTGCACATGATAATGCCCTGACTCAGTCAGCCTTTGTAATGTCCGCACCTTACACCAGAAGGGTCAGTGGCGATTTTCCTAGCTGTGAAACGGCTCTTTCAGCAGTACATCTGCTGCTCTCTCCCCATTGCCACAACAGCTCATGGCCGGGGGGGCGCCGCGTTGTGCACCCACTTGCACTTCTGCCACAACTTGTCGGCTGTACGGGGTGCTCCAGACCGAGAGGCGCGTCAGATATGCAGAGCCGACCTCTGCCACATATCCACCTCCAATCCTGCTTCCACCATAAAAACGGGTCTGACACAGCTTCGAGTCGTCTCACTGCAAGGTTTATTGTCAGCACTTGGCACATGGAAAATCACGTCCTCGTAGCCGCAGCACCTGGCAGACGCGTTTCGGCGAATGCCTTCATCAATGCCAGCTCTGTGCTCAGTAGTTCAATTCAGGTTTCGCGGGGATTGTTAAATGCCGAGAAGAGGAGTCCCATTGGTTCCTAGATGTGGCCATAGAAAGAGGGCAAGTCCACACCTCTCTCAATTTCCCCAATGCTCCAAATACTCAGCCCAATACGCCGAACATCCCTCCGAAGGTGCAAAACAGTCTAAATTTGCGGGCTTGATACAGTGATCAGCCCATGCACATGATAATGCCCTGACTCAGTCAGCCTTTGTAATGTCCGCACCTTACACCAGAAGGGTCAGTGGCGATTTTCCTTGCTGCGAAACGGCTCTTTCAGCAGTACATCTGCTGCTCTCTCCCCATTGCCACAACAGCTCATGGCCATCGGGGCGCCGCGTTGTGCACCCACTTGCACTTCTGCCACAACTTGTCAGCTGTACGGGATGCTCCAGACCAGGAGGCGCATCAGATATGCAGAGCCGACCTCTGCCACATATCCACCTCCAATCCCGCTTCCACCATAAAAAACGGGTCTGACACAGCTTTGAGTCGTCTCATTGCTAACATCCATCCAAAACCCTGCAGAGGTTCACCCTCGGTGTGGGCGCCCCCACGAGAGGCTTCTCTTTTTTGGATGGATGTTAGCGGCCATTGCCCGGCCGCGGGGACGAACCGCTGCTGGGAAAGCGGATCTTTTGGAGTTCAGAAGGCTGGGCACCACCAAAAAGACTGAGGGCTCAATCGTAAGTGTATTGTACTGGCAACATCACCAGCCCGTGAACTTTACCTACCCACTGGGGGTTTAATTGACTTTATTTTAGGAATGTTGCAGAATCCACTGTGATAAAACGAAATGTTCAACACTATAAATACCAGAAGGCATTGGGATTGCCGATTATTGCAAGTACACGCCCATTGGGGCAGACTTATTAAAGCCGTTAAAAGATGTCTGAGCATTTCTGTGATGTTCCTTTGGTTTTGCTCGTGATCAAGGATTAGCCGTCCGAAACTTGTTGAGCTGCTTACGATTTGGAGAAAGCACGTAAGCTGGTCTTGCTGCATACACTTACCTGCAGAGGTTCACCCTCGGTGTGGGCGCCCCAAGAGAGGCTTCTCCTTTTTGGATGGATGTTAGTGGCTATTGCCCGGTTGCGGGGACGAACCGCCGCTAGGAAAGTGGATCTTTTGGCGCTCAGAAGGCTGGGCGCCACCAAAAAGACTGAGGGTTCAATCGTAAGTGTGTTGTACTGGCAACATCACCAGCCCGTGCACTTCACCTACCCACTGGGGGTTTGATTGACTTTATTTTAGGAATGTTGCAGAATCCACTGTGATAAAATGAAATGTTCAACACTATAAATACCAGAAGGCATTGGGATTGCCGATTATTGCAAGTACACGCCCATTGGGGCGGACTTATTAAAGCCGTTAAAAGATGTCTGAGCATTTATGTGATGTTCCTTTGGTTTTGCTCGTGATCAAGGATTAGCCGTCCGAAACGCATTGAGCTGCTTACGATTTGGAGAAAGCACGTAAGCTGGTCTTGCTGCATACACTTACCTGCAGAGGTTCACCCTCGGTCTGGGCGTCCCCATAAGAGGCTTCTCCTTTTTGGATGGATGTTAGCGGCCATTGCCCGGCCGCGGGGACGAACCGCCGCTGGGAAAGCGGATCTTTTGGCGTTCAGAAGGCTGGGCGCCACCAAAAAGACTGAGGGGCTTATTTACAAGCCCCTTGCGCCACTCTTGCGTCATTTTTCCCATGTTAAAAGTGACGCAAAAGTGGCGCAAGGGGCTTGTAAATCTGCCCCTGAGGGCTCAATCATAAGTGTATTGTACTGGCAACATCACCAGCCCGTGAACTTCACCTACCCACTGGGGGTTTGATTGACTTTATTTTAGGAATGTTGCAGAATCCACTCTGATAAAACGAAATGTTCAACACTATAAATACCAGAAGGCATTGGGATTGCCGATTATTGCAAGTACACGCCCATTGGGGCGGACTTATTAAAGCCGTTAAAAGATGTCTGAGCATTTCTGTGATGTTCCTTTGGTTTTGCTCGTGATCAAGGATTAGCCATCCGAAACGCGTTGAGCTGCTTAGGATTTGGAGAAAGCACGTAAGCTGGTCTTGCTGCATACACTTACCTGCAGAGGTTCACCCTCGGTGTGGGCGTCCCCATGAGAGGCTTCTCTTTTTTGGATGGATATATATATATATATATATATATATATATATATATATATATATATATATATATATATATATATATATATATATATATATATATATATATATATATATATATATATATATATATATATATATATCCTCCAAGATGCCCCAAGCTTTAAGGACGCCACTCCACGCACAATCATTCTGCTGAATCTTTATTTAAAAAACCGGAACATGTACTCCAATTCATCTCTGTCCCGATGCGTTTCGGAGCGGCTGCTCCTTCTTCATGGGGAAAATCTGGCAAGCACGGAAATTTACGTTTATACCGGCAATGCCGAAGGATGCAATAGACATATTTCACGAAACAGTGACTGAAGAAATGAAAAGACTTAATTACCAAGTTAACAACAAAAAGCGAAAAAAGAAATACAATGAATATAAATATACTAATTTAATGGAGATACTTAGAAAAAACTATGAAGTGGTCATTACGAAAAGTGACAAAGGTGGCAACATAATAATCTGACCAAAGGCAGAGTATATCAAGGAAGCATAAAGACAACTAATGGATCAAGCATGCTATGTTAAAACCAATTGGAAAGAATATAACAAAGCTAAAGACTCTGTGGAAAAAAAGCTACATCAATTTAAACGAGATGGCTTGATTTCATTGGAGGAATACAAATATTTATGGGTGGAACATCCAGTCACTCCAATAATATATTTTATTCCAAAAATACATAAGAACATCACACCTGTCCCCGGACGTCCAATAATTTCAGCGATTAACAGCATGGGAGAACATATATCCCAATATGTGGATTATTTTTTACAGGGATTGGTTAAAGATCTTCCCACATATGTAAGAGACACCGGGGATTTCCTGAACAAGATCAAGAACATTAAATGGGAGAAAGATATGACTTTTATAACTTTAGATATCGAGTCACTATATACTTGTATAGAACATTGCACAGGACTTAAGGCCATTAAGCATTTTTTAGATTCCAGACCGGTTGAATGCTACAAACATAATGAAATGTTGATGGAATGCATATCGTGGTGCCTTAACAATAATTATTTTCTGTTTAGCACGGATGTGTACAGACAGTTGCGGGGTGTTGCCATGGGAGCCTGCTTCTCTCCCAGCTATGCCTGCTTGATGGTAGGCTGGTGGGAGGAGCAGGTTCTCAGGGGCATACATTCGGAAATGTATAACATGCATGTCAAATATTGGTTCAGATATATTGACGATGTTTTTTTGGTATGGCAGGGAAGTGTGGAAAGTGCCAATGTGTTCATTAATAACATCAACGATAATTCAGTAAATTTGAAATTTACATCACACATCAGTACAGACAGTATTGAATTTTTAGATGTTCAAGTTTTTATCAAAAATGAACAGATAGCTACTACCCTACATAGAAAGGCGACAGCTGGGAATTCCACACTCCACGCCAATAGTAAACATCCGCAACATCTTATAAGGAGTATACCATTTGGGGAACTCCTACGAATCAAAAGAATATTCAGCAATGAACAAGAATTAGAGAGATGCACTCATGAGGCCATCAAGAGATTCAAACAACGAGGCTATAGTGACTCAGTCCTTAGAGAAGCACAAGCCAAAGTAAAACTGAAAACTAGAGAAATGCTTTTAGAAACAAAAAACAATACCCAAGTGGTAGGACAGGAAAATACTGCACCGAGGCTCATCCTGACATATAACCAGCAAGAAAGGCAAATAAAATCTATTATTAAGCGTAACTGGCCTATTATACTTACGGATGCGGTGCTGGCACCGAACCTATCAGATAACCCCACAGTTACGTTTAGGAAAGGTATTTCTATGAGGTCGCAGTTAGTTAAGAGCAGTCCAGAGGTCCATTCAGGTACAATGTGGTTACAGCCGAAACAAGGTTTTTTCAAGTGCTCGAGCTGTAGAGCCTGCAAGTTTGGTGAAAATACCACCAGTTACATGACCCCATTTAATTCTAAACCCAGACTGATCAAAGGCAACTACAATTGCAGAACTGAATTTGCTGTTTATGTCCTGACATGCACCTGTGGATTGAGATATGTGGGTAGTACGAAACTACAAGTGCATGTCAGGATTCTACAGCATCTTCGAGCAATTGTCAACAATGATGTAACTTATCCAGTTGCTAGGCATTTTAAGCAAACACACAACAATGACCTCAACTGCCTTAGATACTTTGTAATAACATCAGTACCCAAACCACGTAGAGGGGGCAATACGGAACGATCCCTTCGTCAATTAGAATCTCGAATGATCCTCGAATTGGATAGCAAATTCCCCAAAGGGCTGAATAATACGGAAGATTTACACAACTTTCTGGAACCAGACAATGCAATAAGAGATGCAGCCCCATCAGTGATTTCATTGATTCCAATTCTAACTGTAATCCTACCAATTTTAAACTCATGCACAATATGCTACAATTGAAACATTAGATGAATGACTTAATTCATGTGCAGTTGTAGATCATTTTGGTTCTTTTTGTTTTTGTGCTGCTGCTATCGGGACTTAATACCACATTATCTGAATGAATCAACTCAGATCAATTTTAAGTACATACAGTTCCTCAGCTGCTGCTATCTTTTTTATATTTCATTGTTTTTTAACCCTTAGTTTTAATATTTATTATATTTTTCAGCACTAGCACTTTATTAAACAGGTAAGGTCTTTCAGTCCTACCATATAGCACACAGCACTTTTTGGAGCACTGAACTTTCGTATTGTATAATCATTATGGTCTGAATTTTTTAGTCTATTTTTATTCCATTAGCAATAGGGACATATAATCAGGTCAGGGCATATATTTTTCCTCTATGCAAATCTTGACACAGAGGTCCAGCTATAACCAGCATTTAAGCAGAAATAGGAGTAATGCTCCACAACAAAACAAAATAATTCCCTGGTTCAATATATTTACCTACCTAGTTACTGGTTAAAAAACAATATCACAAAGTGAGACTCTTTATTGCGCATTTGCACAGCCCAAGTGTTGATATCTTTAACCAAAGCATTTATGCAGTAATATGTTTTAACATCTAATATTTAATATTTAATATTATGTGTTTAATTATTTATCTTACAGATGTGGTTTTAGGTGTTATTTAAAAAACATTTATTATATTCGAAATTATTAGTTTATTTCAATATGTTTTTTTAATTGATGCATGTCTGTATCCTTCATATTTGAGACATCACTCTAAGATATGACTATGTATTATCAAATATATTGTGCAATGAATATCAGCTCACTAGTGTGGTTGACAAAACAGTATTTAGCGCGTCTACAATGGACTTAATAGAGAAGCTAGCGGACCAGAAGAAAGACTAACATGCAAGGTTCTAGCATAGTATGTTGTTTCTGTCTATTGCTTAATATGTGACAGGGGTGTCTGACACAATGCATTATAAAAACTGAAGGCGGACTGCGTTTCCGCATGTGATCAAGGGCATCCTATTGCCCGAAACGCGTCATACGGCTATTCTAAAATAAAGAATGGTTTCTGCCACGAATCTTGGGTCCATGACTCTCTTTCCAACCAACAGGAAGCAGGAGGGAGTCTATACTCTGATCGGATATATATATATATATATATATATATATATATATATATATATATATATATATATATATATTCACTGAAAAAACCATAGGTTTCAGGGACGTTATAGTTAGAAATTAGCATTTAAAAAACCTTAGAAATTCACTGAAAAAACCATAGGTATCAGGGCGTTATAGTTAGTTGGACATTTCACTCGTACAAAACCAGAGAAATTCGGCCGTTATAGTTAGTAGAGATAACTATAACTCGCGCCCCGCAATGCACTGCTGATGACGTCACATATTACATCACTCATGACATGGTCAGTGACATCGCTGATGACATCACTCATGACATCTCAAATGACATCACTGATGACATCACTGATGACATCATCCAGTGAATGTGTGTTTCTGTAAAGTTTAAATATGTTTTATATAGATATATGCTAAGGTGTATTGAAGAATGAGTGGGTGTATAAGTGTCCGAATGGATGATTTAGTAGGTGCGTGACTGACTGTATAAGTGAGTGACTAAATGTGTCTTACTGAATGCATGGGTTAGTGAGTAAACTGTGTAAATGTCTGTATCAGTCTGTCAGTTGGTGTATTAGTGGCTGTATGGGTTGGTGAGTAGCTACATGACTGTCTATATTGGTTATTGATTGGTTGTCTGAGTATCTCTATGGGTGCCTGAGTGTCTGTGTGAGTGGGTGGGGGGTAGGTGACTCTGTGCATAGATGTGTGAGTGGGTGATTCACTGGGTGTATGGGTTCAAGAGTGCATCTGTGAAGGGCTGTATGGGTGGGTGAGTGTGTGTATGGGTGTGTTGGTGAGTGAATGGATGTCTCAGTGGAATATGTGTGAGTAACTTCATATGTGAAAGGCAGTATATGTGAGTGTTGGAGTATATAATGTTAGAGTGAGTGATTGTGAGAGTGGCTGTATGGATGAGTGTGTGCTTGTATCAGTGATTTAAAAAGACAGTAAGTATGTGTTAGTATTTGTATAAATAAGTAAGGTGGTCTGTATATAACTGTATAGGTGAGTAAATGGGTGTGATTGATTCTTTGCATGACTGAGTAGGTGTGTGAGTAAGTCTATGGATGAGTGGCGGTGTGTGAGTGTATGTATAGGTGTATGAGTGCAAATGATAGTGCTGTATTGATGAGTGACTGTATGTATTAGTTACTGTATGGGTGAATGAGTGGATGTGTGTGTGTAGACCTAGGAATCCCTGAGCGGGTATGAAGTAACTGCTATTGGTCTGTCTATGGTTTCGATATTGGTATTCTGTATTTTAGAGTGGGTGTATAAAAGGTTTTATTAGGGTGTGAGGAGGTGCATCAGATTATCACATGGATGATGTCATCAGTGATGTCATCAGTGATATCATTTGAGATGTCATGAGTGATGTCATCAGTGATGTCACTGACCATGTCATGAGTGATGTAATATGTGACGTCATCAGCAGTGCATTGCGGGGGCGCGAGTTATAGTTATCTCTACTAACTATAACAGCCGAATTTCTCTGGTTTTGTATGAGTGAAATGTCCAACTAACTATAACGTCCCTGATACCTGTGGTTTTTTCAGTGAATTTCTAAGGTTTTTTAAATGCTAATTTCTAACTATAACGTCCCTGAAAGCTATGGTTTTTTCAGTGAATTTCAAAGGTTTTTTAAATGCTAATTTCTAACTATAACGTCGCTGAAACCTATGGTTTTTTCAGTGAATTTCAAAAGGTTTTTTAAAAGCTAATTACTAACTATAACATAGCAGTCACGTTTGCAGGGTGGTGGAGAAAGGTGAGCGTGGCCTCCGAACACCTCTTAGCAATCCCATTGTCTGAGATTTAACAGGAGGGGTAGTTAGCCCCCAACGTCAACCTTGGGGTCCGGCCAACTACCCTTCCTATTACCTCCAGTAAGTCCCACACAGCAGGATTGCTAACATGCTATATCATGCCCGCCCCCTCCCTGCACCACTGTGCAAACGCACCCCCTGGCGCGTTGTAAGTTGGGAGATTAAGTCCCCTTGAATCCTGAGTGTCCCTGGGGGCCAACTAGCCCACCAGGTACCTCCAGTAAACTCCACACAGCTGCGTTGCAGAGAGGTGTTCTGAGGCTATGCCCCTTTTTACACCAAGCTGCAAACACGGCTTCTGGCGCACTGCTGCTCGGAGGATGAAGTCCACTTGTGTCCTGAGGTACTCAGGACACAAGAGGACCTCATCGCCCCACCACCAATGCACCAGAAGCCGCGTTTGCAGAGTGGTGTAAAAAGGGGCGTGGCCTCGGACCACCTCTCTGCAACGCAGCTCTGTGGCACTTAGTGGAGGTACCTGGTTGGCTAGTTGGCCCCCAGGGACCCTCAGGATTGAAGGGGACTTAATCCCCCAATTTACAACGCACCAGGGGGCACCTTTGCACACTTGTTATATGAGGCCCCGCCCCCTCCCCGCACCACTCTGCAAACGCACCCCCTGGCGCATTGTAAGTTGGGGGATTAAGTCCCTTTGAATCCTAAGGGTCCCTGGGGGCCAACTAGCCCACCAGGTACCTCCAGTAAGTGCCACAGAGCTGCGTTGCAGAGAGGTGGTCCGAGGCCATGCCCCTTTTTACACCACGCTGCAAATGCGGCTTCTGGCGCACTGCTGCTCGGAGGATGAAGTCCACTTGTGTCCTGAGGTCCTCAGGACACAAGAGGACCTCATCGCTCCACCACCAGTGCACCAGAAGCCGCGAGGGGGGAAGCCCCAATGCCCCCACGGTCCTGCCGTCTCCCTGCCTCCTGCGGGAGCCGGCATTGCTTTTGAGCAAGGGGAGCTGCTGACATGCAGCTCCCCTTGCTCAAAAGCAATTCTGCTTCGCTTCACAGAAGCGAGGGCAGGTTTCAAGCTCTCGCTTTCATGAAGCAAAGCAGAGTTTGCTATGACAAGGCAGGAGCCGCACGACTCCTGCCCTGCCATAGCAAACAGCAGTGTCCTGGGGGTGGGCACCCCGGGACACTGCAGGAGCCGGCCCTGGGGGGTGGCGGTCCCCAGGGCCATCATTGGCTCCAGGAGGGGGGCCGCGATGCCCCCTCCCAACGTTTTAAGCCCCGGGAGGTGGTGGTCCCCGGGGCCCCGTAACGGACCCCCGCATTTCCTTACAGAGTGCCCCGGGGAGGTCGTGGTCCCCGGGGCAGAGTGGGGGGGCTGAAGCCCCCCCACACTAATTATTGATTATAGTCCCGGGAAGGTGGCGGTTCTTTGGGCTGGGGGGGCCCGGGAGGCCCCCCCGCCCTTAATTAATTTAGCCCCGGGGAGGTGGCGGTCCCTGGGGCAGCGTGGGGGGGTTGGGACCCCCCCATGCATTTATTTTTACAGCCCCGGGGAGGTAGCGGTCCCTGGGGCTGTGGGGGGCCGCAGAGCCCCCCGCAGTTCATTAAATAAGCCCCGGGGAGGTGGCGGTCCCCGGGGCTGTGGGGGCCCCCATGGGCCCCTGCAAATTAATTTGCGAGTGCCCCCGGGACGTGGCCCACCCGGGGGCTTTCAAAAACGAAGCGCGGGAGCCCGCGCTTCATTTTTTTTACATTTCCGCTGCAGGATTTGCGACCCCAACGCGAATTCTGCAGTTTTAAAAAAAAAAATGCTTTTTTTGGCCCTGGGGGTCTTTGTGGGATTCCCTGAGCAGGCCTAGGCGCTCAGGGTGTTTCTACCCTGCCCCCTTTTCTTGTTTTTCACCTTTTTTTTACTCTTTTCTTGTGACTCGGTTACCGAGTCACAAGATGGCTGCCAACACATTCTGGATTAGAGTGTTGGCAGCCAATCAGAGTGAAGCTCGTGCCCGGGATGGTTCGCGAACCCGCCTCGGTGCTCAGATATCGAAACTTTTCTTTTTCTAATTTCTCAGGAACTACTGAACGGATTTACACCATTTAAAAAATAAGGTCTCTTTCTGAACCAAGGGCTACCGTTTTGCCAAATTTGGTGTAATTCCGTTCAGTAGTTTGGGCTGTAGCCTGTTCGAATTTTTCCTATGGAAATTAACATGAGGAAAACGCGTTTTTGGACCCCCCTTTTTTCTCGGCCCCCGCTTGACGAATCACCCCGAAACTTTCAAGACAGGAGCTGACCTGAGCGGGCCATTAGTTTTGAAAATTTCGCAAAGATTCATCAAACGACGCCAAAGATATTGGCAAAAGAAAAAACGCTTTTTGAATAGAAACGAGATCCTAACTATAACTACCTACTGGCGACCGCCAGTAGGTAATATATATATATATATATATATATATATATATATATATATATTGCAAAACACCACTTTGGCTCCCCCAACTGTCACGCTGTCCTCCCAGCCACACACAGAGAGCCGCGGACCACCGGAACTATAGGCAAGTAGTACTTTATTTACTCCTCACATGACGCGTTTCGGGCGCCACACGCCCTTGTTCACAATATATATATATATTCACTGAAAAAACCATAGGTTTCAGGTACGTTATAGTTAGAAATTAGCATTTAAAAAACCTTAGAAATTCACTGAAAAAACCATAGGTTTCAGGGACGTTATAGTTAGTTGGACATTTCACTCGTACAAAACCATAGAAATTCCCCCGTTATAGTTAGTTCAGCTAACTATAACTCGCGCACCCGCAATGCACTGCTGATGACGTCACATATTACATCACTCATGACATGGTCAGTGACATCACTCATGACATCACTGATGACATCTCAAATGACATCACTGATGACATCACTGATGACATCATCCTTGTGATAGAGTGGCAGACCTCCTCTCACCCTAATATAACCTTTGATACACACACTCAAAAATACAAACTAACATTTTCAAAACAATGGACATACCAATACCAGTTACAACACACCTATTCAGTAATTCCAAGATCTACACACACATCCACTCATTCACCAACAGTCCCTATACAGTCACTCATACATGTACTCACTCATCATATGTACTCATACACCTATACATCCTGTTACACACTGCCACTCATCCATAGAGTTACTCACACACATAGTCACACATGCAAACAAAGTATCAAACATCCATTTACTTGCATATACAGTTATACACACACTACCACACTTACTTCTACAGAAACTTACACATTCTTACTCTCTTAAACAATCACTTATAGAAACACCTACTTATTTCTACAGGAACTCTTCCAATCTCTCACTCTCACATATACTCACTTATATACACCAATACTCACATATACTAGTTTAAAACATATGTAGTTACTCATAAAGACACTATTGAGACAGTCATTCACTCACTAACACACCCATACACATACTCATCCACCTATACAGTCCTGCACACATGCTGTCTTCAACACATACGAACAGTGAGTCACTCATTCATGCATCTATGCACTAAGTAATACCCCCCACCGAACCATACAGACACTCAGACACTCATACTGATACTCAAAAAACCAACTAATAACCCATATAGACACTCATGTAGCTACTCACCAACCCATGCAGCCACTTATACACAAAGTGAGAGACTGATACATATATTTTCATATTTAAACATTACTCACTAACCCATGTATTCACTAAGATACACTTAGTCAGTTATACAATCAATTTTACAAAAATAAATCATCCATTTAGACACTTATATACCCATTTATTCTTCCATCGACCTTGAGATATACATATATAAAACATATTTAATTTTCAGAAAAACACACATTCACTGGATGATGTCATCAGTGATGTCATCAGTGATGCCATTTGAGATGTCATCAGTGATGTCATGAGTGATGTCACTGACCATGTCATGAGTGATGCAATATGTGACATCATCAGCAGTGCATTGCGGGCGCGCGAGTTATAGTTAGCTGAACTAACTATAGCGGGGGAATTTCTATGGTTTTGTACGAGTGAAATGTCCAACTAACTATAACGCCCCTGAAACCTATGGTTTTTTCAGTGAATTCCTAAGGTTTTTTAAATGCTAATTTCTAACTATAACGTGCCTGAAACCTAAGGTTTTTTCAGTGAATTTCTAAGGTTTTTTAAATGCTAATTTCTAACTATAACGTGCCTGAAACCTATGGTTTTTTCAGTGAATATATATATATTTATTATACTATGTATACATGTGAAAATGTCTCGGTCCCCTGTTTGCCCCGGTGGCACGGAAAAAATGGGTGGAACTGACGTCAGCACACCGACGAGGTCCTCTTATGGCTCCGATGACGTCATACGGTGTCACGAGCGGAGCCGTGCTCGTTGACGTGGGAGAGCTAGGAAAGAATTTCCGTGGAATGCTGGTGCAGGGGATATTCACCTAAGTGTTCAGGCTAGTCCTTTGGGAGCAACTGTTTATGTTGCCACTCCAGAAACCGAAACCAGTGATCCGAGGGCAGAGGCCCTGCAGATGGCACACGAGGTGGGGTGCCCAGTCGTGTGCACCGGCGGGGCAGCGAAGTGACAAGCACCACAACCCACAAAAAAGGTAACGAGGGCACTGAATAACACAGGATCTTCTCTTTGTATCTGGCAGGAAAAACGAAGTTAAAATGCCCTAGTACCAAAATGTAGAATTAGGGCTACAACGGTCTTCAAGAGGACCTGCGATGCCGCTTCTGCCTCCCGTATCCTGGAGGCGGCACATGGGTCACGCGGTACGGTCATACTGCGGTGGGACGCACACTCGTTGACCTCTCATGGCACTGCTCCACACTTCAGGGAGGACGCTTTCCATTAGCTATGTTTTCTGATGACATGTCGCGCCGGCCCCGTCCAACAACAGAACTCCTTTAGATCCAAACAGACTCTTCCACTCTCTCACCGGAAGTGAAACCAGGCCACGCGGACACTTTCACAATACAACAGCCGGGAATGCACTTTTCGGTAAAAAAACACATTCCTTCCTCCTAATTAATCAAATAAACGTCTCACTGAAGAACAGGGGCCAGCTTCGATCGGTAAACAGCCGTTACAACGACTTTTTTACTTTGCGATACCATTACAACGCATGCATTACCACGCATGCGTTGTACATCACGAAGTCATTACTACGCATTTTTAGAACGCATGGTCATTTACCACGCATGCCTTTACAATGAATTTTGTTGTAAAGGTATGTATGGTAAATGACCATGTGTTCTAAAAAACATGTAGACGATCCATGTCGTTGTAAGGAAACAGAGGCTGTTCCGTTTCCTCACAATGACGTGCACCGCCCCTCAGAGATGACGTGAAGCAGGAACCATGAGGAGAGAGGAACCATGAGGAGTGAGAGGTAAGGGGGATTGGGCATGGGGTGGGGGTTTCTTTTCTAGGGTTTAGGGTAGTGCAGTGGTGTTTGGGTGGTGTAGGGGGTCGTGCTGGGGTAGTGTTTTAGGGTTTAGGGTAGTGCAGTGGTGTTTGGGTAGTGTAGGGGGTCGTGCTGGGGGTAGTGTTTTAGGGTTTAGGGTAGTGCAGTAGTGTAAGGGGTCGTGCTGGGGGTAGTGTTTTAGGGTTTAGGGTAGTGCAGTGGTGTATGGGTAGTGTAGGGGGTTGTGCTGGGGTAGTGTTTTAGGGTTTAGGGTAGTGCAGTGGTGTTTGAGTAGTGTAGGGGGTCATGCTGGTGGTAGTGTTTTAGGGTTTAGGGTAGTGCAGTGGTGTTTGTGTAGTGTAGGGGGTCGTGCTGGGGGTAGTGTTTTAGGGTTTAGGGTAGTGCAGTGGTGTTTGGGTAGTGTAGGGAGTCGTGCTGGGGTAGTGTTTTAGGGTTTAGGGTAGTGCAGTGGTGTTTGTGTAGTGTAGGGGGTTGTGCTGGGGGTAGTGTTTTAGGGTTTATGTTAGTGCAGTGGTGTTTGGGTAGTGTAGGGGGTAGTGCTGGGGTAGTGTTTTAGGGTTTAGGGCAGTGCAGTGGTGTTTGTGTAGTGAAGGGGTCATGCTGTGGGTAGTGTTTTAGGGTTTAGGGTAGTGCAGTCGTGTTTGTGTAGTGTAGGGGGTCGTGTTTTAGGGTATAGGGTAGTGCAGTGGTGTTTGGGTAGTGTAGGGGTCATGCTGGGGTTAGTGTTTTAGGGATTAGGGTAGTGCAGTGGTGTTTGGGTAGTGTAGGGGGTCGTGCTGGGGGGAGTGTTTTAGGGTTTAGGGTAGTGCAGTGGTGTTTGTGTAGTGTGGGAGGTCATGCTGGGGGTATATTTAGGGTTTAGTGTAGTGCAGTGGTGTTTGGGTAGTGTAGGGAGTCGTGCTGGGGGTAGTGTTTTAGGGTAGTGCAATGGTGTTTGGGTAGTGTAGGGAGTCGTGCTGGTGGTAGTGTTTTAGGGTTTAGGGTAGTGCAGTTATGTTTGGGTAGTGTAGGGTGTCATGCTGGGGGTAGTGTTTTAGGGTTTAGGGTAGTGCAGTGGTGTTTGGGTAGTGGAGGGGTAGTGTTTTAGGGTTTAGGGTAGTGCGCCCAACCAGCCACAATATCCGTGGACAAAGGGGATCCTGACTCTTTGGAACGCTCCGTCAATTGAATAATTTGGGTCAAGGGCCCTACCACGTCCAAGACCTATCAATTCCTTTCTTGGGATCCCTCATATACTTGGGAGAAAAAGGTACATAGTTTCTCATCAATTTCAGGCGTGTGTGCCACCTTCCCCTTCAGTGAGGGCCTGGGGCATTCTCCCCTCATCCTATTCCTGACCTCCCTTTCAAGTGGTTGATGGATTTTCCCCACCACATACTCTGCCACTTTGGCGTCAGATGTCCACTCTGCCGACCTAGGATGGTAAATTTGGGTAGGCTCGAACATGTCCAAGTGGACCCCGTCCCCAACCGGGGACTGAGAGGAGTGGGACTCTGGATGCCAGGGACGCCCCGAGTCCTTATCCTCATCGGAGGAGAAATCGTCCTCCGATACACCCTCTCCCTCTAAGGGAAACCCGCCCTCGGGGTCTACAATAGTGGTGACAGTGTCGCAATTTTCTCCGGGCCCCTCCTCCTCCTGGCAGGGTGCATGTTTTAGCGTTCGCGCACTCTTGAGGAAGGTCTCCGTAAGTTTATCAAATCCTTCCAAGTGCCCTGCGTTATGCTTAACGGCCCTTTTATTCCCCATCTGGGAGCTACTTGGACACGCCACCACCAGATCTGGGTCATTGAACACCCCAGGGATGCTTTTCGCCAGCTTATCAACCTGATCCCTAAGAGGAGCCAGCGCCCTAGAAATAGCCAGAGAGAGGGCTTGGTCCACTGCTGGAGGGAGAAGTTGGGGGGCCATTGCTCCTCCACTTCCTGGTCGGAGGAGTAAAAATGGTCTTCTGGAGAAGACATGATAGCAGAGGGTGTGAGCACAGAACAAATGCCCTTAAAATCCTTAAGACAGCCCCCTCGCCGGTGCTCCAACAGCTGGGCTTTCCCCGAAGCTGTTATAAGAATAGACTGAGGCGCAATACCAATTACCACCACCAGGTGGCGCTGGTCACTAACGTGGCCGGGTGGGGAAATCACCGCGTAGCGGTGTCAAAATTAGGGGAGGGTTGGTCGGGAATCAAGCGGACACTAAAGGAGTGACCGGATTCCCAAACGCGCGTAAAGACCAGCGGGAGCACTCGACGGAGCTGCCTCGCTCGGATCAGACGCGCCTGACAGGATCTCACCACGCGCAGAGCACACAGCGGGAGAAACTGCGAGGGGAAGAACGCGCTCGGGCAAGAGCCTGCTGCGCAGGGAATATGAAACAATACCAAGGCAATAATGCTAATAACGTGCACAAGAAACCGCTATACAAACAGCAACAACGTCAGATTAAGCCAAGAATGTAAGGAATGCACTTAACTGACGAGCAGTGAAGAAAGAGGAAGCGGAAGGGACGTCACGATATTATATACAATGGACTGTGATATGATTGGACTATAGTTGCCTTGGAGACTACCCCCCTAAATGGTTCATGGATTGTGTAGTCTTTTGTTTAATGATTGTTGTGTTACGTTTTCTTTGAACTGCTATGCAAATAAAGTGAGGAAAGATATGCATAATCCTCGCCTCCGTCCTGCCATAGAATTCATTAAACTTTATTTGATCTGATTTAGAAACATAGATCATAAAAGTGTACATAAAAACAGTAAATCCTCTTTCCTAATACAATACAGTGAGAATTAATTAAAACCAGTAGGTAAAAACGGGTGTTACAAAGCCCGGTTCAGAGCAACTTCAGGTTAACAGAATCGTAAAGTTCAATGTTTCGCAAGATCAATCTCATGTACTTCGTGCAAAATACGCAATAAGGGGTCCAAGTAAGATGTAAACAGTTTGCACTATATAAAACTGCAGAAAAACTAAAAATAAAAAGTGTTTTGCACATTTCTGTCATTGGGCTATATGTGGGCTACATCTGGGTGATATTTGTGCTACATTTGGGCTCTTTTTTCTCTGGTGGCCATCTTGGGAGACTTATTTGTTATGAAGTTTCCTAATTGTCAGTTACTGCAGTCTCCTCAGTAGGAAATGCTTTCAGTTTTTTACTTTGATTCCATCAAGAAGGCATTCAGATGTGTCACACATTTGCCATAAATTCAGAATGTTAGCACTCTAGTTGTTCATTAGATCACTGTAGTAAAGCTACTGCTCAACAGGGAGTTAACTGGAAGTCTACTGCTGGTATTGAAAGTGATTGTTTCAGTCTGCATGTCAGAATTTTCTAATGAAATAGAAGAGGATTTGAGATCTCACTTAAAACATGCCCTAAATTTTCTTTCTGCAGCACTAACCATCATTTCTATGGCAAAATGAACCCCCTCATTTTGTTCCTTTATAAATTAAATGTTTTAAGAGTTACCAGTTTATTCCAATCAAGATGGCTTCAGGTGTGCCATAATTTTGTCATAAGTAAGACTGTTAGCTCTCTAGTTGTTCTTTAGAACACTCTGGGAAGCTGCAGTAGAACACAAAGGCATCAACTGACAGGCTGCTCCTGTTGAAATATAACAGGAAGATATTTGAGATCTCACTTAAAACATGTCCTAATTTTTCTTTTTACAGCACTAACCATAATTTCTATGACAAAATGAACCCCATCATTTTGTTCCTTTTTAAATTAAATGTTTTAAGTGTTACCAGTTTATTCCAATCAAGATGGCTTCAGGTGTGCCATACTTTTGTCATAAGTAAGACTGTTAGCACTCTAGTTGTTCTTTAGAACACTCTGGGAAGCTGCAGTAGAACACAAAGGAATCAACTGACAGTCTCTGCCCTTGTTGGATGTACATGTTTTACTGAGAATGTCAGACTTCATTCTCACATGACTGAGAAAGATAATGTGAATTTACAGAAAATATGCTCTCATTTTAGCTTCTGGAGCACCTTCCAAAACTGTATGGGACAAGCATGTGAAATAGTTTTCTCTCAAACATGATTCATGATATACCAGCAGAAGGTTTTTCACAGGGTAAAATCACCTTAGAACACACCACAATTCCTGAAATTAGTATGGTACCATCAACAAATGAATTCTAATGTAACTAAAGTCTGTTATCACCCTTTATAGTTCTCCTTTTGGTAACCCTCAAAATCTTCGATTCACTACAATGCATTTCAATGGGGTACTATCATTTATATTGGTCCCAAGATGGCTGCCAGCAATTCCAGGATGAAGTGCTGACAGCCAATCAGATCTCACGATGACATGTGTGGTTAGGCTCCGCCCAGATATATATGTGTTTTCTTTTTAAAATTTCTCAGGAACTACTGAACGGATTTACACCATTTAAGTAAAAGGCACGACTCTGAACCAAGGGCTACCTTTTTGCCAAATTTGGTGTAATTCCGTTCAGCAGTTCGGGCTGTAGCTGCGATGAAAGGTTCCTATGGAAAATTGCATGGGGAAAACACGTTTTGGGACCCCCTTTTTTCTCGGCCCCCGTTTGCCGAATCACCCCGAAACATTCAGGATAGGAGCGGACCGGAGCGGGCCATAAGTTTTGAAAATTTCGCGAAGATTCGTCAACCGGCGCCAAAGTTATTTCAAATAGAATGTTGTGGATTTCCTATGGAAAATAGGTCCTAACTATAACTATCTACTGGCGACCGCCAGTAGATAATATATATATATATATATATATATAACAATCAACATATTGCCCACAACTCCCGCCAGGGAACAAAATCGACCTATTTCATGAAATAATGGTGGAAGAGATTAACAAAATGTCTATAAATACCAATAATAAGATGCAAAAAAAGAAGAAAACATGGAATTTGACAACAGGAGAATACAAAGCACTAAGAGACCTACGAGAAGACCCTGAAATAATAATTAAAGCCTCAGATAAAGGTGGCAATATTGTGGTCCAAAATATGAGTGATTATATAATTGAAGCAAAAAGACAACTAGACAATAAAGATCACTATGAAAAACTAGGCAATAATCCCATAGAGCTTTGGACAAAAGAATATCATCAGATGCTCGCAGGATGGAAAGAAAAAGATCTAATAGATCTCAAAGAATACTTGTATCTAAAAACAGATTATCCAATAATAGCCACCATTTACTTTTTACCAAAAGTCCATAAAGCAATCAAGAATCCACCGGGACGACCTATAGTCAGCTCCATCGGTTCGTTGCTAGAAACAACATCGAGATTTGTAGACATCTTTTTAATGCACTATGTGACCTCTTTACCATCGTATCTGAGGGATACAATGGACTTCCTTAATAAAATCAAGGAAATTGACTGGAAACAGGATTTAATCATGGCAACAATAGATGTTTCATCTCTATATACGTCTATTCGCCATACTGATGGAATAACAGCAGTCAGAAAGTTCTTATTAAAAAGATCTATAAGCTACTTAGAACACTCTGAAATGCTGATAGAAATGTTAACTTACTGCTTGCATCATAACATCTTCCTCTTCAAAGGTGACCTCTATAGGCAGAGACAAGGAACAGCAATGGGAACATCATTTGCCCCCACATACGCAAACCTGCTGATGGCAGTGTGGGAGACAGGAGTCTTGGAAAAACAAACATACCCAAAAAAAATAAAGAGTTGGTGTCGTTTCATCGATGATCTCTTCATTATATGGGAGGGAGATCATATTGATCTGCAGAATTTCATAGATTCCCTGGATGAAAATGAATATAATCTCACCTTTACATCCACAACTAGTAAAACGAACATCATCTTTTTAGATGTTGAAGTTTTTATTGCAGAAAACAGGGTATGCACCAAAATGCACAGAAAGCCAACTTCGTGCAACAGTATATTACATGCGAACAGTGGACATCCGCATAATTTAAAATGGAGCATTCCTTATGGTGAGATGTTACGTGCAAAAAGAAACTGCTCTGAAGCCACCAATTTGAATACAGAAATTGAAGAAATGAGTTATCGCTTCATAGAGAGAGGTTATCCTTTGGGAGTCATTGAAAATGCCAAACTAAGAGTTAAACAAAAAACAAGATCTGACCTCCTAACACCAAGACCAACTTCAAATAAAAGGAAGAGAATAGTCTATGAGGAGAGCAGACAAGAAGATACAACAACGCGACTCATCATGGACTACAATAATCAAAGTGGAGAAATTAAAAGCATCATCAGCAGGAACTGGAAAATCCTGATGCTAGATGAAACCTTGAGAAAAACATTAACACCAAATCCCAGTATCACTTACAGGAAGACAGCCTCTTTATCAGACATTTTGACACAGAGTCATCTGCAAACACGAGAATTAAAAACATCTTCATGGTTAAAGACTCCAGGCTTCTGGAAATGTGCGAAGTGTCGAGCATGTGAGCATGGTTTGAATTTGACATCATATGAACTACAGAATGGGAGAACAGAGCTGATCAATGACCACATTACGTGTGAGTCCAAATATGTGGTCTACAGATTAACCTGTCCATGTAAGAAACATTATGTAGGAAGCACAATTAACAAGCTTAAACTGAGGATCCTACAACATCTACGTGCCATAAAAACAAGGACTTCAGTTACCCTATTGCAAAACATTTCCACGAATTCCACTCAAGTGATTGTAGGCAACTGAAATATTTAGGAATCAAGATCGTAAAACCCACAGAAAGAGGCGGAGACAGAACATTGAAATTACGAAGAACAGAGTCCCGCATCATACTTGCAATTGGCACTGAAGACCCATATGGACATAATCAAGATGCAGAACTACATGTACATTTATAAACAGTAAACTCCGAAAAGAATGAACTTTGTTGTAGAACTATCTTGATTTTCTCTATAGACATCTACCTTGAATGAATTTTTCACACAGAAATTCCCTTTGCATATCGTCGTCTTAAACATTCACTTTTATATAATTTTTTGTATTTTTACATGTTGATAACAGAGTTGTTCCATGAAGTGAAAGCTTACAATCTGGACAATGAACAACACACAATGTCTTCATTTATCATGAATTGCCCGTTACTCAAAAGAAACCAAAAAAACCTTAAATAATGAATGAATTTGCAAGGAGTATATTGATATAGTAAGCCATGTATCATTGATTTTAACAACATTTTATTGACAGGTTTTTTAATATGGTGACACGTATTGCTCGTATAATTATGTTTTGAAGTATAATCCCAACCGGTATTTTTGATCTTGAGGTATTAGTCAGAATCTGCTTTTAATCATAAAAGTGTACTTTACACAGAAAGAATTTCTAGGGAATTTTTAGGAGATTTTGAAAGGACTCTAAAAAGGACTTTAAATAGACCGGTAGAAAAAACTATGGATCACTTCAATGGAATGTCATGAACCTGACCTTTACACTATTATAGGAATATATATGGTGATTTAATGTAGTGGTTAGCCATACATATATGAATGTAACATTACGTGCCTTTAGAGGTAGAAGCTCTATAAAATGAACATAAAGATATGAGGCAAAATGATATGTGAAGCATTGTGAACAAACTGATTGAAAAAGGAAGGGGGAGAGAAAAAAGTTTTTTAGTGAAAAAGAAAAACTGTGAACTCTGAGTTTTAAGCATGTAATTTTATCATCTTGTCATGCACTTGCACTTTTTCTGACCTTGGTACTTTACAGGAATAATTGCACTTTGCACTTGCACTTTCTTACACCATTGAATGTACTTTACAAAAATTATGAAAATGGTGGACAGACTATTACATCTTTTGTAAAAGAGAATCGACAGTCTAGTTGTCAAAATCAGTAAACATGAATGAGGGGTTAAGCACTAAGCACTTTATAAATACAGTCTAGACGCTAGGGACTCTATGGTCCGGTAGAAGGCTATTGGAGCCGAAACGCGTAGACCTTCCTGTTTTGCTCACTTTTCACGATGGTGTGGACAATAAAATAATTTTGAATAAATACCCTGCTGTGGTGCCGTGACTTTCGCTGGGAAAGAAGACGCGAAGGAATTACAGGAATATATGCTGCGGGGTCGTGGGAGACCTGAATAACATTAAATCAGCCCTACACCTACATACCTTGTGTACGTGCCTCTTCTTTATTGGAGTAGGAGTGTTCTTTTGGATATATATATATATATATATATATATATATATATATATATATATATATATATATATATATATATATATATATATATATATATATATTTCATTATAGATTAGCATTGTTTTGTCAATTTTTCCTGAAGCATATGTATATTGATATATTGGAATGCCGCATGTCATCTGCTGGATGTTGGAATGTCACCATGTCATCTGCTGGATGTTATAATCAATAGAATGGGAGGAGGCAGTTGAATGCTGTCTACTCTTGGACTGGCTGGGAGTTTATGGAATAAACATACCTCCTATTTTATCTATACTGCAGCCTGCTCCTGGGTCACATGACTGGGTGTAATTTGCAGTTGGACTTTGTATATTCCTCTGAGTTAGGCATTCAATAGAGGGATTAGGTGTGCCTGAATGAGCAATTACTGGCCGGATGTAGGGGCATAGCTGGGTGCAGTCCCACTTGCAAATCAATAGGCTGTGCCCTGCCTTCACACAAAGGGCTACACACTACCTCATTATGCCTCTAGTCACCCGAGTGGAACGGGTATGCCCAGACGTGGGTCCCGTGCTCTCTATGCCACTGGAGTCAAGCTATCCTGGCTGATGAGGGGTGAAACCCCGAACCCGGTCCTAGGATGCTTGTTTCCAGTCCAGGAAGGACCTGACCTGGCAGTTCGGGCTGGACTGTTCCCATGAGGCACAGGGTCAAGACTGATTTGCATATGTTATGTTATATATATTTATTTTGTTATGTAATTTATATATATTTATAACGCGCACAGATACACGGCAGAGTGTCCCGGCGCGTACTTGAGAAAAGGAAACATAGGTCAGAGCAGCAGCTAGAAGAGAAGGGTTTTTAACTTTTTCTTAAAGTTCACCGGATCCTGGATGCCGCGCAGCTCCAGGGGCAGTGCATTCCATGCCAAAGCAGCTTTCAGCACAATGGAGCTCCCACCAAGCCTTTGGCGGTTGAACCTAGGGGTCTGCACCAGAAGTTGAGAGGAAGAACGCAACTGTCTTACTGGGTTGTAAAAAGCGAATCTCTTCAGTAGGTAGATAGGTCCCAGGCCATGGAGAGCCCTATGGGCAATGGCCAAAGTTTTAAATTTTATTCGGGACTCCACTGGGAGCCAGTGCAAAGAGCGCAAATGAACGCGCACACTACATCTGCTAGACAAACCCAGCAGGAGTCTGGCAGCGGAGTTTTGAACTACCTGCATTTTATTCAAGAGGTAGCCGGGGATGCCCACATAAAGTGCGTTGGCATAGTCCAGGCGGGACAAAATCAAGGCGCGGACCACAGTTTCTTTAGCAGGTCTTGGGAGGAGTGGAAGAAACTTCCTCAAAGCTTTCAGAGTGCCAAAACAGGTCCCAGCCAGCTTCTTAACCTGGGTTGAAAAGGTCAGGTTCTCATTGAACCAGACCCCCAGATTTTTTACAGCGTTTCCCATTGCACTAGGCAAGGGGAAGCCTGGGGGCCATAGCCTCTCTCTGAAATTGGCAGGAAATACACCATACAAGAGAACCTCTGACTTCTCTTCATTACACTTCAGCTGTGCCTGAGCGAGCCAGTGAAAAACAGAGGACAGACAGTGTTGAGGAGAGAGGACTGAGTCATCGTCCCTTCCCCAAGAAAACAGAAGCTGGGTGTCATCAGCGTAGGCCATCACCTTAGCCCCTAATGTCACTGCTAAATAAACCAGCGGGGTGACATAGATGCTAAAAAGAAGGGGACTAAGGGATGACCCCTGCGGGACACCTGTGGCCACCCGCTGGGGCACAGAGGCACACGGTGGAAGCCAGACCTGCTGTGTGCGGCCTTCCAAAAAGGACCTGATCCAGCCCCAGACAGACCCGGATATGCCAATCTCCGAGAGGCGATCAAGAAGCAGGGAGTGGGGCACTGTATCGAATGCCGCCTGGAGATCTAGCATAACCAATGCGGCTCTCCCGCCGGCCTCCAGACACTCACGGATCGCCTCTGACACCTCTAGCAATGCCGATTCCATGCTATACGAGGCCCGAAAGCCAGATTGTGCCGGGTGTAACAAACCCGATGCCTCGACGAAATTGGTGAGTTGATTTGTAACCACCTTCTCACAGACCTTAGCCAAGCTTGGCAAAAGCGAGATTGGGCGGTAATTTCCAGGAATCAACGGGTCAAGGGACGGCTTCTTGAGGAGAGGGAGAATTTGTGCCTGCTTCCAGGATGCCGGGACAAGAGCCTCCCGCAAAGGCATGTTAACAATTTGATTAACATCGGGATTGATGATGTCCGCCGCAGCGGCCAGAAGTCTCGCAGCACAGGGATCAGTTGGAGAGCCCGACTTCAAGGCCTTAAGAATTTTAAGAGAGCAGGACAGATCTATAGGCGCAAAGGTTGACAGTGTATTAGCAGGGCCAGCTGCAAGCTGGCCAGATGGGGAAGCCGTAAGCGCCGTGGAACAGGAGGAGAAAATAGCTTGTATAGTGCAAATTTTGACCAAAAAAAACTTTGCAAGAGTATTACACCAGGACTCCGAGGCTGGCGCAGCGCGAGCCTGAGCACTGGGAGACATAAAACTTTGCACAATGGAGACAATTTCTTTTGAATTGTTGTTGGCCTGGTCGATACGTGTAGTAAAGTATTTACTTTTAGCGACCGCTATGGTGGCGTAATAGCTTTTTTGTTTGGATCTGAGTGAGTGTTTCGCCATAGGACAATAGCCACTGGAGCGCCGTGCTCTCTCCAATCTTTTACATTCATGTTTCAGGGCTTTCAACTCTGGAGAAAACCAAGGTTTGGAGGGGGAATCTCTTGCCAGCTTGGGCCGGCACGGTGCAGATAGAGCGGACACCGAGTCAGAGATCCAGTCAGTAAACCTGGACACATTCCCCTCCAAGTCTTGCTGAAAAGAAGGCCAAGAGGCAGCCAAAGTGCTGATAAACTGGAGAGGGTCAATTTTACTAAACGTCGGAGGGCGATGGCAGCAGACCAGCCGGGCGGGCTGGGTGACTTCCCAGGAAAAACAGATGAGGAAATGATCCGACCAAGAAACAGGCGCCGGCTTGATCACCTGAATAGGGAAATTGGAACAGATGGGGTCTAAGGTATGGCCCCCTTGATGGGTAGGATGAGTAACCCATTGAGAAAGTTGAGCTGATTGAAGGGAGTCAAGGAAATCAGCAGAGTCTCCAGCCTCAAGTTGATTGAGGTGAAGATTCAAATCTCCCAGAACCAAGTAATGGGAAAAACGCAGTGCTCGCTCAGCCACCGCATCCCCACAAGATTTAAGAAAGGCACCAGCCGGACCAGGGGGACGGTAGATGAGGGAGCCACCTAATGTGAAATGGGCCGAAAACTGCAAGCTGAAATCCAAAGCCTCACACTCGCCCCAAAGGCTGGAAGTTTGGCTATGGAGAGCCCAGTTATCCCTGTGCAGAATGGCCAGGCCACCCCCTCTGCCAACTGGGCGATCCACACGATGAAGCTTATAGCCAGCAGGTGTAGCCAGCGCAACAATGGCGTTGGATGAGGAGTCCAGCCAAGTCTCAGTGACAAACAGCAAGTCTAATGAATTGTCAGAGACCAGGTCGAACACGTCCACATAATGCTTCCTCAATTATCTAGCATTGATAAGGGCAGCTCTAATACACAAGGCCTTCGAGGATTTAATAGGCAAATTGCTAGAGGAAAGCTCTAGCGTCGGAGTAAAACCACAGTCAGAGCAAACAGAGTCCGAATTAAAGAGCATAGAGCAGCCGCTGTGTGAAGGGCATGTGAGAGGCAGAAGTGTTTTTAGGAACTCACCCGATAGCTGGAGGACATTACTAGCAGAAGGCCCAACACGGGCAGCATAACTGGCCCTGGCCGCTGACTTGGCGCTGACGGGCGCAGACGGGCTTGCCTTAGGCTTGCCTTCGGCGCGCCATCGGCACGCCCGCTGCGCGCGTCCGAGTAGAGGCCATTAAGTAAGGTTGAATGAGGACGGCGTGCAGCGACTAGAGCGCTGACCGCGAATGGCGCGAGGCACGGCAAAAATGGCAGCTAAAACTAAACTGGCCTCGATAAAGTGCAAGGTGCAAGAAAAAAGGGGGTATTACACACTCCGAGCGTTTAAAAATACCAGCAATTCCCAGAGTCACATTACACAATACAATGATCCCCCAAATAATTCCCCAAATGACAGTACATATGAAAGCAGCAGAGTTAAAAACGGAATATTAAAAATAGCAAAGAAGTAAAATAAGCCTTTTCTAAGCGCTGCACGCCCAAGCACAGCCCGTTAAATAGGACTAGGGTTCAAACTGGAATGGCATGGTGAGCAAAAAAACGATGGATTTAGGCCCAGATCTCTGTACTCGGGTGAATGCATGACATTGTTCTGCATTCTGTCCATCAATTGTTCTTTTTGCAGCTGTAGTCAAGCTGGAGCCAAGTCAGGGAGGCGGGAAGTTCCAAGCACTTTTCACAGGGAATATCTAGAAAGTTCACCTACTACAAAGAAAGAACCAGGTATGAAAATAGGATCCTCATACACAGTCTTCAGTAAACATCTGGACCTATGGAAGTCCTGGACCCTTGGAAGTTTGCCTGAAGGTGCTCTGCCTGCCCAGTTGGGGTTCTAGCAGAACCGACACAGCACAACGCATCCTCAACGCAGGACCTCGCATCGCAACCCACAGCTCCTCGGAACCACCTGACTGCTTTTGTGCCAAGCTACCAGAGTTTACTGACTTTAGTGATTGACCCTGACAGGGATTGTGGCTGTTGCTTGAGCAGGGTTTACCCGCCAACCAACAACCCAATTTCTCACAGTCATTTCTTCACTTTGAGGCAGTGCATATGTTGGTGATCTTTGAGCAATCACTGTGATCGTGAAATGTGGATAGACAAATTGAATGAGTGCATTTTTGTAATGCTCCCCTCCTATTCATACTTAAATATCTAATAGTGCCTATAAAACATCTAATGGATGAAGTGTTAGAGAGAACCCTATACTTACGTGTCAGTTCCACCGCTGTCACCAAATGCGACAGGCAAGTTAGTAGCCCTCTATCCCCAGGACATTATCTCCAATGATAATATAAATGTATTATAGTCTGCAGTTATGCATGCATAAATTAAAAAATAAATAACATGCATACACTAGCTGTGCGACCCAACAATTTTGCTTAACATGTAGTAGTAGACATACAGGTAACACACTGTGCTGAAAAAATTGTTAAATCAACAAAAATGTGATAGACAGGTTTGTATTCCAATTAGTCTTTGCAAAGCACACAGACAACGCGCCATGTACAGTCGTACAAACACGTCTAACAGTTGCTAGAAGAGATCTAACTAACAGATGGTTTGATAAACATACTCCCACTCTTTTATGTCGCTATCGGTTGCTGGGCAACAGATTATTGGCAGTAAAATGGTCCTACAGACAATATTGCATTAAATATAGATTGGAAAGAATCTGGTCCAATTTGCTCTACATTTGATCTATTCCTCTTTATTTGCCTGAAATTTTACTATCCAGGCTGTTGCTGGTACCGCCTTTTTTGTGATACATTTATAGGAAATATTCACAGAGTGGCAATGTGCAAATTTACACAACGTAGATTTGTACTTGGGTCACACCTGTATACTAATGGAAATACTCTTTAGAGGTCAGTCAAGACCTCAGCATACATACTGCACATTCATTACCATCATGCGCATGCGTAACTTGTTTCTCTGTAACTGTGCGCATGTCCGTGTGGGTGACTAGCCATGTGGTGGGATACAAAAGATGTGGTGAAGTGTGAATAACAGTGGGCCTCTGCACGTGCTAGAGCGTTGCCGCTTCTTGGGCCAAAGGACAACATCTGTTCTGCAAACACAAGCAATCCTTTGGAACTCTTTTCCCCAAATGGGGTATATTACAAACGGTGGCACAGGTTGCTTCTGTAATACAGAATAATGCCCAAGCACACTTGGAAATGTCAAGCATTCTAAAAACTGTATTACATGATTTGCATGGAAAGACAGACATATGGGAGATCAGATAATTCTCTCATTTTTCATATTAATGAAGCTTGGGAAAAGAAGATTCCGGTTATAGAAATTCAGTGAATCTGCACCACCTGTGAGTGTGCACCCCCAGTGCACGCTTTATGAAGCCTCTGAAAGTCTCCAGGACCCCTGTGGATTAGATCCAGTCACTGGTGGGGTGGAGCTGACGGTATCCACAGTAAAGTACCCTAAAGCCTGTTCCTACAGGTCGACCCTGCATCCCAGTAGTTGAGGAAGGTTGTGTGGCTGGACTTTTTTATCATGGACACAGTTAATGTTTCCCTCAGGTGTTTTGTGGGCCACTTGGAGACAAACGTGGAGCAGTGGATGAACTATTCTAGACATGAACTAAGTGGCATGGTTAGTGCACATGCACAAGACGAATCTGTTTTCTTTAAATGATGTGCAAGGCTCCCACCTGCACATAACACATCAAGCGTAGTTATGAGAGCAAACCAGGGATGTTCATTCCTTTTATAGTACAACTCAAGGACTGTTCTTCCAATCCATCATGTAATACAAATGTTATAACATTTTGGAATGGCAGTCACTAAAGTGACCATCTGGCACGGCTGATATGGTCAGTTTTTAGGTCTAACATTTCTCAGCTCTAGTTGGCAAACCCAAAAACACATACACATAGAAGGGATTTGGGTCAGACCCCTTCTGAAATGGATTGTTTGGGTCAGACCCTTTCAGCCATTGCTTGAAGAAAGTATCACTCACCTTCTGGATCAGAACAGAGGAATATTTGTATCCAGTAGCGGCCCGTCCCCTGCCATAGTGGTGGGGGGCCGGAGGAGGGTGGACGGGGCCAAAAAAATGTAAATAAGAAAAACTTACCTGAACGCCGCCGCCGTCTGCCGCATCACGCTCCTCCTTCTTCTGGGCACAGGCTCACAGACTGTACTGCGGGCAATCCTGACACTGCATGAAAACAGTGTCAAGATTGGCCTGAGCGCTGGCAACTTGCACTCCCAGGCAGACCGGGAGCCTGTGCCTGCTCTCTCCAGCCCCAGCAACGCAGGTGGGGCTGGTAGAGAGTTTTATTGTGCATGAGGGTTTGGCCAGCCTGAGACGGCTGGCCAAAACGTCAAGTGCAGTGAAGGAAGTACACTACCACTCCCCGACAGCAGTGTCATCCCCCTGGACCCAGCCCCCAACACTCATCAGAGTCTTGGATTCGGGTCCAGGGGATTAAAATAAAACAATGATAAAACAGGTTTAAAACCAGTTTTATTTGAGGGCGGTGGAAGGGGGGTGCTCTTCCGCTCTAATGGAGGGGCTGCTGCTGTTTGTGTCTCACTGTTATCTATTGCCTATTCGGTGTGTTACGGCACCTACCTTTAAGGAGCTCCTCATTGAGTACATGCCCAGTGAAGCGAAGAGTCCATGTAGTATAATGAAGACTTATTTGTGTTCATAAAATTGTTTCAATGTTCTGTTCATGCTGCAACAGAGTTAATTCTGTATTATAAGCTGATTTTGTACCTAATCATACTCAGAAGAAATTGTGTTATTAGTTGAGAGGGGTGGAAGCCCCACTCAAATAATGAATAGAATCATTGTCAGGGTGAATCACTAAATTCACTAAATTAACCTGTGCTTAACACCCTGGTAATTTGGCACAAAAGCAGTCTGGATTAACTAATTGGCAATGTGTAAAGTATTTATGCAGCACGCAGACAGTAATAAAGTGAAAACACAACACAAGATAAATCCCACACCAATTTAGGGAAATAGAGCAAATTGTAATAAATTATTTGACACCAAAACGACAAAACGACAATCAGTAGAACCGGAGTTATGAATTTTTAAAGTTTGGGGTAAAAACCAGTGCCCAAAAGATCTAAGCACCAACTGCGGACATCTAGTCTCAGGAGACCAGGTCAAAGTCGATAAATATGGCTGACCACAATGGAGTGCGGGCCGAATACAAGAAAGAGCTTAGAGCCCAGTCAGCGATTACCTTTGGACTTAGAAGAAATTTTAGCAAAAATCATCTGAGAAGGTAAAGATTCAGCATGTCAAGGCTGCAGGCAGTGTCCGATGAGGAGGTGTCATAATCGGGGAGCCACTGGATGAAGATACGGTGAAGATTTCCACTTTTGGACTTTGTTGAAAATTTCCAGCGGGACGAGGCTGGAGGCTGTAGCCAATGATGGCTCCACAAGGCCGGATGCCCCTTCTGCAAAGGACCGTTGAACAGGATTTGCTGCTGAGGAGAAGAATGCAGTGGGAGCTGCCGCAAAGTCAGGCCGAACAGTGATGCACCTTGGGCAGAAAGATGAACAGGTTGGTCTCGGTCTCCTCTCGGTTCCAAGAATAGTTTTTAGCCAAAAAGTGTCTTAGTCCCAAGTTTTAGATTTTGGCTATCTGGGCACCATTAATACCAACTCCAAAGGATCAGCACTGGAGGGGCACCTCTCGGTGGGGTCTGGACTCACTCGGGCCGAGTCTAGGTACAAATTTAAGATAGTAATAGCCTACTATCCCTAAGGCTCTGATCAGGAGATAAGCCAACAAGCCTGTGGAGCCATTCTGGTAGTTCTGGGTTCAAGAGTTCCAGAGACTTTCCAGGTACAGCAAAGCAGTCCTATGAAGTACACAGCAGGCCACAGCAGCAGGCAGTCATCTGAGAGTCCTTCTGCAAGCCCAGAAAGTGAACTGAAGAGTGAGTCTGAGGGTCCTATTTTTATACATAGTGCCTTCTTTGAAATAGGAGAAATTTCTAGAGGCACAGTCAATTGATTTGCAAGAGGGGCTGTGCCCAGCTCCGCCCCCCACCCCACATCATGCCTGTGATGGCTTATCCAGGAAGACTTAATCCCTCTACTGTGTGGTTGTTAGGGCAAGAAAATGTCAACTTTCTAAAAGTCACATACTTAGCTACAAGAATTACTCAAAAACCCATGAGGCCTGGGAGTAAAAGCAAAAATTAACAATGGCACTCACGGGTGTCATTCAAAACAACAATAAACGACATAAGTGGTTGAAAAACCAGTTGCATCTAATGCAATTACCATACATTCAAGTCTCAGACCACCATAATGATTATTATAGTCTTTTATCAAGTTCATTCAAAAAGGGTAATAACAGGAAACAGATCAGATCATGTCATTCTGAATAAAAACAAGTGCACAGTGACCCCAGTGTACTAAGAACTACAGAACATATTATTAAAGAAAATATATGTTTCTTTTAACAAACAACATTGATTCTTAAATCTTAACCACTTATATCCTTTATTGTTGTTTTTACTTCCAAGTGCCATTGTTTAGTTTTCAAACTTTCCAAAAGTGGCATTTTCAAAATTGTGACTCAAAATCTGACTTAACCATTAACGAGGATTTTAGATTAGAATTTCTTAGACATCAAACATGAATTACCTACCTGCTCCTAATTAAATGTTAGCACTTATTATGTTTAATAAGGCAACCCTATGTTATCCTATGGGAAAGGTAGGCCTCATAATAGTGAAAAATGAATTTAGGAATTTTTCACCACCAGGACATGCAAAAGTTATAAGTACATGCCAAACCTTTCAATTTCAATGCACCCCGTCCTGTGGGCTGCATAGGGCCTAACTCAGGGGTGACTTATATGTATTAAGAGTGGAGTTTAAGAGTTGGCAAGGGTTTTTTTTGCCAAGTCAAATCAGCAGTTTATAACTGCATTCAGGCTGCAGTGGCAGACCTGGGACATGTTTTAAGGGGCTACTTAAGTGGGTGGTACAATAAGTACTACACGCCCACTAGTAGCATTTCATTTACAGGCCCCGGGTATATGGTATACCCTTTACTATTGAGATATAAGTAAATTAAATATGCCAATTAGGCATAAGCCAATTTTACCATAAGTTATGGAGTGAGTACAAGCACTTTAGCACTGGCAAAGTATACAGTGTCCTAAGGTAAACAAAAACGAATTCAGCAAAAATAGGGGTGAAGGCAAAATGTTTAGGGGTAACCCTGCAGAGAGGGCCAAATCCAAAACTACTGCTTTGAATATCCGACTATTCCCACATGTTCCATAAGTCTAGCATCTTCTCAAAACTGGGAATGAGAAATAATCAGTGATCAATGCATGAAACAGCCTTTTAATACCAAGAAAATTACAACTGAAGAAATGGACAGTGCAGACCTAACATCGCCTACAAACTGATCATCTGAAAAATAGAAACTGTTGCAAATCCTTGATCCAATGACGAGCAAGATACTATACTTCCTACTAGAAAACAGCACCGCACATTGAATGGCCTTGGTGGATAAGTAAAAACCTTTGTTCTGCAGCACTGTGGCAAATATGTCCATCATCTTAGCATCTGTATTCTGCGCGTATGGTGCTATTCATCCATAGTGCACCACCGCCTTATCAGAACAACAAAGAAGACAGCCATCGAAGAACGCATCAACGCACAGCAAAGAACTCTTCACCATAGTCAAAGAATTTGCCAAACCCAGCAGAGAGAAAGCAGACATCCTCCCGTCCCAAGACCTCTGTGACAACCTCGCCACCTTCTTCAACCGCAAGATCAAGGAGATCTACGACAGCTTCGCAACCCTAGACCCACACAACCCATCTGCAACTACCGCATCCAATGGATCCAGCCACCAGCAGACCTTGACCACCTGGACCCCACCACATCTTAAACAAAGCCGGCACCTCAATCGCTCCCGAACTCTGCCACGCCATCAACTGCTCCACGAGTCCGCAACTTTCCCGGAAGACTGGAAGCATGCAGAGATCAACCCCCTGGTGAAGAAACCTTCTACCAACCCAACGAACCTCAAGAACTACAGACTCATCCCTCTGCTCCCCTTTCAGGCCAAAGTCATTGAGAAAGCCATCAACTCCCAACTCTCTGAGTTCGTCGAAACGAACAACATCCTGGACCTCTCCCAATCAGGCTTCAGAAGCAACCACAGTACTGAGACCACCCTCCTCGCCCCTACAGATGACATCCGCACCCTCCTCGACCGAGGCGAGACTGCAGCCCTCATCCTCCTGGACCTCTCTGCTGCCTTCGACACTGTCTCCCACCACACCCTCAAGACTCCACGACGCCAGCATCTGTGACGAAGCCCCTCAAATGGATCCGCTCCTTCCTCACCAGCCAAATGCAGATTTCCACAGTTCAAATCAGAGCCGACAGAGATCAGCTTCGGAGTGCCTCAGGGGTCCTCCCTGAGCCCCACCCTCTTCAACATCTACATGGCCCGCTTGCAGCCATTGTCAGAAGCCACGGACTGAACATCGTCGACGACCCCCAGCTGATTCTCTCCCTCACAGACAAATTCAATAGAGGCAAAGGCATTTCCTTATTTACATGGGGCCACGCCCCCATGCAAATGAGGGAACACCCTCAGATGATAGTGCTGGCGCTTTATATGCGCCAGCGCATTGGGTAATTCGAAAGGGGACGCACTCTGTATTTCAGGTCAGCTACTCCACAGAAAGCACACGAATGTCATTATAGATTGCTGTTAAAACCAGGAGAACTCTGATAAGTGTCTTTTTGTTCTCCATTGTGTGTATTTGGTTTCAATACAGTTCATCTCTGGGGAAGTGGTAAAATGTGGGCTAAGCCCTCCAGTGATACTGGTACGCCATTGCCAAGCGGCTTACCATATCATTTTTCATTCGGTTTAGCATTTCCTGTGCAAGGATGCGTAACTGTAAGGGTATTCACAGAGCTGCTAATTGAGGTAAAGGTATCATGAAGTGCCATTGGTATACTGACATTTATGAATAAGACTTCTAGTAGTATCCTTTAATGCTTTTTACAGATAAATACAGGCACAAAAAGGGTATCATTGCATGAGTGTATTTTTTAAACAGAAAAAGACACAAAAGTGTTCTTCTTCTCCATGACCCATCATGCTGTCATTCAAACTTCCAGGCCGATACCTGTGCAGAATGACAGCATCGAGAGTAAATAAAAAGTGAAGAATTGTGAACTTTAAATGAGTTTCGTTTGTACTAAAAAAAGCATTTCAACGATATTTATTCGGCATTCAAATACATAATCTGCTTAAGGATCAAAATTAATGCCTTTAACAAAAATATACAATATAATTGTAATATTAAAACGGGCAACGATATAGTATCTGGCTCAAAAAATAATAATGTTACGGGGTAAACAAAACATGATAATTTTATTTCAATAAAATCAAGAAATCAAACGACAGAGGAGTCTGCTCGTTTATGACTTCTACCCGCTTCAATGTAAGAGAAAGAGCTGTCCATTTCAAAGGTTTGGCACAATTCTTTACACGCCAGAGTGAAGACTCTGTTTTGCGGTATGAGAATCAAAATAGAAGATCGAATATATCACATCAAGGAGCGGAACACAATAGCTCAGGTTTCTTTCCTATCAATCTTTTGAAGAGGTCACGGTGTTTCCACATTTGTCCATTAGGTGGCGATCTTGCCGCACAAGACATGCTTTTTAATTGATCAAGGTCAAAACATTTACAAAAGCTACACATTGCTCAATAATTTCTTTCTGTAAACAACGGTGTGAAGAAGGTCTATTTGGGCTGCTACTAAAACTCAGGTGTTAAATGGTAAATCAATAATATACTTGGAAATAATGCTACTGGGATGTACTAATCCTTATAATGACATGTTGTGTTTATTCGGGGAAACAAGTTAATACTTTAACCCCTTCGCTGCTAGGCCTTTCCCCCCCCCCCTGTGCTAAGCCTTTTTTTGGCTATTTGGGGTAGTGCGGGCTTAGGCCCCTGTAACTTTTTGACCACATAAGGTATCCACGCCAAATTTGCGTCCTTTTTTCTAACATCATGGGGATTGTAAAGGTACCCAGGGTTTGTGGATTCCCCTGGAGGGGACCCAGAAATTAGCCAAAATACAGCAAAATTTTGTTTTTTGGGGAAAAATGCGAAAAAGGGCTACAGATGAAAGCGTCTTGTTTTTCCCTGCAAATGGCATCAAAAAGGGGTTGTGGTGCTGAAATCACCATCTTCCCAGCTTTCAGGGACAAGCAGACTTTTGTCAGAAAACCAACTTTTTTACACAGTTTTGGCATTTTTCTGGGACATAGCCTATTTTTGCTATTTTTTGTGCTTTCAACCTCCTTCCAGTTAATGGTAGAAATGGGTATGAAACCAATAATGGATCCTGAAAAGCCATACATTTCTGAAAAGTAGACAAAATTCTGAATTCAGCAAGGGGTCATTTGTGTAGATCCTTAAAGTTTTCCTTATAGAAACTAACAGTTAAATGAAGGAAAAATTGAAAATTAGTTGAAAAAAACAGCCATTTGTGTCAACGTTTTCACCTGTAACTTCTTCTAATTATGACAGCTATTTGAAAGCAATATACCGTTATATCCGCTGGACCTTTTTGGTTGTGGGGATATATAGGACTTGTAGGTTCACCAAGAACCCGACGAACCCAGAGCCAATAACTGAGCAGCATCTTGCAATGGTTTTTTATTATGTACCGGGTATATAGCAATTATTTTGGGAAAATGTATACATGGAAAAATTGTTATGAAAGACACCTATGTATTTCTGAAATGGGAACAAAATGTAGATTTTAGAAACAGTAGATATTTGCACATTTCCGAAATTGGGAGTACCCATACTAGCATGAGAATTATAGGTCATTTTTCAAAATGACTTATTTTTTACACATTGTCTTTCATTTGGAAGACAGAAATGCATCGAAAGTCAATAGGTAATAACAGTTGCTCTACAATTCTGTGTTACCCTAAGTCTCCCGATAAAAATGGTACCTCACTTGTGTGGGTGGCCCTTGTGCCCACAACAGGAAATGGCTCAAAATGCAACGTGGACGTACCACATTTTCACAATGAAAAATTACCCTTTTTTTGCAAAGTGCCTAGGTGTAGTTTTTGAACCCTAGCTCTGCCGGCACCTAGGGAAAACTAGCAAACCTGTACATATTTGAAAACTAGACACCCAGGGGAATCCAGGATGGGGTGACTTGACTGCCTCCCACCAGGTTCTGTTACCCAGAATCCCTTGCAAACCTAAAACATTTTTTAAAAAAACACATTTTCCCCACATTTCTGTGGTGGAAAGTTCTGGAATCTGCGTGGATCCACAAATTTCCACCCACCCCGCGTTCCCCAAAGTCTTACGAGAAAAATGGTACCTCACTTGTGTGGGTCGGCCTAGTGCCTGCGACAGGAAACGACGCAAAACGCAACGTGGTCACACTTCAATTTCGCAGTGAAAAATGACCCTTTTTTGCAAAGTGCCTAGCTGTAGTTTTTGAACCCTACCTCTGCCGGTACCTAGGGAAACCTAGCAAACCTATACATTTTTGAAAACTAGACACCCAGGGAATCCAGGATGGGGTGACTTGACTGCCTCCCACCAGATTCTGTTACCCAGAATCCCTTGCAAACCTAAAACATTGTAAAAAAAACACATTTTCCCCACATTTCTGTGGTGGAAAGTTCTGGAATCTGCGTGGATCCACAAATTTCCACCCACCCCGCGTTCCCCAAAGTCTTACGAGAAAAATGGTACCTCACTTGTGTGGGTCGGCCTAGTGCCTGCGACAGAAAACGGCACAAAACGCAACGTGGTCACACCTCAATTTCGCAGTGAAAAATGACCCTTTTTTGGCAAAGTGCCTAGCTGTAGTTTTTGAACCCTAGCTCTGCCGGCACCAAGGGAAACCTAGCAAACCTATACATTTTTGAAAACTAGACACTCAGGGGAATCCAGGATGGGGTGACTTGACTGCCTCCCACCAGGTTCTGTTACCCAGAATCCCTTGCAAACCTAAACAATTGTCAAAAAAACCACATTTTCCCCACATTTCTGTGGTGGAAAGTTCTGGAATCTGCGTGGATCCACAAATTTCCACCCACCCCGCATTCCCCAAAGTCTTACGAGAAAAATGGTACCTCACTTGTGTGGGTCGGCCTAGTGCCTGCGACAGGAAACGACGCAAAACGCAACGTGGTCACACTTCAATTTCGCAGTGAAAAATGACCCTTTTTTGCAAAGTGCCTAGCTGTAGTTTTTGAACCCTACCTTTGCCGGTACCTAGGGAAACCTAGCAATCCTATACATTTTTGAAAACTAGACACCCAGGGGAATCCAGGATGGGGTGACTTGACTGCCTCCCACCAGGTTCTGTTACCCAGAATCCCTTGCAAACCTAAAACATTGTAAAAAAACCACATTTTCCCCACATTTCTGTGGTGGAAAGTTCTGGAATCTGCGTGGATCCACAAATTTCCACCCACCCCGCGTTCCCCAAAGTCTTACGAGAAAAATGGTACCTCACTTGTGTGGGTCGGCCTAGTGCCTGCGACAGGAAACGGCGCAAAACGCAACGTGGTCACACCTCAATTTCGCAGTGAAAAATGACCCTTTTTGGCAAAGTGCCTAGCTGAAGTTTTTGAACCCTAGCTCTGCCGGCACCTAGGGAAACCTAGCAAACCTATACATTTTTGAAAACTAGACACCCAGGGGAATCCAGGATGGGGTGACTTGACTGACTCCCACCAGGTTCTGTTACCCAGAATCCCTTGCAAACCTAAACAATTGTCAAAAAAAACACATTTTCCCCACATTTCTGTGGTGGAAAGTTCTGGAATCTGCGTGGATCCACAAATTTACACCCACCCCGCGTTCCCCAAAGTCTTACGAGAAAAATGGTACCTCACTTGTGTGGGTCGGCCTAGTGCCTGCGACAGGAAATGGCGCAAAACGCAACATGGTCACACCTCAATTTCGCAGTGAAAAATGACCCTTTTTTGGCAAAGTGCCTAGCTGTAGTTTATGAACCCTAGCTCTGCCGGCACCTAGGGAAACCTAGCAAACCTATACATTTTTGAAAACTAGACACCCAGGGAAATCCAGGATGGGGTGACTGGACTGCCTCCCACCAGGTTCTGTTACCCAGAATCCCTTGCAAACCTAAAACATTGTCAAAAAAACCACATTTTCCCCACATTTCTGTGGTGGAAAGTTCTGGAATCTGCGTGGATCCACAAATGTGCACCCACCCCGCGTTCCCCAAAGTCTTACGAGAAAAATGGTACTTCACTTGTGTGGGTCGGCCTAGTGCCTGCGACAGGAAACGGTGCAAAACGCAACGTGGTCATACCTCAATTTCGCTGTGAAAAATGACCCTTTTTTGGCAAAGTGCCTAGCTGTAGTTTTTTAACCCTAGCTCTGCCGGCACCTAGGGAAACCTAGCAAACCTATACATTTTTGAAAACTAGACACCCAGGGGAATCCAGGATGGGGTGACTGGACTGCCTCCCACCAGGTTCTGTTACCCAGAATCCCTTGCAAACCTAAAAAATTGTCAAAAAAACCACATTTTCCCCACATTTCTGTGGTGGAAAGTTCTGGAATCTGTGTTGATCCACAAATTTCCACCCACCCCGCATTCCCCAAAGTCTTCCGAGAAAAATGGTACCTCACTTGTGTGGGTCGGCCTAGTGCCCGCGACAGGAAACGGCGCAAAACGTAACGTGGTCGCACCTCAATTTCGCAGTGAAAAATGACCCTTTTTTTGCAAAGTGCCTAGCTGTAGTTTTTTAACCCTACCTCTGCCGGTACCTAGGGAAACCTAGCAAACCTATACATTTTTGAAAACTAGACACCCAGGGGAATCCAGTATGGGGTGACTTGACTGCCTCCCACCAAGTTCTGTTACCCAGAATCCCTTGCAAACCTAAAACATTGTCAAAAAAAACACATTTTCCCCACATTTCTGTGGTGGAAAGTTCTGGAATCTGCCTGGATCCACAAATTTCCGCCCACCCCGCGTTCCCCAAAGTCTTACGAGAAAAATGGTACCTCACTTGTGTGGGTCGGCCTAGTGCCTGCGACAGGAAACGGCGCAAAACGCAACGTGGTCACACCTCAATTTTGCAGTGAAAAATGACCCTTTTTTGGCAAAGTGCCTAGCTGTAGTTTTTGAACCCTACCTCTGCCGGCACCTAGGAAACCTAGCAAACCTATACATTTTTGAAAACTAGACACCCAGGGAATCCAGGATGGGGTGACTTGACTGCCTCCCACCAGGTTCTGTTACCCAGAATCCCTTGCAAACCTAAACAATTGTCCAAAAAACACATTTTCCCCACATTTCTGTGGTGGAAAGTTCTGGAATCTGCGTGGATCCACAAATTTCCACCCACCCCGCATTCCCCAAAGTCTTACGAGAAAAATGGTACCTCACTTGTGTGGGTCGGCCTAGTGCCCGCGACAGGAAACGGCGCAAAACGCAACGTGGTCACACCTCAATTTCGCAGTGAAAAATGACCCTTTTTGGCAAAGTGCCTAGCTGTAGTTTTTGAACCCTACCTCTGCCGGCACCTAGGGAAACCTAGCAAACCTATACATTTTTAAAACTAGACACCCAGGGGAATCCAGGATGGGGTGACTTGACTGCCTCCCACCAGGTTCTGTTACCCAGAATCCCTTGCAAACATAAAACATTGTCCAAAAAACACATTTTCCCCACATTTCTGTGGTGGAAAGTTCTGGAATCTGCGTGGATCCACAAATTTCCACCCACCCCGCGTTCCCCAAAGTCTTACGAGAAAAATGGTACCTCACTTGTGTGGGTCGGCCTAGTCCCTGCGACAGGAAACGGCGCAAAACGCAACGTGGTCACACCTCAATTTCGCAGTGAAAAATGACCCTTTTTGGCAAAGTGCCTAGCTGTAGTTTTTGAACCCTACCTCTGCCGGCACCTAGGGAAACCTAGCAAACCTATACATTTTTGAAAACTAGACACCCAGGGGAATCCAGGATGGGGTGACTTGACTGCCTCCCAACAGGTTCTGTTACCCAGAATCCCTTCCAAACCTAAGAAATTGTCCAAAAAAACACATTTTCCCCACATTTCTGTGGTGGAAAGTTCTGGAATCTGCGTGGATCCACAAATTTCCGCCCAACCCGCGTTCCCCAAAGTCTTACGAGAAAAATGGTACCTCACTTGTGTTGGTCGGCCTAGTGCCTGCGACAGGAAACGGCGCAAAACGCAACGTGGTCACACCTCAATTTCGCAGTGAAAAATGACCCTTTTTTGGCAAAGTGCCTAGCTGTAGTTTTTTAACCCTTGCTCTGCCGGCACCTAGGGAAACCTAGCAAACCTATACATTTTTGAAAACTATACACCCAGGGAATCCAGGATGGGGTGACTTGACTGCCTCCCACCAGGTTCTGTTACCCAGAATCCCTTGCAAACATAAAAAATTGTCAAAAAAACCACATTTTCCCCACATTTCTGTGGTGGAAAGTTCTGGAATCTGCGTGGATCCACAAATTTCCACCCACCCCGCGTTCCCCAAAGTCTTACGAGAAAAATGGTACCTCACTTGTGTGGGTCGGCCTAGTGCCTGCGACAGGAAACGGCGCAAAACGCAACGTGGTCACACCTCAATTTCGCAGTGAAAAATGACCCTTTTTTGGCAAAGTGCCTAGCTGTAGTTTGTGAACCCTAGCTCTGCCGGCCACATAGGGAAACCTACCAAACACACACATTTCTGAAAAGTAGACACCCGGAGGCTTCCAGGGAGGTATGGCTTGCATGGATCCCCCAACCTTTCCTTACCCAGAATCCCCTGCAAACCTCAATTTTAGCTGAAAAAATCACTTTTTCACACATTTTTGTGTGGGAAAGTGTGGCATCACTGGCCTCACACAAATTTCCTACCACCCAGCATTCCCCCAGGTCTCCCGATAAAAATGGTGCCTCAGTTTTGTGGGAGGCCCAAGTACCCGCGACAGGCAAGGGCCCAAAACGTAATGAAGGGACATCAAAATTGCCTATCTCAAAACCACCTGGTTTTGCAAGGGGGGTCACCTGGGTTTTTGGCCCCGTGCTCGGTGGCCATCTAGGAAACCTACCAAACCCACACATTTCTGAAAAGTAGACACCCGGGGGCTTCCAGGGAGGTATGGCTTGCGTGGATCCCCCAACGTTTCCTTACCCAGAATCCCCTGCAAACCTCAATTTTAGCTGAAAAAATCCTTTTTTCACACATTTTTGTGTGGGAAAGTGTGGCATCACTGGCCTCACACAAATTTCCTACCACCCAGCGTTTCCCCAGGTCTCCCGATAAAAATGGTGCCTCACTTGTGTGGGAGGCCCAAGTACCCGCGAGAGGCAAGGGCCCAAAACGTAGTGAGGCGACATCAAAATTGCCTATCTCAAAACCACCTGGTTTTGCAAGGGGGGTCAACTGGGTCTTTGGCCCCGTGCTCGGCGGCCATCTAGGTAAACCTACCAAACCGACACATTTCTGAAAAGTAGACACCCGGGGGCTTCCAGGGAGGTATGGCTTGCGTGGATCCCCCAACGTTTCCTTACCCAGAATCCCCTGCAAACCTCAATTTTAGCTGAAAAAATCACTTTTTCACACATTTTTGTGTGGAAAGTGTGGCATCACTGGCCTCACACAAATTTCCTACCACCCAGCGTGCCCTCAGGTCTCCCGATAAAAATGGTGCCTCACTTGTGTGGGAGGCCCAAGTACCCGCGACATGGAAGGACACAAAACGTTTTGAGGCAACATCAACATTGCCTATCAAAAATGTTTTGGGCCCTTGCCTGTCGCGGGTACTTGGGCCTCCCACACAAGTGAGGCACCATTTTTATCGGGAGACCTGGGGAACGCTGGGTGGTAGAAAATTTGTGTGAGGCCAGTGATGCCACACTTTCCACACAAAATGTGTGAAAAAAGTGATTTTTTCAGCTAAAATTGAGGTTTGCAGGGGATTCTGGGTAAGGAAACGTTGGGGATCCACGCAAGCCATACCTCCTGGAAGCCCCGGGTGTCTACTTTTCAGAAATGTGTGGGTTTGGTAGGTTTCCTAGATGGCCGCCGAGCACGGGGCCAAAACCCAGGTGACCCTCCTTGCAAAACCAGGTGGTTTTGAGATAGGCAATTTTGATGTCGCCTCACTACGTTTTGGGCCCTTGCCTGTCGCGGGTACTTGGGCCTCCCACACAAGTGAGGCACCATTTTTATCGGGAGACCTGGGGAACGATGGGTGGTAGGAAATTTGTGTGAGGCCAGTGATGCCACACTTCCCACACAAAAATGTGTGAAAAAGTGATTTTTTCAGCTAAAATTGAGGTTTGCAGGGGATTCTGGCAAGGAAACGTTAGGGGATCCACGCAAGCCATACCTCCCTGGAAGCCCCCGGGTGTCTACTTTTCAGAAATGTGTGGGTTTGGTAGGTTTCCTAGATGGCCGCCGAGCACAGGGCCAAAAACCCAGGTGACCCCTTGCAAAACCAGGTCGTTTTGTGAAAGGCCATTTTGAGGTCGCCTCAATACGTTGTGGGCCCTTGCCTGTCGCGGGTACTTGGGCCTCCCACACAAGTGAGGCACCATTTTTATCAGGAGACCTGGGGGAACGCTGGGTGGTAGGAAATTTGTGTGAGCCCGGTGATGCCACACTTTCCCACACAAAGATGTCTGAAAAAGTGATTTTTTCAGCTAAAATTGAGGTTTGCAGGGATTCTGGGTAGGAAACGTTGGGGGATCCACGCAAGCCATACCTCCCTGGAAGCCCCGGTGTCTACTTTTCAGAAATGTGTGGGTTTGGTAGGTTTCCCTAGATGGCCGCCGAGCACAGGGCCAAAACCCAGGTGACCCCCTTGCAAAACCAGGTCGTTTTGTGAAAGGCCATTTTGAGGTCGCCTCAATATGTTGTGGGCCCTTGCCTGTCGCGGGTACTTGGGCCTCCCACCCGAGTGAGGCACCATTTTTATCGGGAGACCTGGGGGACGCTGGGTGGTAGGAAATTTGTGTCAGCCCGGTGATGCCACAACTTTACCACACAAAATGTGTGTAAAAGGGATTTTTCAGCAAAATGTCAGGTTTGCAGGGGATTCTGAGTAAGAAAACGTTGGGGATCCACGCAAGCCATACCTCCCTGGAATCCCCGGGTGTCTACTTTTCAGAAATGTGTGGGTTTGGTAGGTTTCCCTAGGTGGCCGCCGAGCCCCGGGCCAAAACGTCATGGGACCCCCCTTGCAAAACCAGGTCGTTTTGTGATAGGCCATTTTGAGGTCGCCTCAATACGTTGTGGGCCCTTGCCTGTCGCGGGTACTTGGGCCTCCCACACAAGTGAGGCACCATTTTTAGCGGGAGACCTGGGGGAACGCTGGGTGGTAGGAAATTTGTGTGAGCCCGGTGATGCCACACTTTCCCACACAAAAATGTCTGAAAAAAGTGATTTTGTCAGCTAGAATTGAGGTTTGCAGGGGATTCTGGGTAAGGAAACGTTGGGGGATCCATGCAAGCCATACCTCCCTGGAAGCCCCCGGGTGTCTAGTTTTCAGAAATGTGTGGGTTTGGTAGGTTTCCCTATGTGGCCGCCGAGCCCCGGGCCAAAACCCAGGTGACCCCCTTGCAAAACCAGGTCATTTTGAGATAATGTGTTGTTTATTTCTGCAGCGTGAAAATTTTGGCACAATATTGCAAGGAAAATGTGACAGACATTTTGAGGTTTGCAGGACATTGTGGGTACCATAATTTGTTGGGATCCACAAGAGAGATATCACCATGTACTCCCATGGGTGTTTCGTTTACGACAATATCTACAGTTGGTAGGTTATTCTTAGACGGAATGTACACCTTGGCAGACAGACTAAAAAGACAAAGATTACTGCACAGCCATCTATTCCTCAAGCACACACACATACTGGTTGGATTTGGCACGAGGGCAAGTGATGGTTCAGTATATACAATTTTATTAACAAGAGATTTCACAAAAATGAAATGCACTGTCAATAATTGAAAGGACAAAAAACTGAACCAGTGACTCGCAGCTCGTGAGCTGTAAAGCCACGTCAAGGCCCCAACCGCTTTACAGGCCATTCACACACCTTTCATACGTGATACACACAAGACCATTCACACCACCAGGCACGAAACAAACACATTACAACATTCACAAAAAGGGACAAGGTACACCCTGCTTGAGAAAGACAAAAAAAATATATTACTGCACAGCCATCTAATCCTCAAGCACACACACATACTGGTTGGATTTGGCACGAGGGTGAGTGATGGTTCAGTATATACAATTGTATTAACAAGTGATTTCACAAAAATGAAATGCACTGTTAATAATTGAAAGGACGAGAAACTGAACCATTGACTCACAGCTCGTGAGCTGTAAAGCCACGACAAGGCACCAACCTCTTTACAGGCCATTCATACACCTGTCATACGTGTGACAAATACAAAACCATTCACACCACCAGCCGCGGGCCCATCACATTACAACACTCACACCAGCAGACAGCGCCATTCAAGGGCCCATCACTTTCACACGCCCACATTCCTAACACAGCAACCACACAAGCTGATGGATTGCGTGGAGTGTCGCTCGGCTAGCAGTGTGTGTAGTGACCAGCAGCAAGTCACTACTCACACACTGCCAGCCGAGCGCCAGTCCACGCACACCGCCAGCCAAGCGCCACTCCACGCACACCGCCAGCCAAGCGCCACTCCACGCACACCGCCAGCCAAGCGCCACTCCACGCACACCGCCAGCCAAGCGCCACTCCATGCACACCGCCAGCCAAGCGCCACTCCACGCACACCGCCAGCCTAGCGCCACTCCACGCACACCGCCAGCCTAGCGCCACTCCACGCACACCGCCAGCCAAGCACCACTCCACGCACACCGCCAGCCAAGCGCCACTCCACGCACACCGCCAGCCAAGCGCCACTCCACGCACACCACCAGCCAAGCACCACTCCACGCACACCGCGAGCCAAGAGCCACTCCACGCACACCGCCAGCCAAGCGCCACTCCACGCACACCGCCAGCCAAGCACCAGCCTACACACACCACCATCACATTTAGGATTTTTTTATACAAAAAAGAAAACACAAACAAATTGCAAATAGATACAAATCTACTAACACAAAATCAGAAACTAAATACATTGCACTAATGCCAACCTTGAAACAGAACAACAATTCTTAAACATTACAGACCAGGCAGTTCACTTTACCACTCATGGTTGCTCCCAATAATTATTTTGTTTGTGGTACGCTCTATAACAAGCAGGCACACACAGCCCAGGGTTAGAAGGACACTCAGGGCAGTACATACGAGTCTCCTTCCGCGTACCTCTTCGCCAACAGACTCTACATCTCCTAGTGGGAAAGTCTTTTGATGGTGTAGGAGGAATGTGCTCAGGAAAGTGGCGATCTTTCAATCGAGACACATCCTCCACCACTCCAACTCTAGGAACACTTGCCTGTTCCACAACAACACGGCTGCCTATGACAGACTGCTGAAACTGAACAAAAGTCAACTTTGACGCAGGAGAACACTCCTTGAACACAACAAAAGCATTGAAAGTTGCTAAATTGAAGAGATGGATGGCCAACTTCTTATACCAAATGTAAGCCTTACGAATAGCAGTGTAAGGTTCCAACCTCTGATCTACTCTATCAACACCACCCATGTGCTTATTGTAGTCTAAAATGCACACAGGTTTGCGCACTTCAGCAATCTGACCCCAAACAGCCACAGGTGAAGTACTCTCATCATGGATGGTAGTCAGCATGTACACATCCCTCCTGTCCACAAATTTCACAGCTAGCAGTTCCTCACTACGCAAGGCACTGCACTGTCCCCTCTGAAGTTTTTTGCAAACAAGCTCTTTTGGATGACCTTTACGGTTAGAGCGGATTGTGCCACAAGCAAAAGTGTCCACTTTGAACAATTCCTTAAACAATTGCACAGCAGTGTAGAAGTTATCAAGGTACAAATGGTGGCCTCTGTTAAACAGTCCTCTAGCAAGATCCCACACAATTTTCTCTGAAACTCCAAAAGTGGACGGACAACCAGGGGGTCAATAGTGGAATCCCTACCAGTGTACACACGCAAATTAAAAACATATCCTGTCCTACTCTCAGACAACATATACAGCTTAATTCCATAGCGTGCCCTCTTGCTAGGAATGTACTGCCTAAAAACCAAACGGCCCTTGAACAGGACCAAAGACTCATCAATAGATATTTCTTTCCCTGGAGTATAGAACTCTGAAAATCGATCTACAAAGTGATCAAGAACAGGCCGAATCTTAAAAAGACGGTCACATTCAGGGTGATCTCGTGGCAACGCCAAACCATTATCAACAAAATGCAGCATCCGAAGCAAAAGTAAATACCGATCACGAGTCATAACTGCAGGAAATATGGCCGTTGCCATCAAGGGACTGGTAGACCAATATGAACCCATGGACGGCTTCCTTATCAAACCCATCAAAAAAGTCAAACCCAAAAACTTCTTCATCTCTTCCAGATTTGTGGGACTCCACTGGGTAGCTCTAGAATGGGGCCTAAGTCTGGCACTGTTGTCCCTCAAAAACTGTTCAGCATACAAATTAGTCTGCTCAACAATCTCACCCAAAAATACATCATCCATAAACAACTGAAAATACTGTATAGGCAAATAATGTTCACAATCCACTCTACACCCTGCATAACCACTAAAGGCAGGCAACACCGGCTGCACCATGTTTGGATCAACCCAGAGTCCAGCACTTCCAGTAGGAAGCCTAGCAGCCCCAGGCTGCAATCCAGATGCCTCTTGCACCATCGGCACAGTAGTATCCTCCTCTAAATCAGGCACTTCATCTGCACTGAGAGTACCTTCATCATCCGATGATTCCATGTGGAGAGAAAACTCACTGCCTGAATCTTCCCCTCCCTCCTCTCCCTCAGACGCACTGTCAGTCTCATAATCCTGCTCAGAGGAAGATTCAAGAAGCAAACCAACCACCTGCTGAGCAGTAATTCTACGGCTAGCCATAATGCTTACTAATAAAGGTTACTTGTCAAACAAGTCAACAACAACAAACCCTTTGTAAAAAAAAGAAATAAACAAAATGTAGCTTTATCACAAAGATCTACATACTCCAACACTATACCACTCACGTGACAGAAGCAGCTAGACTCACCACCACCTACTCTGCACAGACACAGTAAGGATCAACAATATCCCACTAAAAAAGAAGAAGAAAAAAATTACACATAAGACAATGCAAAACATCGCAAAGAATTTCATGCTCTGAACACTAACAAATATGCTGCCATTATGACACCACTTACAAAAAATTTATTCATGCATGACAATAATATTCATTTGGAGTACACACAACAAAAATATTTTTCTTACCAAATAAATGCAATTACGCAAAACTGCAGAACAACCACTGCCGAAACCGCAAACAGGAATCAAAAGCTTTACACTAGAATAAAAAGGAGAAAAAAACATTACAATCACATATGCAAATAATGCACCAGTCCACACACAATGCACCAGCCAAGCTAAGGGGTAGGTGGGCCAAAGAGTATAAATAAAATATTCACCCCCGTAAAAGGGAGCAACCCTTGCCCTTTTGGCCACTCCCCAACACAAAAATTAAAAAACCCTGGTGTCTAGTGGCTTCTGCCCTTCTTGGGGGCAGATGGGCCTAAAAACATACTGCTATTCTGCCACCCAAGGGGTCACTCTCCACAAATAAATGCCTGGTGGACTAGTGGGAAGATACCTTTATCTTCCGCACACGATCTCTCACTACTCAACTCTACTCTCAACTCTATTCACAACTGGATGTTAGCTCACCAACTCATTCTGAATCCCGCCAAAACTGAATTCCTCCTCCTCTCTACCTCTCTCTCACCTCCTCCTGTTCAATCTTGGATGGATCAGCTGAACCTACTCAACAACAAACCCATCATTGTCGACAGCGCTAAATCCCTAGGTGTCATTCTTGACAAAAGACTCAACCTAATCTCCCACATCAACTCTATTGCTAAGAACGCACGTTACCAGTTGCGCCTTCTATGGGGGATCCGTCGGTTCTTCCCGGAGAAAGACTTAAAAACCTTGGTACAATCTCTGGTTCTCTCAAGACTGGATTATTGCAATTCTCTTCTGACGGGCCTACCCAAATCCCACCTCTCCCCTCTCAAATCCATCCTCCATTCAGCAGCTCGCTTCATTTCAGGGTCTAAACGAAGCGACCACGTCACTCCTATCCTGTCCTCTCTTCGATGGCTTCCGATCGAGGCAAGATCTATTTACAAAACTGCCTGCATCACACACAAAGCCTTACACACGTCCTCCCCTCGTTACCTGGCGAATAAATTGAAATTGTCCGGTGGCTCGCAATGCGGAAAAGCTTCTGCTTTGCGCACCCCCCCCGTCTTCAAAAGGGAAAGATCGATGGCGCAATCCGGTGAGAATCGCTTCCCCCATTGCTCCGTGCCACCTCCTCTACCCGGATCTTCAAAGCTGACCTCAAATCTCTTCTCTTCCAAAGACACTATACTTTCACTCTCAGCCCCCTCTAGTTCGCTCTTCATTGTGTTCTGAGTGCCACTTATTGCAGTATACCTCTATATCATGCACATGTGTGTGTGCCCGGAAGCTGTTTCAGCCCGGGCTGCCACACACGGGGGTGGTGTATGCACTGCCAGCAACCTGCCAGGCCAGTGCACAACACTTGCCATCACCCTGCCATATTGCGCTCCATGGGTAACCCGATTCAAGGCCCCATTCTCCCGATTTATTAAAAAACTGCCCCCAGGGGGCAGAGTACCAAAAACATATGGCCCCCAAAAGGGGAGCGACCCTTGCCCAAGGGGCCACTCCCCAAAACAGTATTTTCACGTTTAAAAAAAAAAAAGAAGAAATTCCCTGGTGTCTAGTGGGCATTCCTGCTGCACGATCGCATGATCGTGCAGCAGGAATGCACAAAAGAGGCATCGGGGGAAAGGAAAACCCATTCCTTTCCCTCAATGCCTCTTTTGTTTCAAACCCCCCCTCCCCGGAGCCAAAACTCACCTTATTCCCCGACGCGCTGGAAGCCATTTGCCATTTGGGGAACAAAGGGAAACCCCCAATGACGTCAGCGCGCCTTGCGCGCGGACGTCATTGGGGGGGGGTGGCGGGGGAGGCAGGGGAAGCCCTTCCCCCAAAAAAAAACAACGATCGGATTCCCACGGGGGGAGCGCCAGCGCTTCCCCCGTGGGTGGGTCTTATGACGAGCTGGACTCGTCATGAGCACACGACCACTGTGTGCCATGACGAGTCCAGCTCGTCATAAGCATCTAAGGGGTTAAAACCAGCACTGGCAAACAAATAGATATGGCCGCTAGCTGAAAGTGGGTGGATGTAGAAACTCAGTGATGCGTCCATTTACTCAGTCACGTGTCATCCATGCACCTAGTTATTCATCTTTTAACTAACGCATTTATTTATTCACCCATTTACTCATTCACTAATTTCCCCACTTGCCTATCCACAAAATCAAACATTCCAACTCAACAAACAGTGAGGAGGTCATTTCATTTGATCAGCTGTTAGCTTGTGTGGGGTGTGACATGCTCCTAGAAGTGTGTAACTGCCAATCTGTGAGGGGTGTGAGAGCACCGTCAGTGGTGTGTTACTGCTAGTCTGACAATGGATTAAGAGTACTTCCAGTGGAGTGGGACTACTAGCCTTTAAGGCGCGCGACAGAGCCGTCAGTGGTGTGAGGTTACTTCTTTGTGAAGCTGGTAAAAGCGCTGTAAGTAGTGAGACTACTAGAGCCATGAGTGATGAGAGGTTATTACTATCATCGGACTGCTACTCTTTGATGGGTTTGTGTGCTGTCAGTAGCGAGTGACTGCTAGTCTGTGAGACGTGTGTGAGCACTTCTGGCAGCATGCGACAGCTGCTCTGATAGCTGTGAGAATGCTCCCATGGTGCAAAATTTCTAGGGGCATATTACCAAGGATTTGCGATAATTATCGCAAAGCGCACATAGCGCTGTTTTTTTTATCGCCGGCTATCGCTGGATTTCATCCCGAAGATAACGCGTTATTATCAACGCTTATCTCCAAGGCGATAAAAAATCTAGCGATAGCGGCGAAACCCAGCAATGGCGCGAGAAATCCAGCGATAAATTCACTGCGCTAATGGAAAGCTTGCTAATAGGCAGGTGAGGACTTAACCTTACAATCCACCTCCCATTGACAAGATGGTTAAGTCAAGTTTTTATCAGGTGTTAAATTCCAGCGATAATCGCGGTTAGCGCGACTTTTCTTATCGCTTCGCTGGCATTGATAATAGGGGGAAGTTGTGTTTGCGACTGTTTTCAGTTGCTTTTAGTTGGGAACGCCTACTTTGCATGTCATTAGCGATAATTATCGCTGACATGCAAAGCGGCAACAAAACGGCCGCTATCGCCATTAAGCTGTCGCTAACAGCTGTTAGCGACAGCTTGCTAATAGGGCGATAAAAATATCGCCGCTTTATCGGCAAAAAGTGCCACTAAAGCAGCGATAACGCCCTTGCTAATTTGCCCCTTGGTATATTAGGATGTAAGAATGCTTAAAGTAGAGTGTGAATAGTGCTCCGTGTGGGGTGTCAGAGGATTTCTGGTAGTGTGTGACTGCTAGTTTGTGAGACGTGCGCGTAATTATGACATTTATGCCTTCTGCATTTCCATCTCAACACCTTTGCTGCCAAGTCTCCTCCCACCCCAGTGCTGAGCCTTTTTTATGGTTGATGCACTTCATGCTTAGGCCTTTATACCTTTTTTCCAAAAAGGTATCCAGGCTAAATGTGTGTCCTTTTCTCCCCCTATCTTGAGGAGTCTAAAGGTACCCAGGGTTTGTGGATTCACCTGGAGGGAGCAAAGAGCCACACTTCTTTTTGCCTTCCCGTGCTCTTGCAGTTACTCTGATTGGTTGGCTGCAATAGAAACAGAAATGTTGCAGCCGCCACTACAAGACTTAGTGACTCTGTCCTCATGCCTGAAAAATAAAAATAAAATTAAGGTATAAAGGGACAGGGTAGAGATCCCGACCCCTAGCCCTTGTAGTGGAGGTCCATGAGCGAACACCCATGGGGTCAAATTTGAAAACAAATTTTTTAGGGTGCCGCAATCCTGCTGGAGTCTCTCGGAAGCCAGCACATCAACTAGTGATCTTGAGAGAGTCTTGCGGGAGTACAGTCACTCCTGCTGGCTCTTGAGAATCCTATGAGAGTCCAGCTGGCTCAAGAAAATAATTTTTTTTAAAGGACCCTGCGTAGCGGGCGTTTGGACACCCATGGGGGGTTGGGCGCAGGCACGCTGAAAGGTCCTGCGTGGCGGGGGGTTGGGTATGGTAATAAAATCGTATTTTATGGTAAAAAAAAACTAAGGAATTCACTGAAAAAAACCAAAGGTTAAAGTGACGTTATAGTTAGATGAAAATGTCAGTTAAAACTTATAATTTTAAACTAACAAATCCACTGAAGTATACTAGTTATAGTTATCTCAAGTAACTATAACTCATGCCCTAAAGTAACTATCACTCATTTCCTGCACTGCTAGTTACCTCACATATTACCTTACTCAACACATGTTCTATGATTCCATTGATAGCATTGCTGCAACATCTGAAATTACATCCTTGATAACAACACCATGCATGGCAGGGACGTAACATAAAAAATACTATTTTAAATGCAAAAAAATCACCAGTTATAATGAACTGAAGTAACTATAACTTGCGCACTTGCCATGTACAGTGATGTCAATAATGATGTCATCAGTGATGTTATCAATCATATTACAGAACATGTCAAGAGTAATATAATATGTGAGTTCATAAGCAGTACAGGACAAGTGCCCAAGTATGATATTTTTTAACTGACATTTTCACCTAACTATAACGTCACTTCAAACACATACTAAAAGATAACCTGTGCTCACCCTCTAATAGCTAGGCACAGAGCAGGTAGGCTTATCTAAAGAGGCAATGTGTAATGAATTTGTGCAACACACATACACAGTAACAAAATCAGTCAGTCAGCCAGTTAGCTTTATTTGTTACTTTTCGGTAACATAAAAGAACAGTAAACAATAAAAAACAGATTATCAAACCAATTAAAACACAATTCATATATATAAATATATAAAATACATCATATCGGCCAGATTTAATCTTTACAGTGAATTTTCCGACATTGTAAAACACAGCATACTTTTCCTGATCTTCAAAACTTGCCAGAAATAGGAAGATATTGCACAGCATACAAGCGGGGTGCGTAATTGTAATAAGAATAAAAGAGCTGGCCTACATTGTCCAAAATTTAGAGTTTTAAAAAGTGATAAGATATATCTCTTCCTTGGTATTACATAAAATTTACAAAAGAAAATAATGTGCAAGTTAGTTATTGAGGACATATTATCACACGGGCATAATGATAGCTCAGACATAGAATGACAATTATCTGGAAAGGCCATCATCAACGGGAGCTTATTTACCCTAAATCAGGTTAAAATGAATCTCTGCTGATCGTTACAGACCACTGTTAAATATGATTTCAAGCCCTCTTGGGGAATCAGAGTTTTAAAAATCGATACTGATGGTTTTGTTCCCTCTACCAGTTCTCTCTTTTCCATTAGCCTATACTGACAACGTTATTTCAGCTGATTTTCCCGATCAATTTGCTGGTTTCAGGGTCGAGAAAGAGTTTTGGTAGACTGATAAGCTCACATGCGGATTTAATATATCCCAACCATGGAATTTTCAGTGCGTAATTTAGGTTCATGGCGTCACTAAGTATCAATTTATTCAGGCCTGTGTCCTCATGTGACCAGATCGAGTGCGAGAGCATTATAGGGGCTATCTTAAATCTGTCAGAAATAAATGGCATACCCAGTTCTGCATGAGCTACGTAGTATGACGTGCTGGGGGGAAGAAAGAGAATGGACTTAAACAATGAGTCCTCAACTCTTTGCATATTTTGTGTACTGGCAGTTCCCCATACCCCTGCACTGTATGAGGCCACAGCCACTACCTTGCTCATGTATATATTAAGAAGTTCCCTCATTGCTTTAAAACCTAATTTTTTTGTAAATAAGTGTAGCCCATTTATAGCCTTCTCCATTTGTGCACATCTGTTGACTGCCATTGGGGTCCACAAGTTCTTGTTATCAAAAAGTATCCCTAAGTAGCAAAACATTGGAGTTTCAGTCAACCTTTACCCTTCTGCATAAAAAGTGGGTTTTGTCTTTGATTTAGCCCCAGTTATCATAATATAAGTTTTGGAGCTATTTACTCTTAAGTCCAGGTCCGCCATTAAAAAGATGTAATAATTTATAAGCGCTTGCAAGCCCCGCCCGGGTCTGCCAATTAATATAGCGTCGTCAGCATATAAAAGGACCGGGAGGGGATGAGAGCCCATCATTACTGTATCTCTGGTGGATAGGGTTAGGCAGGATTCTACCCGGTTTATATAGAGGGAACATAGAAACTGGGCTAGGACGAAACCCTGCCAAACCCCCATAGTGATGTTAAAACTACCTGAGCACTCACCCTTCCTGCCAAACCGGACCTGTGCCTGTGCGTCCACATAAAGTTGCCTTATGAAACTAATGAACCCTGACTCAATCCCCATCTCCTTCATGATTTTCCACAGCCTTGAGTGAGAAGCACAGTCAAAGGCTGCGGTAAGATCCATGAAGTAGAAGTACAGTGTACCCTACTTTGCCACTGTATAGTTCCCGATGATAGTGTTTAAATTTAAACATTGATGGACAGTACTCAAACCTTTTTTAAAACCATATTGTGTATCTGCCAGATTATTATTTTCTGCTGCCCATTCTTCCAATCTATTGAGTGAGATGCGCCCCATGACTTTGGAAGTGGCGTCCAATAACGATATTGGACGATATTTTTGTGGCAAAGACTTGTCCCCGTTCTTGTAAATCGGGACTATCATTGAAGTTTTCCAAGAACTAGGCGGTCCTAGGGCTATAGTGGCATTATGAATGTTTGTAAGGAGGGGGGCCCAAAGATTAACCTGCTCCTTATATAGGTCCAGGGGGGTACCGTCAGGTCCCTGAGCCTTCCCTTTATTACTCTCCTCCAGAGCTCTTTACACTTCGTACAGGGTCACAGATTGAGGGGGATGGTACAGAATCAAACTATTTTGCGATTCTACATTTTGTATACTATAGGTTGCCGCACAATCTGATCCTTTTGATGGTTGGGCTTCAAATATACCCGAAAAATAGTTTACCCAAGCCTCTTCCGCGACATGGACCTCCACAGATGGCTCGTTCTGGGCCTTAAAGTAGCTATTATTAATTACCCTCCAGAATAGTTTACTATCCTTTAGGGCACTGGCCCATGTCAATTCTTCCCAGGCTGCTTCTCTATACTTCTTCCTATTTGCCAGAGTCTGTTTAAAGTGTGTACGAGCCAATCTAACAGCATGCACATCTCTTGGATTGTCTTTTAGTACTTGCTGGAGATGTTTTCTTACGCGTGTACACTTTGAATTAAACCACCCTCCCTTGCATGCATTGAACGGAGGTTTACTACAGATCAGAGCTTGTTTCACACTACGAGTGATCGCAGAATATGAATTAATAATGTTTTGGGGGTCAGCCTCCGGGTCAAGGCACTGGGTAATCTCTGGCATGCTCTGCCGAATGACCGATGGTAAAAAGGTAGAGAGATCGACTTTCTCCCATTTAATAGTAAACCAGTTTCTTTTAGAAATGATTGGTTCAAAAACTGTCTTAGTTCTCTCCATTGGCCTCATGGGTAAGAGCATTGTGTTCCCTATCATTGCATGGTCACTATAACCTGAGAACACAACCTTGAAGTCACTAATTTCTAGATCTAGGGGTTCTGACACCAAAATGAAATCTATAGTGGACTCGTAATCGTTCCTAGAGAAAGTAGAGGCTAGAGTATTACTCCCATTTATCTCCCTATTTTGTATTCTCAGGCTTAGTTTTATCATTAGAGTGTTCAGAGCTATGCCATATGTGTTGTGAACAAAATACGTAACAGCTTCACCTTTTGTGTCTGTGATACCACAGATTGGTTTACCTGAATGTGGGCAGTGATGAATTTTAAAATCTGAAAACCCAGATAAAACGTGCTGGGTTTTGGTGGGGCTCGTCGATTTCTTGGATAGCAAGATCCAGGTCAATTACAACTTGGCTTTTTGTATTATACAAAATAGTTATTATAAAAATGGATTAGTGATACGTCCGGCCCCTTGCCCATGGTGCATAATAAGAGAAAAAAATATGGGGATTCATTAATGAATTTCAAAACTTTCCATGTGGTGGTGGTCTCTAGATAAGTTGCAAGCCCCCCTTTTGCCCTGCCTCTCACAGAGGGAACTGCTGGTGTAAAAAAAACCTAGGTAACCATCAATGTGGTGATCTGTCAATTCCCATGTTTCTTGCAGGCAGAAGATGTGAACATCTGTTAGCAGGCTATGCCAATGTGGGAGCCCGATCTAACTCTTAAGACCTGAGATGTTCCAGGATTTAAGCCCTATCTTGTGTTTAATTGTTTCAGGTGCCCCCTTGCACATATCTGTATGGTCTTTCACCCCTGGGTGCACAACAGTCTTCCTTTGAATAAAATCAGTATTTAAAGTTAGAATTTCACCCTCACCTGTTAAAGAAGTGGTGAGGGATTCCTTAGCTTGTAGGTTGAGTCAGTCCTGTTCATTTAGTTCAGAAAGGGACTCATATCTATAACCCACACTCCACGACTCCTTCAAGGTTCTATGGGCCTCTGCCCGAATGCTCCCTCGCAAGCCCCTAATGCCTCCCTCAAGTGACCCACAGCCCTGTCGGCCAATGCCAGACTCTTCAGGTCTATAAAAAAAGCCCAGTGGGACCCCAATGATTTTATTGGATTCCAGGGCCGTCATACTGCATGCATAGAGGACCCTCCCTGCTGTTATGGGGCAGCGAAAATTTAAAATCACACTGTCCCCTGTAATTCTTTTGGGCCCTCTACCCACCCAGCTCATTCGCCTAACCTTTATCACCTCATCATAGATCTCACTGACCACCTTTCGGCCCATCTTACCCCCAATTCAGTGCACACATTAATTTTTTAATGCCCCCCATGATTCCTCAACATTGCTCCGGAAAGGGGGGACCCCTACAAGAACTACCACATATGTGGCACAGTCTGGTGGTAGGTCTATTGGTCCTGCAGGGGGCGACCTGAATCCATATACTTGGTGTTGATTCAAAATGGGTGGAGACCTAATCATTCCATTTGTATTTCTGATCACCACAGGTACCTCGGTGTTGCCGCTTGGTCTCGGGGTTCCCTTCTCCAAAACCGTATCCCCTGGATTCCGCCTATTCATGTTTGAGGTATGTATTTGAGCTTTCAGATTGCAGGGACAGTTATCAAAACACCACAAAAAGACTCCATGCTGGTTTAGAAAAAGAGAGAATATTTATCTGAGCAAAACAAGACCAAAACGACAAAAATCAAATCAGTAGAAGTCGGGATTTGAATTTTTTAAGAATAAATGCAAAAAGAGTAATTACTTGAGGTTGCGAGGGACCAATACAAATCCAAAGTTCAGGCCAACCACAATGGAGGGTAGGCCGGCTACGAGACTCAAGCAGGTCCCACTCACAAAAGTGCCTTGGATGGAGCAAGTGTCGATGTCGAGAGCACAATTCGTCGGTTCTGATTCACGCACTGGGTTCCTGCATCATCGTCGAGCTCCGTAGAAATGAGAGCATTGCGTCATCATCAAGCTACAAAGAGAGTCGTTGTCGGGCGGGGTTGTGAAACCGCTGTCATCGAACAGCCTCTGCATTGAAGGCCGGTGCAGTGGTGACGATGCATCAGTTTTGTAGCAAAGCAACTGCAGAACCCACTTCTGAGGCCCAGGACTGAAGGGAGCACCTCAGGCAAGGGTAGGGCTCATAGACTGCAGAGTCCAGAAGTGCCAGCAGGATTGCAGAAAGTATTTTGTTCCCCTGAGACTACAGAAAACAGGAAGCAAGCCAGCAAGCCCTTGGAGTCACTTTGGGTTCAAGTGAGATGAGTCCAGTCCTTGTCCTCAGCAGGGCAGAGATCAGCAGGCAGCAGGACAGCTCAGCAAAGGAGACAAGCAGTTCCTCAGAACAGTCAGTCAAGGCAAGGTAGAAATCCTCACAGCAGTCGTTACGCCGGCAGAGTTCTTCCTAGGTCCAGTAGTGTACTGATTTGGAAGGGTCAGAGCCCCAGTACTGATACCCAAAAGTGCCTTCGATGTAGGGGGTGACTTTAAGTGCACAATGATCCCTTTCAACCCAGCCCTGTCTGCAAGACTATCTGTGGGGGGTGAAACAGTGCTCTGTATATGGACAAGACAATACCTATTGAATTGTGTGAGCCCCTCCTATCCCTCCCTGCCCAGGATCACCCATCAGAATGCAGATGAATGCTCATGAATGAGTGCTCAGAATGCAGATGAGCCTCACCCTACTGTGTTTGTGGCTGTGTAAAGGGAATGCACAAAGTATGGCTGTCACCCATCCCAGACATGTATTGGAGACAGGCTACAGGTTCACAGAACAAAGTTTAGAGCAGAGGAATGTCCACTTTCTAAAAGTAGCAAACACAATAAGATGATGGACGGAGTGCTGAAACTTTTCAAACACTCACCCCCATCACAGATCTGGGTTTAATCCATCATCATTCTTCTGCTCTGCTTTTTCTAAAATAGTAATGTCATATCCAACTTTACCACTAAAGGGGATATATCATTGCCATTCCAAAGATATGAAACATGATTTAGCTACTCCTTTCTAATCAGGAATTACAGAGTAGAAGTGTTTTAAGGAATTCCCAATGCTACCTATGAGAGGAGTCGGCCTCACTGTAGTGAAAAACAAATTTAGCTGTTTGTGACTACCAGGACATGTAAAACCTAATAGTACATGTCCTACCTTTTACATACACAGCACCCTGCCCTTAGGGTTACCTAGGGCCTACCTTAGGGGTGACCTATATGTAATAAAAGGCGAGTTTAAGGTTTGACAAGCGGTTTTAAATGCTAAGTCGAAGTGGCAGTAAACTGCATACACAGGCCTTGCAAAGGCAGGCCTGAGACATGTTTGAAAAGCTATTTGTGTGGGATGCACAACCAGTGCTGTAGGCCCATTAGTAGCAATTAGATTACAGGCCATTGGTATATTGTATACTACTTCACAAGGGAGTTATAAGTAAACTAAATATGCCAATCAGGTATATACCAATGTCGCCATGTTTAGGTGAGAAGCACATGCACTCTAGCACTGGTCAGCAGTGTTAAAGTGCTCAGAGTCCTAAGGCCAACAAAAAGATACAGCAAAAAGTGGAGGTAAGGAGGCAATAAGTTGGAGGAAGAACACTCTAAGGATGACAGGTCTAACACGTGTTCCCCCCAACTGAAAGTGGGGAGTTCTACCCAACCTCTAGGGAGTTCTGATCACTAAGGCGGAAAAACCTGTATAGACCATCAGCATTGGTGTGGTCTACCGCGGGTCTGTGTTTCACCCTGAATTCCAAACCCTGTAGGGAAATGGACCGCCTCAACAGTGTTGGATTCTCACCCTTCATTTGAATGAGCCACCTGAGGGGCCTATGGTCAGTCTGAATCAGAAAGTGAGTACCAAACAGGTATGGTCTCAACTTCTTTAGTGCCCAGACCACAGCAAATGCTTCTCTTTCTATAGCATTCACCTTGGTTCCCTGGGGAGTAACCTCCTGGAGATGAAGGCTACAGGTTGGTCTAGGCCCTTTCTATTAAGCTCTGAAAGTACTGCCCCTATGCCATGCTCTCAGGGGTATAGCTAGGCCTTAGGCTGCCCGTGGCGGCCCCTGCGTTTGCCGCCCTCGGCAAAATGATAGAAGAGCGGGGGTGCGGCCGATTCTTGCGGCCGCAGGTACGAGCGGGGGAAGGGGGGCCGGCTGCCGCCCCAAAAACTTGTGCCGCCTGGGGCGGTCCGCCCCCATCGCCCCCCCCCCCTAGCTACGCCACTGCATGCTCTGAGGCATCTGTCTGAACGATAAACTCCTTGGAGAAGTCAGGGCCTTAATGACAGGGGCTGTGCACATGGACTGCTTAAGGGAGTCAAATGCTTTTTTGGCAGGCCTCTATCCAAGTAACATAACTGGGCTGCTTCTTGGAAGTCAGCTATGTGGAGGGGGCTACAGTGGTGCCATATCCCTTGACAAACCACATATAGTACCCAGTGAGGCCCAATAATGCTCAGACCTCAGTATGGGTTTTGGGGGGCTCCCAGGCCATAATAGTCTCTATCTTTGACTGGACGGGCTGCACATTACACCTGCCCACCAGGAGTCCCAATTATACCGCAGACCCCTGCCCTATCTGACATTTACTCGCCTTGATAGTCAGGCCTGCCTGTTTCAGGGCCAGAAGCACCTCCTGGGGGTGAAAAAGGTGGTCCTTCCAACTGCTACTGAAGACAGCTATGTCATCCAGATAGGCAGCAATAAAGGCCTTTATACCAGCAAGGAAGGTGGCAGGGGCATTTTTTTATTCCAAATGGCATCACCCTAAACTGGTAGTGGCCCTCCTTCTGTTAAGGCAATCTGACAGCACCTTGATGCAAGATCGAATGGACTTAAGTACTGGGCAGTCCCTAACCTGTCAATTAGCTCATCCGCCCGGAGGTTAAACATCTGAGTTTGTGACTGAATTTAGCCCTCTATAATCCACACAGGACCTGAGTAGTTCAGGTGTAGTGTCAGGTGGGGCGGCTTTTGGTACCAGAATAACAGGACTGGACCAGGGGCTACTAAAATGTTACATCCCCGCATCTCCAGCATTTTCGAAACCTCTTCCTTAATGCTGGTTTTCGCCTTATTATCAGACAACGTGTATGCTTTGTTCTTGACAGGAAGGTTGTCTCCAGTGTCCACATCATGGGTACACGGGTGGGTAGTCCCACGGATGATGGAAAACAGAGAGGAGTTCTGTCCCAACACTTGGTGGCAGTCCCTCTGCCATTCAGGAGTACATTGGGGGAGAGGGTTACTTCCTCCACAGACTCCTTGGAGTCTTCACTCTCCTCTTCCTCTTCTCCATCTGTCACCAACAGCATGGTAAGCTCAAACCTCTCAAACTGGGGTTTGAGGCGATTGACATGGAGCACCCTGTGGGAGTGCTTAGGGGTCTGAAGGTCCACTAGGCAGGTGGTCTCACCCTTCCACTCAATCACCTCATAGGGCCTGGTCCAACAGTCCTGGAGGGCCCTGGGCTCCACAGGTTTCATAACCCATACTTTCTTCCCAGGTTGCAAGTCCACAGTGATAGAAATTAGGTCATACATTGTTTCATTACATCCTGACTGGCTTCTAAGTTCCCTGAAGGCCAGCATGTAGCTCACTACATCCTGGGGAATCTTCATGGGAGGTTGCTCCCACCCCTCTTTCACCAAACTCAGAGGTCCTCTGAGAGGGTGCCCATACAGAACCTCAAAGGGGCTGAAGCCCACTTATTCCTGTGGTATCTCTCTGTAGGCAAACAACAGGCATGGCAAGAGGATGTCCCACTTACTCTTCAGGGCCTCAGGCAGGCCTCTAATCATGCCCTTCAATCTCTCAACAAGTCCATTTGTTTGTGGATGGTAAGGGGTGGAAAACTTGTAGGTTACCCCTCATTCCATCCACATTGACTGCATGGAGGCAGATATGAAGTTGGTTTCCCTGTCAGACACCACTTCCTTGGGGCAACCCACTCAGGAAAACATCTCCATTAGGGCCTTTGCCATTGCAGGTGCAGTTGTGGTCCTCAGAGATATTGCCTCTGGGTACCTAGTGGCAAGATACACCAGAACCAGGATGAACCTGAAGGCCTGAAGCAGTCTTGGGATACATAGGCCCAACAATGTCGATGCCCACCCTCTCAAAGGGTGAGCCAATGACAGACAATGGATTAAGGGGGACTTTCAGCCTCTGGCCTGTCTTCCCACTGGCCTGGCAGGTCACACAAGTCCTACAGAATGCATCTGAGGAAGTCTTGATCCTAGGCAAAAAAAAAGGTGGGTGACAACCCTTGAAAAGGTCTTGTCTTGGCCAGGGTGTCCTGCCAGGGTAATTTCATGAGCCATCTCCAGTAGGAAGGCCCTGTAGCATTGGGGGATAACCAGGGTCCTTCTTGTTCCATGCACATGGAGCCTTAGGTGCACTGTAAAGGAGGTGGTCCTCCCAGTAAATGTGATGACTTCCAGAGGCATCACCTGCTGCTTATGCTTCGGCCTGTTGCCCCATGCCCCTAAGGGTTGAACACTCTCTCTTTGCCCTACAGAACTCCTCCTTGGTGGGCCCTCCTTCCACATGCCATCCAGCAAGCTCTCGCAGGTCACCAAGGGGAGCAATGCCCACCTCAGTGTGCTCCAGGGCGGCCACCACAGGTTCCCCAACCACCTCACTGGGGAGACATTCCGGGGCTGGTTTCCCTCGCCGTCTGCCTTTCCCTGTTTTAGCAGCTGACTGGGCCATTTTATTTCAGGCTCCAGCCCTTATTGACTCCCATCCTGGACAGCCATGGTCCTTATGGTAGCACAGATCCAATCAGGTAACTCCAACATCTCCACATGAGCCTTGAGCTCCACTTCCTTCAAGGTAGTGTGCTCAAGGCCATTACCTAACAAACAATCCACAGGCATGACAGGGCTCACTGCAACTTTCAGAAGATCTGAACCCCCTTCCCCCCACTCAAATGGAACAAGGGCCCTGGGATAGTGACCTTCTCTGTTATCAGCTACCATGACCTGATGGAATTCATAGGGAATTACCTGCTCTCGGGACACCAGCTAACTCCTCACCATAGTCATACTGGCACTTGTATCCCTCAGAGCCTCAATACCTTGCACATTGATGTTGACCCATTGCCTATACTTTGTAATAAGAGAGGGCACATGGATCTTAGGAACCATCTCGCTGTCATCCAGGGACACTAGGGAAAGCTCACTTTCTCTTGAAGCACTATTGGACACTGCAGGTACGCTGCCACCATGGCTGCTGCAGGACCCCACTTATAGGGCTCTATTGTCCAGCTCTCTGAGACTCAGCTCATGGGACATCTTCCTCTCCTTCATGGCTAGTCTCCTCTCTTCTAGAGCCTGCGTTTCCTCGTTTCCTCTGCCAAAGCAAGTTTATGTGCCTGCTCCAGCTTAGCAAGCTCACACTTGAGTTTTCTCTCCTCCCTGCTGTCTGCCATCTACACTGGGGACAGTTTCCTTGATGAGGTGCTGCTACCTGCTCTGGGAACCACTACTGCTTCCAGCAAGTTGTTGGCCTCCTCCACTGGCAGTCCCAAATCCACAACAGATCGCAGGGACAGCTTCTCATCCTCCTCCTCAATTTCCTGCTCCTCCTCTTCTGGGACCTCAGTCCCTGCATTCTGGACCTCTGCCCAGGCTCTCAAAAATGTCTGCAGCTCCAACTTCCGGGTGAAGCCTCTCATAGATACATGAAAACCCTTGCAAAAATCCTTAAGCTGGGCCACAGTATAGCATTCTAAGTTGGTCAGTTCAAAATCAATGACTTCAGATGCAGGTGCTGGTTCTCCAGCTGGCGACATGTTTTAGCAAAAAATGAAAAAGCCAATTACAGAAAATTTAAAAAGGCTCGAATTGGTCTTAGTATAGAGTTGTAGTGAACAATGAGTTATTATATGGCTTTGCACAAACATAAGTTCTATCTTCACCACTGAAATTCTAGAAATGCGGTCTCTAGTGGGCAGAGGTACGCACCCTGTCCATGTAGAGACCACCACTTTAGTCAGGGTAAACTAGAGACACACTTAGAGATAACATGTGCTCACCTTCTGGTAGACTGGCACAGAACAATCAGGCTTATCTAAAGAGGCAATGTGTAAAGTATTTGTGCAACACACACAGTAACTCACTGAAAAAACATGGAAGGTACTCCACACAGGATTAGAAAAATAGATTATATTTGTATGAGTGAAATAAGACCAAAATGACAAAAATCCAATAAGTAGAACCAAATTTTTAAACATTACATGAAAATATAGTGCTTAGAGTCATAAAGCCCCAACTGGGGACATCTGGTCACGCTAGACCGGGGTAAATCAAATGTTCAGGCCGACCGTGGTGGAGCGCAGGTCAGTTACAGGAATCATGCAGGTCCCGCTGAAAAAGTACCTTGGATGGAGGAAGCGTCGACATCAAAGACCTAATGCGAGGAGCAGAGGAGGTGATGCGTCGTTGTCAATCCCGTGGATGGAGGCAATGCGACGGCTCCGACCCGCGCAGTCAGCGAGACTTCATCGACGAACCCCTTTCCGATGAAGGAGATGAGTTCTTTGTCGATCCGCGCAGTCTGTCATCGTCGAGCTGCGCAGTCCTTCGAAGTAATGCCGTCGAGCAGCAACTGCATCGAAGGAGATGTGTCGGTTCCAATCAGCGTCAAGCAGTTGATGCGTGGACTCTGCTGGATCAGCACAGAAAAGGCAATTGACGCTTACCGCGAGGCTCCGTCCTAGGCTTTATTTTAAATATTGTGTTCTCTGTGTTATTATTGCACCACCTCGTGTGGGTTTTATGGTGTGCTCTGACCTCTGCCTAGCACTCGCTCCTTGAACACTGCATTTCTTTACTTTGGAGCTTTATTTGCCTGTTCTAAATTGTTTTTTTTAACTTGTTGAAGTACCTGCTCACCTGGGCTTTGCTTCCGCTGTCCCCGGTCCGTCACGGCTCTTGGTGCCGATTGTACGGAGGGACGCGGCTCCTCCCACTTTCAATTGGCCTCATTTCCGGCCAGGGGGTATTTCTAGCAGATGGGGGCTCGGCCGCGCAGATGCAATTGACGCTTACCGCGAGGCTCCGTCCTAGGCTTTATTTTAAATATTGTGTTCTCTGTGTTATTATTGCACCACCTCGTGTGGGTTTTATGGTGTGCTCTGACCTCTGCCTAGCACTCGCTCCTTGAACACTGCATTTCTTTACTTTGGAGCTTTATTTGCCTGTTCTAAATTGTTTTTTTTTAACTTGTTGAAGTACCTGCTCACCTGGGCTTTGCTTCCGCTGTCCCCGGTCCGTCACGGCTCTTGGTGCCGATTGTACGGAGGGACGCGGCTCCTCCCACTTTCAATTGGCCTCATTTCCGGCCAGGGGGTATTTCTAGCGGATGGGGGCTCGGCTGCGCAGCGGACGCACGCAGCGGGCGCGCCGCTGGCGCGCCGAAGGCGCGCCTAAGGCAAGCCCGTCTGCGCCCGTCCGCGCCAGGCCAACGCCAGCCGCCAGCCACTCTGCTAGTTTAGAGGAGAACCTCTGCTCCTACTCCCGCGATAACCTCCTGGCTATCAGATCTTCAATGAGCACGGTCTGCTCTCCCCTATCTAACATCCCTATGGGTCCTTTCTGTTGCAGGAATTGTGGCTATAACTCTGAAGTTACCCTGCGACCCCCTCCTAAAAGTTCGCTGGCGTCAGGACAGAATATTAAAATGCTCAGCCTTAACTGCCGGTCATTGGTCAAACACTATTTAGATGTTTTCGACCTACTTCAAGATGAGCTTCCGGATGTCCTTTTCCTGACAGAAACTTGGCTGTCAGCCGACACGTTGGTTGAACCGGGTCTGGCACTCCCCACGGGCTATATCATTTGTACCCTCAATCGAGAATCAAGGGGGGCGGGGTGGCAGTTGTTTGTAAATCACACTTTACCTGCACATTGGTTAAGGAGGATGTAGCGGGATGTGAGTGCGGCCGCTTTGGGATCTCTCTCAACTCTAACTTCACCTTGTCGGGACTAATAGTTTATCGCCCGCCGGGCCCCTCCAAGGAGGGGAGGATTGCGCTGGCAGACCTAGTAGGCACTCTGGTCGTGAGGTATGCCAACTTTCTGGTCATTGGTGATCTAAACCTTCACCTTGACAACCCTCACGACTCTGAAGCGGTTAATCTCGCTGCGGACCTAGAGGCCTGCCAGCTGCGTCAATTGGTCCATGGTCCCACTCACTCTGCGGGCCATTTATTGGACCCAGTTTTCTCTAACCTTCCAGGTCTCTCTGTCTTAACCCCCTCTCCACTGTGCTGGACGGATCATTATTTGATCTCCATGAAGCTTCCTGGGATGGTGTCAACTCACCGGCCCCATCAGAATTGCACTTTCCGCCGCCCCTGGCATAAATTAAACTTCAATCAGCTCTGCACCTCTCTTTCATCTAGTATGCCCTGCTGGCCAGACGAGCCGAACTTGGCCAGTGATGTCTTTACCGATTGGCTAAGGCTCCCGCTGGATGCTATGGTCCCGGCCAAATGGTCGAAGGGACGTAGCACCAAGTCCAACCCCTGGTATAATGGCAACCTTTCCACCATGCGCAAAGCGTGTAAACGGTTGGAACGGGAATGGAGGCGAGACTTTGATATCACTCTGAAAGGCCATTATCAATCCGCCATAAAAAATACCACAGAGCTGTTCAGAAAGCACAGGCTTCCTATTTTTCTGAGGAAATCAGAAATAGTCAGAACCCCAGCAAGAAGATCGTTTCCATCATCTCTAACTTAAAAAACGCTGGGGCACCAAAGGCACCCACAGTCAAGTCGAACGAGTACTGTGAGGACCTAGCCACCTTCTTTTTGAACAAGGTGGAAAACATCTATAAAACCTTCCCTTTGACGGTCTTGGGTAGTGAGTCCGAGGGTCCATCTCCCTCTACCCAAACATTAGCCACCTTTCCTCCCATTACTGAAGGAACACTTACTATACTCTGCGGGAAGGTTAAATCTGGTTCCCCGACTGACCCTATGAAGCCGGAACATATGAGGAGGCTTCTATCTGTTCTACTCACACCACTGGGGCAGATCATTAACCTGTCTTTGGCCAGGGCCATTGTCCCCAGGGCATGGAAGCAGGCCGTTGTCCTGCCTCTCCTAAAGAAGCCTACGCTAGACCCGACTAAACTGGAGAACTTCCGCCCTATCTCCTTGTTGCCGTGGATTTCTAAAATCACCGAAGCGCATGTCAATTCCATTCTGTCTAACTACTTGGAGGAAAATCACATCTTGGATTCCTCCCAGTGTGGCTTCCGTCGCGGCCTTAGTACTGAATCAGCCCTCCTAGCTGTATCTGAACATCTGAGAGCAGCTTTGGATGAGGGACGGACCTCGGCCCTGATCCTATTGGATCTGAGTGCCGCTTTGATACGGTCTCGCATCAGATCCTGATTCAAAGACTTAAGGAGGCCGGCATTGTAGGCACTGCTTTGACCTGGCTTACTTCTTTTCTCTCAGACAGGTCTTTCCAAGTCTCGGCTCCCCTTTTTCATCTAAGGTGTATTCCATCCATCAGGGGGTCCCACAGGGCTCTGCGCTAAGCCCGACACTTTTTAACTTATATGTCCAGCCGCTGGCTAATTTAGCCAAAAGGAGAGGGCTGACGATTGTGTCATATGCAGATGACACTCAACTTGCAGTCGCCCTCTCCAATGACTGTCAAAATGACGCGGCCAAGTTTCAGAGTGGTTTGGCGGATGTAGCAGAGTGGTTGACTGCCAATTGCCTACAGCTCAACGCCAGCAAGACTGAGGTCCTGCTGGTTGGGAAGGATCATGAGCTGTGGAGTGAGCACTGGTGGCCCTCCTCCCTGGGACCTCCCCCATTCCAAAAAAGGTGGTGAAAAATCTGGGTGTATGGGTTGACTCGGCGCTGAGCTTCCAAGCTCAAACCAAGAAGGTGGCGGCGACTTGCCTTGGCATTCTGCGTAGTCTTAGACCCATGTTGGGTTTCTTTGACCCCTCCATTCGGCAGACTATTGTGCAAGCATCTGTCCTATCTAGACTGGACTATGCCAGCGTGCTCTATCTTGGGGTCAATAAGACCGAGATCTCAAGACTTCAGAGGGTCCAGAATGTCGCCGCCAGAACTCTTCTTGCCATGCCCAGCCGCTGTTCCACCTCTAGCACCATTCGACGGCTACATTGGCTGCCAATGGAGAGGCGGCTGGTGTTCAAGTCTCTCTGCTTTGCTTTTAAGATCTTGAAATCTTCCACCTCTAGTATAATATCTGGCCTGCTTTCGATCTACACTCCCTCGCGTCATTTGCGCTCTACTGGCAAACATTTTGTTTCTGTACCACGGGTTAAGAGGGCCCGTGCTGGTGTCCGCTCGTTCCGTGTTCTGGCTGCCAAGCTCTGGAACGATCTTCCGTCTCACATCCGGAGTATGGACAACTACTTATCCTTCCGTAAAGCACTAAAGACCCATCTGTTCCCTCACTAGGTTTCCCCCTCTTTTGTCCTACTTGTCTTTCCTGGCCCTTCTTATCTCCTCTCCCCTGGATACTCGCAGTTTGAGCCTCTCTTTTGCTATAGCGCCGGGACGCCCCGTTGCTGGGGCAGCTGTGCGCTCTACAAGTTATCTTAACATAACATAACATAAAAGTCACTTCCAAGCACCCAGGACTGGGTTGGCACCACTTGCCAAGGCAGGACTCATAGATGGCAGAGTCCAGGTGCTATTGCAGGGTTGAAGGAAGTCTTTGATGGCCCTGAGATTTCAGAACAGAGGGCAAGCCTGCAAGCCGTTGGAGTCCCTCTGGGTTCAAGTGAGATGGGTCCAGTCTTTTCTCAGCAGGGCAGAGGGCAGCAACAAGCAGGACAGCAGAGCAGAAAAGTGGTTCTTCCAGAGAAGCAGTCCAGCAGAGTGGCAGTCCTTGTAGCAGCACAGCAGTCCTTTCTGGGAGAGTTCTTCACAGGTCCAGTAGCGTACTGTCTTGGTGGGGTCAGAGACCCAGTACTTATACCCAGTTGAGCCTTCGAAGTGGGGGTGACTTCAAAGAAGGGTCTTTGAAGTGCACAGAGGTCCTTCCTTCCCAGCCCTGGCTCCAGACTATCAGTAGGGGGTAATCATCCCTTTGTGTGAGGACAGGACACTACCTATTCAGTTCCAAGTGTCAGCTTCTCCCTCCCTTCCTGCCTAGGAAGGACCATCAGAATGCAGATAAATGCTCAAACACAACTAACCTTCCTGTGTTTGTGGCTGTCTAGAGGGAATGCACAAAGTGAAGCTGCCACCCACCCCAAACGTTTATTGGAGACAGGTTGCATGCACACAGAGAGGTAAAAGCAGAAAAATGCACACTTTTTAAAAGTGGCATTTCTTAAATAGTAATGTTAAAGAGGATTTATCATTACCATTCTAATTATATAAAACCTGACACAGCCACTCATTTCTAATCAGGAATTACAGCGTAAAAGTGTAATAAGGAATTCCCAATGTTAACCTATGAGAGGAGTAGGCCGAACACTAGTGAAAACGATTTTGAGTGTTTGTCACTACTAGCACATGCAAAGCTTAAGGGTACATGTCTTACCTTTTACTTACACAGCACCCTGCCATATGGGCTACCTAGGGCCTACCTTAGGGGTGACTTAGTTGTAGTAAAAGAGGAGTTTAAGACTTGACAAAGGGTTTTATATGCCAAGTTGAAGTGGCATCAAACTGCATGCAGAGGCCCTGCAGTGGCAGGCCTGAGACAGGTTTGAAAGGCTACTTGTGTGGGTGGCACAATCATGCTGCAGGCTCACTAGCAGCATTTAATTTAAAGGCCCTGGGTATATGTTATTCCACTTTACAAGGGACTTACAAGAAAATTAAATATGCCAGTTGTGTATACACCAATGTTACTATGTTTAGGGAAGATGTACATTCACTTTAGCACTGGTCAGCAGTTGTAAAGTGCTCAGAGAACTAAGGCCAACAAAAGGATACAGCAAAAAGAGGAGGCAAGAGGGCAAAAAGTTTGGGGGAAGACCAGCTAAAGGATGACAGGTTTAACACGGCCACTGTTGAAAAATACAAATGTCTGCTAGTAAGTTACAAAAACATACAATAAAAGAAGATATAAATGCTGTGATAAATCTAAATGTTCGATATTGTCAACTATTTTGACAAGTTATCAAATATATTTCAACAAGTCACAAGTACAAGTCGAAATACAATACATTAATAGAACTGCCAGACATTAATCTTTGTCACTATTCAGACATAGAATTTGATCTGATTTGCAAGGTTAATTTTTATGTGGAATTTTGTGATTTGTACCCTTAAATCATACATATTCAGGTCAACAGGTCAACAAAAACTTTATTCGATTCACAGAATCATTAAAGCATAATTAAAACACGTTAGAAAACATGAATAAATCAAACACCTAAAATGCATTGATCCTGATAATATTTACAATTAGCAGCAGCAAAACCATGTATCAGTATACTTCATATATTTGGGAATTTTTAGTTACTTTTAGTCACAAGGATTTTTGTTCGATTCATTATATATAGTGTATAGTAAAAACAGCTATGAAATGTCAAGTGCAAGTTTGTTCGACCTTATTAAAAACAGCTATTAAACACATTTCATCATATTATTTACATTATATACACTCTATCATGATACAATTATATAACGTACCGCCTATACGCAATTAGGAAACTTTGGTTAACCTTTAAGATGTTTCACTATATATCATGTGCAAACTTGCGTATGCTACTTATTAATGAGTACAAACTAAAAATATAGACAGTACTTCAGAAATGCTGAGTAATTAGTTGTGATTAAAACTCAACAAAAATGTACATTCGACAAACTACAGTTTAAAATACACATCATAATACCAAAGTCATAGTACCCAAGAGAACCCCTATTTAAAAAGAATAATAAAAGTGTCTTTAAAATTTTAGACCTTCTTTCCTTCTTATAAAATTTGTAGTCAATAAAAATCTGCTAACCGCGAAGACAAAAAGTTTTGAGGAATCAGTTTTTAGTATGCGTAGCATGTCATCAAATTTTCTAACATTCAAGGTTCTGCCTATAGGTTTTATCCATTTTCTTCTAGGGTTTATGTATTTAGGACAGAAAAATAAAACATGGGCAATATCCTCTCTGGCGCCCAAATGGCACAATGTACATTTAGAATCTTCATCTCTATTCTGAACATGCCCCCATTTTGATGTGAAAGCTTTTATCTGAAGAGTGCCATACCTGAATTTCAGGTATAAAATTTTTGCTAGTTGGGGTTCGATGTCATCCAAAAATGGTTCAAAGTAAGGGTTTGTTTTAAACATCAGGAATTGAGTTGTAAGTGTTCCTGATGTACCATTTAAAGTGACACTGTGCCAAATGAAGTTCCAATAAATAATTTTAATTTCCCGCTTTGAGTCAGGTCTCAACAGGCCTGGGCTTTCCCAAAATCATACATATTGAATATAAGGATTTACCTCCAATCTATATTCTGTGTGTGCCTTTTCCTTCAGGATTAACCCCTCTCTTAATTGCATGTAATGTTTTGTTGTGATTCAGCCCCCACTGTCACTGTTGGGACAGATAATTCAAGCAAATCATTTGCAAATACATTTCCTACAAATGATTCCGAGTCGGCTATGCGGCGAGTGCAAGGTAAGTGGTTTTATTTCTTTTTTATTTTAAGTTAACTTATCCCGTCTTATGTCGAGTTCCCCGACCCCCAACCAGCCCGGCCTCCACCCCAACACTCTTACCTGTCCCGGCCACCACTGCTAAACGTAAAGAAATAAAACTGGCTAAAGAAAACCTTTCACCATGTTCTAGGGGTCAGGGAACAAGCACCGGGAGGCTGACTGATATAATCCCAATGTTCAGAGTGAAAAAATGCTAGTAAAGCCAATCTAAAAAATGCTAAGATCTGGGGAGACCCCACGAAAAGGCAAATTTGATGGGTGCATTCCTAACTGAGGGGTCCTCTAGTTATACTCCGTGAATGGTCAAGGCTGATGCCAGAGCCAAGATGAAGATCTGCGACATTTGAAAGATTCTGTGATATACTAATTCTGAGGGAGCATTATGTCCCTGCTCCTGCCCTTATACTGGAGCTTCTGAGCCCACAGTCCTCAATCAATCAATCAATCACGGCATTTATAGAGCGCGCTACTCACCCGGGAGGGTCTCAAGGCGCTGGGGGAGGGGGTAAGTTACTGCTCGAACAGCCAGGTCTTGAGCTGCTTCCTGAAGGCGAGATGGTCCTGGGTTCGCCGAAGGTGAGTGGGGAGGGAGTTCCAGGTCTTGGCCGCCAGGTAGGAGAAGGATCTTCCTCCGGCGGTGGTTCTGCGGATGCGTGGTACGGTGGCGAGGGCGTGGCTGGTTGATCGTAGCTGGCGTGTGGGCGTGTAGAAGGACATGCGGTCGTTGAGGTACTTTGGGCCCAGGTCGTGGAGGGCCTTGTGTGCGTGGGTGAGGAGTCTGAACGTGATTCTCTTGCTGACGGGGAGCCAGTGCAGGTCTTTCAGGTGTACGGTGATGTGGCTGTGTCGGGGGATGTCCAGGATGAGTCGTGCGGAGGCGTTCTGGATGCGCTGGAGTCTCTTTGAAGTTTGGCTGTGGTTCCGGCGTAGAGGGTGTTCCCATAGTCCAGTCGGCTGGTGACGAGTGCCTGGGTGACGGTCTTCCTGGTTTCAGTGGGGATCCATCTGAAGATCTTGCGGAGCATGCGCAGGGTGTTGAAGCATGAAGATGAGACGGCGTTGACTTGTCTGGTCATCGACAGGGAGGAGTCCAGGATGAAGCCCAGGTTGCGTGCGTGGTCCGTTGGCTTGGGTGCGGTGCCCAGGGCCGGGGGCCACCAGGAGTCGTCCCAGGCGGAGGGTGATGAGCCCAGGATGAGGACTTCCGTCTTGTCTGAGTTCAGTTTAAGGCGGCTGTTCCTCATCCAGTCGGCGACGTCTCTCATCCCGTCGTGCAGGTTGGCTCTGGCGGTGGTGGGGTCGTTGGTGAGGGAGAGGATCAGCTGGGTGTCGTCGGCGTAGGAGATGATGTTGAGGTTGTGTCGGCGTGCGATGGCTGCGAGGGGGCTCATGTAGACGTTGAAGAGGGTCGGGCTGAGTGAGGATCCTTGTGGAACGCCGCAGATGACTTCGGTGGCTTCGGATCTGAACGGGGAGAGGCGGACTCTCTGGGTTCTTCCGGCGAGAACGAGATGATCCATTCCAGTGCTTTCTCTCGGATTCCGATGTTGCTGAGGCGCTTCACTAGGGTGCGGTGGCAGACGGTGTCGAACGCCGCGGAGAGGTCCAGGAGGATGAGGGCAGCTGTTTCCCCGTTGTCGGTTAGGGTTCTGATGTCGTCGGTGGCTGCGATAAGGGCGGTCTCGGTGCTGTGGTTGGCCCGAAACCCGGACTGCGAGGGGTCGAGGATCCATTCGTCTCGAGGAAGGCGGCAAGCTGTCTGTTGACGGTCTTCTCGATGACTTTGGCCGGAAACGGAAGGAGCGAGATGGGGCGGTAGTTCTTGAGGTCGGTGGGGTCCGCCGTTGGTTTCTTCAGGAGGGCGGTAAGCTCGGCGTGCTTCCAGCTCTCCGGGAAGGTGGCGGTGTGGAAGGAGGAGTTGATGATGTCCCGGAGATGGGGTGCGATGGTGGCGTCGGCTTTGTTGAAGACGTGGTGTGGGCAGGGGTCGGTTGGTGATCCGGAGTGTGATTGCCCCACCATTACTGTGTATGCGCGCATGCGCTATTTAAAATGCGCAAACCTAGCTAAAAGGCTCTTCCCCTCTTTTCCCAATTCTCATATTTCTCCTTTACTCAGTCGTGGAAGGGTTTCCTAGCTTTCATCAGTCTGAGCGTAGCAGTCCTTCATGCATTTATCCAATTTAGTTTTCATAGTATCGCCCCCATCTAAGTTACCTATTATTTGGTGAGGCATTACCAGACCTGGTAACTACTGATAGTGCTGGGTGTGATACTCCAAGATATGTACCCCATAATGGGGAATAACAAAGTTTACTTTGAATTTATTCTGTTTATCTAAACAGACGATGCCACAGAACATCTGTAAGACATAGGAGACCCAGGGACCCCTCATCCCATTCTGCAGGGAGGCCCCAGCATTTTGAGTTACACCACTGAGCAAACGTTTGTTTGGGTCCCTGACCGACTAGAAGGAAGGTCTGAGGGAGAAAGTAATAGGCAGCTGGTGGCTGTCTTACGAGGAGTGAACTCACCTCCTTTCAGTAAGGACAAATGTAACGAAAAGAAGGGCAAAAGGAATGGATATTATCTTAAGTAATAACATATCAGCTGGCAAAAGGATTCGTGTCCGCAAACACTGAAGCATCCCTATACTAGTAGTCGTGTATTAGTGCGAAGCCTAAAGAAATGTCTGCAGGTATGTCAGTGCTTAATTTGTAAAATATAAAGTGCCAGGGCCCTTCTCGGAAGGTCACTGCGGCATGCACCACCCATACCCTGCCACCACTGCCAATGGCAGTGCCAACATAACACCTAACCATCTCACTACTACAAGTGTGACAGTTCAGACTATTTCTGACCACACACAGCTATAATAATGGCATGTATGATTAATTTCCAATGTATTGACTTAATAAACAGGGTTGTTGTGCTCATCTCAAAATTAAAAAAAGACATCGCCACCATGTGGTGGACTATCACTAGAGCCAGTGCTTACAATTAAGTGCGCCGAGCATCGGAAACCACCGTCACAAATTAAGCACTGAGGTATGTGAGAAAATAAAACAAAAACGAATAAACAAATAAAAAAAGCAGCTGTTATGGCGTTAATAAAGAAATGCAAATGTAATGCAAAAAAAGGGGAACTCTTCATCGCGATAAGCAAATATTCCTCACCTACATGCATTGTAAATATCTGGTTAAACTGACTGGGTTTTACTATTCAGTGGGCCGGCCAACCCAGCACAGGTTTCAGCCATTAATTATAGAAGATTTATTATGCAAAATACCAGATTGCAAACACCTGGCGCCAAACGCCAACACTGGCCCAGCTTTACCGAGCACTTCGCATAAACTCCTTAAAAACCAACCAGACGCTCGCAGGTCTGGACTGGAAAATTGTTTACTGCTCTAAATCAATAAAACGCCCATCATTTCCATTTAAAGCGGATCACAACCCCTAGTGAGTCAAACACATAAACCACAAATTACACAGCCAACCAAGGAAGGCAGACGAACATCAAATTAGTTAGTTATCTGAGTGAACCCCCAGTCACAGGGACAGGCCCCCGCCTCTGCTGCTCCAGCAGCTGTTTCGCATACTCCTACGCTGCTACGCCTCCCCTCCGGAGAGCTGGGCTCTGATTTACATAGTAGTGTTGGAATGTTCGAGATTTACTCTGCAGTAAACAATTTGAGAGCCGCACCTGTGGCCACATTTCCTGTTATACAGAAACATTAACATATGGAAAAGAGAGAGATGGCCTGCCTTTCTAGATGGACACTAATAGGTCTGGCTCATAAATGAAAGTGCCTTTTGTGTTGTTGATGGGTTTAGGCACACAGTAAGTCCTCATATACGCACTCTGTCACTCATCTTTGGACTCATGTATCCATTCATCAATCCACTGACTCATTCTCGCATTTATCCTCTGACACAACTGCAATAACATACACACAGACTCAACAACATAGGCAAGGTAAATAAAAAGAATACAAATAGGAACTAGCATTGGCAAAGCCAATACGTCTGGCGTTAGCCAAAAGCCTTTTGGCAATTCTTGTTATGCCATATTGTTTGCAAAAAAGTATTGTTTGGAAAACTGTCAAGACGTCATCAATCTAAACAAAAACATTGGCTAAAGGCAAAAATTTTGTTTTTGGTCTCAAAAAAACACCCATTGCCATAGTATTCCCTGGCACTGAAGGAAACGACTTTATATGTTGATGTGCTCTTTGTTAAAGGGCAGCAAGGTATAACTCATAGTGAAGTCCGCCAGTGGCTGAACTGGGCTGACACATTGCCCCTTGATGCAAGAAAGAAGGAAGGAATGAAAAGAAGGAAGGACAGATAGAAAGAAAGAAGGAAAGAAAGACAGAAGGAAAGAAATAAGGAAAGGAAAGGAAAGGAAAGGAAAGGAAAGGAAAGGAAAGGAAGAATGAAGGAAGAAAAGAAAGAATGGCAAGAAAGAAAAAAGGTAGGAAAGAAAAACAAAGAAGGAAGAAAAGATAGAGGAAAGAACAAAACAAAGAAAGAACAAAAGAAAGAAAAAAGGAGCAAAGAGAAAGAAAGAAAATATAGGAGGAAGGAAAGAGGGAAAGAAAGAATGAATGAAGGAAAGAAAGAAAAAATGAATGAAGGGAAGAATGAAAGAAAGAAAAAGAAGGAAAAAAGAAGGAAAGAAGGAAGGCAGGAAAGAAAGAGAAAGGCAAGAAAAAAGAAAGAAAAGAAGGACAGAAAGAAAGACAGATAAAAGGAATGATAGACAGACTGCTAGGGTTGCAAAGATACAGCACTCTCATGAGCTTATATTCAGAGTGCATGTGAGCAGCAGTCAGATCAACAAAGGAATTTATAATGGCAATGGCAGGAGACAGGAACGGATAAAGTTGGAATGTGCCCTATGCTCTCATCTAGTAGAAAGCTTTGTGCAATAACATCAGTCTCTACACACAAAGGCATCACTGAAGTAATAATAAATGAAAAACAAAAACACTTGCACTGAATCAAACTACATCATATGCTCCTTGTGAAAGGGATAAATGCAGTCACTCAAAGTGATGTTAGCCAGTGGCTGAAGTAGGCTGACCCATTGCCGCATGTGGTATGCTGTAGAGGGCGGAAGCAAAATGTGAATGACACAAGAACAGACCAATGGATGACCAGAGGTGGCTGAATGCCCCTTTATATAAGTATATTATACATATAATTTTGGTTAAATCAAAAGGTCTTGGCTAATGCCAGACCTAAAAAGAAAATATGCTGCCATCTAAACGCAGCAGGCATATGAAGTTATGTTGCTCCCTTTTATTCTGAAGCGTGCTCGCTGATTATTTCTCTACTTGCCCTCTGGCTAACGTTTTTTGATAGTGTTCTAACCATTAGACACTCCCTGTCAGTCCTAGCCTCCCAAAAGTAGTTGCATTTCAGTGCTTACCTTGAAAATCAGAGAAAAGGTAGAGAAATGAACCCAAACATTTTAGGATCTGTATAATTTTTTATTTTAACACCATAATATTGAGGGAAAGGCCAGAAAAGCCCATAGGGCAGGGTGCAGAGTATTTTAAAAGTAGGACATGCGGGTTTAAGTTTTACATGTCCTGGTAGTGAAAAACTCCTAAAGTCGTTTTTCATTACTGTAAGGCCTAGCTCTCCCATTGAACAGCACTGGGTTACCTAATTACATTTAATAAGTGATAATATTTGATTAGGAGCAAATAGAAATGTGCTGTTTACCCTCAAATTAATTGTAATTGTAATGGTAAAGTCAGATTTTAAGTCACAATTCTGAAAATCCCACTTTTAGAAAGTTGCCATTTTTTTGTCCTAACTGTTTCTGCCTTCTGCTAGTTTTCTGGGTCACATGACTGTGAATGGCTCTGCTGTTGGGGTTGTGTATCCCTTCAGACAGTGACACAAAGGGAACTAAATGTAGACAGGATGGCCATCCTGTCAGATTGGCTGCAGACAAGGCTGTACCTTGCCTCACACTTCAAATGGCTTGCCTCCAGCAAACAGAAGGAACCTAACAACAGTCTTTTGTCACCCAAACCTCTTGGAGCCTTATCGTAAGAAGGGAAGATGCAGGTTTAGTATAGGGAATCCCCCACTTCATAGTTTGGCACTAGGTATAAATATTGGGCCTCTAGACCCACTCTTCAGTACACTCCTGGATGTGAAAACATTACATAAGCCCCCCCGAGGGCCGCCCTGCTGCTACCAGAGGACTTCCCTGCTGCTTGAGGACTGCCTTGCTCTCTGAGCAGGAAGACTGCACCTGCTCCCTTCATTCATGGTAACCTGAGTGACTCCAAGGGTCAGTTGGATGATCTCCTGTATGAGCTACAGGGACACAACAAGCTCTAGAGGCCTCACTGGAACTGCCCAGCTGACTTGCTGCATGTAACCTGCCTGGACCTGCAAGAGGACCCTGCTAGCCTCTACTGGAGTGAGTTCCTGATCCCCATGAGGTGCCTCCCTAGGCCCTGGTTCCTTGGCTGGCATCAGTTGAGCTTTTCCTGTGAAGAAAGGGGAAATCCTGAAGTTTTTGGCTCTTCTTGATCGAGAATGGGCTCGTTCACACCAAGACTCTGCCGCCCACGACAACCGCCAATGCAATACTCGGGTGAACTTGACTCTTCGTGTTACAGCAACCACCAGCGAAAAACAGCAATGCAAGATCTGAACTTTGCACAACATCAACGACAGCCCACGGCGCCAGGCCTGCTCTTCAGGCTATAGCGAAAACCATCCACGACGCTCTCCCTGATCCTCGCGGCCTCCTCCACCACGAATGGAACTCTACACCCCAGACTTTGAGAAGGTAACTTTTCAGTGGGACTAACCTTATCCCTGTGTCCGGCCAGCACTCCATCGTGGTCGGACTGAACTTGTGGCTTTCCCCTGGTCTAGCATGATCAGATGACCACAATTGGTGCTTTGTGCTTTTAGATGCTATATCTACTTAGAAATGTAAAATTGAATATATCTGGTCTTCTGATTAGATTTTTGCTGTTTTGGTATCATCTTACTTATTAAAACTCTATTTTTCTGAATTGGTTTGGAATTTTTCTTGTGTTGTGTTTCCACTTTATTGCTATATGCGTGCTGCATAAATACATTACCTATAAGTCAAGCCTGACTGCTTTGTGCCAAGCTACCAGAAGATTAAGTACAGGTTAATTTAGTGACGTTTGTGGTTAACCCTGACGAGGATTGTGGTTGTGGCCTGAGTGGGGCTACGCCCCCTCAACCAATACCTAAGTTTCTTACAATACATAAAATTACTTAATGCAATGGGCAAGATTGGGAATGGATTTATTTTATATGTTTGCAGTTTTTTTTACATTTAAATGTATATCATATTGTATTAAAATACTGAGGAAGATGTGTAGAACTTAAATGCTTCACATTTGTAGGATCTAGGATAGACTGGCAGCTGCCTATCAATTACTACCATAAGCAGTCCTAAAACATTAGGGTACTTTAAATTCTACAGAAAACATTTCTTTCGTCTCACTGAAAATACTACATTGAGGAACTACAGCAGACACTCCATTACTAAAAATCATCTCAATTAATCCTGTCTCATTTAATAGGGCTCAGCCAAAAAATGCAGCATCCAAGTTTAGAATTCTTTAATTCTTACATACAAAGTTCCTGCATATGCTCTTAAAGCTATTACTACAGTGTGAAAGCTCAGTGGTTAGGTACATAAACATAAATGTCTTTGGAAATGTGGATAACTGCATGGACTACCTGAATGGGTTTTAATGAATCACAGCACTCTCTTGTTAATTAGTTGCTGTGTTCTTCGGGTTTCAGACCTGAGACTTAATAGCAAAACTTTGCTTCATTTACATTCATATAAAATGGATGCTCTCAATTTGAATCTCTACAATTACTGCAACAAGTATAAACAGCAATGGTAGGTACTTTGGCATTATACTATTTCTTTGGCCATAGGAAGGTGTCAACTATGGGTGTGTGAAGTCCAGATTGTGTGAACCCAGTCACTCATTGTTCCAGTTTATCATCCTATTCATAGTCTGCACAGATTCCCTATTTTTCTCATGGTTCCAAAGGCCATAGGTCACTTGGAAGCTGCTGGGCCTAATTATGTCAATGGAGGTCTTCCACCTTTGGTGTGCTGGAGCCTTTGTACCATAGACTCTCAAACAGGGGTCCAAGTACCGCGTTTGGTACTTGACGAGGCAGAGCACTACAAGGCTTACTCAGTGAGGTGCTGCAGGCTAGAAACTCAGGGGCTTATTTATGAGCCCTTGCGTCACTTTTGCGCCGCCGGTGCGTCACTTTTTGTGACGCACCAGCGGCGTAAAAAATGCACCATGTTGCGTCATATTTACAAAGTGACGCATCTAGCGAGATGCGTCACTTTGTAAACCCTTGCTAAACATTATACCTGCGCCAGGTATAATGTATGCAGGGTGGGCGTTCCGACGCAAGTAAGCCTCGTAGAAGTGACGCAGTGAAATCTAGGAGATTTCACTGCATCACTTCTAGGACTCAAATGCGTCAATATCTTACGCCTGCCTCACAGCAGCCGTAAGACTGACGCAGGCACATTTGAAATGGGACTTGCCCATGTGAAATGACCCATTGCTGAAGTTGCGTCATTTTTGTGACACACTCCAGCAATGCGTCATTTTTGCGCCTACAGATACGTCAGAAATACTGACGTATCTGTAACTCCTTGCGACATGATGCATCATACTATAAATATGACGCATCCAGCATGTCACAAGGAAGGCGCAATGAAAAGTGACGCATCGCTGTTTTCACGCAGCGATGCGTCACTTTTCATAAATGAGGCCCACAGAACTTAGCAACATACAAAACAACACTCATAAAGCATTGCCCAGTCTGTGTGTTTGTTTTAAAAAGGAAGAGTACTTTAAAGTGGTGGCTCCTCTGCATTGGCCAAGGAGCGTCGCCCCACTGCCTGGCTCAGAGCCAGCAAATGTAAAATAAAACGATGTTCTTGCATCGTTTTATTTTGCATTTGCCGGCTCTTAGCCAGCAGTGTTGGGAGGGGCGGGGTCGAGGCATGGGAGGGGGGAGGAGGAGTGCTATTGCACTCCACTCCCTAAGTGCTCATGTGTGGTTGGTCAGCCATCTCAGGCCGACCAAATCACATATGCGCAGTTAGGTTTTCTTCAGCCCAGCTGCATTGAGCAGTCGGGCTGAAGAAACCCCCACAGACTCCCGGGTCTGAGCAGGGTCTCTTTCCTGCCCCCTCAGACCAATACCCACGCTGCTCTGCAGTGCGGGGATTGGACAGGGGGTCTGTCTCAGGGGTTGCTAGGACCCAGGAAGAGGAGAGGCGGCGATTGCGACGCAACGCTGGAGGCGGCCGGTGGCAAAAGGTACATTTTTCTTTTTTTATATTATTGTATTTCTACCCCACCACTGTGTGACACCTCCCTCGCGACAACCACCTGCCCCACCACCCTTTGTTTATGGCGGCCACCGCTAGTACTTTAGTGCACATACAACTGCATACTGCACACAAAATAACAACTAATCACAAGTTCTGAGGCTGAATTACACTTTGGGACCTTTCCTACAGAATTACCATGGTGCACATCATATATCCTAAAGAAAAGTCACAGGACAACTAATCTATATGTAGTCTGTCCCATTATCTGCAATGCATCATGTGGCAATTTACCCACCAACAGCCTTTAACCCTAAAAATAGTAATATCATTGATATGCCGACAGCAAAAAACATATAAAGCGTTTTACTGTTAAAAGGACATGCCGAAGGTTTCTTAATGGTGTTCATAGTCAATATTGCAGGCCGGCAGCTTTTGGCAAATTAGGGATACAATGCACATGCTCATTGGCCTTAACATGATATGAGAAACATTCACCCTTCACAATGGGTACAACCAAGTTTTTATTAGTTGCCGAACAACCACTCCTGAGCCCACAACACAAAGGATCAGCAGCCCCTAGGCCAACCAAACAGGCCTGGGAAGCTTGTTGAATGAGGGTGTCGCGCCTTTCCTAGGCACCCACTTCTTTTTCCAAAGAGACTTAATGTTGAAAGTTTTCCATGCCCTGGAGGCTCTTTGGGCATGCACCATAACTTAAAAGCAACCCCATGTCAACTGCTGATGCCTTGCAGGCGCCCTGGTCCCTAATGTCACCGCCATGAAATCATGGAAATTGACTTCCTTCTCCCTGTGTTGCACTGCTTCAGCAGCTGCGTCAGTGCTTTTGCACTTTCTTTCTCATATTGTTTCCTTATGGTTCATGCACACGTTCACTTTTACTTAATTACAGTGTCTCTGCCCCTCCTAGGGGCACACAAAACTCCACTGAGTGCATAGCAGTCTTTCAGGGCTGGGTAGTGGACAGGGCCGGACTGGTGATTCCGGGCACCGGGCAATCCCCCAATAGGCCAGATGGGGTGGGGGCCGGTTTTTTCAGAGGGGGTCGGTTTTGCTGGGGCCGATTTTTGGTCCGTGAGTCAGAGTCAGACTGTACTGTAGACAGTAGCCTGTCTGTCTGACCTACGCTCCGCTCTGCTCCGTGCGGGGAAAAAGCACAACTGCCATTGGGGTCAGGACAGTGCACTGTGCACCCGGTGCAGGCAGAGGAAGGCAGGTAATGAATAAAATGGCAGGCTAATGGTGCCGGTGCGCAGAGCGCAGATGTCTCCAAGTCCACTCTCCGCGTCTGCGTGGTCTTACTATTGACTTCACCTTTAGGGTGGGGCTGCCTGCTGGTGTCCAAGTGTCATGCACATTGCGGCTCGCCCTCGTGCAATTAAAAGTGCGCGTGAGTGAGTGTTGAGGCGAAGAGCCCCTGATCGAGACGACTGAGAGGCACCCAGGCAGGCCTGGAGGCACCGTGCGGCCGCAGGTGAGTGTCTGTCTGTCCAGACTCGGGGTGGCATGATGGCATCATCATGGGCAGTGCAGTGGGCGGGCGGCCGGGCCGGGATTAAAAGCAAATGTATAGGCCCGGTTCTGCGCAGTGGGGATATTTGCTCCAGTCAGGCCTGGCTCCAGTTTGTGAGAGCGGTGGAGCGAGGTGGCTTGCGCACCGTCGCGGGCCGTGGCTGGCAGTGGCTGCAATAAATCAAAAATGTTATCATGATGATTGTCATTGTGACCGTGACAATCATCATGTTTAAAATGTCTGATTTATTGCAGCCACGCGTGACGCGACGGTGCGAGGCGAGCAGGGCAGCTGCATGGGGCGGCCGCGGGCGCTGCGTCCGGGCCACGATTAAAGTAGAAAGAGCCTCAGCCAAGGTAAATTAATACAGGCCCCGGCCCGGGCCCGGTTCTACTTCTGCACTGCGCAGTGGAGACGACCGTGAGGAGATGATTGCCAGCACCCCACCGCCCCAGCACCCGCCCAAATATCAAACGGTTTACAGCTTTGAAAGTGAAACAGAGTCGGACCGGGGGGCAGATTGGGGGCGGTGGGGTGCTGGCAATCATCTCCTCACCGCCGCAGACATGTTAAGGCAAAGGGGCAGTGGAGACACAGGCAATAATGGCAGGGATGGAGGAAAAAATGGAAGGGATGAAGAGATGAAGGTGGGAGGAAGGGATAAGTAAAGAAGGAGGGAGAGAGAAAGCGAGGAAAGACTTCTAGAAGAGAAAGATAAATGAAGCAGAATAGTGAAGGGCAAGGGGTTGTCCGGAGGAATGACAGGAGTAGGGGATGGGAGAGAAGAAAGGAAGAACAGGCGCAGAGAGAGAAGAGCTTGAAAACTGCTTAGGACAGATGGAAGGAAGGGAGTTTGCAAGGGAATGAAGACTGACAAGTGAAGGAAACCAGTGAGAAAGGGAGGGAACAACGACGGAAGAGAAGAAAAAGGGAAAGGTGGCGGTAAGAGAATGAATGATTGAGGAAGGAGAAGCGAGAAGCCACAATGTTTCTCGGCTAGAAAAGCCCACAAGGCTTATATCTGAGGTACGAATCTTGGCAAAGCCAATTCAGCCATTCAGCCTTCTGAGGTCGATACATTGACTCCCTTTAAATTAGTTCATAGCAGCACGTTATTTAAAATTCTTAGAAAAGGCAAAACCTACTGCATTACGAGCTATGCAGCCAGGCCAGTTTGTGAGTGAGAGCGAGGTGGCCTGATGGGGGGCCCCCTCCATGTGCTTTGTAATGAAAAATGTGCATCAAAATGCACCATTTTGGTCTGTCTTTTTCCAAAATGTTCTTGGGGAGAGACCCCCCCCTCAACCCACCTAGTAGTGGTCGGGCTCGCTCGCTGCGCACGCTCGCTACGTGCCGGACCTGGGCTGGTCTGGCAAAATTTGCCAGGGCTGCTTTCAGTTCCCAGTCCGGCCCTGTGTGGGCGTAAAGCAGCCAAATTGTGTGCCAGAACTTGGAAGAGAGCAACAGTGCTCTATCCTAGTAGACATGGCACTGTCCTACTCTACCCTTTCACACAACACAGAGCAGCAACATTATTAGGTGCGCTGGCTTGCATGAAATGATTATACATTTCCCCCATGTTTGTGTTAAGCATTCTCACTTGTCAAATAAGACAAAACACGAAGGCAGTTTTTATGAGCGTTGTAATCAAGGCAGGATTTGGGCTGCCCCACTAACTTTACCAGGGAGCTCCTTAGAAGGTGGGAGCCCTGAGTAATGAATTACATACTTTGCCCATGCCTTGTAGTGTATCTGTAGGGCGCGCTATAAGACGGTCCTGGGGTCCAGATACGCACATATACGTCCATAAAAGGGACTTTGTTTTCGCTTCTGTCCTCGCAAGAGATTCATCTCCGGCATATTGATGAGAGTGTCCGGGAACCGTAATTAAATAAGAGGAGAGGCGGGCATTGTTTTCTTGAACCCCCGGGAGTGAAAGCTACCCCCAAAGATGACTAATGAGATTAGGTCCGGCTGTCATGCAAAGGCCGCTTTGTGTGACCAGTCGGCACGGCTTTTAGCAAACAATGGAGGGGGATTTCAGTGCATTCAATTGTAAATGAGACGTGCTAAAATATAGACGTAAATATTGACAGTGAGCAGCAGGCCTGGTGGCGTATTAACCTGACGCGCAGGCCCTGAGGCACTTTGGAACGTCACTTGGGACCTTGATGCAGCAGCGCGCCATTGTACCATTCCACTTCAAACGGTGTGCCTTCGCGAGCCGTGGCCTGTGACACCATATGATGCGCCCGTAGGGGCAGATTTACAAGCTCCTTGCGCCACTTTTGCGTCACATTTCCCATGTTAAAAATGACGCAAAAGTGGCGCAAGGGCCTTGTAAATAAGCCCCGTAGTATCTAAGCCAGGACAGTGGGAGCAATCCGCCGGAAACACGTCACTGCACCTTGAGCAAGCTGGGTGACACAATCCCATTGAGTTTTATAATAAGCAGTCAGCAAATAACTAAATAACCTGTAATGTCATGGTTTTTGTGGTCATGTATATATAGTGCCATTCGTACACTGTTTACTCACGTATTTGGGATCGATTTTTTTTTGTCCCGAGTAATAGAGGTGCCATTTAGTCTGACTAGTATGGGCTCCTAGAACTGTAACTAGAAACATCCAGGGGCAGATTTACAACCCCATTGCGCCACCAGTACGTCACTTTTTGTGACGTACTGGAGGCGCATTTCACTTCTCCATATTTACAAGGAGAGTAATAGCCACCCTGCGTGACTTTTCCTCTCCTTGTAAATATGGCCCCTTCACACACAGCACATTGCGTGGAAGGGGCGTTCCATGGGTGTTGCTGTGGGTGTTCCCACGCAACACCCATGGAAAAGAGACACATTTACAGATTTACGAGCAATCGTAAATCTGGAAATGCGTGTGAATCCTACGCCTCCCCAGGGGAGGCGTAGCGAGGTGCAACGAGGAGAAATGTTTTCATTTCTCCTCGTTTTTTCCTCTTTCAATGCGTACTGCATTCTACAGTACGCATTGAAAGAGGAAAATGCCTGTAGTGATTGTTTTTGTGCAGGAAGGTTCCCCACGACGCAGGCATCCTTGCACGATGGTGCAAGGGTGCCTGCGCCGGCGCATGGCTGCAATTTGTGCGCCAGCGCAGGGGTGAGCACAGGAATGCGACATATTATTGTATATATGTCGCATTCCTGTGCTTCGGAAGTGCCGAGCGTGGCGCAGCCAAAGGGCTTGCGTTGCCGAGCTGCGGCACTTCCTTGTAGATCTGTCCCCCATACCTAATTTTGTACTCGAGCATATTCTGGCAGTGGCTCATATACCACCGACATGCACTGACATGCTCTACACATTTTTCAATTAAAGATTTCAAAATTTCTCAGATTGAATAAACACATTTTATTGAAATCAAGCAACAGTACACTCTGGATAATGAAGAAATACCCTTTTGCTGTTTTGCTGCATCCTATTGTTGTAGGATTAGGGTTAATTCAATTGTATCCGCATTGGCTGTTATTATATTGTATTGTCGCATTTTTATAGTGCTTACTTCCCCTATGTGGGGCACTTAAGCACTTGCCTGCATGGGTTGCACGCCACTCCGCGTAGGGTGTGTGGTTGGAATTGTGCTTTCTTTGTGTTTTGGTCCAATGAGTTTTTATGTTATGCGTGATGATCACCAATGAGATTATCAGGTTCTGAGATGCACAGTTTAGCGATGATATCAACGAGGAAGTGTGAGAGGTAGCTGCACAGTTTATGGCTTGTAGGCAAGCAGCCTTGTTAGTCTCTGCAGATCCCCTTTGCTATAGCTTCTTGTACAGCCCATCTGAAGGTCACTGCATATGACATCCATTCTAGGATCTTATGGACCTAAGCAAGCACGAATGGGAGGTGGAATCAGAGTTCTGCCAGGATCGACTGGATTAAGGTCATCTGTGGATATGGTTATGAGATGTCAAGATTTTACCTGGACCTGCAGGTGGGACTATGTTAGTCTTTGGGTGGCCAGCAGTGAGTAGTAGATTTCTTCTGTCATTCTATGTTTACCCAGGTGGTGGGTAAGTGGGATGTCTGGTTTCGGAGGCTGGTAGGTTATTGGATTGTAGTCGCAACCTATGCTGGTTCTACCGTGGTAAAGTATAGGGTGTGCCAAGTGGCATATGTGTATTATTCGAAGGTATTATTTGAAGGCTGTATTGAATTACAATTGGCTGCAGGACCACTGAGTGGTGCATCAGCCTATATTGGATTACAATCAGCTGCAGGTCACTGAAGAATGGAGTTTTACACAGGACTCTTAGGGGGAACACATGCTGAAGTGATTTATAATGCAATTAATCAACCAAGAAAGACGGGTCCTCCATGGAGTTCTTATTGTGGGCAGTATGTTGGTCCAAAGTTCATGAAATGAATGAACGAAGTACTTCTAAAGCTCAATAGCTACCCAATAAGGCTGTACAGGCACGAGTTAGTAAAAGCAGAAAAATCTAACAGAAAAGTCAGCTCTTAATGCCTGTGATTATTGCTTGTAATTTTTGTTGGTATTCAACGTATGGGAAGATGTCACAGAGCTTTCATGATGTAGAAGGTACTCTCGGTGGCATAAATGACATGGAGTTTTCAGATAGATCTGAGGCCATGATCTACCCAAGGTTCTTCATTCCTTTTGACGTGTTTAGCGGGGCATATAGTTTCTTGGGACATACTGCAGTAGGTTGATGTTGTGCAGTTGTCCACAGTTGATTATTTCAATCTTTGCTGTGTTGACCTTTAAATGGGTGCTCATTATCCATGTCTCTATGATTTGGGGGCAGTCAAATTTACATTTTTGGAGGTCTTCTAGTCCACCCATCTTAAAGATAATTAGTGTATTGTCAGCTTAGTTACAGCATGTAAGGTGAAATGATCAGATTAAGGACCTGATTTAGATCTTGGCGGACGGGTTACTCTGTCACAACGGTGATGGATATCCCGTCCACCGAAATATAAATCCCATTATATCCTATGGGATTTATATTTCGGCGGACAGGATATCTGTCACCGTTGTGATGCAGTAACCCATCCGCCGAGATCTAAATTAGGCCCTAAGTCCTTAAAGGGTGTTGAGTAGATGTTAAATAAGAGAGGGAGATGAGATTGTGGAATGCCACAATTCAGTATGAAAGGAGCAGGTGTGAAAGGTGAAAAGAAGACAATGGTTTTTGTCTTAAGATCTGAAGTAATCCATTTCAAGGCATTTTATTGTGTACCGAGGTGGATTGTGTGAAAGGCTGCTGATAAGACCAGTAGTAGAGGAGTGTGCACTCCATTGGCATTCATTGAGTTTCAAGGTTTTCCAGATCAGTATGATGGTTGATTCAGTGCTTTGCCCAAGTATGAATCCAGATTGCTGGCCTAACAGTGTGTTGTTATCCTCGGTGTATTTTGAAAGCTGGATAAATACTGCTCTTTTGAATATTTTATCTAGGAAAGGTCAGTTGAATATAGGTCTGTGGTTTGCTCAGTTGGATAAGTCTGGGTCTTCTTCATGAGGAGTAGTCTGATTTAAAATGTTGAAACATAAATGATGAAGCTGGACGGTGCACACTTTATTAGACCAAAGCCACCAGTGGTAAGTCAGAACTGTCACCTCTAGAAGTTCTCTGCTGCAAGCAAATCATAAGATTTTAGAAGGCTGAAGACATGTAAGGTAAGCCAACAGGCCCAAGACACCTCACATTCTCACTTCATTCTACAAGAAAACAGAAAATGAAAAAGACAGTGCACCCCAACACATGCATATAGATTTCAAAAACAGAAGTCTAAGGAACTACATACAAACAGGAATAACAAAGTTTTGTAAATAAAAAGGAAAATCAAATAACTTAGTCTAGTAAAAAAGCAGTACATTTAAGGACACTTCTCTTTTAGTAGGCGAATTTTGTACCATAAAGATCAATTTGTCTGAATCAAAGTGTGACCAGTCTGCAGGATCCTATTCCGAAGCAAGCATGACATCCCTCTCATCTTGAACACAAGGAGATGATAGACGGAGTGCTGAAACTTTTCAGACACTCACCCTCAGTCATAGATCTGGGTTGAATCCATCATCATTCTTTAGCTCACTTCGCCACCTCAGTTCAGACCCAACTATATGCAAATCAGTCTTGACCCTGTGCCTGCTGGGAACAGTCCAGCCCGAACTGCCAAGCCAGGCCTTACATGAACCGGAAACAAGCATCCTGGGACCGGTTTCTGGGTAGCACCCTTCATCAGCCAGGCTAGCTTGAATCCAGTGGTAAAGTGAGCAAGGGACCCACGTCTGGGCACACCCTGCCAACTTAGGGCGAACAAAGCAAACTCAAGGAGATGATGGACGGAGCGCTGAAACTATTCAGACACTCACCCCCAGTCACAGATCTGGGTTGAATCCATCATCAATCTAAAGAATGATGATGGGTTCAACCCAGATCTGTGACTGGGGGTGAGTGTCTGAAATGTTTCAGCGCTCCGTCCATCATCTCCTTGGGCTGGACTGTTCCCATGAGGCACAGGGTCAAGACTGATTTGCATATAGCTGTGTCTGAACTGAGGTGGCGAAGTGAGCTAAAGAATGATGATGGATTCAACACAGATCTGTGACTGGGGGTGAGTGTCTGAAAAGTTTCAGCGCTCCGTCCATCATCTCCTTGTGTTTGCTTTGTTCGCCCTAAGTTGGTAGGGTATGCCCAGACGTGGGTCCCTTGCTCACTTTGACACTGGATACAAGCTAGCCTGGCTGATGAAGGGTGTTACCCAGAAATTGGTCCCAGGATGCTTGTTTCCGGTTCAGAGAACACCTGGCTTGGCAGTTTGGGCTGGACTGTTCCAATGAGGCACAGGGTCAAGACTGATTTGCATATACCTGGGTCTGAACTGAGGTGGCGAGGTGAGCTAAAGAATGATGATGGATTCAACCCATATCTGTGACTGGGGGTGAGTGTCTGAAAAATTTCAGTGCTCCGTCCATCATCTCCTTGTGTTTGCTTTGTTCGCACTAAGTTGGCAGGGTATGCCCAGACGTGGGTCCCTTGCTCACTTTGCCACTGGATACAAGCTAGCCTGGCTGATGAAGGGTTTTACCCAGAAACAGGTCCCAGGATGCTTGTTTCGGGTTTAGGGAAGACCTGGCTTGGCAGTTCAGGCTGGACTGTTCCCATGAGGCACAGGGTCAAGACTGATTTGCATATAGCTGGGTCTGAACTGAGGTGGCGAAGTGAGCTAAAGAATAATGATGGATTCAACCCAGATCTGTGACTGGGGGTGAGTGTCTGAAAAGTTTCAGCGCTCCGTCCATCATCTCCTTGTGTTTGCTCTGTTCGCCCTAAGTTAGCAGGGTATAACCAGACGTGGGTCCCTTGCTCACTTTGCCACTGGATACAAGCTAGCCTGGCCGATGAAGGGTGTTACCCAGAAACCGGTCCCAGGATGCTTGTTTCCGTGTCAGGGAAGACCTGGCTTGGCAGTTCGGGCTGGACTGTTCCCATGAGGCACAGGATCAAGACTGATTTGCATATAGCTGTGTCTGAACTGAGGTGGCGAAGTGAGCTAAAGAATGATGATGGATTCAACCCAGATCTGTGACTGGGGGTGAGTGTCTGAAAAGTTTCAGCGCTCCGTCCATCATCTCCTTGTGTTTGCTTTGTTTGCCCTAAGTTGGCAGGGTATGCCCAGACGTGGGTCCCTTGCTCACTTTGCCACTGGATACAAGCTAGCCTGGCTGATGAAGGGTGTTACCCAGAAACCGGTCCCAGGATGCTTGTTTCCGGTTCAGGGAAGACCTGGCTTGGCAGTTCGGGCTGGACTGTTCCCATGAGGCACAGGCTCAAGACTGATTTGCATATTGCTGGGTCTGAACTGAGGTGGCGAAGTGAGCTAAAGAATGATGATGGATTCAACCCAGATCTGTGACTGGGGGTGAGTGTATGAAAAGTTTCAGCGCTCGGTCCATCATCTCCTTGTGTTTGCTCTGTTTGCCCTAAGTTGGCAGGGTATAACCAGACGTGGGTCCCTTGCTCACTTTGCCACTGGATACAAGCTAGCCTGGCTGATGAAGGGTGTTACCCAGAAACCGGTCCCAGGATGCTTGTTTCCGGTTCAGGGAAGACCTGGCTTGGCAGTTCAGGCTGGACTGTTGCCATGAGGCACAGGATCAAGACTGATTTGCATATAGCTGGGTCTGAACTGAGGAGGCGAAGTGAGCTAAAGACTGATGATGGATTCAACCCAGATCTGTGACTGGGGGTGAGTGTCTGAAAAGTTTCAACGCTCCGTCCATCATCTCCTTGTGTTTGCTTTGTTCGCCCTAAGTTGGCAGGGTATGCCCAGACGTGGGTCCCTTGCTCACTTTGCCACTGGATACAAGCTAGCCTGGCTGATGAAGGGTGTTACCCAGAAACCGGTCCCAGGATGCTTGTTTCCGGTTCAGGGAAGACCTAGCTTGGCAGTTCGGGCTGGACTGTTCCCATGAGACACAGGGTCAGGACTGATTTGCATATAGCTGGGTCTGAACTGAGGTGGCGAAGTGAGCTAAAGAATGATGATGGATTCAACCCAGATCTGTGACTGGGGGTGAGTGTCTGAAAAGTTTCAGCGCTCCGTCCATCATCTCCTTGTGTTTGCTTTGTTTGCCCTAAGTTGGCAGGGTATGCCCAGACGTGGGTCCCTTGCTCACTTTGCCACTGGATACAAGCTAGCCTGGCTGATGAAGGGTGTTACCCAGAAACCGGTCCCAGGATGCTTGTTTCCGGTTCAGGGAAGACCTGGCTTGGCAGTTCGGGCTGGACTGTCCCAATCCAATGAGGCACAGGGTCAAGACTGATTTGCATATACCTAGGACTGAACTGAGGTGGCGAAGTGAACTAAAGAATGATGATGGATTCAACCCAGATCTGTGACTGGGGGTGAGTGTCTGAAAAGATTCACTGCTCCGTCCATCATCTCCTTGTGTTTGCTTTGTTCGCCCCATGTTGTCAGGGTATGCCCAGAGGTGGGTCCCTTGGTCACTTTTCCACTGGATACAAGCTAGCCTGGCTGAGGAAGGGTGATACCCAGAAACTGGTCCCAGGATGCTTGTTTCCGGTTCAGGGAAGACCTGGCTTGGCAGTTCAGGCTGGTCTGTTCCCATGAGGCACAGGGTCAAGACTGATTTGCAGATAGCTGGGTCTGATCTGAGGTGTCGAATTGAGCTAAAGAGTGATGATGGATTCAACCCAGATCTGTGACTGAGGCTGAGTGTCTGAAAGGTTTCAGCGCTCCGTGCATCATCTCCTTGTGTTTGCTTTGTTCGCCCTAAGTTGGTAGGGTATGCCCAGACGTGGGTCCCTTGCTCACTTTGCCACTGGATACAAGCTAGCCTGGCTGATGAAGGGTGCTACCCAGAAACCGGTTCCAGGATGCTTGTTTCCGGTTCAGGGAAGACCTGGATTGGCAGTTCGGGCTGGACTGTTCCCATGAGGCACAGGGTCAAGACTGATTTGCATATAGCTGGGTCTAAACTGAGGTGGCGAAGTGAGCTCAAGAATGATGATGGATTCAACCCAGATCTGTGACTGGGGGTGAGTGTCTGAAAAGTTTCAGCGCTCCGTCAATCATCTCCTTGTGTTTGCTTTGTTCGCCCTAATTTGGCAGGGTATGCCCAGACGTGGGTCCCTTGCTCACTTTGCCACTGGATACAAGCTAGCCTAGCTGATGAAGGGTGTTACCCAGAAACCGGTCCTAGGATGCTTGTTTCCAGTACAGGGAAGACCTGGCTTGGCAGTTCGGGCTGGACTGTTCCCATGAGGCACATGGTCAAGACTGATTTGCATATAGTTGGGTCTGAACTGAGGTGGCGAAGTGAGCTAAAGAATGATGATGGATTTAACCCAGATCTGTGACTGGGGGCGAGTGTCTGAAAGGTTTCAGCGCTCCGTCCATCATCTCCTTGTGTTTGCTTTGTTTGCCCTAAGTTGGCACGGTATGGCCAGACGTGGGTCCCTTGCTCACTTGCCACTGGATACAGATAGTCTGGCTGATGAAGGGTGTTACCCAGAAACCGGTCCCAGGATGCTTGTTTACGGTTCAGGGAAGACCTGGCTTGGCAGTTCGGGCTGGACTGTTCTCATGAGGCACAGGGTCAAGACTGATTTGCATACAGCTGGGTCTGAACTGAGGTGGCAAAGTGAGCTAAAGAATGATGATGGATTCAATCCAGATCTGTGACTGGGGGTGCGTGTCTGAAAGGTTTCAGTGCTCCGTGCATCATCTCCTTGTGTTTGCTTTGTTCGCCCTAAGTTGGCAGGGTATACCCAGACGTGGTTCCCTTGCTCACTTTGCCTCTGGATACAAGCTAGCCTGGCTGATGAAGGGTGTTACCCAGAAACCGGTCCCAGGATGCTTGTTTCCGGTTCAGGGAAGACCTGGCTTGGCAGTTCGGGCTGGACTGTTCCCAATCCCGTGAGGCACATGGTCAAGACTGATTTGCATATACCTGGGACTGAAGTGAGGTGGCGAAGTGAGCTAAAGAATGATGATGGATTCAACCCAGATCTGTGACTGGGGGTGAGTGTCTGAAAAGTTTCAGTGCTCCGTCCATCATCTCCTTGTGTTTGCTTTGTTCGCCCCAAGTTGTCAGGGTATGCCCAGACGTGGGTCCCTTGGTCACTTTTCCACTGGATACAAGCTAGCCTGGCTGGTGAAGGGTGTTACCCAGAAACTGGTCCCACGATGCTTGTTTCCGGTTCAGGGAAGAACTGGCTTGGCAGTTCGGGCTGGACTGTTCCCATGAGGCACAGGGTCAAGACTGATTTGTAGATAGCTGGGTCTAAACTGAGGTGGCGAAGTGAGCTAAAGAATGATGATGGATTCAACCCAGATCTGTGACTGGGGGTGAGTGTCTGAAAGGTTTCAGCGCTCCGTGCATCATCACCTTGTGTTTGCTTTGTTCGCCCTAAGTTGGTAGGGTATGCCCAGACGTGGGTCCCTTGCTCACTTTGCCACTGGATACAAGCTAGCCTGGCTGATGAAGGGTGCTACCCAGAAACCGGTTCCAGGATGTTTGTTTCCGGTTCAGGGAAGACCTGGCTTGGCAGTTCGGGCTGGACTGTTCCCATGAGACACAGGGTCAAGACTGATTTGCATATAGCTGGGTCTGAACTGAGGTGGCGAAGTGGGCTAAAGAATGATGATGGATTCAACCCAGATCTGTGACTGGGGGTGAGTGTCTGAAATGTTTCAGCGCTCCGTCCATCATCTCCTTGCGTTTGCTTTGTTCGCCCTAAGTTGGCAGGGTATGCCCAGACGTGGGTCCCTCGCTCACTTTGCCACTGGATACAAGCTAGCCTGGCTGATGAAGGGTGTTACCCAGAAACCGGTCCCAGGATGCTTGTTTCCGGTTCACTGAAGACCTGGCTTGGCAGTTCAGGCTGGACTGTTCCCATGAGGCACAGGGTCAAGACTGATTTGCATATAGCTGGGTCTGAACTGAAGTGGCGAAGTGAGCTAAAGAATGATGATGGATTCAACCCAGATCTGTGACTGGGGGTGAGTGTCTGAAAGGTTTCAGCGCTCCGTGCATCATCTCCTTGTGTTTGCTTTGTTCGCCCTAAGTTGGTAGGGTATGCCCAGACGTGGGTCCCTTGCTCACTTTGCCACTGGATACAAGCTAGCCTGGCTGATGAAGGGTGTTACCCAGAAACCGGTTCCAGGATGCTTGTTTCCGGTTCAGGGAAGACCTGGCTTGGCTGTTCGGGCTGGACTGTTCCCATGAGGCACAGGGTCAAGACTGATTTGCATACAGCTGGGTCTAAACTGAGGTGGCGAAGTGAACTAAAGAATGATGATGGATTCAACCCAGATCTGTGACTGGGGGTGAGTGTCTGAAAAGTTTCAGCCCTCCGTCCATCATCTCCTTGTGTTTGCTTTGTTCGCCCTAATTTGGCAGGGTATGTCCAGACGTCGGTCCCTTGCTCACTTTGCCACTGGATACAAGCTAGCCTGGCTGATGAAGGGTGTTACCCAGAAACCGGTCCCAGGATGCTTGTTTCCGGTTCAGGGAAGACCTGGCTTGGCAGTTCGGGCTGGACTGTTCACATGAGGCACAGTGTCAAGACTGATTTGCATATAGCTGGGTCTGAACTGAGGTGGCGAAGTGAGCTAAAGAATGATGATGGATTCAACCCAGATCTGTGACTGGGGGTTAGTGTCTGAAAAGTTTCAGCGCTCCGTCCATCATCTCCTTGTGTTTGCTTTGTTCTCCCTAAGTTGGCAGGGTATGACCAGACGTGGGTCCCTAGCTCACTTTGCCACTGGATGCAAGCTAGTCTGGCTGATGAAGGGTGTTACCCAGAAACCGGTCCCAGGATGCTTGTTTCCGGTTCAGGGAAGACTTGGCTTGGCAGTTCGGCCTGGACTGTTCCCATGAGGCACAGGGTCAAGACTGATTTGCATATAGCTGGGTCTGAACTGAGGTGGCGAAGTGAGCTAAAGAATGATGATGGATTCAACCCAGATCTGTGACTGGGGGTGAGAGTCTGAAAAGTTTCAGCGCTCCGTCCATCATCTCCTTGTGTTTACTTTGTTCGCCCTAAGTTGGCAGGGTATGCCCAGACGTGGGTCCCTTGCTCACTTTGCCACTGGATACAAGCTAGCCTGGCTGATGAAGGGTGTTACCCAGAAACCGGTCCCAGGATGCTTGTTTCCGGTTCAGGGAAGACCTGGCTTGGCAGTTCGGGCTGGACAGTTCCCATGAGGCATAGGGTCAAGACTGATTTGCATATAGCTGGGTCTGAACTGAGGTGGCGAAGTGAGCTAAAGAATGATGATGGATTCAACCCAGATCCGTGACTGGGGGTGAGCGTCTGAAAAGTTTCAGCGCTCCGTCCATCATCTCCTTGTGTTTGCTTTGTTCGCCCTAAGTTGGCAGGGTATGCCCAGACGGGGGTCCCTTGCTCACTTTGCCACTGGATACAAGCTAGCCTGGCTGATGAAGGGTTTTACCCAGAAACCGGTCCCAGGATGTTTTTTCTGGATCAGGGAAGACCTGGCTTGGCAGTACGGGCTGGACTGTTCCCATGAGGCACAGGGTCAAGACTGATATGCATATAGCTGGGTCTGAACTGAGGTGGTGAAGTGACCTAAAGAATAATGATGGATTCAACCCAGATCTGTGACTGGGGGTGAGTGTCTGAAAGGTTTCAGCGCTCCGTGCATCATCTCCTTGTGTTTGCTTTGTTCGCCCTAAGTTGGTAGGGTATGCCCAGACGTGGGTCCCTTGCTCACTTTGCCACTGGATACAAGCTAGCCTGGCTGATGAAGGGTGTTACCCAGAAACCGGTCCCAGGATGCTTGCTTCTGGTTCAGGGAAGACCTGGCTTGGCAGTTCGGGCTGGACTGTTCCCTTGAGGCACAGGGTCAAGACTGATCCAGACGTGGGTCCCTTGCTCACTTTGCCACTGGATACAAGCTAGCCTGGCTGATGAAGGGTGTTACCCAGAAACCGGTCTCAGGATGCTTGTTTCCGGTTCACGGAAGACCTGGCTTGGCAGTTCGGGCTGGACTGTTCCCATGAGGCACAGGGTCAAGACTGATTTGCATATAGTTGGGTCTGAACTGAGGTGGCGAAATGAGCTAAAGAATGATGATGGATTCAACCCATATCTGTGACTGGGGGCGAGTGTCTGAAAGGTTTCAGCGCTCCGTCCATCATCTCCTTGTGTTTGCTTTGTTCGCCCTAAGTTGGCAAGGTATGCCCAGACGTGGGTCCCTTGCTCACTTTGCCACTGGATACAAGATAGCCTGGCTGATGAAGGGTGTTACCCAGAAACCAGTTCCAGGATGCTTGTTTCCGGTTCAGGGAAGACCTGGCTTGGCTGTTCGGGCTGGACTGTTCCCATGAGGCACAGGGTCAAGACTGATTTGCATACAGCTGGGTCTAAACTGAGGTGGCGAAGTGAGCTAAAGAATGATGATGGATTCAACCCAGATCTGTGACTGGGGGTGAGTGTCTGAAAAGTTTCAGCCCTCCGTCCATCATCTCCTTGTGTTTGCTTTGTTCGCCCTAATTTGGCAGGGTATGTCCAGACGTCGGTCCCTTGCTCACTTTGCCACTGGATACAAGCTAGCCTGGCTGATGAAGGGTGTTACCCAGAAACCGGTCCCAGGATGCTTGTTTCCGGTTCAGGGAAGACCTGGCTTGGTAGTTCGGGCTGGACTGTTCACATGAGGCACAGTGTCAAGACTGATTTGCATATAGCTGGGTCTGAACTGAGGTGGCGAAGTGAGCTAAAGAATGATGATGGATTCAACCCAGATCTGTGACTGGGGGTTAGTGTCTGAAAAGTTTCAGCGCTCCGTCCATCATCTCCTTGTGTTTGCTTTGTTCTCCCTAAGTTGGCAGGGTATGCCCAGACGTGGGTCCCTAGCTCACTTTGCCACTGGATGCAAGCTAGCCTGGCTGATGAAGGGTGTTACCCAGAAACCGGTCCCAGGATGCTTGTTTCCGGTTCAGGGAAGACTTGGCTTGGCAGTTCGGCCTGGACTGTTCCCATGAGGCACAGGGTCAAGACTGATTTGCATATAGCTGGGTCTGAACTGAGGTGGCGAAGTGAGCTAAAGAATGATGATGGATTCAACCCAGATCTGTGACTGGGGGTGAGTGTCTGAAAAGTTTCAGCGCTCCGTCCATCATCTCCTTGTGTTTACTTTGTTCGCCCTAAGTTGGCAGGGTATGCCCAGACATGGGACCCTTGCTCACTTTGCCACTGGATACAAGCTAGCCTGGCTGATGAAGGGTGTTACCCAGAAACCGATCCCAGGATGCTTGTTTCCGGTTCAGGGAAGACCTGGCTTGGCAGTTCGGGCTGGACTGTTCCCATGAGGCACAGGGTCAAGACTGATTTGCATATAGCTGGGTCTGAACTGAGGTGGCGAAGTGAGCTAAAGAATGATGATGGATTCAACCCAGATCCGTGACTGGGGGTGAGCGTCTGAAAGGTTTCAGCGCTCCGTCCATCATCTCCTTGTGTTTGCTTTGTTCGCCCTAAGTTGGCAGGGTATGCCCAGACGTGGGTCCCTTGCTCACTTTGCCACTGGATACAAGCTAGCCTGGCTGATGAAGGGTGTTACCCAGAAACCGGTCCCAGGATGCTTGTTTCCGGTTCAGGGAAGACCTGGCTTGGCAGTTCGGGCTGGACTGTTCCCATGAGGCACAGGGTCAAGACTGATATGCATATAGCTGGGTCTGAACTGAGGTGGTGAAGTGAGCTAAAGAATAATGATGGATTCAACCCAGATCTGTGACTGGGGGTGAGTGTCTGAAAGGTTTCAGCGCTCCGTCCATCATCTCCTTGTGTTTGCTTTGTTCGCCCTAAGTTGGCATGGTATGCCCAGACGTGGGTCCCTTGCTCACTTTGCCACTGGATACAAGATAGCCTGGCTGATGAAGGGTGTTACCCAGAAACTGGTCCCAGGATGCTTGTTTACGGTTCAGGGAAGACCTGGCTTGGCAGTTCGGGCTGGACTGTTCCCATGAGGCACAGGGTCAAGACTGATTTGCATATAGCTGGGTCTGAACTGAGGTGGCGAAGTGAGCTAAAGAATTATGATGGATTCAACCCAGATCTGTGACTGGGGGTGAGTGTCTGAAAAGTTTCAGCGCTCCGTCCATCATCTCCTTGTGTTTGCTTTGTTCGCCCTAATTTGGCAGGGTATGCCCAGATGTGGGTCCCTTGCTCACTTTGCCACTGGATACAAGCTAGCCTGGCTGATGAAGGGTGTTACCCAGAAACCGGTCCCAGGATGCTTGTTTCCGGTTCAGGGAAGACCTGGCTTGGCAGTTCGGGCTGGACTGTTCCCATGAGGCACAGGGTCAAGACTGATTTGCATATAGCTGGGTCTGAACTGAGGTGGCGAAGTGAGCTAAAGAATGATGATGGATTCAATCCAGATCTGTGACTGGGGGTGAGTGTCTGAAAGGTTTCAGCGCTCCGTCCATCATCTCCTTGTGTTTGCTTTGTTCGCCCTAAGTTGGCAGGGTATGCCCAGACGTGGGTCCCTTGCTCACTTTGCCATCTGGATACAAGCTAGCCTGGCTGATGAAGGGTGTTACCCAGAAACCGGTCCCAGGATGCTTGTTTCCGGTTCAGGGAAGACCTGGCTTGGCAGTTCGGGCTGGACTGTTCCCATCCGTGAGGCACATGAGTCAAGACTGATTTGCATATAGCTGGGTCTGAACTGAGGTGGCGAAGTGAGCTAAAGAATGATGATGGATTCAACCCAGATCTGTGACTGGGGGTGAGTGTCTGAAAAGTTTCAGCGCTCCGTCCATCACCTCCTTGTGTTTGCTTTGTTCGCCCTACGTTGGCAGGGTATGTCCAGACGTGGGTCCCTTGCTCACTTTGCCACTGGATACAAGCTAGCCTGGCTGATGAAGGGTGTTACCCAGAAACCGGTCCCAGGATGCTTGTTTCCGGTTCAGGGAAGACCTGGCTTGGCAGTTCGGGCTGGACTGTTCCCATGAGGCACAGGGTCAAGACTGAGTTGCATATAGCTGGGTCTGAACTGAGGTGGCGAAGTGAGCTAAAGAATGATGATGGATTCAACCCAGATCTGTGACTGGGGGTGAGTGTCTGAAAAGTTTCAGCCATCTGTCCATCATCTCCTTGTGTTTCCTTTGTTCGCCCTAATTTGGCAGGGTATGTCCAGACGTGGGTCCCTTGCTCACTTTGCCACTGGATACAAGCTAGCCTGGCTGATGAAGGGTTTTACCCAGAAACCGGTCCCAGGATGCTTTTTGTCCGGTTCAGGGAAGACCTGGCTTGGCAGGACGGGCTGGACTGTTCCCATGAGGCACAGGGTCAAGACTGATATGCATATAGCTGGGTCTGAACTGAGGTGGTGAAGTGAGCTAAAGAATGATGATGGATTCAACCCAGATCTGTGACTGGGGGTGAGTGTCTGAAAAGTTTCAGCGCTCCATCCATCATCTCCTTGTGTTTGATCCCTCTCATCTTGTCCATGAAAATCAGACTTCCTCGTCCCAAGATGATACTCTGCTCAAATGCCAAATGTGGCTGCTGCTCATTTTGACTGCATTGTCAAACATCATCACAATTCTTCTAGCTCAGAAAATGTAAACCATTCTCTTGCCTCAACTGGGGCATGAATCCTAACAATGCCACCCACCATACCATTCAAACTTTTCACTCTTTTCCTCAGATCATACCATTTTCTCCTTTCATATACTTTTCTCACTTATGTAGTCCTCTAGCTATCAGACACATACACATCCTTTCTCCCAGTTCATCCAACTTGTAGGTAAATGAGGCAACAGTCTATACACCACCAAAGAACCTTTTTCCAATCAAGCCAATTGGATGCTTTTCTTGATGGTGTGGATACAACTATCAACCATGCCATTGCTTTCAGGATGCAATAAGGAGCACATTTTATGATTGATTCCACTGCATAAGAAAAAACTTCTGCAACCTCCTTCGAACAAACCTGAATGCCATTATCTGTTAATAATTCCCTTTAAAACCCCTCTGGTCAAAACAAACCACCAAAAAAATGAATGACCATTTTAGAAGTGATATTGTTCACACTTGAAACCTCAGGTTACCTTGAGAAAAGATCCATGGCAACAATCAAGTACGAAGTTACTCCTTGTCTTTCAATGGGCCCAAAATATAAACCGAGGTCTCTTCCTAGGGTCAATAGGGCAGATCTCTTTAGATCGTAGGAGCAACTATTGTGCTGCACACCTTATCAGTAGCATTATACTACCTATAATGTCTCACAATTCATTCCAACTCCAAATCAACTCATGGCCATCAAATACCTTCATGGAGATGCTTCTTGGTTTTTACCACCTCCAGATGGCCTTCAAGGGCTAAACGGGCTACCTTTGTCCTCAAAGAAACAGGGGCCACTAACCTTGTGCACCAAATACAAGGTTATCCCTTTCAGCAGTTCCAATCCTCACTTCAAAGAAAGGCCTCCCTTAACCTCGTCTTGTCAGGCCAACTAGCCCTCATTAACTTCAACAATCTGCAAGACAGTTATCCTTCTCCATGACTTCCTTCCATTCCTTTTCTAGGATGGCACCTGTGTGACAACACACTCTCTTTACACCACACATCTTTCTCTTAGTTGTCCTCATCGGAAGCTGATGAGCTCGCAACCAACCTTTAAAGACAGATGGAAGCACTATTGGTGATCCTCCGGATGTACTCAACACTGAAGGTGTATACTTGGAGTTCAACAACCCACCTCCAAATCTAAGCTGCACAGAGTCAAGCCCCTTTTTTGTGAGTATCCCCTTAAGTGGTTTGTGGTTAGATTGAATTACAAAAGTATTTCCTCAGAGAACTCCCCAAAATTTCTTGACCGCCCAACTGACCACAAAAGTTTCCATTTCAATAACAGAACAACAGAATAGTTAAATTCAGCACCTCTCAAACTCATTGAAGCAGATGTAATAACTTTCTCACCTTCACCATGTCTATGCAAAAATGCTGTACCCAATCATTTCCCATTAGCATTGGTCACATGCCTTAAGCTCTGGTGCATCAGTAAATCCTTTGCTGAACAGATCAAATTCTGCCTAGCACTTGTACTCCATTGGAAACTTAAAAGGCCCCTTTGGAGTAATAAAACTAATGAGATCTTGAGAACACATTTACTTTAATTTTGTGGTACTGCAAGCCTAATGTAGTGAATAACTAGGCCACCGTTAACGTTGAGAACATCTCTGCAAGGTTGGGGAAGGTAAAACTGTCAAGAACTACCTCCTTATTTAATCCCCTTAGGTCTAGGCGATGTCTCCACCAGATGTTCGTGCAACCACGACCTAAACCAACTATTCTGTCACTACTACTGTCACAATTACACCCTCTTCACACAAACTGACAATTCACATTTCACTGACTCTTGCACATTATATGGCATCCTTCAAACCTTAGCTACTGTAGGCAAAGCTGGTTTCTTTAATTTAATCTGACGAGAATAATTGGGCAGGAAAACCAATTTAGAGCTGAAAATCTTGGGGTACAATACAGATAAACAATACAGAAAAACAAACAGGAAAAATTCAAGGAGATGACCAAAATGAAAACTCTTCACAATGACCAATTATTCTGCGGCACTGACAACCTCTCCAAAGCCACCAACGAAAATTTAACCATCTCAATAAAGAATGGAGAGAGACAGATCTGGAATAAAAATCCAATAAAAAGGAGATAACACCAAAGGAAAATCACTGGTCCTGGATTTCGGGGAACCTAAATAGCCATAAGCAAGGAAGGGAAAATAAACTCCCTTTTTAACAGATGCTTGAGCATCGTATCTTGGAACATAGCAGGGAAAAACCCAGAGAAGTTAGCAATGATAATGGAAAACACTCCAGCGATGGTGTCTCTACAAGAAACCTGGACAACAAATCTTTTGATCAAAACGACTACTTCGTTTACGACGTACCAGCAGAACCTGTAAGTAGAGGTCACTCTAAAGGCGGACTTGCAATTCTTCTGCGTGAAGATTTCTATTGGGATCCGGTAGTTATCAACATGCATTTGATGAATGTGCAATGTATTAAGGTCAAGCACTGGAACGAAAATATGGACATTTCTCAAGATCTAATAATTTTCAATGTCTATATCCCTGTAGTATTGTGTATGTGTTCTTGGAGCGCTCTCGTGCTACCGGCGCGAGAGTGACTCGTGCTGCATGTGTCCTTTCAAACTCCGCTCCACGATCGGGTGCAGAACGATGCGTGCCAGGATTCTACCAACGTGAATCAGTTGGTGGAGATCCTGGTACGCAGCGGGAGCGCCCGGCTGTGGGTGTTCTTGAACTTGAAATAAACCTGAATTTTACTTACCGGATTGCCTCTAAGAGAATCTTCATTACATTTGGCGATGATCGGGACTTTGTCCACGCATCCGGCACCCACCAGCCAAATTCAAAACTTCATGGAAGCATTTGCGAAGCATCGCCGCTCTCTGCTCTTCATTACTCGACAGTGAAGGATTCTTCACTTCAGCGACGAACGGACTCCGCTTCTCCCACATCTTCTTTGGTGAATTTCAGGAGAATCCGAGTTGTTGTGTCACCCCGCCTCTCCAGCGTCATCATTGCTGCGTGATGTCACTGTAGCCCCGCCCCCTCAGCGTCATCACTTCGGCGGCGGCCATCTTTGTTTGGGCTACACTTCAAGTCTTCGGATCCCTAACATCTCATTCACACGCAGGTATGATCCAGCCTGTTTGCTTACACGGTGACAGGCACACCTTTAATTTTTAGAGTTTCTTCACAAATTGAACCTTTATACACGGTGATAGGCTCACCATATCCATTATTTACAAAGTTTCTCCAATTATTGAGCCTTCATACACGGTGATAGGCTCACCTCATTCACCTGTTCTTCACCACTGTTTTCTCACCTTGGGGTATACTTACTGAATGACTGATACATTTAAACAATTTAAGAGTACAAACATATTTTACTTGTTGTTTTATTGTTATTTATTGCTTACTTACTGAAAGTTATGGCTACTTCTCAGCAATTTGCTCAACCTCCTCCTTTTTACAACACCCAGGTAAACCCAGTATTCCTTGGCGTCAATGGGTTAAAGCTTTTGAAAATCATATTGTTGCCATAGACGCTGTAGAATTTTCTCCTGCTCGCAAGGTTGCAATTCTTTATGTCTGTTTGGGACTTGCAGCACAGCATGTGTTTGAAAACTTACCTAAGTTTCCCACTCCCCCTGGTGAAGCTGGGGATGCAGATCATTGGAATCCCTACAAAGAAGCTTTATCTCGCCTGGCAAGACACTATGACCAAGAAGCAAACATAATGCTTGAAAGACATAACTTCAACAGAAGAAAACAACGCGAGGATGAATCAGTCGATGAGTATATTGCTGCATTACGAGTTCTTGCATCAACTTGTGAGTTTGAGTCAGATCCAGAGATCTATATACGTGATCAATTTGTCTTCTCTTGCTATTCGAGGAAAATACAAGAGCGCCTTCTCAGCTGCAGAAAACCATCTTTACAAGACACAATTGATATCGCAAAGAGCATTGAGAGGTCTATTGTTACCTCTAAAGTTCTTCAACAAGATCAATCCATCAACTCTTTCAAGTCAACTTCATTTGATCCTGGAAATTCCGTTAATGCTGTTAACGTGAACAAATCTTTTAAACAACCTTTTAAAAAAGGGAACACAATTTGCTTTAGATGTGGTTCCAGATCACATCTTGGCAACTATCCTATGTGTCCCGCTTCAGGAAAGAAATGTGTTTTATGCAAAAAAATCGGTCATTTCCAAGGTGTTTGTAGATCTGCCAAGAGACCTACCAGAGTCAATAGTGTGGAATTTACAGAATCTCTCGAAGATTGTACTGACCAATTTCATGACATGATTGTTTCAATTGAATGTAATTCGGTTTTCAATCCACACTATGTCAAAGGTCCATTAGGTGTTGCATTATTTGGAAAAATTGAGATTCCAATTATGGCAGATCCTGGTTCACCTATAACCATTTTATCTGATGTCAAGTTTCTTGAGAAATGGCAAGGTTCCATTGGGTTGACCAAAACAGATATCAATCCAAAAGCATTTGGAGAATTTGATATAGAAATGATGGGTTACTTTAATTCAAGGTTAGAATGTCTAGGAAGGTCAATTTATACTAAAGTTTATGTCGCAGTCAGAGGACGCAATATAGTTGGCTGGCAGGACCTTGCTAGAATGGGTTTGCACCTTGTTCCTGGTTCAGATAATCCAATTGTGCTTGGTGATCTTCCTCAAGGTTATTCCCCAGCTGGTTGGTCAGAAAATGAAGAAAGCACATTGGATTGTGTCAATATCATTGATCATTCACATGATGTCAAAAAGTTTTGGACTTGTTTCCTAATTTGTTTTCCAACAAGTTAGGCACTGTCAAGGGATTTCAACATCAAATAAAACTTAAGCCTCATGCTCAACCTTTTGTACATAAGGTTCGCCCTTTACCCCTTAGTGCCAGGGATGAGCTTAAGTCAGTACTAAAGAAGTTATGTGATGAAGAAGTCATTGCACCATGTGACTCTTCAGAATGGGTTTCTCCCATCGTTATTGTCCGGAAAAAATCTGGTGAGGTCGGGTTATGTGCGGACTTACGCACCTTAAATAAACACATTTTAATCGATTGTCATCCCCTCCCCAAAATCCATGAACTTCTGGCCAGTTTAGGGGTGCCAAATTCTTTCCATAATAGACCTGCGCTCAGCCTATCACCAGATTCAGTTGACAAAAGATTCACAGGACCTCACCACTTTCGTTACACCTTTCGGGGTCTACAAATATCTCAGACTTCCCTTCGGTCTGGCCTCCGCGGCCAGCGTTTTTCAGAAAATGATGGACAATCTTTTTCAAGACACGCCGGGAGTTCAGGCCTATCAAGATGACATTCTTGTTTTTGCCAATGATTGGGAAACACATTTAAAAAATCTTACTTGTGTTTTAAGCAAATTGAATGATGCAGGAATGACCATCAGATCTGACAAATGTCAATTTGGCACACAACAGTTGGATTACTTAGGCCATACTTTGTCATCTCAAGGAATCAAACCAAAGTTATCACTTATCAAGGCCATCAGTCATGCTGTTCCCCCTAAAGACAAGGATTCTCTTCGATCATTTTTGGGATTGGCAGAGTACTATGCCCGCTTTGTTAAGGGATATGCTCAAACTGTTGAGCCTTTGCGTGCCTTATTGCGCAAAGGATCAAAGTTTCTTTGGTCTGATGAAGTTTCATCTTCATTTGATTAAACCAAAAAACTCATTGTTGAAGCACCCGCACTTCATGCTTTTCAAGATGATTCTAAGGGGCATATTTACGTTCCCTGGCGCATCCCTGCATATCAGCAGGGATGCGCCAGGGAAAATGCGTCACGCAAGTTTACCCTTGCGCCACGTCCGATGCGCCGCATTTACAATGCGGCGCATCGTGGCGTAAGGATAAGCAGATGCGTGACGCATCTGCTGGCGGAAGGTTGGCGCAGTGCTGAAGTTGTGTCGCAAGCGCGACGCAACTCCAGCACTGTTCCAACCTTCCCTATCCCTAACATGGTGCGTCAATCCTTACGCCTGCTTGAAGCAGGCGAAGGATTTGACGCACCAGCTGTCCGAGAAAGTGACTGCGTGAAATCTTGTAGATTTCACTACGTCACTCTTCCGAGGCGTTCCTGCGCCGAACGCCCCCTGCGCCAGTACGCCCACATGAAACCTGACGCAGGTTTCATGTGGCGCAGGGGTTTACTACGTGACGCATCTCCCTAGATGCGTCACGTTGTAAATATAGCGCAACGCGGCGCATGGTTTGCGTCGCCGCTGCGTCACATGCGTGACGCAACGGCGGCGCAAAAGTGGCGCAAGGGGCTTGTAAATATGCCCCTTAGTGTTTTATTATGGTGGATGCTAGCCTTACAGGGTTGGGTGCAGTTCTTGGTCAGTGGGTCGCTGGAAAGGAACACACTATAGCATTTTCATCAAGAATGCTTAAGTCTTCTGAGACTCATTACAGTACAATTGAACGCGAGGCGCTCGCCTGCGTTTGGGCAATTGAGAAGTTTAGAAATTACATTTGGGGGCGTGAATTTGAATTGTTCACCGACCACAAACCCCTTACACATTTGCTCAGTGGCAATGGGCTTGGGAGGACCTCAGCCAGGTTGGTCAGATTACTTTCAAAAGTGCAAGAATTTCATTTCTCCATCAAGCATATTTCTGGTGGAAAGAATTTCAGGGCTGATTGCCTTTCTCGCATGGCATTTCAGGATATTTCAGATGTTGAGAGTTTTGAAATTACAGAGTGTGTGGTGGCGGCACTTGATGCTGTTAGAGAATGCCCAAATATTTCTGAACAAGTATGGCTGGAAGCTTATGGCAGGGATGATATTCTTAAACTTGTCATGGAATATATTGTTAAGGGTTGGCCTGAAAGCAGGAAACTTTGCAATGAGTTATAGGCCTTTTCCATGGTTGCCTCTGAACTCTCCTTGGTCAATGGTATGGTTATGTGACATGATTCTTTTGTTCCCCCGGCAAGTTTAAGAGAAGATATCATTAAATGTGCACATCATGGTCATTTAGGCATTTCAAAAACCTCACAACTCATTAAGTTATATTATTGGTGACCATCTTTAGAAGCCCAGGTCAAGTTTCATATTGATTCATGTCCAGAATGCCTCTTGTCAGACAAGAAATGGAAAGTCATGAACACACCCTTACATCCTGTTCCATTTCCGAACAAACCTTGGGACAAGGTTGGGGTAGATTTCTCGGGTCCTTATGACCTTTTATCTCATGACTTAAAGTTTTTGATCTTGTTGATTGATTATCATTCAAAATGGATTTATCATATGTTTTGTGATTCACCCAGTTCCACTAATGCCATCAAATTTCTGAGGAAAGTGTTTTCCATTGAGGGTTCACCTTCCATTATGGTTACTGACAATGGTTCACATTTCATTTCTCAGAAATTTTCTGCATTTTTAGCAGAGAAGGATGTCAATCATTTCAAGGTTGCCTTATATTCACCATCTTCCAATGGTTTGGTGGAAAGGGCAAACAGATTAGTCAAGGATGCCATTCAAGCAGCCCTTTCCTCAGGAAACGATGTTCAAGATTTCCTTGATGACAAATTATGGTCATACAACATTTCGCCACATTGCACCACTGGTCTTCCACCTTTTTCTCTATTGAGAGGTAGAAATGTTCACACTACTTTGTGTCCCAATTGGTTGCAAGATAAGCATTTCAAAGATACACCTGTCGATAAAAATCTTGCGTCTCGTGTTTTAGAAAAACAAGGTTACATGAAATCTGTTCATGATCAAGGAAAAATGTTTAACAATACTGATTTGAAATTCAATGATTGGGTTCTCATTAAAAATCCCAAAAAGGTGTCTAAGGGGCAGTCTAAGTTTTCTTCACCTGTACAAGTCACAAATGTGAGCAAAGGCTCAGCACTACTTGGTCCCAGGGGATGGTGGTGTGAGAAGTTGGCCTGGCATATGCTGTCCACTAATTATAGTGGGCACCTTGCACCAGTCCAAATCGACTCTTATGGTAGGTAGGTTAAAGACAACCTTATTGAAAGCTATCCTAGTGGTAGCTGTGGAGAGCAGCCTTCAGGCTAAGTCTTGAAGGAATGTAAAGCAGCTTGTTTTACCAGTCTATAATCTCTTGAGTGACCAAATGAAAGAGCACCACACCAGGTATATATTCAAAATATATGTATTTATTACTAAACACACCCCTCTAGTCTCTTTATGAGGCTAGAGTTCAAAGTACATAGGTTATAAGATCTTAAATCACAGTAATAGCACAAATACACGTTTGGGCCCTAGGGGCGTACCAAACCATATACCAATAAAGTGGTATGCGAACCACGACTGAACTAGACACTAGGCCTAGAGCCTCTAGAAGTGCTTGGACCACAAGGAACCACCCAAGGTAGTGACACAGGGGACCCACGGGAGACGCGTGCAGTGTAAATACACAACCGCGATACGCCGTTAACTTCTATGGAGAAAGTCGGGATCGGGAAAATAGAGGAAAGGGACACTTAAAAGAGGACTAGGACAAAACCCTTTGAGATCTAGGACTTTGAAGAGTCTCTACCCACGGGAGCACCGGAGTACTCGTGTTACCTCACCCAGGGAAGCCGGGTGCATAGGTGCCTTTCGGGGTCGGGTTTCGTCGTCGGTTCTTATGGCGATCTGCTGCAAAGTGCTGCTGGCGACCAGGAGAAAAGTGTCCGGGTGGATCCAAGAGTGGATCGGAGTTCTGAAGAACCTGAAAGCAGAGGGGACAGAGTCTGGGTCACTAGCCAGTGACCAGGGAGGCGATGGACAGATGCCCACCGATGTCGAGTGCTTCAGGTTCGATGACGGTCGTCTTGACTCTTCAGCCACGAGGTCCGGGAGGCGTTGTTGGCGACCAGGAGCAGGATTCGGGCTGCTGCTCGATGTCTGTCGAGTGCAGAGGTGTCGGCGACCAGATTGGACCCAACAAGCCTTGGCAACGGCAAGTCTCGAGTAAGATGTAGATCGTCGATGATGCAGACCAGCAAGGTCTGGGGGACTCACCCAGCGAGGGTAAGTGAGGGCAGGCCTGGAGCAACCAGACTGCCAAGTAAAGAAAAGATTGGCCTTCGTTAAGGGCTACTAGCCAACGGGCTAGCAACCGCGAAGGAGCCTCGTGACGCCGCACGTGGAGCTGGCTTACAGGACACTCGTGGAGTGGGGGCCAGTGATCTTCGGTGCAGGTGGTGCTGGAGGCTAGGGCTACTCGGAGCCCAAAGCACGACTTCTTGGGAGACCCAGAAGATGGTGCACTTGCAAATGTGCTCGGTGTAAAGGGGTCACGGTCTCAAGTCACCCACGATAGCCACGGGCCTCAGCTTTGCTGGGGACTCAGGGTAGCCTCGGGGAAGTCTGAGAATCCACCTCTGGTGATGCGATGACTTCGGCGTCCGACGGGAGCTTCAGTGATGCGAACCGGACAGATGCTTCTTTGGTGCCTGCCAAGCAGGGGAGTCACTCCTTGACCCCAAGGGAGATTCTTCAGTCCTCTAATCGTGAGTAGAGCGTCGAAGGTCCAGGATTCTGTTTCAGAGTTTCGTCCAGGTATATCTAAAGTCCTAGGGACTGGGTTCCTACCTTTATTCTAAAAATAGGGGATGGACTACTCTGTGGCCCCACCTATGGGTGGGTCAGGGCAAAGGGGTGGCTACACCCCTTTCCCTTTGTCCAGTTAGCACCAAAGCAGGGGCTGCAAGCCCCTGATCCGGTTTGAACTGGGGTATGCACAGGGACACCAAATGTGCCCCCAGTGCAGGACTTCAAAGCACCCGAAAGTGCTCCCGCCCAGCCCCAATACACATTGTCCTGTCTGGGGAGGTGGTCACACCTCCCTGGGACAGGAAACCTATTGTCCAGGCCTCCCCTGCCGGAGTTTCGTCCAGCAGCAGGAGGCCAGACTCGTGTCTGTGGCAGCAGCATCCATTTTGTGATGCCAGGGCTCTGGAAAGAAGTTACCGGACTCGTCAGAGTTAACATGCCTTTCCCTCTAGAAGGGTGGAATGCTACCCCCGCCGCCAGGATTGGCGGGGGGTAGTATTCCAAGATGTTTGACACCAAACACGACATGTTTAGGTGCAGCCATTCCATAGTTAGCATTTTACCGCGAGGATATAATGCGTTTAAGAGTATATGGTCAGGCTGCACTACAAACAGCATCAGAGATGGTCTCCGAACGCTGCAGAGGGGCCCTGCTCATGCAGGGGCACCCTCTCACATAGGAACCATGCACTCTGCCTTTAGGATTGATAAGGCCTGCCTTAGGAGTGACTTATAGGTTTATATGTGTGTATGCATTTAGTGATATAGGTAACCTATACCACAGTAAGGGGTGCATGCACCACCTTACCCAGGCTGCAGTAGCAGACCTGTGGTGTCAGTTTGGATGGCCTTCCAGGGGTGGCATAATACATGCTGCAGCCCCTGGCAGGCCTCTGAGGTACCTATGCCCTTGGTACATAGTATACCATATACTAGGGACTTATAAGGGCACTCCAGATCCCAATCAGTGATGTGCCTAAGGCACATGGAAACCATTTTAAAGAGGAAGCAGCTAGGCTGGGGTTCTGATTAGCAGGGCCCCAGCCAGACTAATGTCGAAAACCAGTGAAGTATCAGCAAAAAGTGGGGGTACCCATGTGAAGCAGATCCTACTCTCCTACACAACCCCCCCAAACGTAGGGACATTAAACTAACCTTGCCCAGTTAAGTCTTCATGTTCTAAGTGGAAATACCTAGAGAGTCCATCTGCATTCGCATGGTTACTCCCAGGCCTATGTTCCACTGTAAAGTCCATCCCCTGTAGGGAAATGGACCACCTAAGCAGTTTGGGGTTTTCACCCTTCATTTGTTTTAGCCATAAGAGGGGCTTATGGTCTGTCTGAACCAGGAAGTGTGTACCAAACAAGTATGGCCTCAACTTCTTCAGAGCCCAGACCACAGCAAAGGCCTCCCTCTCTATGGCTGACCAACGTTTCTCTCTAGGGGTCAGCCTTCTGCTAATAAAAGCTACTGGCTGATCCTGACCTTCTTCATTCAATTGTGACAGTACAGCCCCTACCCCCAATTCAGATGCATCTGTTTGAACAATGAACTTCTTGGAGTAATCAGGACTCTGCAGAATTGGAGCAGTGCACATGGCCTGCTTGAGGTCATCAAATGCCTTTTGACAGCTAGCTGTCCACTGAACCTTTTGGGCATTTTCTTAGAAGTTAAGTCATTCAAGGGTGTCACTATTGATCCATACCCCTTGACAAATCTCCTATAGTACCCAGTCAGGCCTAAGAAGGCTCTCACCTGAGTCTGGGTAGTGGGAGCAGTCCAGTCCATGATGGTCTGGATCTTGCTCTGCAAAGGTTGAACCTGGCCTCCACCCACAAGGTGGCCCAGGTACACAACCTGACTCTGCCCTATCTGGCACTTGGTGGCCTTGATAGTCAGGCCTGCCTTTTGCAGGGCCTGTAAAACATTCCTGAGGTGGACCAGGTGATCCTCCCAGGTGGAGCTAAAGACAGCAATATCATCTAGATAAGCTGCACTATAGGCCTCCAGTCCTGTGAGAACTGTGTTCACCAACCTCTGGAAAGTGGCAGGTGCATTTTTCAGACCAAAGGGCATTACCACAAATTGATAATGCCCACTAGGGGTTGAAAATGCTGTTTTGGGCTTTGCAGTATCATCTAGTCTGATCTGCCAGTAGCCAGCTGTTAGGTCAAATGTGCTGAGATACTTGGCAGAGGCCAAAGTATCTATGAGCTCATCTGCCCTGGGTATTGGATGGGCATCAGTCCTAGTGACTGCATTGAGGCCCCTGTAGTCTACACAAAACCTCATCTCTCTTTTCCCACCACTGGTGTGAGGTTTGGGTACTAGGACTACTGGACTAGCCCAAGGGCTATCTGAGGGCTCAATCACTCCCAATTCCAACATCTTCTGGACTTCAGTCCTGATACAGTCCCTGACATGGTCAGGTTGCCTATAAATCTTGTTTTTAATAGGCAGACTGTCCCCAGTGTCCACTTCATGAGTGCACCAGGTGGTCTGACTGGGTGTCAGTGAAAACATATGCCTAAACTGATTGAGGACTTGCCTGCAATCAGTTTGTTGCTAGGTAGTGAGGCTGCCTGCCAAGGCTACACCATCAACTGACCCATCGTCAGGGTTCTGTGAGAGCAGGTCAGGGAGTGGGTCACTCTCTTCCTCCTGCCCTTCATCAGTAGCCGTGAGCAAGCCCATGTCTGCCCTGTCCACATATGGCTTAAGTCTGTTGACATGGAGAACCCTTTGGGGACTCCTGGGTGTTCCCAGGTCCACTAAGTAAGTGACCTCACCCTTCTGCTCAACAATAGTGTGGGGTCCACTCCATTTGTCTTGGAGAGCTGCTGGGGCCACTGGCTCCAACACCCACACCTTCTGTCCTGGCTGGTAAACAGTCAGAACAGCCTTTTGGTCATGCCAGGCCTTCTGAAGTTCCTGGCTAGCCTCAAGGTTTTTGGTTGCCTTTTTCATGTACTCAGCCATCCTGGAGCGGAGACCAAGTACATAGTCCACTATATCTTGCTTTGGGGGCTTGAGAGGTAACTCCCATCCTTCCTTCACCAAGCACAGTGGACCCCTCACAGGGTGGCCAAACAGAAGTTCAAAAGGGCTGTACCCAACCCCCTTCTGAGGCACCTCCCTATATGCGAATAAAAGGCAGGGCAAGAGTATGTCCCATCTACGCCTAAGCTTTTCTGGGAGCCCTTTAATCATGCCCTTCAAGGTTTTGTTGAATCTCTCAACTAAACCATTGCATTGTGGGTGATAGGGTGTGGTGAACTTATAAGTAACTCCACACTCCTTCCACATTGCCTTTAAGTACCCAGACATGAAGTTTGCACCCCTGTCTGATACCACCTCCTTAGGAAAGCCCACTCTTGAGAAAATTCCCAGGAGGGCCCTTGCCACCACAGGTGCTGTAGTGGTCCTAAGGGGTATAGCCTCTGGGTACCTGGTGGCATGATCCACTACCACCAGTATAAATCTGTGCCCAGATGCTGTTTGGGGATCCATGGGACCAACAATGTCAATCCCTACCCTCTCAAAGGGCACCCCCACCACAGGTAGTGGTATCAGGGGGGCCTTTGTAGTGCCACCTGCTTTGCCACTGGCTTGGCAGGTTACACAGGAGCGACAAAACTCCTTACTGTCTTCAGACATGTGGGGCCAGTGAAAGTGAGGGACAATTCTGTCCCAAGTCTTGTTCTGGCCCAGGTGTCCTGCTAAGGGAATATCATGGGCTAGGGTCAATAGGAAGCCCCTGAACTTCAAAGGTATTACCAACCTCCTGGTAGCACCAGGCTTGGGGTCTCTACTCTCTGAGTACAGGAGTCCATCATCCCAATACACTGTATGGGGACCACTAGCTTTCCCAGCAGCCTCAGCAGCAGCTTGCTGTCTGAGGGGTTCAAGGGAGGGGCAGCTCTGCTGCTCCTGGCTCAGATCTGCCCTAGAAGGTCCCCCTGTCCCCAAGAACTCAACCTGGTCAGGTTCAAGTTCCTCTGGGACAGTTCCTTCTTCAGGGCTGAGATCATCCTCCTCAGGGGACTGATCTTCCTCCTGAGCCAAGGGGAAGGCACTGCCTTAACCCTACTACTCCTCCTCTTGGAAGGCACTTGGTCCATTCTTCCAGAATCCAAGGCCTGTTCAGTTTTAGACAGTTTAGCTTGTGACCTGGTCACAGCAAACACATCTGCAGGGATCCCCAGCATTTCTGCATGGGTCCTGAGCTCCACTTCTGCCCAAGCAGAAGTCTCTAAGTCATTGCCAAGCAAGCATTCGACTGGTAGGTTTGCACTTACCACAACCTTCTTAAGGCCAGTTACCCCTCCCCAGGAGAAGTTAACAACTGCCAGAGTATGGTCTGTTCTGACATTGCTAGCATTGGTCACTTGGTACATCTCACCAAGCATAACTTGCCCAGGTAGCACAAGGTCTTGTGTCACCATTGTGACACTTGCCCCTGTGTCCCTAAATGCCAAAGCCTCTCGTCCATTGATTAAAGGCTGTTGTCTGTACTTGCCCAGATTACTGGGACTCATAGAGGAGGGCACATCCATGCCTCCATCACAGACTAACACAGCCTGAGTCAGTTCTCTAACTAGGTCAGAGCCCAACTCAGTTCCCAGGGTGAACCCTACTAAACCCTTTGCTGGAGCACTTCCACCAACTGTACTAGGGGGAACAGGTGCCTTAGGGGCATTGGTGGGTGCTGGACTGGAGTCTTTGGACTTGGTGCAATCACTGGTCCAGTGGGTCTTTTGCTTACAGACCTTGCACCATGGTTTTCTTTGGCCTTTACCCTTGGTAGACTGGGAATCCCCACCAGAAGAAGATTTTTGGGGGCCTGATGAAGACTTTTGATCTTTACCCTTCTCCCCACCCTTGTCAGAGTTCTTAGCATCTTGCTTCTTGGTTTCCCCACCTTGGTTCTGTACCTTCTGCTTCACCCTGGTTCTGACCCATTTGTCTGCCTTCTTTCCCAATTCTTGGGGAGAGGTCAGATCAGAGTCAACCAGGTACTGATGCAACAGCTGGTTTTGACAGTTATTAAGAATCTGCTCCCTCATTATCAGATTATACAATCCTGAGAAGTCACACACCTTACTGCCCATCAACCAGCCTTCCAGAGCCTTGGCAGAACAATCCACATAGTCTACCCAGTCTTGAGTCTGTGCTTTTTGGGTGTCTCTGAACTTCAACCTGTACTGTTCAGTGGTTAGGCCAAACCCATCAATAAGAGCACTCTTCAAGACCTTGTAATTGTCAGCATCCTCCTCTCTAACAGTGAGGAGCTTGTCTCTACCTTTGTCAGCAAAGGAGAGCCACAAGATTGCTGCCCACTGCTCCTGAGGGACCTTCTGTACTTTACAGGCCCTCTCTAAAGCAGTTATCCATTTGTGGATATCATCCCCACTCTGGTAGGGAGGGACAATCTTGCTCAGGTTCCTATGGTCATAGGACCTTTCCCTATCTCTAGGGACATGGCTGCCACCATGGGACTCTAGTCCCAACTTTCTTCTCTCTTTAAGGAGATCTAGGGATTCTCTATCTAAAGCCAGTTGCTTCTTCCTGATCTCCAGTTGAGTTTCCTCATACTGGACCAGTCTCTTTCTTCTCTCATGAGAGGATTCCCTCCTGTGAGAAGAAACAGAGCTCCCTATAGAGGTGCCAGAGTGGTTAGACTCCTGAGAAGGAGACCTAGACTTTCTGAGCACACTCATAATCCTTCCTGGGGGGACAAAGGTGTGGTTCTCCAGATCCTCATCTTCATCTTCCCCAGAAGAGATTGGGTTTTCCAGGTCAGGGTCATTGTCACCCTCCTGGTCAGTTTCAGAGGGGGCTGGGGGTAGTAGTACCCCTGGCCCCTTCCTCATCTGCTGGCCCACCCTCTGCTCCTACCCCTTCAGTCTCTGAAGACTTACTAAGATCATAAGCCACCAACAACTCCTGGAGGTGTTGGGTGGTGGGACTTTGGCCTGTCCTTAATTTCCTCACGTTACACAAAGCTCTCAGTTCCAAGAATGGGAGTGTGTCATACTTGGAGGGGGAAGCTCCATGGCTTCCTGCAGGGCATCTTTGGATCCTGCTTTTAAAGACATTACTAGTGTGGTGTGGTGTATGCACTACCTACTCTAGTGTGGCCTACTAAACTCTCTTGAGTTGTAGAAAGGGTTGTGCTATCCCTTAACACACAACTCTAAGTTCAGTAGAACTTACTGATATTCTAAGCTTAAATTATATGTACCTTAGGTACCTTTAGTGGTTTTCAGTTGATCAATTCAATTGAGATTATCTGGTAAAACAATAGCAAGCTGGAATCCCACACGCTGCACACCAATGTGAGAAGTTGGCCTGGCATATGCTGTCCACTAATTATAGTGGGCACCTTGCACCAGTCCAAATCGACTCTTATGGTAGGTAGGTTAAAGACAACCTTATTGAAAGCTATCCTAGTGGTAGCTGTGGAGAGCAGCCTTCAGGCTAAGTCTTGAAGGAATGTAAAGCAGCTTGTTTTACCAGTCTATAATCTCTTGAGTGACCAAATGAAAGAGCACCACACCAGGTATATATTCAAAATATATGTATTTATTACTAAACACACCCCTCTAGTCTCTTTATGAGGCTAGAGTTCGAAGTACATAGGTTATAAGATCTTAAATCACAGTAATAGCACAAATACACGTTTGGGCCCTAGGGGCGTACCAAACCATATACCAATAAAGTGGTATGCGAACCACGACTGAACTAGACACTAGGCCTAGAGCCTCTAGAAGTGCTTGGACCACAAGGAACCACCCAAGGTAGTGACACAGGGGACCCACGGGAGACGCGTGCAGTGTAAATACACAACTGCGATACGCCGTTAACTTCTATGGAGAAAGTCGGGATCGGGAAAATAGAGGAAAGGGACACTTAAAAGAGGACTAGGACAAAACCCTTTGAGATCTAGGACTTTGAAGAGTCTCTACCCACGGGAGCACCGGAGTACTCGTGTTACCTCACCCAGGGAAGCCGGGTGCATAGGTGCCTTTCGGGGTCGGGTTTCGTCGTCGGTTCTTATGGCGATCTGCTGCAAAGTGCTGCTGGCGACCAGGAGAAAAGTGTCCGGGTGGATCCAAGAGTGGATCAAAGTTCTGAAGAACCTGAAAGCCGAGGGGACAGAGTCTGGGTCACTAGCCAGTGACCAGGGAGGCGATGGACAGATGCCCACCGATGTCGAGTGCTTCAGGTTCGATGACGGTCGTCTTGACTCTTCAGCCACGAGGTCCGGGAGGCGTTGTCGGCGACCAGGAGCAGGATTCGGGCTGTTGCTCGATGTCTGTCGAGTGCAGAGGTGTCGGCGACCAGATTGGACCCAACAAGCCTTGGCAACGGCAAGTCTCGAGTAAGATGTAGATCGTCGATGATGCAGACCAGCAAGGTCTGGGGACTCACCCAGCGAGGGTAAGTGAGGGCAGGCCTGGAGCAACCAGACTGCCAAGTAAAGAAAAGATTGGCCTTCGTTAAGGGCTACTAGCCAATGGGCTAGCGACCGCGAAGGAGCCTCGTGACGCCGCACGTGGAGCTGGCTTACAGGACACTCGTGGAGTGGGGGCCAGTGATCTTCGGTGCAGGTGGTGCTGGAGGCTAGGGCTACTCGGAGCCCAAAGCACGACTTCTTGGGAGACCCAGAAGATGGTGCACTTGCAAATGTGCTCGGTGTCCAGGGGTCACGGTCTCAAGTCACCCACGATAGCCACGGGCCTCAGCTTTGCTGGGGACTCAGGGTAGCCTCGGGGAAGTCTGAGAATCCACCTCTGATGATGCGATGACTTCGGCGTCCGACGGGAGCTTCAGTGATGCGAACCGGACAGATGCTTCTTTGGTGCCTGCCAAGCAGGGGAGTCACTCCTTGACCCCAATGGAGATTCTTCAGTCCTCTAATCGTGAGTAGAGCGTCGAAGGTCCAGGATTCTGTTTCAGAGTTTCGTCCAGGTATATCTAAAGTCCTAGGGACTGGGTTCCTACCTTTATTCTAAAAATAGGGGATGGACTACTCTGTGGCCCCACCTATGGGTGGGTCAGGGCAAAGGGGTGGCTACACCCCTTTCCCTTTGTCCAGTTCGCGCCAAAGCAGGGGCTGCAAGCCCCTGATCCGGTTTGAACTGGGGTATGCACAGGGACACCAAATGTGCCCCCAGTGCAGGACTTCAAAGCACCCGAAAGTGCTCCCGCCCAGCCCCAATACACATTGTCCTGTCTGGGGAGGTGGTCACACCTCCCTGGGACAGGAAACCTATTGTCCAGGCCTCCCCTGCCGGAGTTTCATCCAGCAGCAGGAGGCCAGACTCGTGTCTGTGGCAGCAGCATCCATTTTGTGATGCCAGGGCTCTGGAAAGAAGTTACCGGACTCGTCAGAGTTAACATGCCTTTCCCTCTAGAAGGGTGGAATGCTACCCCCGCCGCCAGGATTGGCGGGGGGTAGTATTCCAAGATGTTTGACACCAAACACGACATGTTTAGGTGCAGCCATTCCATAGTTAGCATTTTACCGCGAGGATATAATGCGTTTAAGAGTATATGGTCAGGCTGCACTACAAACAGCATCAGAGATGGTCTCCGAACGCTGCAGAGGGCCCTGCTCATGCAGGGGCACCCTCTCACATAGGAACCATGCACTCTGCCTTTAGGATTGATAAGGCCTGCCTTAGGAGTGACTTATAGGTTTATATGTGTGTATGCATTTAGTGATATAGGTAACCTATACCACAGCAAGGGGTGCATGCACCACCTTACCCAGGCTGCAGTAGCAGACCTGTGGTGTCAGTTTGGATGGCCTACCAGGGGTGGCATAATACATGCTGCAGCCCCTGGCAGGCCTCTGAGGTACCTATGCCCTTGGTACATAGTATACCATATACTAGGGACTTACAAGGGCACTCCAGATCCCAATCAGTGATGTGCCTAAGGCACATGGAGACCCTTTTAAAGAGGAAACAGCTAGGCTGGGGTTCTGAATAGCAGGGCCCCAGCCAGACTAATGTCGAAAACCAGTGAAGTATCAGCAAAAAGTGGGGGTACCCCTGTGAAGCAGATCCTACTCTCCTACAGGTGGAACAAGAGATCACTTGTCCGGCTTTCTGACTCACAAGTTTCCTCTTTACTCAAGTTATCCAAACAGGAGGTGGAACAATGCGACTGGACAAACTGGTTGCGTGATCCTTCATCTGTTATTTCTTCGTTTGCCCCTCAAGAGGATTCAGTGAAGTCTACTGGAGGGCAGTGTTTTAATACACATAATACTTTGCATGATTCTGCTTCTTTTGATATGACTAGACTGGCATCTTCTTCACATGTTGATTTGAGCACCCGTCAAAGAAAATTGCCTGTTAAATTTAATGACTATGTTTTGACTTAAGGAAATGATTTTCTTATTATTACAATGGTTTATATTAGTCATAACTTGTTTTCTTTTCAGGTTCTTATTTATTGTGCTTTATCATTTCTCATTTATTTTGGTGGAAAGAGAGAAGTTGTAGTATTGTGTATGTGTTCTTGGAGCGCTCTCGTGCTACCGGCGCGAGAGTGACTCGTGCTGCATGTGTCCTTTCAAAGTCCGCTCCACGATCGGGTGCAGAACGATGCGTGCCAGGATTCTACCAACGTGAATCAGTTGGTGGAGATCCTGGTACGCAGCGGGAGCGCCCGGCTGTGGGTGTTCTTGAACTTGAAATAAACCTGAATTTTACTTACCGGATTGCCTTTAAGAGAATCTTCATTACAATCCCCCCAGGCTCCCAAAAAAAAGCTCCAATTACCAAAATATTTGAGGAAATCGAAATAGTGGTAGAAGGAGAAGGATTTCCCTCAGTTATTCTAACAGGAGACTTCAACGGAAAAATCTCAAACGCACTCCTAGAAAAATGGGAATATGGTGAACAATTGGAAGCCCTGTTGTTGGACTTGGCCCTTTTTGCAGGTTCATCCCTAAACTTTTTGCCTTTTTCCTAGCCTTTTCTCTGACATGGTGTTGGTGGTTTTAGGCCTCTGGGCACTTTAACACTGCTGTCCAGTGTAAAGTGCGTGCGCTCTCTGTGTTATGTATGGTGAGATTGGCCTGCCCTCCCATAGGAATGCATTGGGGATTCCCTGATAAGTGTGTCAGTGGTAATTCCTGGGATGAGAGGAGCAGCGTGGCCAAGTTTAGTATGTATGAAATTGTAATAATAAATGCTGCGCAATGGTGTGCGCAGATTTATTATGACTATTTGAGAAATGCCACTTTTAGAAGTTGGCATTTCTGTGTGCTATGTGTCTGCCTGCCTGATGTGAATTGCATGTCTGGCTTTTGAGTTACAGGGGCTGGGAGGTGTGTGGCTCCAGGAGGGGCAGGGTGAGTCAGCGCTAGGCTGAATAGGACATCTACATTGGGAGTAGTGGGAGGAGTAATCCCCTGACCCTGAATAGGTCTGTGCCTGGCCTGTATAATGCTGGCTTCGCCCCCTGTGGTGTGTCTGATCACCTAGCCCCCACCTGACAGAGGGGAAGAGGAGCTTGGAAAACAAAGTGCTCCAATTCCCCTCTGAACCAGCTGCATCTGGTTCCCCCAAGCCCTGCACCGCAGACAAAGAGATTGTGTGGTATAAATATAGGGGCTGTGACCCCATGAAGGTGTTCTGTTCTGTGCTTGTTCCTGAACCTTCGGGGGCGTGCTGCTGCTGGGGCCCAGGAGGAACCGCCATGAGTGCTTGCCTCCCTGGGCCCAGCATTGCCCCCTTGGCCTCTAAAGGAACTTTTTGCTTGGACCTGTTGTTTCTTTTTATCCTCCAGGACCTTAAAGATTTATTTGCTGCATCTGGCTCCTCGTGAGCGCTATATTTTAATTAGGAGGAGAGCGTGGGCTGCGCAGCACTGAGCTGCCGCCTTGTTAGAGGGAATCCCGGCGTGATGGATTCCCCCGTGATGCTGCTTGGAGCGGGTGCCCACCCCGCCTTCTTGGATATTTAAATTGCGGGTGCCCACCCCGCGTTTGGAGTCATTGGCGGGTGCCCACCCCGCTTATGTGCTGTGTTGGAAGCGGGTGCCCACCCTGCATTGCCCTGCCGAGAGAAGAAATCACCACCGCAGCCCGATCGGCCCGACCCGGAAGCCAGGCAGAGTCCGCCTGACTCTGGGCGGGCCCAAACCAGGAAGAAGCTGCCGAGGCCGCCAATGGCAGCGCGACCGGCCGGCAGAGCGCAGCCGAGTGAAAGCCTGCGGCCAGGCGGGGCTCCCGTGAGCTGAGGGAAGCCCCGCATGGAGGAGAAATGCTGGCGCGGGGCTCTCATAGTGAAGAGAGAGCCCCGCGTATGGCAGGAGACCCGTCCGGAGCCTCCCAGGCTCCACGTTGAAGGCCCGGTCCCAGGAAGGGGGACCGGGCGAAGAGAGGAGACGGAGCCACAAGAGCTGGTGAGTGAGGGCTCTATGTTGGTTGTGCCGATCGAGGCACAGTGTTGGTGTCCATTTCCTGAGCGGCCCTGCCTGATAGAGGGCCACTCCAACGAGGGGGCATATTTGTTGTTAGAGGGCCCAAAGGGGCCCGTGTTTTCCCCCAGTTTGGATATGTTTTCACAGTTGCCCCGCTTGACAGTGGGCAACTGCACCGATGGGGCCAATTTTATTTAGAGAGCCCCAGTGGGACCCCGAGGGCACAGTCGTGCCAGGGCCCATTTACAATGTTCTCAGCTGCGCCGCACCAGCGCGTGCAGCTGCAACGTTTTTGCATATTTGTTCAGGGGGCATAGTGAGTGCCCAGGCCCACTTCTGCTCACAGCTGCACGGCAATTAGCATCAGCTGCAACGTTTAGGCCATCAGCTCTTTGGGGGCATATTGGAAGAGACAGGAGTGAGATGCACTCCTATGCCCCAGCGCAATTGTGCACTTGTGGATTCTGCTGCATTGGCAGCCGCCCTGACATTATGGACATAGGGCATTTGAGCCGTCTGAGAAGGCCACTTGGCCAGGGGGACTGTTAGGTTGATAGGGCGCCAGGCCCTAATGTTATTGATGTGGTGCGCAGGAAATGTGATTCATGTACTGTGAATTATGCATCGTGAGTTATGCCTCTACTGTGGTTTATGTTATGAGGTCTTGCATACTGTGGTTTATGCTTGTGAGGTTATCCTCTACTGTGAGTTATGCCCCTAATGTGAGTTATACTTAGGAGGTTATGGTCTAATATGTTTAGGCTTATGAGGTTGGCGCAGAATGTATTTCACGCCTAATGTGATGCTGATTGCATAATATGATTTATGTTGCAGGATATGATGCTGAGTACAGTGTTTGCCAGTAATTACTGGTTGTGTTCTACATTTATTATTGGTTCTACATTTATTATTGGTTCTACATTTGCTATTTTCACTTTTGTGATGGTTGTGACAGTGGCCCAATTGGCCCTGTCACGTGTATATAATCCCCTGTAAATATTGCCTAGTGCCAGTTGGCACAGTGTATATTGTGTGATTACTATTCTAATGTGTTTATGATAATACAAAGGCTATTTTTGATATAACCTTGTGTGGAGTTCCTTTTGTGGTGTGCCTAGTGTGTTGCTGCTGTGTGTGGGTTGCGCAAACGCTTTACACATTGCCTCCGGGATAAGCCTGACTGCTCGTGCCAAGCTACCAAGGGGGTGAGCAGGGGTTATCTTCGGCGTGTAACTCCCTTGCCCTGACTAGAGTGGTGGTTTCTGCCTGGCTTTGGCGCAAGCCTTAGCCAACCAGAAATCCCTTTTCTAACACCTGTCAATTCCATTACCATTACTTCCCTTAGGGATAAAAGCAGATAAAAGTGGGAAAATACTACTCTCCTCTCTAACAGCTCTAAATGGAGTCATCCTAAATGGATGTATAGAAGGAGATATTCCAGCGACTTATACGAGAAAAGGCATCTTTAGTTCATCGATCTTAGACTACATGATCTGTAGCCAAGATTTATTCGGGAGAGCCTTAAAATTAAGCAGTAAATTCACACAGGAAAGCGATCACGCAATACTATATCTCAATACAGGAATAATACTGCAACCCATCTCTCCATGGTTCATTACGCACTTGCATAGTACTGCTGTTGTAAACCAGGCTAAAGGGCGGTTGATATGGAATTCAACAACAATCAATAACTTAAATTCTGCAATTATCACTACCCAAATATTTCAGAGTGTCAATTCCTCAGACCCAATAATACATTTCGAAGTAGTCCTCAATAAAGTAGTGGCATCCCTGCAGGAAATTCCAAAATGTCGGAAAACACATGCGGGAAATTGGAAAAGAAGGTCCCAAAAACAAGGATCAATTACACTGAATAAATTAATTCGATTGCAATTCTTACATTTCTCAGAGACCAGACACAAAGAAATTAAAAACTTAAAAAATAGTCGGGCATACTGGAGCTTAATTGCCAAAGAAACAAGAACAAAGAAATCCCTGCAAGCCTCACCCGTTCTTCCATCTGAATGGGAAAAATATATTCATGATTTATACAAATCAAATATGAGGCAAGAAATCTATAGCCAAGCAATAAGCAAAATAGGAAAAAACTCCCAAGAAATCCTCGCCGCTGTAGTTCTGCAAATTGAATATCATATAAAGAACGCCATATCTTCAGCTGCAATGGGTCTGGATCAGATCCCGATAAAAGTACTTCAAAGCAACCCAGAAGAATGGAGCAAGTTTTTAGCCCCCCTATATTCTCATTGTTATGCTACCGGCGAAATCCCTAAATCATAGCTGGGGAGCATCGTGATCACAATCTTTAACAAGCATTTGCAATGCAATAGGTCTCGCATTTGCGAGAGTTTAAGCTGTGCATGATTGCCCTTTTTAGCCCCTACATGTAAATCTCCCTCCAAAAACACCTAAAGCACCTGGCACAAATATGACACTAGGGTTTTCTCGTCACATTTTTACTTTTCATTATTGGCTACAAACTGTGAGTACAACCAGTTAGTACACATATTGTTAATTAGATCATTGGAATGTTGGGAGCTCCATTGAAGACAATGGAGTTGCTCTGGGCTTATAATGGCTGGTATAAGCCCAGTGCTCCAACATTCCAATGATTGTCTTTTTGTTTCTCCATTTTTAATTTAGAACATTCTACCCTTAGTGGGTGGAATGTTCTAATAGCCTTATAGCCCTTCTGCCTCAGGCTATACCGGTTGTTAAAGGCCCTCTCCCTCGTTATAGGCCCTCGCCTGCGGCTCGGGCCTATAACTCTGGATCAGGGCCTTTAACAGCCGGTATAGCCCTCGGCAGCGGGCTATAAGGCAATAGTGTGCCATCGTCCGACGAAATGTACAAATGGTAAATACTCACCATTCTTGCCACAGCAACCCTGCATGAGGAGAAGAACATAAATATGGCTAGTAAATACAAGGCTGTTTGCACTGCAACAAGCCGAAACTGAAAGCCTGATATCCGTCTCAGTAACAGTTGAGGTTCAGCCTGGCAGAGTCTGCTTCAGTACTCCAAAGATTATATGCATCATGGATCCTCTGGGACATGCTTACTCAATGGATCCTCTGGGACATGTTACTCAATTGCATTACTACTGTAAACCTGTTACTCCAAGATGCAGTCAGAAATTAAATGCCCACTTACTGCCACATGTAAAAGCCATCAGTCAGCAGAGGCAACAGACCAGCCATCACAAATAACCTTCGGCAGACTAATCACTGCACTAATTTGCTTTACAATTGAGGTTGAGTGCATTTTAGAAGAAGACAGTTCACTCCCTCACAGCGCCTCCCAAGAGTGATGTGTGCGGCGGCCAACGCCGCCATTGTGACCAAAAAATAAAAGTGAAAGCTCGCATGGCACGCACAAAATGAACATGAGAAGTGCATTTTAGAAGAAGACCGTTCACTCCCGCAGAGCGCCTCCCGCGAGTGATCTGTGCGGCGGCCACCACCGCCATTGTGACCAAAAATAAAAGTGGAAGCATGCATGGCACGCACAAAATGAACATGAGAAGTGCATTTTAGAAGAAGACCGTTCACTCCCGCAGAGCGCCTACCGCAAGTGATCTGTGCGGCGGCCACCGCCGCCATTGTGACCAAAAATAAAAGTGGAAGCATGCATGGCGTGCAGAAAACAAACCTGAGAAGTGCATTTTAGAAGAAGACTGTTCACTACCTCAAAGAGCCTCCCGCGAGTGATGTGTGCGGCAGCCACCGCCGCCATTGTGACTAAAATAACAAGAAAAAGAGGACTCCGGAACAAGAGATGAAGATTGGAAGGGGAAGGTAACTGTAGTTGGTCGGTGCTGCTCTTAGAAAGACGGAAGTGAGCTATCGCTGCTTTAACCATTTAGCAAGCAGCAAAGAAGAGCGACTGATGGATTGACACAATGGGAAGGCAGCAGGTGGGACATAAGTCCTTTTCAAGTCCTTTTCCCCTCCTACAGGTCATCCTGACAGCGCATGCCCTATCTAGGCTCAACCTAAAAAGGGCTCTAGGTTGCTTCACAGCAATTATCGTCAAATAGCCTTGTTGGATGCCACAGGTAAGATCTTTGCGGCAAGTGTCCTGGGACATCTGAAGGACTGGGCATTCTCAAGCGGAGTAATCCCCATAAATCAAGCAGGGTTTCGACCAAAACATTCCATAACTGACAATACAGTGGTGCTACAGACAGTTATCGATAAGTACGTTGTGTCAAAATCGCAGGTCGTCCATTGTGTTTTCGTTGACTTTACGGCAGTGTTTGACAGAGTTGACAGACCATCACTCTGGAAAAAACTAAAACAATTAGGAATCCCTAACAAACTTCTCAATATAATAATAGCACTTCACACAGCAACATGGTGCCAAATACAAATGGGGAGAGAGAAGGGCCTTACTCGACCAATAATAACACCGAATGGCCTAAGGCAAGGTTGTCTTTTAGCCCCCCTCCTATTTTCTTTATACATAAGTGATCTCCTGCACTGTCTTGCACAAATCAATAATTTCCCCCCAAAAATGTAATCTTGTAAAATCCAAATTCTGATGTACGCAGACGACGTGGTCATTTTAGATCTTACACCAGTCGGCCTACAAAAGAACTTACAGGCTTTAACCAGATATACAGAAGAAAATTTCCTAGTTCCAAATACATCCAAAATGAAAATAGTGCCGTTCAGAGGAAGAAAGCTATATACAAAATTCAACTGGTCACTAGGGGGAAAATCTTTAGAGGTGGTCAATGAATATACTTACTTGGGGCGAATATTTACACAAACATTACAAAATACCCCACATCTTCAGCATTTAGGTCGCACAGCAGATGTACACATTGGGGCACTTCAACATTTATATTCCTCTTCCGGACATAGGCACTTTTAGTCCCTTTTTAGTTCTAAAATTCCACCTATTTTATCGTACGCATTAGAATACATCCCAATAAAACAGTGGCAACAAATACAAATTAAAGAAGGGAAAATACTTCGTAAAATGATCAAAGTCCATCAAGCAGTTCCTGCACAAGCTCTGCGCCTCGAGCTCTCTTTAGTTAGCTCGTATGCTAGAGCTATCACTAACATCATAAGATGGCCTACAATCTTATACACGCTGAACAAGGAACCATAAGATTTTTATTGAAAACGGAAATTTTTGGGATTGAAACATCGCCACATATTTTTAGACAAAATTTAAATACAGCTATTAATATATTGAACTGCACAATCGCACTTTTGAAATCTTGGACTCCTGCGCACTTGAGACTTTTTTTAAAACACTTGACGCCGAGAATAAGTTACGATCTCGACATCAAGCACTGCTCTCAATTAAAACATTATGTACAATATGCAGAGTCAACAGAATATAAATAACAGCAAAAATATATCCGTTTTAACTTAGGGCATGGAGTTCGGCGTTGTATTATCTTATTACGGCTTGGTATTCTCCCTTTAAAAGTATTTACTTCTAGATGGAACTATATTGAAAATGCCACCAGTATTTGTGATTTATGTGACAGAGGAGTACAAGACTTACTGCACGTTCTGTTTGAATTTCCAAATTCGACACTAGTCAAGGCCAGACGCAGGTATTTAAAACCTATTCGAATCAGACATAACATCAGTACAGTCCAAAGCCTCATTTTGCTTCTTAAATCGCCGCCAGATGAATTTGTATGTCATAATTTGTTCACATTTTTTAAAGAGCTTTTTAAAAATGTTTTGAAATGAGTAACCTATTAATGTTTTATAAAAAAAAATTATGTTTAAAATTTGTTGTTCTCCGAAGAGAACTAAATCAAATAAAATGTGACTTGACTTGACTTGGGGTATTTTTGGGGAAAATGCTCACATGCATTTGTTACTTGATGCACACATGTGTGATATTCAGCAATGGGATCCAGAAAGATAGAAATCCTTTTGATATGGCCAACCAAGAATGTTGTCACCCATAACAACATCATAAACTTTGCCTAGGATAGAACCGACTTTACACTCAATAAGAGCATAATAAAATACACTACCATTCTGATCACATGTGCAGCATAACCTCCAGGACAAGCATCCATTTTCTTTTAGTGAGGCTCTTTTTGTACAATTGTTTGTGAACTTGGAGGGAAAACATACTCAATCTCGAACAATAATCAAACATGATATCCACTTCCACATCCTCAATTCTCACTTTATCAGTGTGATTGTCTTCCACCTGAAGCACAACTTCGTCACACGCCTCCATGACATCCTCCTTCATCTACAGCAAATTTTGTCCATGTCAACCACAATTACACACTGTTTTTGATGGATAATCCTTACAATTTGCCATGTGTCCCCGCATACTACAACAGAAGCAACTCCCTTTGAAAGGGACAAGGTTTTGGCCCAATTGTACTCCCATTTCTTCCATACAGTATTTGCATCAACATTCTTTTTATCCTCAAATTTAAATTCTTCTACACTACTGGGCATGTGTTTAATAGTCTTTGCAGTGGCATTAACACCACACAAAGGGGGTTAGTCAATGAGCCAGATCTCTTCTTGGATTGTGTTCGATTTGCAGTACACGACAAACTGGTTTCTGAATCTCTCTTCATTTAGTGCTCCAAGCCTACAAGTTGCCGATAATTTCCCAGTGCCATATTATACTCCTCTACATTTGCATCCTGCTTCTGTACCCTCATACCAAAATGAAATCTATCTAAGATCGTACTAACTCTTATAATGCAAATCCAGTTTTTAAGTACAATTTCAAATTCATTCAAGCCATGGCCTTTTTCTTGATGAAGATCTGATAAAGTTCCCAAAATGTCCTGCCATTCAGCATCAAGACACTGAGTTAGTAGAGCAAATTTTCTCTATTCACCCAAATTCACTCCACATTCACATGCATGGTTCAGGTACACTGTTTTCCATTTGCCCCAGGGTAACACATGTTCACAAAATGTGAAAGGAAGAATGGCAGAGAAGTTACACTTTGGAAATCTGCCTCCAGTCTCCTCTAGTCCAGATAAGGAGCAAACTTTAATAACGTGAAGAGACTGAAGTTAACTTGTCCTCAACATGTTTGAAACGCATAATGAAAAGTAGAGCAGAGCATCTTTCCAGTGAAAACACATTAAAAATAGCAAGTAGTATGCCACAATAATCCACTCCTGGTTTTTAGAAAACACCTGAAAGCTGGAAGTTGTTGAGAGTTTGCCCCTTTTTTAGATGAACAAAATCCTTATGTGTGAGAAGCTGGCCTGGTATATGATGTCCACTTATGTAAGTGGGCACCCTGCACCAGTCCAGACAACACTTATGGTGATTTAAGAGGTCTAAGGCAACCTTAGAAAGCTCTCTAAGTGGTAGCTGTGGAGAGCAGCCTTCAGGCTTAGTCCAGAAGGAGTGTAAAGCAGCTTATTATTAAATACTCTTTAACACATAGAAATATCTCCTACCAGGAGATATGCACAATGCACACAATACTTTGCAAAAAAATCAAGTAAATAGCACGAAATACACAGTGGACCTCAGGGGGGGACCAAACCATATACTAAGAAAGTGTAATAAGAACCACGACTCGGGTCAAGACAATGTCGAGAGGACATAGAAGTGCTGGGGACCCAAGGAACTACCCAAGGTGAGTGACAAGTAGCCCCACGGAGAGCGTGTGCAGTGTGGGAACATGACTGCGTGCTCCGTACAAATCAACGTGTAAGTCGCGGTTGGATTTTTAAAGATTAAGGACCCTTCCCAGTGGACCCTTAAGAAACCACGTGGAAGACATAAGGTTGGAGAGCCACCCCTCCCGTTGATACCCTAGTACCCACGTTACCTACACCAGGGAAGCTGGTTGCATAGGTGTGAAGTGGTGTCGGAAACCGCCGTCGAACCCAATGGAGGACTTCAGGAAAGTGCCGCTGCTGAAGGAGAAGAAAGTGTCCGGTGGAATCCGAAGGTGGATTCTAGTTGAGAGGTATCTGCAAGCAGAGGGGACAGAGTCTATGTCACTCAAGAGTGACCAGGAGATCTGGAAGACCAATGCCCACCAATGTCGGGAGTTGCAGGATAGCTGACGATGAACTTGACTCTGCAGCTGTGAGGACCAAGCGAAGCTGAGGAAGACCAGGAGCTGTGCATGAGCTGTCCCATGTCTGATGTCGAGTGCTGAGGGGTCAGTGTCCTGCAGGAGCACCAACACGCCTTGGCAAAGGCAACCCACGCAGAAGTCGAAGAAGGTGCAATGTCAGGACCAGCAAGGTCCAGGGGACTCACCACAAGCAGGGCAGTCAGGGCAGGCCCCGACCAATTAAGGGAGCCCAAAAGAAGCAAAGATGACCCTCAACAGGATCCACAGGCCAGAGGCACTGGAGTCACAAGAGGACCTCGATCAGCTCACCAAAAGATACAGGCCATGGTGCAAACATGCAATGTAGACAAAGACTTTGGTCACTGGGGATGCTTGAGGTTGGGGCTACTTGGAGCCAGAAGATCTTGGTGGATGGAAGCCAACAAGCCTTTGCAACTGCAAGTTGACGCGGTGCACAGGGGTTCGGTTATTGCAGCCCCCACGAGGGATACTGGCCTCAAACTTAGTGAGAGGGCAGGGCAGGCCTCAGGAGCTGTGGAGAACCATGACCTGTGTTGCAGAACCTTTCGGACTCCGGAGGAGCTCAGGATCAGCATACTGGTCGACTTAGTTGCGGTGCCTGCAAATGCAGGGAAGTGACTCCTTCACTTCAAGGGAGATTCCTTCAGGTGTCTTTGATGTCCACAGGCCTTGGAAGGTTCCTATATGATGCACAGGCACAGACGATGCAGCAGACTGGAAGGGAGGCGAAGTCGAGCCCAAACGAAGTCCAGCGTAGTCCAGAGTGCCCAGACGGTAGAAGAACAAGTGGTGTCTGATCTGAATCTTGTCTCCTGACGAATCTAGGGACCCACCCTCAGGTAAGCACTTAAGTAACCTGAGGTAAGGGTTGGGACGATTCAGGGGACCCTCCCAGGGGAGGGTCTGGACAGGGGGAAGGTTACTCCCATGTCCTTTGTCCAGTTTCGTGCCAGAGCGGGAGCCAACAGCACCCAGAGCTAGTTTGAACTGGACTATGCACGGGGACACCAAATGTGCCCCTCATGCAGACTTAGTGGCACTGGCAAGCGCACCCACCTGGTCCTAATACACTAAATCCTGTCTGGGAGGTGGTCACACCTCCCTGTGACAGGATGCCTATTGTTCTGCCTTCCCCTGCTCGAGCTTGGCTCAGCAGAAGGAGGGCAGAATCGTGTCTCTGGTCGGCAGCAACCATTTTGTGCTGACAGGTTTAGAAGGCTGGCACCAGGAACATTGAGAGCCTAACGGAGGGCTCTTCCAGTGCTTGGAATCATACCTCCCACTCCGTTGATTCCAACATGTTTGATACCAAACATGATAGGATTCGTTGCAGCCAATTTCGAGATGGTCATTGCGTAATTATGCGGTGCCCCTTTATATAGTATATGGCTGCTTCACTTACAACCCAGTAAAATGGACTCTGTAGCCTGTAGGGGTGTCCTGCTCATGCAGGGGCACCCTCACACTTAGGGGTGACTTATTGGTTTTAAGTGCAGTGACCCAAGATATAGGAATCCTATATATTTAGTAAGTGAGGCTAGCACCAGCTTACATAGGCTGCAATGGCAGGCCTGTAGTTCCATTTTGAATGGTCTCCCATGGGTGGCAAAATACATGCTTCAGCCCATGGGGGACCTCTGGGGTACCTATGTCCTGGGTACCTTAGTACACCCCATTAGGGGTAACAAGCGCTATATAAATGCAAACTTTTTTTTCCTCCGCTATTCTTCTCAATCCAAATAACTGACTAATATCCACCACTCAAATACTTTCATATTTCACTATACTAATTCACCACTAATCCTTTATGGGTCCAGGAGTAGCGTGCTACTCGCCGAAAAAAGCACTTTAACACCCCATCAGGGGTAACAAGCGCTATATAAATGCAAACCTTTTTCCCTCTTCTATCCCTCCGCTATCCTTCTGAATCCAAATAACTGACTAACCTATCCACCACTCAAATTACTTTCATATTTCACTATACTAATTCACCACTAATCCTTTATGGGTCCAGGAGTAGCGTGCTACTCGACGAAAAAAGCCCTTTAACACCCCATATGGGGTAACAAGCGCTATATAAATGCAAACCTTGTTCCCTCTTCTATCCCTCCGCTATCCTTCTGAATCCAAATAACTGACTAACCTATGCACCACTCAAATTACTTTCATATTTCACTATACTAACTCAACACTAATCCTTCATGGGTTCCGGAGTAGCGTGCTACTCACCGAAAAAGCGCTTCGACGCCTCGTCAGGGGTAGTAAGCGCTACATAAATGCAATTACAATACAATACAATATACTAGGGACTGATAAGGGTACTCCAGTATCCAATCTGGGAAGTACCTAAGTCCTGAACATAACAATTTAAGGGAGAAAGCAGATAGACTGGGGTCCTGATTAGCAGGATCCCAGTCAGACTAGTCAATAACAGCTTAGCACCAGGCAAAAAGTGGGGGTAACCATAAAAGCAGATCCTACTTTCCTACACAACCCCCCAAACGTAAGGAGATGAGACTAACCTTGCCCAGTTGAGTCTTCCTTTTCTAAGTGGAAATATCTGGAGAGTCCATATGCATTGGCATGGTTACTCCCAGGTCTATGTTCCACTGTATAGTCCATCCCCTGTAGGGAAATGGACCACCTCAAAAGTTTGGGGTTTTCACCCTTCATCTGTTTAAGCCATAAGAGGGGCTTATGGTCTGTCTGAACAATGAAGTGAATGCCAAACAAGTATGGCCTCAACTTCTTCAGGGCCCAGACCACAGCAAAGGCCTCCCTCTCAATAGCTGACCAACGTTTCTCTCTGGGGGTCAACCTTCTGCTGATAAAAGCTACTGGTTGATCCTCGTCCTCTGCATTCAGTTGTGATAACAAAGCCCCTACCCCTAACTCAGATTCATCTGTTTGCACAATGAAAGTTTTTGAGTAATCAGGACTCTGCAGAATGGTAGCAGTGCACATGGCCTGCTTGAGGTCTTGGTCATTTTCTTTGATGTGAGATCATTCAGGGGAGTCACTATGGACCCATATCCCTTCACAAATCATCTGTAATACCCAGTCAGGCCCAAGAAAGCTCTGACCTGAGTCTGGGTAGTTGGAGCAACCCATTCCATGATAGTCTGGAATTTGCTCTGCAGTGGTTGAACCTGGCCTCCACCCACCAGGTGGCCCAAGTACAGAACCTTGCTCTGCCCTATCTGGCACTTAGTAGCCTTGATAGTGAGGCCTGCTTTTTGCAGAGCTTCCAAAACATTATTGGGGTGGACCAGGTGATCCTCCCAGTGTCTTGCTTCGTACTCCCAGATAATACAGAATACCACTCTGCAATACAGTGGCTCAAACACGATGAAGCAATACACATAACACAACACCCCCTGGAAAGGGATTTCACTTTATAAAATGAAGCACATCAAAGGCTGTTCTCAGAATAAGGCTTGGGGTATTATTTATGCAATGCTCTCTAACAGAAAGACATAAATATAATGAAAAACTAAATACATCAGATGATTACCTTGGATGTGCACACAAAGTCACTCACACATCACAAAGTCAATACTGAAAGAAAACACCTCAGATGATTATAGCCACTGGAAACTGAAGGTGCACACTGACAGTCACACATCACAATGACTGTTATAGCCACTGCAAACTGAATGTGCACACAAATAACCACACATCACAATGGCAACAATCAAAAATCGAACAACCCCAGTTACTAAGTCAACGAGCCCCTGCTTTATAATCTCAAAACACACTAGAAGGTTCTGAGAGGCTTTCCCTTGCGCCAAGGAAACTTACTGTAGTTGGCCACTTTCCATGCAAGCATTCCAAGGCAAAGGAGTTCTCACGTTCCTTCTGCATTTTCATGCGTGTCAGCCTCTATCTTAACGAAGCTTACGGAAGTCTCCGGCAGTACATTCAAAAATAACAAAGCACCCTTGAACCGTGACTAACCTAAACAACTTGAGTAATCTGGAAGCCTGCCTGGGCGCGCAAAAAGCTCAAGAAAGACAAAGTCTGAATTCAAGATGACATGAGGGCATGTCAAAGCCAAAATTAAGAACTTCATAATACATTCCAATGTACAACACAATCAACATTTGTGCACCACTGCCTACAGCATCACACTCTTCATCTCCCAGTGTACAACATAATACACATTTGAGCACCACTGCTCATAACACTGCACTTTGAGACCAAGAAGTATATTCCACACCTCTCTCTCTCTCATGATTTCAAATGCACATCCCACACGTTCTGTTCTTGGCAAGCTGTTCTACTCTGTGACAGCTCCCACTTTAAAACTACAAGAAATATGAAAGAAATCTTCAAGGGAAACATGCATATGCAGGGTGTACATTCAGGCTAGGGTAAAATAAAACACCAAAAGTCACTTAAAATGATGGCAGTCAAAGGTCATCACGTCGTTTCAAAACATAGGAGTTCCTCTAGCACTACATTCCACTCCATGACCTTTGACTATCATAGCATACATATATCAAAAAATCAACATCTTAAGTGAAAGCACAAATATAAAATGAAGCACACATTAAAACAGTGACATTATAAAAGCATGTAACCTAATACTTCATCTAAAATAATTCATGCATATCTGATAATAACTTGGCTTCATGAATAAATGTATGATGAATACACAAAATTAATACAGAAATAAAATCAAACATGTTAACTCATTGATGCTCCTAGTGTTATAAATGGCTACTTCTGAAACTTCTACCACTGAAGCAGCCAAACTTATATATTTTGCTTAAATTAAAGGAATTCCACAATCTCTTTTTGTTTTTAAAACTGAGCAGCATCCCAGATAAACCTCTGGATTTAATGAAAAGTATCCTTCTGTGTGAACACAGCCTTCTTGCTTTGAAATTATATCTTTTAACACTTTTCTTCATTTTAACAGTATCAGTTCATTGTCATTGGCAAGTTAAGTTTATCTGGTTGATTCAGCCAAACGATGTCAGCAACAATGTCAGTCTGCGCTGTCTGGTGATCACTCGAGGGTTGGGCGGGAGGGGGGAATCCCACACCCTCACGGTCCTATTCAGACAAAGGCACCCACACGCAGGACAGGGACATCAGGTACACCAACACGTTGCAGTATGATCTGTTAGCAGTGTCTTTGTCTTTGTCTCCTAGGTGCTTCCACTTAGTCATGCCCACCAAATCAGAATCGTGTGTCACCACCTCTTCCTCCAAGATAGTAGCCTTTTCATCTGTAAGGGAATTAAATCTTCTGTCTAATAAATGTATGGGACAATGATCATCTACATGATACACAGTAGCTGTGCTTTGCAGTAACATTTGCCAAATTTCTTGCCACAACTCCTTGTTCCACTTCACTGGGGAATCCTGTATCTCAGGCACCTCAAACACCACCCCTGGACTTTCAATTGGGATCTGAACCAACTACTCATGCAAAACTGCCATTTCTGCCTCTATGTACCACTTGATCACATTTGCTTCTTGTGCATTACCTGTTCTGTATAACTCAAGGAAAGTCCTCAGCCATTGCATTAGAGAAAGTTCAAAAGTCAAAATCACATAATGCCTTATTGTCATATGCTCAGTGTCTGTCAGCTTGCAAAAACACAAAAGGACCTGTATCTGCCCAGTGTCTGTCACAGCACAACTCAAAAGCAACTGTGTCTACCCTGTGTCTACCAGAGCACAACTCAAAAGTAACTGTGTCTGCCCTGTGTCTATCAGAGCACAACTCAAAATCAACTGTGTCTGCCATGTGTCTATCAGAGCACAACTCAAAAGCAACTGTGTCTGCCCTCTGTCTATCAGAGCACAACTCAAAAGCAACCGTGTCTGCCCTGTGTCTATCAGAGTGCAGTGAAACACTAGCAACTGTTTTTCCAAGGGAGTAAAACATCCTCCAGCATCTGAAAATGTTTCAGTCTAAAAATCTAAGCGCCCCCTCTTCTTTCCTTGTTTTTCCTACATACTCCAAGTGGCACACTGCCCCTGAACTGTCATATGTAAATCAGTGTCTTCTTTCTGTTTTGGCCACACGTCTGAAACACATTGCACAATCTCTTTTGCAGATTTAAAAGCACATTGCTGCTTCTCTCCCCACTCACAGTAATGTTTAAAAATTAAATTTTTCATCATTTCTTTTTTCAGAATAACGTCTCTAAATGTAAAACAAGGTTTGTCACTCATTAACCAGTCTGATTTGTAACTGCAACCAACAATCGCAAGTTCCAACAGGCTCGTATGTTTATCTTCTATGTAATTGATAAAATATTCCTGCACGTTACAATCAAAACCAAGTACATGAAACTGTGCTTCATTTTCTCGAGTTAACATTACTTCGGTAGCTTCTAATTCAAACAAAGTACAATTCATTTCTGGCTGAGGAAAGTCCTCCAAAGAATTAATTAAAACCTCCCATGAGCATTGTAAATTAACCTGCACATTCTTCACGAGCGACTCACTCTGGCTTTCTAAACAGTCTGGCAAAATAAACAGTGCTTGGTACAGTTCCAACTCTCTTTTCAATGATTTTTTTTCACATGTTATAATATTTGAATTTTCTTTGGCTTTCACTAACTCCCTTTGTATTTCATTACGTTCTTTTTCTAACTGTAAACATTTTTGATACATGCTGCGCAATACATTCAAAATAACACAACTTTTTCTCTCTGAAATACCAAGTTGTTTCCCTACTTTAAAAGAAAAACTTTCTAAACATTCAAATATCTGTGTGAGCCCCTCATCTGTTAAACATGCATTAGATTCAACTTCCCACCCAAATAACTCATTTGGCATCTGGGAATCTACAACTGAAAACATTGACATTTTAGAAAGCATTTCCCCTTTTACTTTAAATTTTTTTTTCGAATCCTGCAAGTGACGCCAAAAATATCTTGCTTCGTACTCCCAGATAATACAGAATACCACTTTCCCACATGGTGGCTCAAACACGACGAAACAATACACATAACACAACACCCCCTGGAAAGGGATTTCACTTTATAAAATGAAGCACATCAAAGACTGTTCTCAGAATAAGGCTTGGGGTTTTATTTATGCAATGCTCTCTAACAGAAAGGCTTTCCCAGATGTCAAATGACATCTTTTTCATTGGCTTGTGTCTTAAATGCTGCCTTCCGATTGGTTTTAGGCTTGTTAGTCCCTCCTTATGACTTCATGTGATCAAGACCCTCCGGGGTTGAAACGCGTCATGCTGCTGTGTTTGTTGGAACTCAATAAAATTTAAATCTGCACTGAATCGTGGTCCGTGCTCCTGTTTCCATTCCCAACGAGTGCGAGTGAAGATTGGAGTTCTGTGGATATATATATATATATATATATATATATATATGTATATATATATATATATATATATATATACATATGTGTTTATATATATATATATATATTTTCCATCAAATTTGCCCTCAGCAACGAGAGGTCACTCAACAACATCCTGCCATCCGGCTCTGATATGCAGACTGCCTTGCACAATCATAATTATTTCCCTTTTGCCGACGCGTTTCAAGGCCACAAGCCTCTTCTTCCTGGGCTGCAATACAACACATCAGAGGCTCGCATTATTTCATTTCCTGACTTTATTTATTTCCATGACCCCCAATGGGCGTATGCTCAGTGCAGAGTCCTTAGTGCATTCTGGGGTATGGAGTCACTAATGCGAGTATAATTATTCACTTATAGTAAGTTCCAATGTGCAGTTTAAAATTATGCATTTTTTTCTCCCTATAGTAGGTAATGATTGTGAAAGCAGGCTCATTACGCATTGAATGTTGTGCCATTAAAGTCCCGAACAGTTTAGAACAAGCTTCTCCCAACCGGCAATGATATTCCTACCCCAGCTGGTGACGGTGCTCCTCTCCACGGCCGGGCCGCCATGCGTTAATATTTTCCATCAAATTTGCCCTCAGCAACGAGAGGTCACTCAACAACATCCTGCCATCCGGCTCTGATATGCAGACTGCCTTGCACAATCATATATATATCCATCAAATCCTCCATTACTGAAGAGAAAACGGGTCGCACTCTTGCAGTAATATTAAGGCAAGTTAATTTATTCTTGAATCCATTTAGCAGCAGCACAGACACAAGGTTGTGTCTGTGCTGCTGCTAAATGGATTCAAGAATAAATTAACTTGTCTTAATATTACTGCAAGAGTGCGACCCATTTTTCTTCAGTAATGGAGGATTTGATGGATATTTAGCGGTTTGGTTCAATCGCGGTGGTGACGCACCTAATTGAGCGCCAACGACCCGAGCGAAGGAAAACCAAGTTCGGGTAGATATATATATATATATACACACACACACACATACACATATATTACCTACTGGCGGTCGCCAGTAGGTAGTTATAGTTAGGACCTTGTTTCTATTCAAAAGTGTTTTTTCTTTTGCCAATATCTTTGGCGCCGCTTGACGAATCTTCGCGAACTTTTCAAAACTAATGGTTCACTCAGGTCAGCTCCTGTCCTGAAAGCTTCGGGGTGATTCGTCAAGCGGGGCCGAAAAAGAAGGAGGGTCCCAAAACGCGTTTCCCCCATGTTAATTTCCATAGGAAATTTTGGAACAGGCTACAGCCCGAACTGCTGAACGGAATTACACCAAATTTGGCAAAAAGGTAGCTCTTGGTTCAGAAAGCACCCCTTTTTAGGTCGAGCCGATAGCGGCAGCGCACATGCGAAGCATGCAGTATTCAGGGGCAGATTTACAAGCCCCTTGCGCCACTTTTGCGCCGCCGTTGCGTCACTTTTGTGACGCAGCGGCGGCGCAAATCATGCGCCAATCGAGGAAAGAGAGGCAGCTGGGTGTCCGAGACCCCCAAGCAAGTGCAAGCCGAGTACAGCGAGGCAAGTTATACTCCTTATGAGCAATGCGGGGGGGACTCACAGAGGGGGTGGGGGCGTTTGTTAAAGAGCTTTTTATAACTATGTAAATTCTGTTTGTAAAAAACACAATATTTAGGGCCGCACTGATGTATTGGTTTTTTGCTTTTTAAGAGGCCTATTTCCCAGACATCCTGTGCAGAAATGCGGCACATAAAGGATGAGGCGTAACGGCCAGAGCTGCCGACTATGGAACTAGCTATGTTCGAGTCACGGCATCGCCTAAACATCCTGTGATACTGGGCAAATCACGTAATCACTCTGTGCCTGCAAAAAACTGAGGGGCATATTCTCAAGGACTTATCGCCGAGTTATCGGCACTTTAGCGCAGCAAAGTGGCGAAAGAATTATCGCCCCATTCCCAAGCTGGTGCAAACTGACCACATCGCCAGTTTTCCAGCAATAGCTGCCGCAAAAAACATCGCCACGGATGAGAGAGACAACTAACGCTAATGATATGCAGAGTAGGCGTTCCCGTGCAAAAACACCACTTCGCGACATTCACAACGACCAGCCAGATCTGTGATGCGATCCAAAAACAGGCGATAAGGCGCGTTAGCAGCAGGGATTTAACACCTGCCTTTTACTGGTGTTAAGCAGGACGACAAACTGCAGTAGAAAGGGAGCCCAGCCCAGAGCCACATCTGAAGACCAACAGATGCCATGGAGACAATGATCGTGCAGCCTGGAGACCCAAGAGGGACACAACACCCACCGCAACCACCCCCAGGCCCACCCCCGGCACCCGACTACCACAGAGGCAGCGCAGAACAGGACAGCGGACGTTTCCAAAGCCCACCAGCCTCAGAGACTCAACGCCAGAGGAAGTCATTGCCCACTACAGGCACAAAAGGACAACCATCCTCCGCATCCTGACCCACATTGCCCACAGGCTGACGGTACCAACACGGCGGACAACCACCATCCCTCCGCAGAAGCACCTGTTGGCCCCTGGTACCTCCCAAACAACACCTGCCAGAGTCGGAGGAGTCTCACAGCCAGCCCTATCATACGTCATCACCCATGTCATGGATGCATGTCCACAATAGCAACGGCGGGCCCCTGTCTCCGCACCACACGACAGTTCCAATTTGTAGTGTTCCTGCGCAACCAACCCCAACGCCAGCCGTTGTCAGATGCCACTGTGCCCCAGAACCAAAACTGTAGTAACTGAAATGGGGGTGCGCACGGTCATGAAGTCCAGTAGTCAACAGTAGTGTAAAAACAGTCCTTTATTACAAATACAACAATAAACAATAGGAAAAGCACAGCCAACGCCCAACGGGGAACTTCATCAGGGCAACGTGTGGATTCAAGTAACTGCATATGCTGCGGGAACTCCCCCATACCATTCCATACTCCGGAAGTCAGTATCCAGAAACCTGTTGGACAAATGGTGACAATGGTCAAGCGTCCGTATAGTCACAAACCTAATCTGGTACAGTGTATAGCACTTGGACAAACCGGAATGCTCACAGGAAAAACAAATCCTGCACATAAAGACCGTAACAGAAGTACGTGTGGTCGTAACCTTCGTAGGAAAGAAAAGGAAGGTTACGGTCACACTAACTTCTATTACGGTCTCATGATGCAGGATTACTCATACCTGTAAGCATCACGGTTTGTATCAGCTTGATACCCCTGCACCTTCACTCCCCCACCCAGCCACGAGGGCGCCGCCGTGACCGGTGGTGCCTACGCGATCCTGTGCACCTGCTGCACCCCAGCCCTGGTCCCCAGACCAGTCCGCCAACCAGCGATGAGCACCCGCCCTTGCGCACCCAGGCCTCAATGCTCACCTGCCACCACCGGCCTGTCTCAAAGAGGGCCCACCGGATCACTGACAGAATATCGAGGAGCAAAATATCGACCTGCCAAAATATCGAGGAAAAAATATAGAATGCCAGAATATCGAATTCCTATCTACAAACAGGTAAGTACAAAAATATCGAATCCAAAATATCGTTGTAAAAAATATAGTTAGTCAAAATATCGAATTTTTTAAATGTCTTAAAAGTAATGTAAAATTAATAAAATAATAAATATAATTAACTAAAACATACTTAAAAATACTTAAATAACCTTAATATTAATAAATAATTAATGTAAGTAAAAAATAAAATAAACATGCATTTTTATTTTTTAATACATATATATATTAACGTAATATTAATAATAAATATTCAATATTTTTAGCGTAGGATAGCGGGAGGGTAAAATTTACTATTCCCACTCCAGTGAGTGCAACAGTAGGGAAAGCGTTGGATAGCGGGAGGGTAAAAATTACTATTCCCACTCCAGTGAGTGCAACAGTAGGGAAAGCGTTGGATAGCGGGAGGGTTAAAATTACTATTCCCACTCCAGTGAGTGCAACAGTAGGGAAAGCATTGGATAGCGTAGGGGTAAAAATTACTATTCCCACTCCAGAGAGTGCAACAGTAGGAAAGCGTTGGATAGCGTAGGGGTAAAAATTACTATTCCCACTCCAGAGAGTGCAACAGTAGGGAAAGCGTTGGATAGCGTAGGGGTAAAATTACTATTCCCACTCCATAGAGTGCAACAGTAGGGAAAGCGTTGGATAGGGTAGGGGTAAACATTACTATTCCCAGTCCAGAGAGTGCAACAGTAGGGAAAGCGTTGGATTGCGGGAGGGTAAAAATTACTATTCCCACTCCAGAGAGTGCAACAGTAGGGAAAGCGTTGGATAGGGTAGGGGTAAACATTACTATTCCCAGTCCAGAGAGTGCAACAGTAGGGAAAGCGTTGGATTGCGGGAGGGTAAAAATTACTATTCCCACTCCAGTGAGTGCAACAGTAGGGAAAGCGTTGGATAGCGTAGGGTAAAAACTACTATTCCCACTCCAGTGAGTGCAACAGTAGGTAAAGTAATGATTTAATATTTAAATTTAAAAAAATTAATTATCAATTACAACATATTTAATAATTAATTAATGATAAATACCAATAAATATTATTTATTAAAAATTTATTACCTATTAATAATTAATTAACAACCAATTAATTTTCAATAACAAAAATTAATAAGTAATAAAAAAATACCAATTAATAATTAATTAACAGTAAATTAATTATCGATATACAAAAATAATTTCAATAATTACTTAATTACAATTAAATTACTTCCCACCCTGTTCCCCTATAAACCCACAACCCGCTATGAATAATAAACTAATACAATTAATATAATTATCAATTAATCAATTAATAAACATTAATTACCAATTAATTAAAAATAATTACCAATTGATAAAAATTAATTAACAATTAATAATTAATTAACAATAAATTAATTATCAATACCAATAAATAAAAATAAATAATTACTTAATAAAAATTAAATTACTTCCCACCCTACTCCCCTATAAACCCACAACCCGCTACAGAACTAAAACGCAAAATTAAATTAAAAATATTAATAATTCCTAAAAATTAATATTTAATTTACTATAATTAAATTACTTCCCACCCTATTCCCCTATAAACCCACAACCCGCTACGGAATTAAATTACACAAAAATTAAATAACATAAAATTGATTACTTTAAAAAAATTCAAACATACATTACAAAAATAATACATACTTTTAACTCATATACTAACACTTAAAACACTATAAAAAAAATCGATATTTTTAACAACTATATTATGACTGTCGATATTACTAACTTCGATATTATGGAAATCGATATTTCTTACCTGAATTTCGATATTCTGCACCACTATATTTTGGCAATTCGATATTCTGTCCATTCTATATAAAAAACTCGATATTCTGTCAATTCGATATTTTTTTTCTCGATATTATGACTGTTCACCGGGCCCACCACGTGCCGGTACAACCTCCTCAGCCGATCGCTGGATTCCGCGCCACAGGCCCCCAGCGCACCCTGCAGCACCGCGCCGCGGAGTCATGCCTGTGCAGCCTGCTGCCCTCGGTGTACACTGCGGTCCAGCTGGGCTCACAATTCAAATAGAATCTTGATTGGCAGGACAGCGTATCGAGGCCTACGCATCATCGCAGGCTGCACACCCGCTCAGCTCTGGTGCCACTAACTCAGTGCACCTCAAGTCATCGCCATGTGGCGGTAGGCCCGTGCCGGCCTAAGTGCCTTGGATGCCACCAACTCTGTGCACCTCAAGTCACCGTCCCGTGGCGGTAGGCCCGTGCGGGCCTAAGTGCCTCAGATGCCACCAACTCTGTGCACCTCAAGTCACCGTCCCGTGGCGGTAGGCCCATGCCGGCCTAAGTGCCTCGGATGCCACCAACTCTGTTCACCTCAAGTCATGGGCCCTTTATGATTGAGTCTCGTCGTGCGGACGCCATCATGTCACCTCTGGCAGTGGGGAATGTGATGTGGTAGGGCCCTAGGCCCTCATGCATAAATAATGACCACACGGACACACTCAGCTCAATAGTGGAAATGGCCTCGGGCACGTGCGCCCGGCCACTTTTATTGGCAGGGTCACATGTCCTGTGACGCATGTGCTGGATGGGTGTGGTGTGCGTGTGAACCAGCCCTCAGGGATTGGCTGTGGCATGCTGACAACTAGACCTGTGATCAGCAGATCACTACAGGGAAGACCTGGGACATGTAGTGTTGTTGTCCCCCCCTGTGAACGTAAGCGGAGTGGGCTGGCCTGGCGTATGCCAGTCCAGCGTAGGGGTGTGAACGATGACCCCGGCGCTCTGGGTGTGGTTCCGTTCTGTGCTGGACAAGAAGGTGACTAATGCATGTGTCTCTGATGTGGTGTCGGCGCCACCCGGTCCGCAATCGCTAATATTGCACCCTGTGACTCAAGTCCCACATCATGTGCAACATGGACGTAAGGGGGAATCACTGACCCGACATTCATCCATACTTCCATACTTGAATGATCATAGACATGACACATCTGTGTGAATTTGATTGTTTAATGCACATACAGTGGAGTGTTGTAGCTGGAGCAGTACAGGGCCATGCAAACCCCACTTTACATTGTTGGCCCGTGGAGGGCCAGCCAGAGTCCTTCAGGGAATGACAAGTACATCGGAAGAGGAAGAGTTCAGTCCGCAGTCTGATAGCTGTGTCATTGGTGACCAAACAGGATATGGCAGTCCATGTCGAGGTCCAAGGTGAGTGTCGCAGAGTGCATCGGGGGACAGTGGAAGGTGATGATGCAGAGGGCAGAACCAAGCAGAAACAGGCCATATGGTGGAGAAGAATGCTACCGCTTCCTTACTACCAGTAAGGCAGATTCATCGTCATCTTCGTCCTCTGATGTCTCATGTGCCTCACATGTGGGTGGTGGTGTTTTCTTTGCAGCACTGTGTGGCACTGACACATCAGGGGCTGGAGTTGGATTGGCTGCCGCACTGTGTGGCAGTGACACATCAGGTGCCAGAGGTGGATTGTCTGCCGCACTGTGAGGCACTGACACATCAGGGGGCGGAGATGTGGATGTCGAAGCAGCAGCAGCATTCATCTGCGCCAGGCCTTGTGGCAGCAATGCCATGATGAGGATCTGCAGGGCATGGTAGATCCCAGCTACATCACGCTGGTGTGCAGCCGTGGCAGCCATTCTTTCCGCCTGCATCCGCTCCCTGTTCTCCATGATCCTCTGCATGTGTCCCAACTCCCGGCTGACATCGCTGGAGCCACTCTGATTAGACAGCTGTCCTTGTCTCAGAGTCAGGACTCCAGCGATGTCAGCCATGGATCGTTGGAGAGCATGGAGCGGACTGTGGGTGTCCGTTAGGGACTGTAAGTGGTCCCTGATGGGACTTAGACACCCATGTATGGCATCTAGTTTGGCTGCCATGAGGTCGAACCCCACCCGCACCTGATCAGCCATCTTCTCCTGGCACCCTAACACACGGCGTTGGAAGGCCATGTGTTGTTCGTGGGGGTCCTGGGAGACAGCCGTGGTGGTGGGTGCTTCCTGCTGTGTGATCTGTGCAGGGGGTGGGGTTTCCTCGATGCAGCTGGGCTGCCCTGCTCCTGGAGATGGGGTGCCGAAGCTGTCCATGAGCCGTTGGAGGGTGTCGATGGAGGTGAGGTCCTCTTCATCATCAGTGAAGAGGTGTACCGTCTGCTCGGCAGGAGGTGTTGATTCACCCTCTGCAATGTAAAGGGGAGATGCAGTTTAACATTGTTTTCACATGTATGTTGACGCATTGTACAGGTTTACATACAAACTGCAAGACAATGTACATTGTGACTGTTTGGGAGGAGCTGCCTATTTGATGCGGGACAGTGGACATTTCGACAACATCACAGATGTGTATTTGTACTTGTGCATGGGTTTGTTGTGAGATTAGTGATGTGTGGGGAGGGCCCCCTCTGGGCACATAGTCGACGGGGGCCTACTTGCAATTTCTAAGTGTGCTGCAGTGTGCCAAGGGGATCAGGGACATGCTCCAGAGTAATCGTGGGTGTGCACTGTGCTATGCTTAACTGTGCATGTGTGCCATTGTGCCCATCTCCCCCCGTCCCCCCAGTCCCTGGTCGTTACTCACCCTCTTGCTGTTGTGTCGCCTCCTGTCGAGCAGTGTCCGGTCCCCCAACTCCTGCCACCGTCTCCACACTGATGGCTGTGGAGACCATTTCCTCCATCTCGTCCAGCTCCTCCTGTGGTGCTGGACTCCCACCTCCAGTCTGCATTGCTGCCTTCTGGTTGTTGGCGAGTTTCTGCTTGGTTTTGCGCTTCACATCATTCCAGCGCCTCTTGACCTCTTCCATTGTCCTCCTTAGCACTCCGATTGCATTCACCTTGTCCACGATGGACTGCCATATTCCATTTTTTGTCGCCAATGACACATTGGAGGTGACAAACAGTTGTTGATGGTATTTCATCACCTCCGTTATCAGGATCCTGTTTTCCTGCGGACTGCTCCGGCTACCTCCATTGTGCTTCGCAGTTGTTTTGTTTTTGTTTGTGTTTTTTTTTTCTGCTTTTGTAGTGATTTTTCCCACCTGACGTGGGAATTGCAAGCCTGGCGCTGCTTGTCGCCGATTTTTCTATCGCGGTTGGGCCCATCGCAACTTTTTTCACGTTCGGGTTTCCTTTTTTATCGCCGTCGCGGTAGTTGTATCGCAGACATTTGACGCGTTATCGGGAGACTATCGCATGTTACCGCCATGTTGTGAATACGACGTTGACACAGAGTTATTTTCCCGCGATAGACGGCGATATGAAAACGTGCGTTAGCCTTTTTTGGTGATGATTATCGCACGTTCTTGAGAATATCCCCCTGAATGTGCTCTTGTGTAATGTAACTGGTGCACATGTAAAGCGCTTCAGTACCCTCGGATGGTGTGCGCCGATATAAAACTGTACATAGAATATAGGAAGCAGAACATGGCACAGTGAGGCGAAATGTGCCATCTGCTCAGGGTACGAGTGATGAAGAGAGCACAACAATATAGCCAGTTTTTGTTATTAATATAACGGATTTCTGTTAGGGTTTATAATTAGTGCTCAAGAAAGGAGTGGCTTGTAAGAATCCAGGGCCAGGGAAGTTAAGGTTCAAAGTTCAGTCTTTGAGAATACCTGTCTCCTCTTACCGCCTTGGTTGTGGCTGGTACTTTCGGTTTCTGAAGGAGACCGAGAAGCAGGAAATGCCACCCCTCAGCCCCCACCATCCCTGTGAGTCCGAAGCATGATAACTTGTAAAATAAATAAATGCTAGAGGCGGGCAGTGTGTGTTTCCACTCTAGTCTTCAGGGTGAAAAACTAGAGTACCCTGGGGAAGGGTTGGGAAGATGGTGAATTCAAGCCTTGCACAGGAAAATGTGGCTCAGCTCTTACTTTAAAGAAAACAACTCGAAAACAATATCCAAATAAGATGTAGTGACTCAGGCCCATAGACGTCACCCAGCATGCCTCGATTGTGACTCAAAGCACAGCAGTTCTACGTATTTCATTGTGCAGAAAGTTTTACATTATCCACTGCGAATGTTCATTCTGTGCAGAAGGAAAAACCATCATGAGCTGGAGGTTCATGTATCCCAGTGTTGTGAAAGAGGCCAGTGTGGGAGCCAGCATAAAGTGGTCTCGCCTGTGTTTTTTTCTTCTGCCTCGTGATTTTTAAATAGATTTGTCGGTGTTATCGTGTTCTGCTGCAGGTATTGTTTAGCAGAGTAAGCCCTGGATATTGTGCAGTTGGCCGTCCCTTGCCAGCTTTGTGAATCGAGCACCCACTTTCCTGTAGACCAGTTCGTGGATTGTGAACATTGTGGGCCAGTTCTCAGCGACATTGGAGCAAAATGCTGGATGTGTACATTAAGGACTTGATTTTACATCATTAATATTGAAACTGTTTTTTTACAGTAACAGCGTAGCGTACAAACAGAGGGTGGGCAGAGTATTCAAATGTTATTGCTTAGCAAGTGCCGTGATTGAAATTAAAAGTTGTAGAAAGACTTGAATGTGTATAGGTAGCGGATCCACTTCATGTTTACATTGTGGTAAGTTCCAGCAGTGCATGATGGGCATTGTAGTTTCCCTTGATTAATCACCATGAACGTGGGACAAACGCCATTGGTAGAGTGTGAGGGGAGGAGTAACGACTTTCAAATTAAAGAGGGTGAAGATAATTGAACATACGCTATTCTGGCAAAGAAGAACTTGTATGGAATAGATGTTATTGTCAAGATCTGTTAAGGTATGAGGGTAACCAAGGTGTTTTGTGTTACGAGGGAGGGGGTATTACGCTTGGTAAGGGAGAGAACAGGGTAAATGAGGTGTTGTTACAGTGGGGTGAGTATCTGCGAAGAGTTGAGTTGAACGAGGTTTGGGGACATAGCATCATAGAGGCCGGTTTGGGCAATATTATTGTTAAGAATTTATTGACGATTGAGGGAAAACGCTGTACTGGGTAGATCATGCAGTTAATGTATTATATGTTAAAAATACTGTTGGGGCCACATAAGATCACGAATTTAATACTAATGTTCTTTTACTTGTAGTGAACCCCTGACGAAGGGCCTATTTAGGCCCGAAATGCATAGGGTAACAGATGCTGTGAGTACGGGATGTACGTTGCTTTTTCTGCGTGCTCAGAAAAAAGGCCCGGATAGGCATGTCAGTAGCATGAGAAGCTGTTAAAATGCAACTGCATCCTACGTGTGATTACGCAAATTAAAGCAACATATGAAATTTCTTTGGAGTACTTGAGAATCATCTTTGTTATAAACATGGATCATAAGTCGATACTTTACAAATTATGAAGTCAGCTGTGCTCGGGACTGGAGTGAAATCTCGCTCCCTCTTTACGCAATCGCAATGTGCGGGACTAGGGTGGATCTCGCTGTCCAGGTTGCACGATAAATCAATTGTAAATTTTGAGGAGATGAAAAATGAAGATAACGGGAGTAATAAACGGTGTGCACTGTAACGCTCTGTTTTGTAACTTTTTCTGCCTTATTTACATGCTGCACCCAAAGTCAAACGGAAAGAAATTTTTAAGAAAAACACACACATAGGAAGCCACATCCTGACGAACAGATCAAAGAACTGTGGTTGTTTCATCTTGTGGCTCATGAACTGTGAGAAACTCACTAAGGACTTGATTTTACGTCATTAATATTGAAACTGTTTTTTTACAGTAACAGCGTAGCGTACAAACAGAGGGTGGGCGGAGTATTCAAATGTTATTGCTTAGCAAGTGCCGTGATTGAAATTAAAAGTTGTAGAAAGACTTGAATGTGTATAGGTAGCGGATCCACTTCATGTTTACATTGTGGTAAGTTCCAGCAGTGCATGATGGGCATTGGAGTTTCCCTTGATTAATCACCATGAACGTGGGACAAACGCCATTGGTAGAGTGTGAGGGGAGGAGTAACGACTTTCAAATTAAAGAGGGTGAAGATAATTGAACATGCGCTATTCTGGCAGAGAAGAACTTGTATGGAATAGATGTGATTGTCAAGATCTGTTAAGGTATGAGGGTAACCAAGGTGTTTTGTGTTACGAGGGAGGGGGTATTACGCTTGGTAAGGGAGAGAACAGGGTAAATGAGGTGTTGTTACAGTGGGGTGAGTATCTGCGAAGAGTTGAGTTGAACGAGGTTTGGGGACATAGCATCATAGAGGCCGGTTTGGGCAATATTATTGTTAAGAATTTATTGACGATTGAGGGAAAACGCTGTACTGGGTAGATCATGCAGTTCATGTATTATATGTTAAAAATACTGTTGGGGCCACATAAGATCACAAATTTAATTCTAATGTTCTTTTACTTGTAGTGAACCCCTGACGAAGGGCCTATTTAGGCCCGAAATGCATAGGGCAACAGATGCTGTGAGTAGGGAATGTCTGTTGCTTTTTCTGCGTGCTCAGAAAAAAGGCCCAGATAGGCATGTCTGTAGCATGAGAAGCTGTTAAAATGCAACTGCATCCTACGTGTGATTACGCAAATTAAAGCAACATATGAAATTTCTTTGGAGTACTTGAGAATCATCTTTGTTATAAACATGGATCATAAGTCGATACTTTACAAATTATGAAGTCAGCTGTGCTCGGGACTGGAGTGAAATCTCGCTCCCTCTTTACGCAATGTCCTAATAGTGAATCACAGCCATTTTCGTTTTTCACTATTGCAAGGCTACCTGTTCCCCATAGGCCAGAATGGGCAGTTTACATTATTACATCTTATAATCCTAACTAACCCAGGGAACATGGTGGAAAAACGAATTTAGTATGCCTGAACTCAGAATGATAAAATACACCTTTTAGTAAAGTTGGTTTTAACATTCTGTGTTTGAAAATACCACTTTTAGAAAGTGGGTATTTTCTTGCCTAACTATCCAAGCCTGCCTCTGCTAGGTTGTGTATTTTGTGTCTGGTTTTGTGAGTGACAGGTGCTGGGGGATTCCAGGAGACAGGGTGAGTCAGCACAGGGCTGAATAGAGAGATCTGCATGTAGCTGGGTGGGAGGAGTTGCACCTGGGACCTGAATAGGGCTGTGCCTTCCCTCCACAATGCTGGCTCCACCTCCTGTGGTGCGTCTGATGTCCCTGGCCTACACTGTGAAAGGAAAGAAGGAGTCTTGTCAACAAAGTGCTCCAGGACTGACACAGAACTGGTTTGGACTAGGCACAGGCCCCTCTGCCTTCAGAGGACAAAGGATTTAGGGGTATAAATATTGGGGCCCTGACCCCAGAACTTTAGATCACTTCTGGAACAACAAGATGAACCTCTGCCAAGGAGAAGAACCAAAGGAAGCTGTAGGAGTTGGACTGCCCCCTGCCAGTGTGCTGTGTTGCTGGGTTGGCCTACAGTGGTGTCTTCAGTGCCAAGGAGAGGAGAAAGGAACTGTGTGTACTTTCATCATCTTGCAGAATATTACTCCAAGGGCTTGATTTGAGCTTGCCTCCTGACCGAAGTCTCAGGGATACCAGACTTCACCCCCTTTTGTTTGCCTGCATCTGGAACTTGCTGTTCTGGTGCTACAGAAGGAATTTGCAACACCGACGCCTGCGAGCGACGCCGTCTCCTACATCGAAGCCGTGAGCGCTGCTCCGACTTGCAACGGAGACCCGACGCCGACCCCCGTGCCACATCGACGCCAGCGAGCGACATCGTAAGCCTGCCATAGCCGTGAGCGCTGCTCCAACTTACGACGCCGGCCCGACGCCTGCTGCTGTGCCGCATCGACTCCGAGGCCGACATCATCGCGGAACCGATCGTCGACGTGGGTGGTCAAGAATCCATCGACATTGTGACATCGTACGGAACCATTGCCTCGGCGCCATCGTGATGTCACCTCCTCTCCGGTCCGGAACCGACACCTCCCCTGCCTGCGCAAGCATCCAGGTCCCGACGCATCATCTCCTCCGAAGCAAGGAACTGACGCCGTAACGCGCCAACGACGCCGCACCTCCCCGACGCCGTGAGCTGTCTTTGTTTTCGCTTTTCCAAGGTACTGTTCTTTGTGGGTCTGTTTTGACTCCGGGCCCGACACCGCGCACCTCGCGGTCGGCGCCGTACTTTGCGATTTCTTTGACCTTGACGTCGTGATAACTCCAGTTGGGGTTATTTGTTGCTAAAGACTGCTTTTAAGTGAAGAACTATTTTTAAACCATTTCTACCATCCTGAAGTATTATTGATTACATTATTGTGGGTTTTTGTCGTTTATGGTCTTGTGATAAGTCTATATAAAGCATACTTATTTTTATAAAACCTGTGTGGTGTCCATCTGTAGTGTTTTCACTGTATTACTGTATGTGTTCACAAATGCTTAACACACTGCCTCTGAGATAAGCCTGTCTGCTCGTGCCAAGCTACCAAGGGGGTGAGCAGGGGTTATTTTAGTAGTGTATCCCCCTTACCCTGACTAGAAGCAAGGGTCCCTATTTGGTCAAAGGTGCATACCATTGCCAACTAGAGACCCCCAGTTCTAAAATTGGTGGTCAGCGGTGAGGATTCTGGACTTGCATTTGTGACTCATATACAGTGATTGGTGTACACTACTAGTGAGTGCAGACCAAACGCAACCACATACATTTTTGGTAGAATTTTTTTTTCTCCTTGGACTGTTATTTTTCTGAGAACTGCCAATTCTTATTGCCATGAGTCCACCAGCCTCTATTGCCTCTATGGATCCAGAGTTTGAGGAAGAGAGGTTGGATACCTATAATGCCAAACAGCTGAAAGCCTTCTGTTGAAAATTTAAAGTTGCTATTCCAGGCCTCACTAAAAAGGATGAGTTCCACAAGGCGCTGAGGGCCTGGGTGGAAGCAAGAAATGCATCTGAAAATGTGGAGCACCCTGTGGAGGAGGTGGAAGGGCAGCTAGATGGGCCCCTGGGCCCAAGGGGGGAGAAAGTACCTACCCCGCCAGGCAGCAGTGTTTCTTCCAAAGACCTGTCCCCAGGAGAGCTGGAGGATAGGGAGAGAAACAGGGCACACAAGCTGGAGATGGCTAGGCTCAAAATGGAGGGTCAAAAGGACCATGAGAATAAGAAGCTGGAGTTTGAAATTAACAAGTTATCCTTGGAGAGAGAGAGAATGAGATTAGAGCATGAGAGAATGTTGAGGGAGTTAGAGATCAAAGCGCAGGGCTTAGAAATCAATCCCTCTGTTGGCAGCGCACCATCTGTGCCTTCAGAAGGCAGGGTATATATATATATATTTTTTTTTTTAATATATTCCCAAGGACGTCATCAAAGATTTCCATAAGCATGAAGATATTGGGCAGTGGTTTGCAGCCTATGAGATAGCAATGTTGGCCCACCGGGTCCCTGAGAAGGATTGGGGAGCTGGGTTATGGGGCCGCTTTGTGAGTGAGGGGAGGGATACTTTGTTAGACCTACCCAGTGAGAATAGGATGTATTATGCCCATATGAAGGAAGCCCTGATGACAAGGTATGGTTTGACACCAGAACTCTATAGACAGAGGTTTAGGAGTTGCAAGAAGCTGGAGGGAACCACTTGGGTAGAATATGTATCTTTCTTTTGCAGAGCCATGGATGGTTGGGTGAACGGTAGCAAAGTGGATACTTTTGCAGCGCTCTATCTTTTGTTTGCATGGGAGCACTTGTCTGCTAATTGTTTTCCAGAGCTACACCAGCACCTTATTGATAGCAAGCTAACTAACCCTAGGAAGCTTGCTGAGGAGGCGGACCGCTGGGTCAGTACCAGGGTCCACAAGGGTCATGTGGGAGATTCCACCAAAGGTGGGCAGGGTCCCCAGCAGAAGAGTGGGGGGACAAGGGTAAATAGAGGGAGTTCCAGAAAGGGCCCCAAAGTAATCCCCAAGGGAACCAAGGGAAGGGTTCCCAGCCTCCCCTGAGAAGAAGCCAGAGGCCCCGACAGGTAGACCTGTTCAGAGGGGCCCCTACAAGTACTTTACGTGTGGTCAAGTGGGCCAACGTTGGTTTGATGCACAGTGTCCCATGAGGGACTCCAAGGCACCACCGCGTGCACCACCCCGACAGTTGGCGAGTGTAGCACTGGGAGGGGAGGAGATGGGTGCCCTAGGTGGGTGGGATCCCGCAGAAATGTCCCTTGTCTCGCTAGGAGACTTTGAGATGGTCCCTGAGACCCAGCTGCCTGATAACACTAAGAAGTACAGGCAGTGGGTGACCATCAATGGCCATAGGGTGGAGGCTCTGAGAGACACTGGGGCTAGTGTGACACCTGTCAATTGCCGGTTGGTGTCCAGAGAGCAGGTTATCCCTCATGCATTCTTCCCTGTAATTGCAGCGGACAACTCGCAGAGCCAGTGTAAGGTGGCTCAAGTTCCCTATGAGTAGGATGGTCTCAGGTACTCTCCAAGCTGCTGTGAGGCCAGCCATGCCTGTGGATTGTTTGTTAGACAATGATTTAGAGAGCTCCCCTTGGGCTAAGGTGGAGAAGAAGTCTCATTTGGAGATGTTGGGTCTGCCTGAGTGGGCGTGTGTGACCACTCGGTCTATGGCAGCCAGTAAGGGTGTTGAAGCGGTTCTGGAGCCTGAAAATATGGCCCAGACCCCTGCCTTAGAGAGAAGAGGTGGGGGTGCAGGCAACAGGCCCCCTAGTTCCCACGGTCCAGGAGGAGGCAGACCTTGAGGGGGATGCCCTGGAACCTACAGGGGAACAAGTGGCCGAACTGGGGGACCTGCCTGAGCTGACCCATTGGCAGCAGGAAGGAGGCCCCTCCAGGGAGGAATTTTGTGAGGAGCAAAGGAAGTGCCCTTCTCTTGAGGGTCTGCGGCGACAGGCCACAGCCCAGGCAGCAGGTGATCAGTCTGGATCACATTGGATTTACTGGGAGAACGACCTCCTGTATAGCGAGCCTGAGGTTGCTGAGCCTGGGTCAGCCCGTGTGCTGGTGGTACCCCAGCGCTTCAGAGCCTTCCTACTGGGTTTGGCTCATGACGTGCCTTTAGCTGGACATCTGGGGCAGGACAAGACCTTTGAACGGCTTGTCACCCACTTTCATTGGCCCCAGATGCGGAAGAGTTCAGACACTCATTGTAGGACATGTCAAACTTGCCAGGCAAGTGGGAAAAGTGGAAGGAAGCAAAAGGCTCCTCTCCAACCTTTCCCTGTATTCAGTACCCCCTTTGAACGGGTGGGCATTGACATTGTGGGGCCACTGGACCCCAAGACAGCCATAGGCAACAGGTTTATCCTGGTCTTGGTGGACCATGCTACCCGGTACCCGGAAGCCATCCCGCTCAGGACAGTGACGGCCCCCGTGGTGGGACGTGCACTGATGGGGATTTTCTCCCGTGTGGGGTTCCCCAGAGAGGTGGTGTCAGACCATGATACAAACTTCATATCCAACTATATGAAGTCCCTGTGGAAGGAGTGAGGTGTTACTTATAAGTTCACCACTCCTTACCACCCCCAAGGTAATGGGCTGGTTGAGAGATACAACCGGACCCTCAAAGGCATGATAATGGGTCTTGAGTAACCTATGAGGCATAAGTGGGACGTCCTCTTGCCATGCCTCCTGTTTGCTTACCGTGAGGTGCCACAGAAGTCCTTAGGGTTCAGTCCCTTTGAACTGCTCTATGGTCACCCGGTAAGAGGACCTTTGAGTCTGGTCAAGGAAGGCTGGGAGCAATCTCCCAGGAAACCTCCCCAGGATGTATACAGTTACATGCTGGCCTTCAGGAACCAGACCAGGCGATTCAGGCAACTCGCTGAGGCGAATCTGGAAGCCAGCCAGGAAGAGATGAAGCGGTGGTACGATCAGAATGCCACTCTGATTGAGCTTCAACCTGGACAGAAAGTTTGGGTCATGGCCCCTGTAGAGCCTTGTGCGCTCCAGGACAGGTGGACCGGACCATTTGAGGTGGTGGAACGCAAGAGTGATGTCACCTACCTGGTGAACTTGCGGTCTCCAAGGAACCCTTTGCGGCTCCTGCGTGTTAACCGCCTGAAGCCCCACTTAGAAAGGTCCAAAGTGGGCATGCTCCTAGCGACAGATGATGGAATAGAGGAGGAGACTGAGCCTCTTCCTGACCTCCTGTCTGCAACAGAGCAAGATGGGTCAGTGGATGGTGTCAGCCTCTCTGCCACACTGACCCCTGATCAGCAGCAAGATTGTCGCTAACTGTTGGGACAATTCTCTGATTTGTTTTCCCTGATTCCTGGTGTCACTGAGTGGTGCGTCCATGATGTGGACACTGGGGACAGTCCTCCTGTGAAGCACAAGGCTTACAGAGTGACTGACAAGGTCAGAGCTTACATCAAGGAAGAGGTCTCCAAGATGTTTGCCTTAGGGGTGATTGAGTCCTCTCACAGTCCTTGGGCCAGGCCAGTGGTTTTGGTCCCAAAGGCTGCCGCGCCTGGTGCCACACCCGAACTCCGGTTCTGTGCGGACTACCGAGGACTCAATTCAGTCACCAGGACTGACGCGCACCCCATCCCCAGAGCTGATGAGCTCATTGATCGGTTAGGGGCTGCACGGTACCTCAGCATGTTTGATTTGACGTCTGGGTACTGGCAGATCGCCTTAACTGATGGGGTCAAAGAGAGGTCAGCATTCTTCACACCAGATGGGCACTACCAATTCCGGGTTATGCCCTTTGGGATGAAGAATGCCCCTGCCACCTTTCAGAGGTTGGTCAACCAGGTGTTGGCTGGATTGGAGGATTTCAGTGCCGCCTACCTGGATGACATTGCAGTGTTCAGCGCCAGTTGTGAAGAACATCTGCGCCACCTCTGGGAAGTGTTGATGGCACTGCGAAAGGCAGGCCTCACGATCAAGGCAAGTAAGTGCCAGATCGGGCAGGGTTCCGTGGTGTACTTGGGGCACCAGGTGGGGAGCGGCCAGGTGGTGCCCCTACAACCCAAGATTGATACCATCCTGGCATGGGAACCCCCAAAGACTCAGACACAAGTGAGAGCCTTTTTAGGACTTACGGGGTACTACAGGAGGTTTGTCAAGGGGTATGGCAACATTGTTGCTCCCTTGACTGGGCTGACTTCCAGGAAGCAGCCCAAGAAAGTGAACTGGACTGACACCTGTCAGAAAGCTTTTGACGCCCTGAAGACTGCCATGTGTACAGCACCCGTTCTTCAGGCGCCCAACTTCTCAAAGGAATTAATTGCTTCAGAGCATGGTGTGGGGGCTGTTCTATCACAGATTAATGAGGAGGGCGTAGACCAACCTGTAGCCTTCATCAGTAGGAGGTTACTTCCACGGGAACAGAGGTGGAGTGCAATTGAGCGTGAGGCATTTGCTGTGGTCTGGGCACTGAAGAAGTTGAGACCATACCTGTTTGGGACTCACTTCCGGGTTCAGACAGACCTCAGGCCCCTCAGATGCCTGATGCAGATGAGGGGTGAGAACCCAAAGTTGTTGAGGTGGTCCATTTCCCTACAGGGGATGGACTTTACGGTGTAACACCGCCCTGGTACAGAACACGCCAATGCTGATGGTCTGTCCAGATTTTTCTGCCTTAGTGATGAGAACTCCAAAGGGGAAGGGTAGTTCTCCCCACATTTCAGCTGGAGGGGACACGTGTTAGACCTGGTACCATTGGCGTGAGTCTCCCTTCCACTTTTCTCTGATTGCCTCCTCTGTTTTTGATCTGTTTGCTGGTTTTAGATGCTTTGGGCACTGTGCCACTCATATTCAGTGCCACAGTGCAAGTGCTCCCTATGTTAAAGTGATGTATTGATTAGTGACTCCATGATTGGATCATTTGATTTACTTGTCAGACCCTAGTATAGTGCACCAGGTGTGCCCAGGGCTGGTAAATCAAATACTGCTGGTGGGCTTGCAGCACTGGTTGTGCCACCCACAGAAGCAGCTTGTAAAGTGTGTCTCAGGTCTGCCATTGCAGAGCCTGTGTGCAGTCTGACTGCCATGTCGACTTGGCAAGTGCACCCACTTGCCAGTCCCTAAACCTTCCCTTATCTTTATATCAGAAACCCCTATGGTAGGCCCAAGGGCAGGGTGCATTGTAAGTATAAGGTAGGACATGCCCTGGTGTGTGTGGCATGTCCTAATAGTGAATCACAGCCATTTTCGTTTTTCACTATTGCAAGGCTACCTGTTCCCCATAGGCCAGAATGGGCAGTTTACATTATTACATCTTATAATCCTAACTAACCCAGGGAACATGGTGGAAAAACGAATTTAGTATGCCTGAACTCAGAATGATAAAATACACCTTTTAGTAAAGTTGGTTTTAACATTCTGTGTTTGAAAATACCACTTTTAGAAAGTGGGTATTTTCTTGCCTAACTATCCAAGCCTGCCTCTGCTAGGTTGTGTATTGTGAGTCTGGTTTTGTGAGTGACAGGTGCTGGGGGATTCCAGGAGACAGGGTGAGTCAGCACAGGGCTGAATAGAGAGATCTGCATGTAGCTGGGTGGGAGGAGTTGCACCTGGGACCTGAATAGGGCTGTGCCTTCCCTCCACAATGCTGGCTCCACCTCCTGTGGTGCGTCTGATGTCCCTGGCCTACACTGTGAAAGGAAAGAAGGAGTCTTGTCAACAAAGTGCTCCAGGACTGACAAGAACTGGTTTGGACTAGGCACAGGCCCCTCTGCCTTCAGAGGACAAAGGATTTAGGGGTATAAATATTGGGGCCCTGACCCCAGAACATTAGATCACTTCTGGAACAACAAGACGAACCTCTGCCAAGGAGAAGAACCAAAGGAAGCTGTAGGAGTTGGACTGCCCCCCTGCCAGTGTGCTGTGTTGCTGGGTTGGCCTACAGTGGTGTCTTCAGTGCCAAGGAGAGGAGAAAGGAACTGTGTGTACTTTCATCATCTTGCAGAATATTACTCCAAGGGCTTGATTTGAGCTTGCCTCCTGACCGAAGTCTCAGGGATACCAGACTTCACCCCTTTCTGTTTGCCTGCATCTGGAACTTACTGTTCTGGTGCTACAGAAGGAATTTGCAACACCGACGCCGGCGAGTGACGCCGTCTCCTACATCGAAGCTGTGAGCGCTGCTCCGACTTGCAACGAAGACCTGACGCCGACCGCCGTTCCACATCGACGCCAGCAAGCGACATCGTAAGCCTGTCATAGCCGTGAGCGCTGCTCCGACTTACGACGCCGGCCCGACGCCTGCTGCTGTGCCGCATCGACTCCGAGGCCGACATCATCGCGGAGCCGATCGTCGACGTGGGTGGTCAAGAATCCATCGACATTGTGACATCGTACGGAACCGTGGCCTCGGCGCCATCGTGACGTCACCTCCTCTCCGGTCCGGAACCAACACCTCCCCTGCCTGCGCAAGCATCCAGGTCCCGACGCATCATCTCCTCCGAAGCAAGGAACCGACGCCGTAACGCGCCAACGACGCCGCACCTCCCCGACGCCGTGAGCTGCCTTTGTTTTCGCTTTTCCAAGGTACTGTTCTTTGTGGGTCTGTTTTGACTCCGGGCCCGACACCGCGCACCTCGCGGTCGGCGCCGTACTTTGGGATTTCTTTGACCTCGACGTCGTGATAACTCCAGTTGGGGTTATTTGTTGCTAAAGACTGCTTTTAAGTGAAGAACCTATTTTTAAATTATTTCTACCATCCTGAAGTATTATTGATTACAGTATTGTGGATTTTTGTCGTTTATGGTCTTGTGATAAGTCTATATAAAGCATACTTATTTTTATAAAACTTGTGTGGTGTCCATCTGTAGTGTTTTCACTGTATTACTGTATGTGTTCACAAATGCTTAACACACTGCCTCTGAGATAAGCCTGTCTGCTCGTGCCAAGCTACCAAGGGGGTGAGCAGGGGTTATTTTAGTAGTGTATCCCCCTTACCCTGACTAGAAGCAAGGGTCCCTATTTGGTCAAAGGTGCATACCATTGCCAACTAGAGACCCCCAGTTCTAAAATTGGTGGTCAGCGGTGAAGATTCTGGACTTGCATTTGTGACTCATATACAGTGATTGGTGTACACTACTAGTGAGTGCAGACCAAACGCAACCACATACATTTTTGGTAGAATTTTTTTCTCCTTGGACTGTTATTTTTCTGAGAACTGCCAATTCTTATTGCCATGAGTCCACCAGCCTCTATTGCCTCTATGGATCCAGAGTTTGAGGAAGAGAGGTTGGATACCTATAATGCCAAACAGCTTAAAGCCTTCTGTAGAAAATTTAAAGTTGCTATTCCAGGCCTCACTAAAAAGGATGAGTTCCACAAGGCGCTGAGGGCCTGGGTGGAAGCAAGAAATGCATCTGAAAATGTGGAGCACCCTGTGGAGGAGGTGGAAGGGCAGCTAGATGGTCCCCTGGGCCCAAGGGGGGAGAAAGTACCTACCCCGCCAGGCAGCAGTGTTTCTTCCAAAGACCTGTCCCCAGGAGAGCTGGAGGATAGGGAGAGAAACAGGGCACACAAGCTGGAGATGGCTAGGCTCAAAATGGAGGGTCAAAAGGACCTAGAGAATAAGAAGCTGGAGTTTGAAATTAACAAGTTATCCTTGGAGAGAGAGAATGAGATTAGAGCATGAGAGAATGTTGAGGGAGTTAGAGATCAAAGCGCAGGGCTTAGAAATCAATCCCTCTGTTGGCAGCGCACCATCTGTGCCTTCAGAAGGCAGGGTATATATATATATATATATTTTTTTTTATATATTCCCAAGGATGTCATCAAAGATTTCCATAAGCATGAAGATATTGGGCAGTGGTTTGCAGCCTATGAGATAGCAATGTTGGCCCACCGGGTCCCTGAGAAGGATTGGGGAGCTGGGTTATGGGGCCGCTTTGTGAGTGAGGGGAGGGATACTTTGTTAGACCTACCCAGTGAGAATAGGATGTCTTATGCCCATATGAAGGAAGCCCTGATGACAAGGTATGGTTTGACACCAGAACTCTATAGACAGAGGTTTAGGAGTTGCAAGAAGCTGGAGGGAACCACTTGGGTAGAATATGTATCTTTCTTTTGCAGAGCCATGGATGGTTGGGTGAAGGGTAGCAAAGTGGATACTTTTGAAGCGCTCTATCTTTTGTTTGCATGGGAGCACTTGTCTGCTAATTGTTTTCCAGAGCTACGCCAGCACCTTATTGATAGCAAGCTAACTAACCCTAGGAAGCTTGCTGAGGAGGCGGACCGCTGGGTCAGTACCAGGGTCCACAAGGGTCATGTGGGAGATTCCACCAAAGGTGGGCAGGGTCCCCAGCAGAAGAGTGGGGGGGACAAGGGTAAACAGAGGGAGTTCCAGAAAGGGCCCCAAAGTAATCCCCAAGGGAACCAAGGGAAGGGTTCCCAGCCTCCCCTGAGAAGAAGCCAGAGGCCCCGACAGGTAGACCTGTTCAGAGTGGCCCCTACAAGTACTTTACTTGTGGTCAAGTGGGCCACCGTTTGTTTGATGCACAGTGTCCCATGAGGGACTCCAAGGCACCACCGCGTGCACCACCCCGACAGTTGGCGAGTGTAGCACTGGGAGGGGAGGAGATGGGTGCCCTAGGTGGGTGGGATCCCGCAGAAATGTCCCTTGTCTCGCTAGGAGACTTTGAGATGGTCCCTGAGACCCAGCTGCCTGATAACACTAAGAAGTACAGGCAGTGGGTGACCATCAATGGCCATAGGGTGGAGGCTCTGAGGGACACCGGGGCTAGTGTGACACCTGTCAATTGCCGGTTGGTGTCCAAGGAGCAGGTTATCCCTCATGCATTCTTCCCTGTAATTGCAGCGGACAACTCGCAGAGCCAGTGTAAGGTGGCTCAAGTTCCCTATGAGTAGGATGGTCTCAGGTACTCTCCAAGCTGCTGTGAGGCCAGCCATGCCTGTGGATTGTTTGTTAGACAATGATTTAGAGAGCTCCCCTTGGGCTAAGGTGGAGAAGAAGTCTCATTTGGAGATGTTGGGTCTGCCTGAGTGGGCGTGTGTGACCACTCGGTCTATGGCAGCCAGTAAGGGTGTTGAAGCGGTTCTGGAGCCTGAAAATATGGCCCAGACCCCTGCCTTAGAGAGAAGAGGTGGGGGGCGCGGGAAACAGGCCCCCCTAGTTCCCACGGTCCAGGAGGAGGCAGACCTTGAGGGGGATGCCCTGGAACCTACAGGGGAACAAGTGGCCGAACTGGGGGATCTGCCTGAGCTGACCCATTGGCAGCAGGAAGGAGGCTCCTCCAGGGAGGAATTTTGTGAGGAGCAAAGGAAGTGCCCTTCTCTTGAGGGTCTGCGGCGACAGGCCACAGCCCATGCAGCAGGTGATCAGTCTGGATCACATTGGATTTACTGGGAGAACGACCTCCTGTATAGCGAGCCTGAGGTTGCTGAGCCTGGGTCAGCCCGTGTGCTGGTGGTACCCACAGCGCTTCAGAGCCTTCCTACTGGGTTTGGCTCATGACGTGCCTTTAGATGGACATCTGGGGCAGGACAAGACCTTTGAACGGCTTGTCACCCACTTTCATTGGCCCCAGATGCGGAAGAGTTCAGACACTCATTGTAGGACATGTCAAACTTGCCAGGCAAGTGGGAAAAGTGGAAGGAAGCAAAGGCTCCTCTCCAACCTTTCCCTGTAGTCAGTACCCCCTTTGAACGGGTGGGCATTGACATTGTGGGGCCACTGGACCCCGAGACAGCCATGGGCAACAGGTTTATCCTGGTCTTGGTGGACCATGCTACCCGGTACCCGGAAGCCATCCCGCTCAGGACAGTGACGGCCCCCGTGGTGGGACGTGCACTGATGGGGATTTTCTCCCGTGTGGGGTTCCCCAGAGAGGTGGTGTCAGACCGTGATACAAACATCATATCCAACTATATGAAGTCCCTGTGGAAGGAGTGCAGTGTTACTTATAAGTTCACCACTCCTTACCACCCCCAAGGTAATGGGCTGGTTGAGAGATTCAACTGGACCCTCAAAGGCATGATAATGGGTCTTGAGTAACCTATGAGGCATAAGTGGGACGTCCTCTTGCCATGCCTCCTGTTTGCTTACCGTGAGGTGCCACAGAAGTCCTTAGGGTTCAGTCCCTTTGAACTGCTCTATGGTCACCCGGTAAGAGGACCTTTGAGTCTGGTCAAGGAAGGCTGGGAGCAATCTCCCAGGAAACCTCCCCAGGATGTATACAGTTACATGCTGGTCTTCAGGAACCAGACCGGCGATTCAGGCAACTCGCTGAGGCGAATCTGGAAGCCAGCCAGGAAGAGATGAAGCGGTGGTACGATCAGAATGCCACTCTGATTGAGCTTCAACCTGGACAGAAAGTTTGGGTCATGGCCCCTGTAGAGCCTTGTGCGCTCCAGGACAGGTGGACCGGACCATTTGAGGTGGTGGAACGCAAGAGTGATGTCACCTACCTGGTGAACTTGCGGTCTCCAAGGAACCCTTTGCGGCTCCTGCATGTTAACCGCCTGAAGCCCCACTTAGAAAGGTCCGAAGTGGGCATGCTCTTAGCGACAGATGATGGAATAGAGGAGGAGACTGAGCCTCTTCCTGACCTCCTGTCTGCAACAGAGCAAGATGGGTCAGTGGATGGTGTCAGCCTCTCTGCCACACTGACCCCTGATCAGCAGCAAGATTGTCGCTAACTGTTGGGACAATTCTCTGATTTGTTTTCCCTGATTCCTGGTGTCACTGAGTGGTGCGTCCATGATGTGGACACTGGGGACAGTCCTCCTGTGAAGCACAAGGCTTACAGAGTGACTGACAAGGTCAGAGCTTACATCAAGGAAGAGGTCTCCAAGATGTTTGCCTTAGGGGTGATTGAGTCCTCTCACAGTCCTTGGGCCAGCCCAGTGGTTTTGGTCCCAAAGGCTGCTGCGCCTGGTGCCACACCCGAACTCCGGTTCTGTGTGGACTACCGAGGACTCAATTCAGTCACCAGGACTGACGCGCACCCCATCCCCAGAGCTGATGAGCTCATTGATCGGTTAGGGGCTGCACGGTACCTCAGCACGTTTGATTTGACGTTTGGGTACTGGCAGATCGCCTTAACTGATGGGGTCAAAGAGAGGTCAGCATTCTCCACACCAGATGGGCACTACCAATTCCGGGTTATGCCCTTTGGGATGAAGAATGCCCCTGCCACCTTTCAGAGGTTGGTCAATCAGGTGTTGGCTGGATTGGAGGATTTCAGTGCCGCCTACCTGGATGACATTGCAGTGTTCAGCGCTAGTTGGGAAGAACATCTGCGCCACCTCTGGGAAGTGTTGATGGCACTGCGAAAGGCAGGCCTCACGATCAAGGCGAGTAAGTGCCAGATCGGGCAGGGTTTCGTGGTGTACTTGGGGCACCAGGTGGGGAGCGGCCAGGTGGTGCCCCTACAACCCAAGATTGATACCATCCTGGCATGGGAACCCCCAAAGACTCAGACACAAGTGAGAGCCTTTTTAGGACTTACGGGGTACTACAGGAGGTTTGTCAAGGGGTATGGCAACATTGTTGCTCCCTTGACTGGGCTGACTTCCAGGAAGCAGCCCAAGAAAGTGAACTGGACTGACACCTGTCAGAAAGCTTTTGACGCCCTGAAGACTGCCATGTGTACAGCACCCGTGCTTCAGGCGCCCAACTTCTCAAAGGAATTAATTGCTTCAGAGCATGGTGTGGGGGCTGTTCTATCACAGATTAATGAGGAGGGCTTGAACCAACCTGTAACCTTCATCAGTAGGAGGTTACTTCCACGGGAACAGAGGTGGAGTGCAATTGAGCGTGAGGCATTTGCTGTGGTCTGGGCACTGAAGAAGTTGAGACCATACCTGTTTGGGACTCACTTCCGGGTTCAGACAGACCACAGGCCCCTCAGATGGCTGATGCAGATGAGGGGTGAGAACCCAAAGTTGTTGAGGTGGTTAATTTCCCTACAGGGGATGGACTTTACGGTGGAACACCGCCCTGGTACAGAACACGCCAATGCTGATGGTCTGTCCAGATTTTTCCACCTTAGTGATGAGAACTCCCAAGGGGAAGGGTAGTTCTCCCCACATTTCAGCTGGAGGGGACACGTGTTAGACCTGGTACCATTGGCGTGAGTCTCCCTTCCACTTTTCTCTGATTGCCTCCTCTGTTTTTGATCTGTTTGCTGGTTTTAGATGCTTTGGGCACTGTGCCACTCATATTCAGTGCCACAGTGCAAGTGCTCCCTATGTTAAAGTGATGTATTGATTAGTGACTCCATGATTGGATCATTTGATTTACTTGTCAGACCCTAGTATAGTGCACCAGGTGTGCCCAGGGCTGGTAAATCAAATACTGCTGGTGGGCTTGCAGCACTGGTTGTGCCACCCACAGAAGCAGCTTGTAAAGTGTGTCTCAGGTCTGCCATTGCAGAGCCTGTGTGCAGTCTGACTGCCATGTCGACTTGGCAAGTGCACCCACTTGCCAGTCCCTAAACCTTCCCTTATCTTCATATCAGACACCCCTATGGTAGGCCCAAGGGCAGGGTGCATTGTAAGTATAAGGTAGGACATGCCCTGGTGTGTGTGGCATGTCCTAATAGTGAATCACAGCCATTTTCGTTTTTCACTATTGCAAGGCTACCTGTTCCCCATAGGCCAGAATGGGCAGTTTACATTATTACATCTTATAATCCTAACTAACCCAGGGAACATGGTGGAAAAACGAATTTAGTATGCCTGAACTCAGAATGATAAAATACATCTTTTAGTAAAGTTGGTTTTAACATTCTGTGTTTGAAAATACCACTTTTAGAAAGTGGGTATTTTCTTGCCTAACTATCCAAGCCTGCCTCTGCTAGGTTGTGTATTGTGTGTCTGGTTTTGTGAGTGACAGGTGCTGGGGGATTCCAGGAGACAGGGTGAGTCAGCACAGGGCTGAATAGAGAGATCTGCATGTAGCTGGGTGGGAGGAGTTGCACCTGGGACCTGAATAGGGCTGTGCCTTCCCTCCACGATGCTGGCTCCACCTCCTGTGGTGCGTCTGATGTCCCTGGCCTACACTGTGAAAGGAAAGAAGGAGTCTTGTCAACAAAGTGCTCCAGGACTGACAAGAACTGGTTTGGACTAGGCACAGGCCCCTCTGCCTTCAGAGGACAAAGGATTTAGGGGTATAAATATTGGGGCCCTGACCCCAGAACTTTAGATCACTTCTGGAACAACAAGACGAACCTCTGCCAAGGAGAAGAACCAAAGGAAGTTTAGGAGTTGGACTGACCCCCTGCCAGTGTGCTGTGTTGCTGGGTTTGCCTACAGTGCTGTCTTCAGTGCCAAGGAGAGGAGAAAGGAACTGTGTGTGTACTTTCATCATCTTTCAGAATATTACTCCAAGGGCTTGATTTGAGCTTGCCTCCTGACCGAAGTCTCAGGGATACCAGACTTCACCCCCTTCTGTTTGCCTGCATCTGGAACTTGCTGTTCTGGTGCTACAGAAGGAATTTGCAACACCGACACCGGCGAGCGACGCCGTCTCCTGCATCGAAGCCGTGAGCGCTGCTCCGACTTGCAACGAAGACCCCCGCTGACCGCCGTGCCACATCGACGCCAGCGAGCGACATCGTAAGCCTGCCATAGCTGTGAGCGCTGCTCCGACTTACGACGCCGGCCCGACGCCTGCTGCTGTGCCGCATCGACCCCGAGGCGACATCATCGCGGAGCCGATCGTCGACGTGGGTGGTCAAGAACCCATCGACATCGTGACATCGTACGGAACCGTGGGCTCGGCGCCATCGTGACGTCACCTCCTCTCCGGTCCGGAACCGACGCCTCCCCTGCCGGCGCAAGCATCCAGATCCCGACGCATCATCTCCTCCGAAGCAAGGAACCGACGCCGCAACGCGCCAACGACGCTGCACCTCCCCGACGCCGTGAGCTGTCTTTGTTTTCGCTTTTCCAAGGTACTGTTCTTTGTGTGTCTGTTTTGACTCCGGGCCCGGGCACCTCGCGGTCGGCGCCGTACTTTGGGATTTCTTTGACCTCGACGTTGTGATAACTCCAGTTGGGGTTATTTGTTGCTAAAGACTGCTTTTAAGTGAAGAACCTATTTTTAAACCATTTCTACCATCCTGAAGTATTATTGATTACAGTATTGTGGATTTTTGTCGTTTATGGTCTTGTGATAAGTCTATATAAAGCATACTTATTTTTATAAAACCTGTGTGGTGTCCATCTGTAGTGTTTTCACTGTATTACTGTATGTGTTCACAAATGCTTAACACACTGCCTCTGAGATAAGCCTGTCTGCTCGTGCCAAGCTACCAAGGGGGTGAGCAGGGGTTATTTTAGTAGTGTACCCCCCTTACCCTGACTAGAAGCAAGGGTCCCTATTTGGTCAAAGGTGCATACCATTGCCAACTAGAGACCCCCAGTTCTAACAATAAGGTACACTGATCAGTGACATGTTGTTTAAGGGTTAGTGTTGGGGAGGGATTCACCATAGAAAAAGGCAACAAAGGGAGGACTCTCAGTGGCCCTGCCCTTAAGTGCACTGTGGGCCCAATGTGGCTTCCTTAATTTATACGGCAGGAACAGGATCCCTGGAAGGCCTCTCCTACCTACTATAGGGAGGAGGGGTATTTACTGTGGAATTGGGATGAAATACTAAGGTGCGGTCCTCATAATGACGCAATGGGCTTCTTACTCCCATGTACAAAACCTCAGACGTGCACTGGCTCCTATAATAATTATTGTAATATGCTCAATCTAAGAATATTATATATGAAATATTTGTCTCATATGTTCATGTGCTTCTAATCACTTTTAACACAATTCCTCTGACTTTGGAATGAAAAGCTTAAATGAGAGAGAAAAAATGTGAGAACATTGGAATTGTTGTGCCCGCATACTTCATGTTTATTGGATTATCGACCGATTATGGCAAATGGTGTGCTTGCTGCATAAAAAAGCTTGGAATCAGTTTACTTCAACACAGATGTCGAAATCATGGCATGTCTTGCCTATTTCTGCATACACAGGAACAGTTATTTTGCAATTGGTAATGTTCTATGGTGAAAGTGCACCCATGCTGAACAGTGGTGCAACTCCAGTGTGGTGCTGGGCATGAAAACCACACATGGTAGAGAGTTGATTCTTGTTGGTTCTTGAGTGTGCACTTTACCTGTATAAAAGGCCCCCTATTAATGCTTCAGAATTAAGCAATGTCATCTCTCCCCACGAGCCTTCAAACTTGAGTGTGCTTGAGGCTCCTCAGAGCACTTCCTCTGCAGGCAGCTCGAGCTGAAAAACAATGCCATCTGCGGGGTTCTCGGGGGCCTGCACCTTGAGGAGCGCGGTAAAGGTGAACGAGCTGCTACCTCACATCTCCTGGTGGAAATTGCGCCATTTAAGCAACGCTTCTTAGGAGATGAGAGGCCGTGCTTTCTGAAAGCACATTGTACCTAACGTTACCTGTGCCTGCTAATCAGTGGCGGCTCCACCACTAAGGCGGAGGAGCGTCACCCCACTGCTCAAAAGGAAAAATAAAATAATAATAATGTATCGTTATTATCATTTTATTTTTCCTATTGCGGTCAGTGGCTTGCGGGCGGGACTGGCCAGAGCAGGGGGAGGAGTGGTTTGCACTCCTAAGTGTGCCTGACTGCTTGGCCAGGAGTCTTGGGCCGGCCAGTCATGCGCATCTTGCATCCTCCCCACCAGGTTGTACTGCACAGCCTGGTGAGGAACAAGCACAGGCTCCCTGTCCCTGTCTGAGCATTGAACCACAGCGCTCAGACCAATCACAACGCTGCAGCGTTGTGATTGGCTCAGGGGAGCCCGGGTGCTTCCTGCTGCTGCCAGGGGAGACAGGAAGAAGGAAGAGGACAGAGGAGAGGTGGCAGCTGGCTGTTTGCAGGTAAGTGTATTTTTTCTTTTTTTCACCTGCCTCACCACCCTTGTCCAGTAACAGCCGCTACTTCTACTAATGGATGTGTGTGAACAATGCCCCCCGCAGCAGACAGGCTTCTTGTCCTTTAGACCCCAACTGTGTATACTTGCACTGATGCCACATGTCAGTCACAACACAGATCACTTGAAACGGCATGACTAATGATCTGAGAGGCAAAGGGAGGGCTCAATTGCCAGGTTCTGTTAAGATGACTATGAGGCTGGCCCACTTTTCACTGTTATAATGCATAGCACAAAGATGAAACTGGGTCACATGCGAGGGTGTATTTTTGATTTAACATACAGTGCCATAAGGGTGCTATCATTACATCACCCTAGTGTATACAGGCACCTCTCTTCATTTCACATCCCAGAGAGAATGGCTATTGCACGTGGAAGGTATAGCTACATATTAATAATGTATATTCTGAAATGCATTGTTTATGAAAAATATGAGGTGATCTGTATTAGAACGAACTATGCACCAAATGATGAATGAACAATTTAGTCTGCTATCACACAGGCATAATATCCAAAGATGCTGGATTAGGGCATTGTCCTTCCATGTCCTTCACACCCACTCCCCCCCACCCCATTCTGCCGCCACTCAGCGTCATTTATTTTTAACCAAACTCTTTGGTTGTCCCCTACACAGAGTGCTTGTTCTCAGTGGAGTGTTATCTGCATCTTTAAGATCCATCTCAATTGTGCTTGCTTTCATCCAAAAGACTGCATTTATAAAGCCCAGCTTTTTCTTTTAAAAAAAAATAAAAATATGACCTGTGTATTTGTCTACGGCTACAGTTGTGGCTTGTGCTACATCGCTGTCATCCACTTTCACTAATTTTTCAGTGAAATTAGGTGTGAATACATAAAATCCTGCTTCCGTGCGAGATGTGAGCGTGCACACTTTGCAACAGTATGAATTTCATTCTTAAAGTGTTGATTTACATCAGGAACAGAGCATGTGCACAACAGGTGGTTCATCCAGATCAAAACGGCTTTATTCCAGGACGGGTAATAGCCTCTAATACGTATTATTTAATACAAGCCATTGATTATTTTTCAACAAATAAGATGAATGTGGCCATTTTGATGATGGATGCCGAAAAGGCTTTTGATCTAGTAGATTGGCGCGCTTTATTTTTTATTTTGGATACGTTTGGTTTCCCGTCACAGTTGATACAAATGCTAAGAGAATTATATAGCCATGCGGAAGCCAAAATTATCATAAATGGATCAGAAGCCGGTAAGGTAAATATTAAGTGTGGCACGCGACAAGGCTGTCCGTTATCCCCCCTACTGTTGTCTCTGTTTATTGAACCCCTAGCTGTTACAATTCGGAACAGTTTAATGATTTGCCCCCCATGGACAGGATGGCAAAAATTAAGCAATACGCAGACGATATTATTTTATATCTTGAGGCGGGGGGTCTAATATACAGAAAGCGCTTGACGAAATCCAGAAGTTTACGCCTGTAGGGGGATATAAAGTGAATCAAGCTAAAACTGAAATTCTTACATTTAACTCGGTGTCTTCTAATATCCCAGACTCCCTTCAATTACGTTCACAGCATCCAGTTAGATATCTGGGTATTCATGTCACAAACGATTTCGGACAATTATTTGCATTGAATTATAATAGCACACTTACGAAAGTAAAACAATTACTAGATAAGTGGTCTCTGCTCCACTTATCATTGATAGGGCGGGTTTCTATGGTTAAAATGTCAGTGCTCCCATTATTTTTGTTTCTTTTTAGTAATCTTCCCTTGAATATTCCAAGTTCCTATTTTAAAGAGCTGGACAAAATGATCCAGAAGTTTGTGTGGAATAATAAACATCCACGGGTTAAGCTAGCTACATTACAATTGGATATAGCATGGGGCGGATTAGCACTTCCACATTTTGTAACTTACTATCAGGCTTCCTTGATTAATCTACTATCACAATTAGGAGAGGAAAACTCAGTTTTCGATAACTTTTTTCTATTACATATGCTGAAGGAAAGTGCCATAAAACTTCCCACGTTTCTACGATTAGCGAAACTGCCTAAAAAAAACAGATACAAGGTGATACTGGCATTAGCAGAAAGAACTCAACTTTTTTTTAAATCACGAGATATTCCAGCATTTCATGCTTATACCCCTATTCAAGACTGCGCAGCAGGGGGTCTTATACTGCCTAGAGGGCTTTACCAAGTATGGCAAGAACTAGGTTTCGGTAAGCTTGGGGATTTGTATAATCATGAGACATTAATTACTTGGGAAACGGTCCGATTGCAACCTTGCACATTAACTACCGCCTTTTCTATGAGTTTTCTTCAGCTCGTCAACTTTCTCAAAAACAATTATACTATGCTGGGTGAAGTCGCACGACAAATCACTAGGCAGATGGCAAATAGAATGGTAGGGGTGGGATTGTGGTATCGACTATTACATCAGAAGGCTCATAGTGAGGAGGTTCTTTTGAAAGAGCTTCAGAAAATTCACTTGGAGACGGGTTGCAAGTTTAATGCGAAAGAATGGCAGCAGCTCGGTGAGTTATCGAATAGAGCACTGAGAGGCGCTAACTTTAAGAGAATGAATTTTTTATCTAGATAGTTAGCATATTATACCCCCTGAGATTGCATAAGATGTTTCCAACTAATCCGAACCAATGTTTTAGATGTGATAAACAGGGTGATGGGGGCTGGGTACACATATTTTATGAGTGTAACAATTTACAGCAATTTTGTAAAGACGTTTTTATTAAGATTTCTCAATTTTTGTCTTTGACAATTGCCCCATCATCTATGTTGGTTTTATTTGGCTCATCGGGAGAGGTAAAATGGTTAACGAAATATCAGCAGTATTTTATATTAATTTCTATAGCGGTCGCTAGTTCACTTGTCCTGCAAAATTGGAAAACTGATAACCAACCTAGGATTGATCATTGGGTTAATAAAATATGCAGGACTTTTAGATTTGAGGAGGCCTATGCAAAACGTGTAGGAGCTACTGTAAGATTCGGAGCTATTTGGCAGAACTTCTCTACTTATTGTATGGCGGAGGACAGCAGATTGTAAAAACAGGGTGTCCTAAGAAGCTAATCTCTGCATTTTATTTAATAGCTGCTGTTAGCCGTATATGCACTTTGAATAGTTTTTGATATCGGTCTGCAAAATCTGATGCCGGGATCGTTTAGTTATTAGTTAATTTCAGCACTTTATTATAAAATAGCTGCTGCTACCCCAACATGCACCATGAATAGTTTGTGATTTTAACGCTAATCTGTTGTAGCCATTATATAGATGTCAGTCTATCTTAGTATTTGATTAAAAAATCTGCTACTAGTCGCACATGCACTATAAATTGTTTTACGCTAGTTTGTTGAGCTAATGTATAGATTAGCTGCTAATTGTACAGTAATAGTCAGCAATGTACATATGTATTGGTGTTTCCGGGGAATTACCAGGAGTAAGTTAGCCTAAGGGATCATAGGCTAGTACAGGATACTGTGGAATACACTTTATATTCATCTCATTATTTTTATTCCTTTCAGATTTTTATTGAGTACTTGTATAGCTGGTATTAACCTACATCTTTTAAGGTAATTGCATGTAATGTAGTGTCTGTTGCTATTCAATGGATAATTGTAATTTGCGTCTGTCCTTATTTATTCTGTGACGCCATGTTTTTCTTTGCTGCTTTTATTCCTGTTCCAATAAAAAATAATAAAAAAATAAAAAAAGGAACAGAGCATGTTGAAAAGTTCATGTATTAGTTCTTTTACAACACAACAATATAGAAGTGCTTTCATTTCAGGTTGACTTTGGCCGTTTACATCACGTACTGTGTAATTTTAAAAGTATTATTTATAGGCGTTTGTGTGCCATAAAAGGCAGCCCTCAACAGCACTCCACTACATACCACTCCAAAACACACAATCCCATGCCACATAATTCCAGTACACTCAATACCACATAATTGCTATCCAAATAATTCCATAGCACACCATGCCTCATAATTCCACTACACAAATCCACTCCACACAATTACACACCTAATCCAATCTAACCAACATAATTACACTACACACCACATGCATACACTCCATAATGCATAAGTAAAAAACATTGCCATTTACAATGCCAATAGCTCCAAATCTAACAGATGCGAGACAGATTGCATTTCCAATGCTTGTTTTAAAAGGTGTAAATCCGTTCAGTAGTTGCTGAGAAATTAAAAAAATAAAAATGTATATATCTGAGCACCGAGGAGGGTTCGCGAACCCTCCTGAGCACGAGCTTCATTCTGATTGGCTGCCAACACTCCAAACCAGGAAGTGTTGGCAGCCATCTTGTGACTCCGTAACCGAGTCACAAGAAAAAGGTAAAACAAAGATGAAAAACAAGAAAAGGGGGCAGGGTAGAAACACCCTGCCCCCATAGGCCTGCTCAGGGCGTCCCACAAGGACCCCCAAGCCCAACAAAGCATTTTTTTTTTTAAATGGCCAAATTCGCGCTGGGTGCGCGAATCCGGCCGAATTGTTTTTTAAAAAATGAAGCGCGGGAGCTTATAGAAGCCAGGAGCCGCGTTGGCAGAGTGGTGTAAAAAGGGGGCGTGGCCTCGGACCACTCTCAGCAATCCAGGTGTGTGGCGCTTACTGGAGGTACCTGGTGGGCTAGTTGGCCCCCAGGGACCCTCAGGAATTAAGGGGACTTAATACCCCAACTTATAACGTGCCAGGAGGCACGTTTGCAGAGTGGTGGGGAAAGGGGGCGTCGCTTTGTACACCTCTCAGCAATCCCACTGTGTGGGGCTTACTGGAGGTAAGAGGTAGGCTAGTTGGCCCCTAAAGGACCCCCAGCAGCGAAGGGGACTTCAATCCCCATCCAAGAGCCGCCAGGGAGAGCGTTTGCAGAGTGGTGGGCAAAGGGGTGTGGCTCGTTATGAGAACTTAGCAATCCTGCTGTGTGGGACTTCCTGGAGGTAATAGGAGGGGTAGTTGGCCCCCAAGGATGTCCTTGGGGCCCAACTACCCCTCTTGTTAACTCCAGTAAGTCCCACACAGTGGGATTGCTAAGACGTTTTCGGAGGCCATGCCCTCCTTTCTACACCACTCTACAAACGCTCCTCCTGGCAGACTACGGGATGGGGGATGAAGTCCAATTTACTCCTGAGGGACTTTGGGGTCCAAGAAGCCCTCCTGGTACCTCCTGTAAGTCCTACGCAGCGGAATTCCTGAGCACTGGTCGGAGGCCCAGCACCCTTTCTCCACCACTCTGCAAACGCGGCTACTAGTTAAAGAAGTGTTTGCAATGTAACAGGTTTCGCATTTGCGAGAATTAGAGCTATTGGCATAGAAATATAAAAGTTTTTTACTAATGTTTTTTGGAGTGGAGTGGATATACGTTGTGTGTAGTGGAATTATGTGGTATGTTGTGCAGTGAAATTATGTGGATAGAAAGTATGTGGTATTTAGTGTATAGAAATTATGTAGAGTGGGATTATGTGTTATGTACAGTAATTATGTGGTATGATAGTCTGTGTTGTGGAGTGGTAACGTCAGGTTTAGTCTTCCTCGTTTCCATAGAAGCTCAACTATGAACTCAGTGAGACAAAAAAAGAAGGAATCACTGAGGAGTACTTGTGGACCTAGTCAGAGGTATGAGCAGGGCCACTGGAATTTTGCGACTGTTTGGCTGCACCGATTTTCGCACAATTATAAATTTTCTGCATTAGCCACATAATTCATCATCTGCTCCCTAATCTGCAGATTTGAACACAAAAAGCCTTGTTTCTAGCTCAAATGTTACCAAAAATGCAGCGACAAGTGTTACAGCGTGGTGGAAGGCCCTTTGCAAACCTAGAATGGTCACCTGTTACTTATTGCTAAATGTGGGTGTTAAATTGGTACTAATGGTGTGCAAGCCACTCTTGCTTCCTTCTGCGCCTCTCTTGCCTCTTGCCTCTTTCTGTATTTCTGTTGCTTCTTTCTGCACATTTCTTTCTTTTTTGCACTTCTCTTGCCTTTTTCTGCAAATCTCTCCTACTTTCTGCACCTCTCTTCCCTCTTTCTGCACGTCTGTTGCCTATTTATGCACCTCATTTGCTTCTTTCTGTACCCCTCTTACGTCTTTCTGCACCCTTTTTGCCTCTTTCTGCACCTCTGTTCCTTCTTTCTGCACCTGTCTTGCCTCTTTCTGCACCCCTCTTGCCTCTCTCTCCACCCCCTCTTCCCTCTCTCTGCACTTCTGTTGCTTCTTTCTACACCTCACTTGCTTCTTTCTGCACCCCTCCTGCCTCTTTCTGTACCTCTCTTGCCTCATTGTGCACCTCTCCTACCTCTTTCTGCACCCCTCTTGCCTCTTTTTACACCTCTGTTGGCTCTTTCTGCACTGCTCTTGCTACTTTCTGCACCTCACTTGCCTCTTTCTGCACTTCTCTTGGTTCTTTCTACACCTCTGTTGCTTCTTTCAGCAATTGTCTTGCCTCTTTCTGCACTTCTCTTGCTTGTTTCTGCACCTCTCTTGCGTCTTTCTGCACCTCTGTTGCCTCTTTCTGCACTTCACTTGCTTCTTTCTGCACCTCTCTTGCCTCTTTCGGCATGTCTGTTGCTTCTTTCTGCACCTCTCCTGCCTCTTTCTGCACCCCTCTTCCCTCTTTGTGCAACTCTCTTGCCTCTTTCTACACCTCTCTTCCCTCTTTCTGCACCTCTGTTGCTTCTTTCTGCACTTCTCTTGCCTCTTTCTACACCTCTGAGTTAGAGGTAGTTTTAATCCCCCTACCCTATTATGTACTAGGGCCTTACAGGGGAGGTCATGCCAATCACAGGGATACCCCAACCCATAGTGTACCCTAGTGTATGTAGGTGTTTTCACTGTATTCTAAGTGTTTTTCAGCATAGCACTGGCTCCAGGCCTGGTTAGTCAGTCAGTTACCACCAGTACCAGTCAGCAAAAAGTTGGGGGCACAGGATGACTTTGCAACAAGGCCTCTTTCTGCACCTCTGTTGGTTCTTTCTGCACTTTTCTTCGTCTTTCTGGACTTCTGTTGCCTCTTTCTGCATTTCTCTTGCTTCTTTCTGCGCCTTTCTTCCTCTTTCTGCACATGTCCTACCTCTGTAGGCATAGTTAGAAAGCATTTAAAAAACCTTTGAAATTCACTGAAAAAACCATAGGTTTCAGGGACGTTATATAACTTGACATGAAGTTGGTACTTCTGTCAGTTAGAACCTCCTTAGGGAAGCCCACTCTGGAAAAAATTCCCAAGAGGGTCCTGGCCACCACAGGAGCTGTAGTGGTCCTAAGGGGAATAGATTCTTGGCATCTAGTGGCATGGTCCTCCACCACTAGAATATAAGTGTGCCCAGGTGCTGTTGGAGGGTTCATGGGAAGAATAATGTCAATCCCAACCCTCTTAAAGGGAACCCCAACCACTGGAAGTGGAATTAAGTGGGCCTTTGTGATGCCACCTGACTTATCACCGGCTTGGCAAGTGGCACAGGAGCGACAAAACTCCTTAGTGTCCTCAGACGTATGGGGCCAGTGAAAGTGAGGGACTAGCCTATCCCAAGTCTTACTTTTCCCTAAGTGTCCTGCCAGAGGAATATCATGTGCATGGTGAGCAGTAAACCTCTAACCTTCTGGGGTATAACCAACTTTCTGGTGGCACCAGGCTTGGGCTCTCTACCCTCTGAGTAAAGAAGTCCTTCATCCCAATAGATCCTATGGGACCCACTGATATTCCCTGCAGCCTCAGCAGCAGCTTGCTGTCTGAGGGGTTCAAGAGAGGGGCAGGTCTGCTGCTCCAAACTCAAATCTGACCTGGAAGGGCCACCTGCCCCGAAGAACTCAACCTGATTAGGTTCAAGTTCATCTGAGGCAGTACCTTCACAAGGACCAAGATCATCTCCTTCAAGAGTCTGATCTTCACCCTGAGTCTGTGAAGAGGGCAAAGCCTTACCATTCCTGGTCCATTGTTCCAGGATCCAGGGCCTGTTCAGTGGCAAGCTGTTTGACCTGAGACCTAGTCACAGCACACACACTTGCAGAGATGCCCAACATTTCTGCATGAGTCCTGAACTCTACTTCAGCCCAGGCTGAAGTTTCCAAATCATTGCCCAACAAACAACCTACAGGTAGGTCTGAAGAGACCACAACCTTCTAAGGTCCAGTTACCTCTCCCCAGCTGAGATTCACAACTGCCAAGGAATGGTCAGTCCTGACATTGCTAGCATTGGTCACTTGGTACACTTGTCCAAGTATGATCTGGTCAGGAGACACACGTTTCTCTTTCACCATAGCGACACTGGCCCGTGTCCCTGTAGGCCATGGCCTCTTTTCCATTTATCAAAGGCTGTTACCTGTACTTGCCCAAGTTAGTGGGACTGACTAGTAAGGTGGCAAGATCTATGCCACCATCACAGACTAAAACAGCCTGAGTTGGAGTCCTGACTAAGTCAGAACCCACCTCAGAACCCAAGGTTTACCCTACTAATCCCTTGGGAGCTGTACTACCACTTGTACTGGAGCTAGGGGGTGCAGTTGCCTTAGGGGTAGTAGTAGTAGTAGTTTACTTGGCCTTTGGACAATCAGCATCCTTTGTCCAATGGGTCTCCACTTTACAGAATTAACACCAAGGTTTCCTTTTGCCCTTCTTGGATGTTTGTGACTCCCCCCCAGATGCAGGTTTTGGGGCCCTTGGGAAGAATCTTTCTTATCTTTACCCTTGTCCCCACCCTTATCTTGAGTTTTAGAAGAATCTTGCTTCTTCTGGTCACCACCATTACTCTGTTTTTTCTGCTTCACCCTGGTACGAACCCATTGGTCTGCCTTCTTACCCAACTCTTGGGAAGAGGTCAAGTCAGAGTCTAACAGGTACTGGTGCAAAAGCTGGTTCTGACAATTATTGAGGATCTGCTCCCTCATAATCAAATTGTAAAGTCCTTGGTAGTCATGCACTTTGCTGCCATGTAGCCAACCTTCCAGAGCCTTAATGGCACTCTCCACAAAATCTACCCAGTCCTGAGTCTGTGCTTTCTGGGTGTCTCTGAACTTAATCCACTATTATTCAGCAGTTAAGCCAAACCCATCACTGAGAGCACTTTTCAACACTGAGTAATTATCAGCATCCTCTTCTCTAACAGTGAGGAGCTTATCTCTACCTTTGTCAGCAAAGGAGAGCCACAAGATAGCTGCCCACTGCTCTTGAGGGACCCTCTGAACTTTACAGGCCCTTTCTAAAGCAGTTATCCATTTGTATCATCCCCAAGATGGTAGGGAGGGACTATCTTGTTCAGGTGCCTATGGTCAAAAGATGGGATGTTTCTCTAACTCTAGGGACACTGTTGCTGCCACCATAGAACTCTAGTCCCAATTTATTCCTAGCTCTCTGGATTTCTAGGGACTCTTTGTCAAGGGCCAACTGCTCTTGCCTGAGCCTAAGCCTAGCTTTCTCAAGTTCAAGAAGTTGGTATTCCCTATCCAAAGAGTTTTCCCTCTTACTAGATATGGAGGACCTACTGAATGTCCTGAGGCATTGGATTCTCTTGAGGAGGATCTAGACCTTATTGGTCTACTCTCCCAGGAGGAACAAAGGGGGCACCATGTGGTCCACCTGTAGTATCCTCTGGGAGATCTGTGTTATCCAGGTGGGAGTCATTAGGCTCCTCCTGGTCATGGTTAGATTTAAGTTCAAAGAGAGGTTCCTTTCCTGACCTATCTTCATTCCCATGCCCACCCATTTTCTCCTGTTCATCTGACCCACTAGTTTTCTGGAGGTCATCTAACAGTAATTCCTCTAGGAGGCGTTGGATGTTGGCATCTTACCCTGTCTTCAACTTTCTAGAGGCACACAGGGCTTTCAGTTCTTGGAACGAGAGCTCACTGTATCTAGCAGTCAGAGAGCCACTGGCATCTCCTTTAGCAGAAATACTAAGTGTGGTGTTGCACCTACCTAACCTATTGGGAACTAAACTCACTGAGGTTGGAGAAAGGGTGTGCTAGACCCTTGGCTACCCAACCCTAAGTTCAGTAGAACTTACTTATTCTAAGCTTGTATTATATGTGCCTAGTATTAGTGATGGTTCTTCAATTAATAAACACAAAGATTTATCTGGTACAACAATGCAGGCTCGAATTCCACCCGCTGCACACCAATGTGAGAAGCTGGCCTGGTATATGATGTCCACTTATATAAGTGGGCACCCTGCACCAGTTCGGACAACCCTTATGGTGATTTAAGAGGTCTTAGACAACCTTAGAAAGCTCTCTATGTGGTAGCTGTGGAGAGCAGCATTCAGGCTTAGTCCAGAAGGAGTGTAAAGCAGCTTGTTTTACCAGAATGCAATCTTATATGTATAGATTAAGCGAAAAAGAACAACACACAGTATTTATAAAAATATGTATTTATTATATAATACTCTCTAACACATAGAAATATCTATGCACAATGCCCACAATACTTTGCAAAGAAATAAAGTACATAGCACGAAATACACAGTGGACCCCATGGGGGGACCAAACCATATACTAAGAAAGTGTAATAAGAACCACGACTCGGGTCAAGACAATGTCAATAGGACGTAGACGTGCTGGGGACTCAAGGAACCACCTAAGGTGAGTGACTAGGAGCCCCACGGAGAGAGTGTGCAGTGTGGGAACACAACCACGTGCTCGTACAAATCAAAGTGTAAGTCGCAGTTGGATTTTTTAAGATTAAGGACCCTTCCCAGTGGACCCTGAAGAAACCCCATGGAAGACATAAGTTTGGAGAGTCACCCTACCTGTGGATACCCTAGTACCCGTGTTAGCTACACCAGGGAAGCCAGGTGCATTGGTGTGAAGTGGTGTTGATCCCAATGGAGGACTTCAGGACAGTGCCGCTGCAGAAGGAGGAGAAAGTGTCCGCTGGAATCCGAAGGTGGATTCTAGTTGAGAGGTACTTGCAAGCAGAGGGGACAGAGTCTATGTCACTCAGGAATGACCAGGGGATCTGGAAGACGAATGCCCACCAATGTCAGGAGTTGCAGGATAGCTGATGATGACCTTGACTCTGCAGCTGTGAGGACCAGCCAATGCTGAGGAAGACCAGGAGCCATGCATGAGCTGCCCCACGTCGGATGTCGAGTGCTGAGGGGTCGGTGTCTGGCGCGAGCACCAACAAGCCTTGGCAAAGGCCACCCATGCAGAAGTCGAAGAAGGTGCACTGTCGGGACCAGCAGGGTCCAAGGGACTCACCACAAGCAGAGGAGTCAGGGCAGGCCCGAGCAATCAGGGGAGCTCAAAAGAAGCAAAGATGACCCTCAACAGGGCCCACAGGCCGGTGGCTCTGGAGTCGCAAAATGACCTCGAGCAGCTCACCGAAAGATGCAGACCACGGTGCAAACGATGCGATGTGGACAAAGAATTTGGTCACTGGAGAAGCTTGAGGTTGGAGCTACTTGGAGCACGAAGATCTTGGTGGAAGGAAGCCAACAAGCCTTTGCAACTGCAAGTTGACGCGGTGCACAAGGGTTCGGTTATTGCAGCCCCCACAAGGGATACTGGCCTCAAACTTAGTGAGAGGGCAGGGCAGGCCTCGGGAGCTGTGGAGAACCACCATCTGTGTTGCAGAACCTTTTGGAGTCTAGAGGAGCTCAGGATCAGCAGACCGGTCGACTTAGTTGAGGTGCCTGCAAATGCAGGGAAGTGACTCCTTCACTTCCAGGGAGATTCCTTCAGGTGTCTTTGATGCCCACAGGCCTTGGAAGGATCCTGTATGGTGCACATGCACAGATGATGCAGCAGACTGGAAGGGAGACGAAGTCGAGCCCAAACGAAGTCAAGAGTGCCGAAACGGTAGTAGAAGAAGTGGTGTCTGGTCTGAATCTTGTCCCACGTCGAATCCAGGGACCCACCCTCAGGTAAGCCCTTAAGTACCCTAAGGAAGGTTTGGGACGATTCAGGGGACCCTTCTAGGGGAGGGTCTGGACAGGAGGGAGGTTACTCCCATGTCCTTTGTCCAGTTTCGCGCCAGACCTGGAGCCAACGGCTCCTAGAGCTGGTTTGAACTGGACTATGCATGGGGACACCAAATGTGCCCCTCATGCAGACATAGTGGCACTGGCAAGCGCACCCACCGGGTCCCAATACACTAAATCCTGTCTGGGAAGTGGTCACACCTCCCTGTGACAGGATGCCTATTGTTCTACCTTCCCCTGCTCAAGCTTGACTCAGCACCAGGAGGGCAGAATCGTGTCTCTGGTCGGCAGCAACCATTTTGTGCTGTCTGGGTCTAGAAGGCTGGCACCGGGAACACTGAGAACCTAACGGAGGGCTCTTCCAGTGCTTGGAATCATATCTCCAACACCGTTTACGGTGTGGGGGTATGATTCCAACATGTTTGATACCAAACATGATAGGATTCGTTGCAGCCAATTTCTAGATGGTCATCGCGTAATTACGCTGTGCCCCTCTATATAGTATATGGCTGCTTCACTTACAACCTAGGAGAATGGACTCCGTAGGCTGTAGGGGTGTCCTGCTCATGCAGGGGCACCCTCACACTTAGTACCAAGCACCCTGCCTTAAGGATTGATAAGGCCTGCTATAGGGGTGACTTATAGGTTTTAAGTGCAGTGACCCTAGATATAGAAAACCTATATCTTTAGTAAGTGGTGCTAGCACCAGCTTACACAGGCTGCAATGGCAGGCCTGTAGTTCCATTTTGAATGGTCTCCCATGGGTGGCATAATACATGCTTCAGCCCATGGGGGACCTCTGGGGTACCTATGCCGGGGGTACCTTAGTACCATATACTAGGGACTGATAAGGGTACTCCAGTATCCAATCTGGGATGTAGCTAATTACTGAACATAACAATTTAAGGGAGAAAGCAGATAGACTGCAGTCCTGATTAGCAGTATCCCAGTCAGACTAGTCAATAACAGCTTAGCACCAGACAAAAAGTGGGGGAACCATAAATGCAAATCCTACTTTCCTACACTATGCAAATTATCAAAACACCATTACCATAGAATAACCTCAGAACAGTCTGTCACACAAACTGTGAAGTTGACAGAAGAGAATCTCAAATGCACTTCAAACAGTGAGTTGACAGCTAGATCCTTCCACTGAGCAAGTTGCACCTTGTAAGCGCGATGTCCTCCTTGTGAGAAGCTGGCTTGGTCCTTCGTCTGTTGACACTGTGCCACAGAAGCCCTTCTTCTTTTCACCTCGCCCCTCAGATGTCCAATGCCCCCAGGATACACACGTAATATATGATGGGTACCATGTGACATATGGTCCTATATTGCCATCTCGGGGTTCTGGTAACATTTACAAACCACTTGACCTACGGCCTCTTGGTTTATGAGCATAAGCAAGGCTTTCAGGGTGCTTTCTCTTCTTCTCAGCCCTTTCGTGGATGGCCCCGTGGTCAGAGGGCTGCGTTCCATTTTAAATCCTGGCCTCAGCATCAGCAGCAGCAGCCCCAGGGTGCTGGGCAGAAGTGACTATGCCAAGGTGGGGGCACGGCTCCATTTGTTCCTGGATCAATGGTCAACTCTGATTTCCCACCAGTGGGTTCTGTTTTTTTTATTTTTTTTATTTTTTTTTTATTATTGTTAGTGCACCACAAAAACAAAATCCAATACATTTTAGTTTATGTCGTACATACATTATGCCTGATACTTATTGGATATCATAAGTGCCATCAAAACATGCAGACAGTAGAGTGCATTAATGTATATGTATATACACTTTCCCCCCCCCCTCCCCCTTTCCCTTCCCCTAAACTCCCATCCACCACCCCCACTCCCACTTGGGGTTTGGTCATCAACTAATATTTTACCAGTTAATGTAGTTTATATACAAATTACATATTCATCTATTCGTTCCTGCTCAACCAGCTAGTCACAGGGGCCCAGATTTCTTGGCCTTTGGAGTGTGAACGTATTCCCCTTTTGCATAAACAGCCTTTTCCAGATTATAATTTGCTAGAAATCGTGCAAGCCATTGCTGAAACCCTGGCGGGTTTGGGTCCAGCCAGGCTGATGCTAAACATAGACGCAGGATAGCCATGCCTATAAAAAGTAATTTTTCACCAGGTTTTCCCTGTAGCCCCTGATCTACCCCCAATCCAATTAACGTCGGGGTGAGAGAGCAGGGTATCCCTAAGGCTTCAATAAAGAAGCTAGTGATATCTCGTTTTAGGCTGTCCAACACGCCACAGGTTGCAAAGAGATGGCTAAGATCAGCTTGGTGTAAAGCACATCGTGGACAGCAGGTCCCTTTCCCCACTGCCCATTTAGAGATTTTCTTTGGGGTGTAATATAGCGAGAAGCAAGATTTATAGTATTGCGCCTGTAATCGTGCTGGTATTAAAACATTCTGCGCTAGCTTTAAAGAATGAAAGAACATATTTTCAGAGGTGCCAGCTTCCACATTCCATTTTATAGCATGGGTTGCCATGTCGTCTTGCATTGCTGTGTTAAAAAGATTATAGACCATCCCTATTGTCAAATCTCTATTCCCTATAAGCTTATCTATGATCTCGCTATTAGTAAACCCTATCGGGCCACCCCTTTTTTGATCAGAAAATCCCGTACCTGTAAAAATTTATAGAAGTCTCTTCTATCTAACCCATACCTTTCTCTAAGATTCTCAAATGAAGCTATCCCTGATATAAAGTAAAGGTCACCTAATTTAGTCAGGCCGGCTTCCCTCCATCTTTTTATAATAGAACCTTTAAAAATTGTCGGAAGAATTGGATTATTATATAATGGTGTATAAAAATTCAAGCGTCCCCAACCAATAAGGTTCTGTACAGCCTTGATAACCCTATATCCCACTTGCAATGTCTTGAACCGAACTTTCTTGTAATGATTATCGTTCAGATGTCGCCAAGCCCATCCCCAAACTTCTGCCCCCATAGCTAGTTCAAGTGGTGTCGGTGTCTCTCTCGCCTTTTCTTCATTTGGTTTATCCTGAATAAGGGCTAGGTTATACAATATTGTGGTGGTCCAATAATATAGCCTAATATTTGGCAAGGCAAGTCCGCCCCTCTCCTTGGGTAATGTAAGAAATTTAAATGCTCTTCTAGGCTTCGCGTACCCCCAGATAAACCTTGAAAACAAGTCGTCAATCTTTTTAAGTACTCATTGTTAAATTCTAAGGGAATTGCGCGCAGAAGATACAAAAATTTAGGAAAAAACAGCATTTTGATAATGTTGCATCTACCAATAATGGATAAGTGTAGGTTATGTAATCTGGTTAGTTCGGGCTTGATTTTTAACACTAATGGTTCGATATTTTCCTTAACAATGTAGTCTATATTTGCAGTAATGTCTATGCCCAAATATGTAGCTTTCTGTACTATCCGCTCATCTATATAGGTTAAATTTTCGTTACAGATAATTTGGGTTTTGCTGCGATTAAGTGAATACCCAGAGATTTTGCCAAACTTTGCTGCTTCTACCTCAATTTCCCGTAGGGCCATTTCAAGACAGGGAGTCACTAAGGCAATGTCATCTGCATACGCCAAAACTTTAGTTTCCCATCCATGAGTTATAATGGGTCTGATAATATTATTTCTTTCCAGTTGGTGCAAAAAAGGATCGATATATATTGCAAACAATAGCGGCGAGCTTGGGCATCCCTGCCTTGTCCCTCTCGTTACCTGAAAGGAATCTGTAAGCTCGCTGTTGACTAAAACCCTTGCAGTGGGTTTATAATAAAGCATTTTAAGAGCTTTAAGTAATCTGCTGCCGATTCCTACCCTTGACAGGGTCTCCCATAAAAAGTCCAGGAAACCCTGTCAAAGGCTTTCTCTGCGTCCAACAGTATTAACGCTATTGGCTCCTTTGAGATATTTTTTATATCAAGGAGTGTAATGACCCGTCTTATATGATCCGTCATCCCTCGACCAGGTATAAACCCATGTTGTTGGTTAGAGATGACCATATGGATTACTGAGGCAATTCTTGTTGCGAGGATTTTTGAATAGATCTTGCTATCGGCATTAATTAAGGTAATGGGGCGATATGAGCCAGGGTCTGTCGGATTTTTATTTTTTTTAAGAAAAATTATAATTTTCGCCTGCGACCATGAATCTGGGGGTGTGCCCCTGTAAAGACATGCGTAACCAACAACTCCATACATTCTTTCAATTGTTCCGAGAATTTTTGATAAAATTCAAGAGGGATACCATCCATGCCAGTGGCCTTACCACTTGGAAGACTATTAATGCATAACAGCATCTCTAGCCATTGAGGTGGTTCTTCTAATTGTTGCTGTTCCTCCTCTGGGAGTTGCTCTGTGGGAATCTGATTGAGATATGTAGCGATGTCCGCCATATTTTGTGTTGCGTCCTCGTTATATAGTTTTTGATAATAGGAAAAAAATGTTTTACGGATGCCTACAGACTCTGAGATTAACCCTTGCTCAGGATCCCTGATTTCTGTAATAAAATTCCGGGTTGCCCTTTGTCTGGCTCTTATTGCGAGATGGTGGCCCACTTGTTCACTGCACTCATAGGCTTCCTCTCGCCATACTGTTAATTTATCGGCGGCTTTTTTGCTATAGTTTCCATTGCAGCTGATTTTGCTACCGCAACCTTTGCCTGTGCTTCCTCATGATTCCCCCTATTTTGCACTATTGTGATCAGTTCTTCTTCTGCAATGGCTAATCTCACTAGTTGGTCATTCAATATTTTTTGTCTCTTTTTATTCCGCTGTATTGAGTACCTAAGTGTTTCCCCCTCACACCTGCTTTAAGCGTGTCCCACACAACCTCAATTCCTGCACTTCCTACATTTTCTCTAACAAACTGAGGTATCCACCCTCGCATGTAAGCACAATATTCTTCATCAAACAATAATGCCCTTTCAAAAGTCCAGATAGGAATCGTCCTCTCCCGGTGTCCACCCCACTTGACTTCCACTATTAATGGGTTATGATCTGCTAAAATCCGAGGATTTTTTTCCATTTTGCAATTGTGTAAAAGTAAGTGTGATGCTAGTATATAATCTATTCTGACATGTTTATTATGCGGGTAAGAATAATAGGTAAAGCCAGATTTGGTGGGATCCTGCCAGTTCCAAAGATCTGTAAGTGCGTGTTCTTGGCATAGTGCCTTCAGAGCACTAAATACCTTTGGCTTGCGTCCCTTATATACCCAGCCTGTATCTTGTTTAAAAATTTTATCTGCTGGCAAGTTTATATTAAAATCTCCACAAAGTATGAGTGGCAATGGCCAGGTAGCTAATTCGTTACTAACTTGATAGATTACCGTTGGGTCATCTACATTGCTCCCATATATGGAGCAAATAGTCATTGGGTTTCCATTATTCCAGCTACATTCAGTAATTACCCACCTCCCCTGCTGATCTGCCGACACCCGATTAAATTGTAAAGAGTGGTTGGAGGTCAGTATTGCTACTCCACGCGTGCGGGAATTCTGTTTTGTAGCCCCCACCAGCACATATCCAAGTGTTCCCAATAAATGTCTCTGTGTGTTTTCAATATGTGTCTCTTGTAAACATATTACATCTGCTTTTAAGTAGTCGTAATCCAATTGCGATGTTCCTTCTCTTTTTAGGGTCATTAAGGCCACAAATATTTACCGAGGCAATACGTAATTCACTCATTGTATATAGCGGAAATTCTATGCTTTAACTGGAATCGTGCTGCTTCTATTCTTCCCCATGTCTGTGACCAACCTCCCCCCTTACCCTCCCCCACCCTCAACCCCCCACCCTTACCCACCCCCCACCCACCACCTACACCTGAGGTTACCTGGCTTTGCCAAGGCCAGGGAGATGACATCTGAGGGATCAGAGCCCCGCATCCCCGCCGCCCACCCCCTTTCATGTGAACAAAATTAATGCAACATTGCCAAGGATAAAGGTTAAGCCCTCCTTACTACTTTAGTGAAGTTTAAATAATATTTACTAAGTTGCAATCGAAGTCATAGACTATACCCTTTCCAGTCCCTGTTCCCTACTCCCGGCTCCCCCGTTTCGCTGTGAGTTCCTCTAAATATGCTTTTGCTTGAATCTCTGAGTTGAAACTACGTGTGGTCCCTTTATGCACAATTTTTAGTCTGGCCGGGTTCTGCAGATACACATCTGCTCCGAGTTCTTGAAAGGGAGCAAAGAGCTGTCTGAGTCTCCATCTTCGTTCGACTGTGGCATGTGCAAAGTCGGATCTAGTAAAAAAGTGATTCCCCCAAAGTTTCTTCTTGTCGTAGGCCTTGCCAGATCAAACAGAGCTTGACGTAGAAGAAAGTTCCCAAAGAATAACAGCATTGCACGAGGATGTTGAGGCGTAGCTAAAAGGCGTTTAGGAGGAGTTAGCGGGAACCTATGTGCCCGCTGTATTTCCTTATCCCAATCCCAGGATTGTAGCTCTGGAAAAGCTCCCTTCAAAAGTGTGACCATATATCCCCTAGGATCATCCTTCTCAACACCTTCCGGGATCCCTAAAAGCGGAGATTATTACGCCGTTGTCTATTTTCCTGCGCTTCCATCTTCCACATAAAGTCTTTAACTGTACTTTCCTGCTCATCTACTTGGGTTTTTAGCACAGCTACATCTTTCTCAAGATTCTCTGTCCGTACTTCCACGGAAGCCATCCGATCGGCAATATCTGCACATGTCTTGCCTACCTTCCTAACAGCCCCTTGTAATTTTTTGGCGGCCAAACGTGATCTCCTGTTATCTGCTTTAACTTCTTCCTGGAAACTTTTAATAGAATGTAGCACCGTTGAAAGAGCAGACTCGCACTTTACCCTTTCCTCCTCCTCTTTATTGGTGCAGTTACTATTGATAATTGTTTGGTTGCTGCTTGAGGCATCCATTATATCTGTAGTAATTGCAAATTGTGTGTCCGTGTAGTCCCATCTCAAATCAGCGATGCTACCTTTATCAGAGATCTCTTGTCTTTTTTGGCGGCTCCCACTTCTTTTTTTCCGTAATTTCTTTTGTCCATTCCTACTCTTCTGTGGGTCTGTGTTTGTACTACTATGCCAGTTTGCCTCGTCCTCTTCGCTTGATAGGGAAATGCTTATATCAGAGATTTCTGACTCATCAGTTAATGAGTAGAATTTTTCAAGATTGTCAGGTGTTTTAGGTAACTGTATTGCTTCTTGTATTATTTCTACAGTTTCTTTACCATCATTACCTGACTTGCTGCTCTTCCCTTCTTTGTCCTGGTTGTAGCCCCCATCTGTATATTGATGTTGCAATAATGGGGTGGAATGCGCCTCCATTATTGTTTTATTAGCCTGGGTTGTGGGATAGGGTGTACTTGAATGCACCAAATCTATGGGCGTTTTTAAGTCCTTCTGTTTGCTCTGTAGGCTATCGCTCTTCTCTTCTCCCCCATCTGTGCTGACTGTAGATTCTGTCACAGTCTTAGATCCTGGTACACAAAAGCTGCTAGTGATTAGAGGCTGTGAGTAATCCGGCTCTTTGTTAGTCTTTGCAAATGTTCTCTTGGGATTTTCTATGCTCTCAGTGCAATTTTCGCCCTCATTTCTCCCTTTACTTTCTCCCTTCTCTCCCTTGTCATTGCTTTTATTTTTAATACCTCGTGTATCCATCTTTTTCTGCCTGGTGTCTGTAATTAATGTACTAGTTTGTAGCGGTACACTCGCTAAGACGCCACATATTTGCGCAGTTTTCCCTTCAGAGTCTTGGTACCCTTGCCAGCCATTCTTACTTGATTTCGAAGCTGTCGGCTCTGTCGGGTCTTTCCACTGCAACAAAGTATCTTCCAACAGTATTCACTTCCCGCGTAGACACTGCGTGTTCCCGGTAAAATTTTCCTTCTGTCAGCCGTCCCGCTGTAATTCGCCGATGTGTTCCTTCCAGGCAGCACTAGTAATGGATCACGCAGGGCAAGGGAGATCCAGGAAGGTCGATCCGTATACAAAGCCCCAGGGCTACAGAGAGGTGAGAGTGCATTCCCGGAATCAAGCATGCAGAGTAGATACAGCTTGATATATCCAGACATTCCGGGTGCTTCTTTCCATGATTTTCCTTGTCTTCTATTCCGTAGGTGAACTACGAGGATGTAAGGGGTGGCTCAGATGCGTTTAGGCATAGAACTCGGGGTCCGGCGGCGGAGCTCCGCGGCGAGATGTCACTCAGTCGCCATCTTGCCTCACCACCAGTGGGTTCTGATGGTCATCAATCAGGGGTACCAGATTCCGTTCCGGGGCCCTCCCCCTCTGCCCTGTTTTTGGGTTACCCCCCGTTGTCAAGAGACCTAGTGAAGAGGTCTGCTATGTTGTCAGGTGTGAACATGTTGCTGGCAGAAGGCGCTGTTCTCCTGGTTCCAGAGGTGGAATGGGGCCTGGGTTTCTATTCCACTCTCTTCTTGGTCCCCAAACCTGATGGTTCGTACTGCCCGTTTCTGAATCTCAGGGTTCTGAACAAATTGGTACGGCTGGATGTTGGAAATGGCCCTTTTTGCAGGGTTATCCCCAAACTTTTAGCTTCTTCCTCCTATTTTTTCCTGACCTGTCTTTCTTGGTTTTAGAACTCTGGGCACTTTACCACTGCTGATCAGTGCTAAAGTGCATATGCTCTCTGTGTAAATTGTATTATGGATTGGTGTTTCCATGATTGGCATATTTGATTTACTGGTAAGCCCTTAGTAAAGTGCACTGAGTGTGCCAGGGCCTGGAAATCAGATGCTACTAGTGGGCCTGCAGCACTGATTGTGCCACCCACATGAATAGCCCTGAAAAGGTATCTCATACCTGCCACTGCAGAGTCTGTGCGCAGTTTGTAACTGCCATGTCGACCTGGTAAGTGCACCCACTTGCCAGACCCTAGTCTTCCCTTTTCAACATATAGGTCACCCCTAGGGTAGACCTAAGGTACCCCTGTGGGCAGGGTTGCTGTGTATGTTAAAGGTAGGACATGTACTGGTGTGTGTGGCATGTCCTGGTGGTGAATTACAGTGCATTTAGTTTCTCACTATGGAAAGGCTATCTGTCCCATAGAATAGTATGGGAGTTAATTTATAACATCTTATAAATATAACTTCCCATTGGGACCAGATAGGAAGTTAAGTTTAGTATGCCCCCTGGTCAGAGACATGCTCTCCCCCCGCAGCTCCGCTGTTAAGTGCCACCGCTCCGGCACTGTGCTCTGGGTGCTGTTGCTCAGGTAGGTGTTCGAGGCCCTCCTCCACCCACAGGCTCCTGCCTGCGCCTCATCCCTGGTGGTCCAGTGGGAGAGCCTTGCTCTTCTGCTGGCCGCTGCTGTCTGTGTCTGTCTTTGTGCTGTTTTTCTGCCTCTCTGTGCCCGTTTTCTGTCTTCCTTCCAGCCTCTTCACTGTATCTTTGTTGTGCCTGTATTCTTTATTGTGCCTGTTTCTTTGTTGTGCCTGTATTCTTTATTGTGCCTGTCTTTGGTGTGCCTGTCTTATTGTGCCAGTTGTTGTACCGTGTCCTCCGTTGTTGTTTGGCCGTTTTCTGTGCCCGTTTGCCCTCGGTGCCCTTCCCGCCGCTGCTGCCCCCGCGGCCCCTCCCCCCCTGCCGGTTCCCGCTTCCCGCCTCCCAGCTGCGCTTCCCTCCCCCTCCCCTACTTAATGGCGGCCGCTGCAAGGGAGTGCGAGCAAGACCTCTGACCTCCTGGTCAGAGACCTGCTCTCCCCCCGCAGCTCCGCTGTTAAGTGCCACCGCTCCGGCACTGTGCTCTGGGCGCTGTTGCTCAGGTAGGTGTTCGAGGCCTTCCTCCACCCGCAGGCTCCTGCCTGCGCCTCATCCCTGGTGATCCAGTGGGAGAGCCTTTCTCTTCTGCTGGCCGCTGCTGTCTGTGTCTGTCTTTGTGCTGTTTTTCTGCCTCTCTGTGCCCGTTTTCTGTCTTCCTTCCAGCCTCTTCACTGTAACTTTGTTGTGCCTGTATTCTTTATTGTGCCTGTATCTTTGTTGTGCCTGTATTCTTTATTGTGCCTGTATCTTTGTTGTGCCTGTATTTTTTATTGTGCCTGTGTCTTTGGTGTGCCTGTCTTATTGTGCCAGTGGTTGTACCGTGTCCTCCGTTGTTGTTTGGCCGTTTTCTGTGCCCGTTTTCCCTCCGTGCCTTTCCCGCCGCTGCTGCCCCCACGGCCCCTCCCCCCCTGCCGGTTCCCGCTTCCCGCCTCCCAGCTACGCTTCCCTCCCCCCTCCCCTACTTAAGGGCGGCCGTCTGCGCACGTCCGCGGCCAGCGCCAGGAACCCTGGATCTATGACCTCCCACCGCTACAACTCCGCCGCCCTCCTTGCACTCAACTCCGGAAGGAACAACAACTGCCAGAGATCGACGCCGAACACCACCCACCGACAGTTCTACTGCCGACAATCCTTCACCATCGACAGCCCCCCCACAACCGCTGAACCCATGCCGGACGCCCGTACCACCGAAACTCTGAAGTGCATCCTCCTCAACGTGCGCTCCTTACACAGACACGCCATAGAGATCTGGGACCTGCTCGACACCCTCTCGCCAGACGTCGCCTTCTTCACGGAAACATGGATCAATGCCACCTCCGCCCCCGACATCGCCACTGTCATCCCTGACGGATACAAGATCCAGAGAAAGGACCGCCCCGGAGGAGGACTCGCCATCGCGCTCAAGTGCTCCCTCGGACTTTCCACCTCCAGCACGAGCGACCCCCTCTCCAACACAGAGCACCTCCACTTCCAGATCCAGACCAGCCCCAGAACCACGCTGCGCGGGACTCTTGCCTACAGACCCCCTGGGCCTCGTGCCTCTTCCGCCACCACCAATGCCGACCTCGTCGCGCCCCACGCCATCGCCTCCACGAACTACATTCTCATCGTAGACCTGAACTTCCACCTCGACAACCGCAGCAACCCCGAATCCACCACCCTCCTGGACAACCTCGCCAACCTCGGACTAAAGCAGCTCGTCACCACCCCCACCCACAGATCCGGACACATCCTCAACCCCATCTTCGCAGGAGGGACAAACATCCACTTCAGCCACACCACGCACCTCCTCTGGACAGACCACCACTGTGTACACTTCACCTTCAACACCACCACCGCACCCAAGCCTGCCCCGCGCCCGCCACGAAGGAACTGGAGCAGGGTCACAGAGGAATACCTCAACACCACCCTTCTCCACGATCCCCCCTCCGCCACGACCGCCGCCGCCAAAGAACTACACCGCTGGATCACCAGCTGCGCAGACAAGCTCGCACCCCTCCGCCACCCCGTCAGACAACGACCCCTGAAGGTCGCCTGTATCACCACCGACCTCCAAAAAGCCAGGCGCTCCTGCAGACGCCTCAAGAAACTCAGGAGGAACAGGAAAACCACCGAAGGCCAGAACACCTACAGGAACGCCATGACTGAATACCACCAGTGCATAAGAGACACCAAGAGGACCTTTATCAAGAACAAAATTCACACCAATGCCAGTAACGCAAAAGAACTCTTCAACGTCATACAGCAGTTCACCAAACCCCCCAGCGAAGCCACGGACGGCACACCATCCCAGGACCTCTGCAACAAGCTCAGCTCCTACTTCCACCTGAAAATCAAGGCCCTCTACGACAACTTCAGCGAACAGACTCCAGACACCACCCTCCTCTCCACCACCGACAACCAGCCCACCATCACCATCTGGAAACCGGCTACCACCGAAGACACCGCCACGACCATGAAGAACACCCACTCAGGAGCCCCCACAGACCCCTGCCCGCCGCACATCTACCACAGAGCCGCTGCCGCCATAGCACCCGTACTATGACGGACCATTAACGCCTCCTTCGAATCCGGCATCTTCCCGGACGGCTGGAAGCGGGCAGAGGTCAAGCCCCTCCTCAAGAAACCCTCGGCTGACCCGACGGACCTGAAAAACTACCGGCCTATCTCTCTCCTTCCCTTCGCAGCCAAAGTCACCGAGAGATTCGTCAACGCACAGCTGACCACCTACATCGTAGAGAACGCCATCCTCAACTCCTCCCAGTCCGGATTCCACAGCAACCACAGCACCGAGACTGCCCTCCTCGCCGTCACCGATGACATCCGCATGCTACTCGACCAGGGCCACACTGCAGCCCTCATCCTACTAGACCTCTCCGCAGCCTTCGACACCGTCTCCCACCGCACTCTCGCCACCAGACTCCACGACGCTGGCATACGGGGAACCGCCCTCGACTGGATCCGCTCCTTTCTCACCGGCAGAACCCAAAGGATCAGACTCCCACCCTTCCTTTCCGAACCCACAGAGATCAACTGCGGAGTACCCCAAGGATCCTCGTCAGCCCCATGCTCTTCAACATCTACATGGCCCCCCTCGCCGCCATCGAAAGACAGCATGGGCTCAGCATAGTATCCTACGCCAACGACACCCAGCTCATCCGCTCCCTCACGAAGAAACCCGAAGACACCAGGCTTCCAGGAAGGAATGAAAGACGTCGCAGCCTGGATGAACAACAGCTGCCTTAAGCTCAACTCGGAGAAGACAGAGGTCCTCATCCTTGGTCCCTCCTCCACCGCCTGGGACAACACCTGGTGGCCTTCCGCCCTCAGAAACCCACCCACTCCCTCAGACCACACCCGAAACCTCAGCATCATTCTAGACTCCTCCCTCATCATGACCCGCCAGATCAACGCCGTCACCTCCACCTGCTTCAACTCCCTCCGCATCCTCCGCAAGACCTTCAAGTGGATCCCCCCCCGAATGCAGAAAGACCGTCACCCACGCACTCATAACCAGCAGACTGGACTAAGGTAACGCCCTCTACGCCGGAATCAACAAAACCATGCTACACAAGCTCCAAACCATCCAGAACACCGCAGCCAGGCTCATCCTCGGAACCCCACGACACGAGCACATGACCCAGCACCTACAAGACCTCCACTGGCTCCCCATCGAGAAGAGAGTAACCTTTAAGCTACTCACCCATGCCTACAAATCCCTCCACAACATCGGACCCAAATACCTCAACCAAAGAGTCTCCTTCCACGTACCCAAAAGGAACCTCTGCTCTGCCGACCTCGCCCTGGCAGAGACTCCACGCATCCACAGAACCAGAGCAGGCGGAAGAGCCTTCTCCTACGTCGCAGCAAAGACCTAGAACGAGCTCCCAGTCAACATCAGACGCTCCCCCACTCTGCACACCTTCAGGAAGAGCCTCAAGACCTGGCTCTTCGACTGATCCGGAGCTGCACCCCCATCCCCCCAGCGCCTTGAGACCCTTACGGGTGAGTAGCATGCTTTATAAACTCCTGATTGATTGATTGATATGCCTGAACTCAGAATGTTAAAATGCACCTTTCAGTGAAGGTGATTTTTACATTCTGTGTTTGAAAATACCACTTTTAGAAAGTAGGTATTTTCTTGCACAGCCATCCACTGTGCCTCTGCTAGGATGTGTATTGACTGTCTGGCTTTGGAGTGACAGGGGCTGGGGCTGTGCAGTGGCTCTGGGGTGTCTGGATGAGTCAGGGCTGGGCTGAATAGACCTGGGCTGCATTCACAGTAGTGGGATGAGTTGTCACTAGCACCTGAATAGGCCCGGTCTGCATTTAGAGTGGTGGGAGGAGATTCCCTTGCACCTGAATAGACCCTGTCTGCCTTGGACAATGCTGTCTCCGCCTTCTGCTGGGAAGCTGGCCCGGGAGAGGACCAAACTGCTTTGGACTAAGCACAGACACTCTCTGCCTGAGAGGACAAAGGAATTTGGAGTATAAATATGAGGGCCCATACCCCAGAACTTTAGAACTCTTTTGGACCAAGAAGACTGCCAAGAAGAAGATATGGAGAAGCTGTGAGGAAAGACTACCACTTTGCTGTGTGCTTTGCTGTGTTGGCCAGCAGTGGCTGCTTCTGTCTTGGGCAGTGAAAGGACTGGACTGAACTTTCTACAACTTCTTTATTGAGTTTCTCCAAGTGCTTGAGGTAGAGCTTGCCCCCTGTTCAAGAAGTCTCAGGAACAGCAAAGACTTCAAGTTCTTCTGCCATTAGCACTAGGGACTGTGTGTTTTGTGCCGCAACAGAAGAAAAAGCAGCCCGACGGCGTCTAAGATGCCACTGCAGAACCAGTGTCCTGAAGGCACCGCAGAGGGCACCGCCGCATGCCGCACTGCGACACTGGTCTCACCGAGGACACCACCCGACCCTACAACCAAGCCACTGCTTGCACCGCGACCTGTGGGCACCGCACTTCGCACCGCCTCACTTCACGCCGCTGCCTTGGTACTGCCTTGGCCCGACGATGCCACTCCACGCAGACATCGACGACGACGCTGCTTGTACTGTGGTTTGAGGGCACCGCTCGTAAGTTACACGACGCACCGTCCTCATCCCACACCGCAGCTTTGGCCCACCGACGCCGGCGCCATCGACTCCAGTTCGTCAGCCAATGACAGCACTTCGCGATACCAAAGGGGATGATGGACGGTGCGTTAGAGCAAATCAAACACTCACCCCCAGTCAACTGATCTGGGTTTAATCCATCATCATTCTTTAGCTCACTCCACCACCCCAGTTCAGACATGGCCATATGCAAATCAGTCTGACCCCTGTGCCTCATGGGAACAGTCCAGCCCGAACTGCCAAGCCATGTCTTCCTGGAGCGGAAACAAGCATACTGGGACCGGTTTCGGGTTCAAAACCCTCATCAGCCAGGCTATCTTGAATCCAGTGGCAAAGTGAGCAAGGGACCCACGTCTGGGCATACCCTGCCAACTTAGGGCGAACAAAGCGATACCAAAGGGGATGATGGACGGAGCGTTAGAGCAAATCAAACACTCACCCCCAGTCAACTGATCTGGGTTTAATCCATCATCATTCTTTAGCTCACTCCACCAACCCAGTTCAGACATGGCCTATATACAAATCAGTCTGACCCTGTGCCTCATGGGAACAGTCCAGCCCGAACTGCCAAGCCATGTCTTCCCTGGAGCGGAAACAAGCATCCTGGGACCGGTTTCGGGTTCAAAACCCTCATCAGCCAGGCTATCTTGAATCCAGTGGCAAAGTGAGCAAGGGACCCACGTCTGGGCATACCCTGCCAACTTAGGGCGAACAAAGCGATACCAAAGGGGATGATGGACGGAGCGTTAGAGCAAATCAAACACTCACCCCCAGTCAACTGATCTGGGTTTAATCCATCATCATTCTTTAGCTCACTCCACCACCCCAGTTCAAGACATGGCCATATGCAAATCAGTCTGACCCTGTGCCTCATGGGAACAGTCCAGCCCGAACTGCCAAGCCATGTCTTCCCTGGACCGGAAACAAGCATCCTGGGACCGGTTTCGGGTTCAAAACCCTCATCAGCCAGGCTATCTTGAATCCAGTGGCAAAGTGAGCAAGGGACCCACGCCTGGGCATACCCTGCCAACTTAGGGCGAACAAAGCGATACCAAAGGGGATGATGGACAGAGCATTAGAGCAAATCAATCACTCACCCCAGTCAACTGATCTGGGTTTAATCCATCATCATTCTTTAGCTCACTCCACCACCCCAGTTCAGACATGGCCATATGCAAATCAGTCTGACCCTGTGCCTCATGGGAACAGTCCAGCCCGAACTGCCAAGCCATGTCTTCCTGGACCGGAAACAAGCATCCTGGGACCGGTTTCGGGTTCAAAACCCTCATCAGCCAGGCTATCTTGAATCCAGTGGCAAAGTGAACAAGGGACCCACGTCTGGGCATACCCTGCCAACTTAGGGCGAACAAAGCGATACCAAAGGGGATGATGGACGGAGCGTTAGAGCAAATCAAACACTCACCCCCAGTCAACTGATCTGGGTTTTATCCATCATCATTCTTTAGCTCACTCCACCACCCCAGTTCAGACATGGCCATATGCAAATCAGTCTGACCCTGTGCCTCATGGGAACAGTCCAGCCCGAACTGCCAAGCCATGTCTTCCCTGGACCGGAAACAAGCATCCTGGGACTGGTTTCGGGTTCAAAACCCTCATCAGCCAGGCTATCTTGAATCCAGTGGCAAAGTGAGCAAGGGACCCACGCCTGGGCATACCCTGCCAACTTAGGGCAAACAAAGCGATACCAAAGGGAATGATGGACGGAGCGTTAGAGCAAATCAAACACTCACCCCCAGTCAACTGATCTGGGTTTAATCCATCATCATTCTTTAGCTCACTCCACCACCCCAGTTCAGACATGGCCATATGCAAATCAGTCTGACCCTGTGCCTCATGGGAACAGTCCAGCCCGAACTGCCAAGCCATGTCTTCCCTGGACCGGAAACAAGCATCCTGGGACCGGTTTCGAGTTCAAAACCCTCATCAGCCAGGCTATCTTGAATCCAGTGGCAAAGTGAGCAAGGGACCCACGTCTGGGCATACCCTGCCAACTTAGGGCGAACAAAGCGATACCAAAGGGGATGATGGACGGAGCGTTAGAGCAAATCAAACACTCACCCCCAGTCAACTGATCTGGGTTTAATCCATCTTCATTCTTTAGCTCACTCCACCACCCCAGTTCAGACATGGCCATACGCAAATCAGTCTGACCCTGTGCCTCATGGGAACAGTCCAGCCCGAACTGCCAAGCCATGTCTTCCCTGGACCGGAAACAAGCATCCTAGGACCGGTTTCGGGTTCAAAACCCTCATCAGCCAGGCTATCTTGAATCCAGTGGCAAAGTGAGCAAGGGACCCACGTCTGGGCATACCCTGCCAACTTAGGGTGATCAAAGCGATACCAAAGGGGATGATGGACGGAGCATTAGAGCAAATCAAACACTCACCCCCAGTCAACTGATCTGGGTTTAATCCATCATCATTCTTTAGCTCACTGCAACACCCCAGTTCAGACATGGCCATATGCAAATCAGTCTGACCCTGTGCCTCATGGGAACAGTCCAGCCCGAACTGCCAAGCCATGTCTTCCCTGGACCGGAAACAAGCATCCTGGGACCGGTTTCGGGTTCAAAACCCTCATCAGCCAGGCTATCTTGAATCCAGTGGCAAAGTGAGCAAGGGACCCACGTCTGGGCATACCCTGCCAACTTAGGGCGAACAAAGCGATACTCAAAGGGGATGATGGACGGAGTGTTAGAGCAAATCAAACACTCACCCCCAGTCAACTGATCTGGGTTTAATCCATCATCATTCGTTAGCTCACTCCACCACCCCAGTTCAGACATGGCCATATGCAAATCAGTCTGACCCTGTGCCTCATGGGAACAGTCCAGCCCGAACTGCCAAGCCATGTCTTCCCTGGACCGGAAACAAGCATCCTGGGACCGGTTTCGGGTTCAAAACCCTCATCAGCCAGGCTATCTTGAATCCAGTGGCAAAGTGAGCAAGGGACCCACGTCTGGGCATACCCTGCCAACTTAGGGCGAACAAAGCGATACCAAAGGGGATGATGGACGGAGCGTTAGAGCAAATCAAACACTCACCCCCAGTCAACTGATCTGGGTTTAATCCATCATCATTCTTTAGCTCACTCCACCACCCCAGTTCAGACATGACCAGATGCAAATCAGTCTGACCCTGTGCCTCATGGGAACAGTCCAGCCCGAACTGCCAAGTCATGTCTTCCCTGGACCGGAAACAAGCATCCTGGGACCGGTTTCGAGTTCAAAACCCTCATCAGCCAGGCTATCTTGAATCCAGTGGCAAAGTGAGCAAGGGACCCACGTCTGGGCATACCCTGCCAACTTAGGGCGAACAAAGCGATACCAAAGGGGATGATGGACGGCACTTCAGCAGCGACGACGACGCTTCTTGCACCATGACCTGCCAGCACCGCGACGAGCACCGCTTCACTTTGCACCCCAGCCCTGGTCTCACCGATGCCGCTGGACGACTGTCATCGAGCCGCTGCCTGCACGGCGACCTGAGGGCACCACACCGCTGCATGATGCCGGTGCTCCCGAGGAGTTCGATCTGCAACGTGTGTGACTTCAAGGGCCCGACGACCCCTGCACCAACCTCCGGAACTGACTCCTGCAGACGCCAGCCCTTCGGGGCTCATCGAGAGGTCGCCGACGCCCTACATTTGTAAAGGTACTGTTTTGCGGGTCTTACCGACACCGTCACTGGCCCGCGCCGCCGCGGTCAGCCAGAACTGTTTGGATTTGTTGTTCACGACACTGTGATAGCCACAGACGGAGCTATCGACGTCAGGCAACTGTATTTCAAGTCTATTTTGATTACTGAAGATTTCTGTGAACTGTATGTTGGATTTTTATCGTTTTTGGTCTCGTTTTGGATATATAAAAATATTGGATACTTTTCTAAACTGTGTGGTGTCCTTTTGTAGTGTCTTCACTGTATTACTGTTGGTTATGTGCAAATGCTTTACACACTGCCTCTAAGTTAAGCCTGACTGCTCGTGCCAAGCTACCAAGGGGGCGAGCAGGGGCTATTTTAAGAGTGTGACTCCCTTATCCTGACTAGAAGGAAGGGTCCCTACTTGGACAAAGGTGCAAACCCTTGACAACTAGACACCCCCATTTCTAACACTGGATCATTTTTGGGTGACCACCTTGCAGTCCGTCATTCCCCTCATTCAAAAGGGCGATTTTTTGGCTTCTCTGGACTTGGAAGACGCCTATTTTCAGGTTCCTGTCCATATGGGCAGCCAGCAGTTCTTGAGGTTTGCAGTGAACGGGATCCATTACCAGTTCCGGGTGTTGCCTTTCAGCCTCTCTACTGCTCCCCGGACTTTTACCGAGGTATTGGCTCTTGCTGTGGGGGTTTTGCAGCTTCAGGGTTTCTCTGTGTTTCCCTATATTGATGATTGTTTGATCTCTGCTTCCTCCCTTCCTAAGGCTTTTCTGGAAGTGGAGGCGATGATAGCCATGTTTACAGGGTCTGGGGTTCAAGCTGAATCTGGCGAAATCTCATCTGGACCCTGTTCAGAGACTACAGTTTATCGGGGGACTTTTTGACACCTTGTTGGGGGCGGTGTTTCTCCCTCCTGCTCGTATCTCTACTGTTAGAAATGGGATTTCTGGTTGGCTAAGGCTTGCGCCCAAGCCAGGCAGAAACCACCACTCTAGTCAGGGCGAGGGAGTTACACGCCAAAGATAACCCCTGCTCAGCCCCTTGGTAGCTTGGCACGAGCAGTCAGGCTTATCCCGGAGGCAATGTGTAAAGCGTTTGTGCAACACACTCTCACAGCAGCAACACACTAGGCACACCACAAAAGGAGATTCCACACAAAGTTATATAAAAATAGCCTTTGTATTATAAAAACACATTAGAATATAATCACACAAGGTACACTGTGCCAACTGGCACTAGGCAGTATTTACAGGGGATTATTTACACATGACAGGGCCAATTGGGCCACTGTCAAAACCATCACAAATCACCAATGGTAAATGTAGCACAAATAGTAAATGTAGCGCACAACCAGTAACTACTGGTAAAGTTAGGGACTTAGCATGAGATCCTGCAATGTAAAACAGAGGATGCATAAACTACCTTGCGCATGAATCACCTTAGGCATAAACTACATTAGGCCCAACCCTCCTTAGCATCACACATTACGCAATAGGCGTTACAGTAGGCATCACCAGCATAAACACCTTAGGAAATAATAATTGGCATAAAAACAGTGTGCCCCAATCGGGGGCACAACGCACTGAAACTGGCCCCAGGCCAACTGGCCTCTCACAGGGGCTCAAAAATGCCCAATGTCCAGAATGTCAGGGCTGGCTGCGCATGCAGCGAAGTAAAAGTGCGCAGATGCACAGCCTAAATGTGGCAGCTGCCCACTAATTGCTGGGCAGCTGTGAAAATGAGCACGGGCACGGAGGTGCCCCCTGAGCCCCTCTCTGGGACTCTAAATGAAGCTGTCCCCCAAGGTTGCAGCTGTGGAGACAACAAACTGCCCTGGCACTCTCCGTGCCTCTGGCGCCCAAAACAATGCCCCACAAGCAATGAGGGTGGGCACTCAACGTGCCCTCTGGAGTCCCACTCTGGGACTATGTAACGCTTTGCCCCCAATGTTAGAAAAATGGCACTGGCCCTCCACGGGCCGTCGGAGCCCCTCTCTGGGACTCCTAGACAAAAAGTGCCCCCTTGATGCAGCTGCCCGCAACTGCGGCGCAGCTGTGAAACTGACTTGGGCACCACTGTGCCTCAGGGAACAACGATCACTGCGCAATGGAGGGGGGGGGGGCAAGCACCGAAAATGTGCCTCGAACCACCCCCTGACAACAGGACTACAGCCTTACTCACCCGAGTTCTGCAGGACTCCTCCGGACTCTGCAGACACACGCGGGGCTCTCCTCGTGGTTACGGGAGCCCCGCCACCAGTCAGGATGCTTTTCTCCTCTCTGCGCCACTCACCCGAGTTCTGCAGGACTCCGGTCTCCTGGGACCTCTCGGGGCTTCTACTGATGCCGCTTCTGGCTCCCGGAAAGCTTTGTGGAGCCCATGAGGCTCCGGACTCTGCAGCCACACGCGGGGCTCTCACAGGCACGGGAGCCCCGCCTCCAGACAGGCTGCTTCCTGACTCCGGACGCGCTGCTCCTCTTTCTTCCAGCTGGCCTTGGCTTCCGTTTTGCGGTCCCGCCCACAAACAGGCAGTCTCGCCGGACTTCCTGTTCGCCGCTCCGACGTGGCGGTGATTTCTCGGCGGCAATGCGGGGTGGGCTCCCGCTGAGTAAATAAAAACCACTGCCGGGTGGGCACCCGCTTCTTTTTACAAATGTATAACGCGGGGTAGGCTCCCGCGCAGCACAGGCAAAATGCGGGGTGGGCACCCGCTCGAGTGCACACAAATGCGGGGGATTCCCTCAAAATCAATCGCAGCTCAGCGCTGCAGGGAAAACAGGCTCCTCTCCCCTGGGAGCAAAAATAAAAGCGCTCACGAGGCGCTAGGAGCCACAGCTCCAGCAGTGTCTCCAAAGAGGCCAAAAATAAAGAGTCCTTGGTGCTGGGGGGACCCCAGCACAGCGCAGCCAGGCAGGCCAGCACGCAGGGACCCCCAGGAAACAGCAGCTGGGTCCCGCAGCGGTTCCTCCTGGCAGAGTGTCCCCTGCAAGTCAGCACAAGCACAACTGAACATTTTCATGGGGTCACAGCCCCTTCTTTTATACACCCTTTTCCTTTGTGACACAGCACAGGGCTGGGGGAAAACCAGACGCAACTGGTTTGGGGAGCTTTGGAGCACTTTGTTTTGCCCAAGCTCCTCTTCCCTTTCAGAGGGTAGGCTAGGGACATCAGACGCACAACAGGGGCGGAGCCAGCATTGGGGAGGGAAGGCACAACCCTATTCAGGTCCCAGGTGCAACTCCTCCCTCCCATCTAGATGCAGATCTCTCTATTCAGCCCTGCGCTGACTCACCCTGCCCCTCCTGGAGCCACACGCACCCTCCCAGCCCCTGTCACTCACAAGCCAGACATGCAATTCACATCAGGCAGGCAGACACAGAGCACACATAAATGCCAACTTCTAAAAGTGGCATTTCTACACCAGTCATAATAAATCTGCGCACACCATTGCGCAGCATTTATTCTCACGAGTTTGCGCATACTAAACTCGCCCCTGCACTCCTCTCACACCAGGAATTACCATGGACACACATATCCCCCATGCATTCTTATGGGAGGGCAGGCCAATCTCACCACACGCACTCTGAGTGCGCATGCACTTTACACTGTGACACAGTGCTAAAGTGCGCAGAGGCCAAAAACTACTAATATCAGGTCACATTAACAGGCAAAAAGTTTAGGGGTGAACCTGCCAAACGGGCCAAGTCCAACATCTACCCTACAGCTTTATCTGCTGGACCTGCTGAGTCGCTCATCTGCCCCGGCTCGGGTTTGGTTGCGGGTCCAGGGGTTGATGGCGGCAACCACTGCTGAGGTTCCCTGGGCTCGCCTGCACCTCAAGCCTTTGGTGAATCATCTGTTGTCTCAGTGGGACCCCTCCTGTGCAGGTTATGACTCTCTGGTTCCTCTCTCTCCTGTTCTGGTTCAGGAATTGGGCTGGTGGCTTTGCATTCCCAATCTGGAGAAGGGGGTTCGTTTTCAGCTTCCTCCCCCCCCTCTCTTGTTGACGACAGACGCAAGTCTTTGGGATTGGGGGGCCACATTGGGGTCCTTGGAGGCCAAGAGTCAGTGGTCTCTGGAGCACGGCGCCCGTTCCTCGAATTGGCGGGAGTTGGCAGCCGTTTGGCAGGCGATGCTGTTCTTTCAGGATTCCCTCCAGGGGGCGAATCTGTTGGTCCGGACCGACAATCAAGTGGCTCACTGTTACTTGAACCACCATGGGGGGACCAGGGGCGCGTCTCTGAATCTGCTGGCTTCCATGATTTGTGCCTGGGTGGAGTTGGCATTGAGGGCTCTTTACAATCAGGGTCACCTGAACTTTCATGCGGACAGCTTGAGCCGCAACCTTCTGTCCTCGGTTCAGTTCCATCTGTCTGTTCCTCTATTCCGGGACCTCTGTCTTCGGTTCGGGACACCCTACATTGACCTTTTTGTTTCTCCGAACAACTACCTTCTCCCTCAGTTCTGTTCCGAGATGGTTTGTCCTCAGGCGTGGGCGGCGGATGCCCTCTCGATTACTTGGCCTCTAGGCCTTCTGTATGCCTTCCCTCCGATTCCCCTCCTCCCGAGGGTGCTGCAGAAGATTCGGGTGGAGGTGTCTGTGCTCTTAAATTGCTCCTTTTTGGACTCGCCGCCTTTGGTTGATGAGGCTGGCCGGGGGCAGGTATGTCCGGCTTCCCATGATCCCGTCTCAGCTTCTGTTTCCTCTTCTGTCTATTCCTCGTTTTCGTCAGTTAAATCTGACGGCCTGGCTCTTGAACGTTTGATGTTGGAGGCTTTGGGTTGTTCTTCTTTGGTGGACTGTGATATCCAGCAGTCGCGTAGGCCTTCTACCCTTAAGAGCTATGGTAAGCATTGGGGTTCTTTTGTCTCTTGGTGCTCTTCTCATGGCGTAGATCCTGTGGTTGGGGATCTAGCCTCTATGCTTGATTTTCTTCGGGATGGGTTTTTGAAAGAACGTTCTCCTTTTACTTTGACTGCTCAGTGGGCTGCGGTTCAGGCATGTAGGGATCCAGGGGCCTCCTTGGAGGGTATTTCTCCTTTGGTGAGTCGGCTTCTGCTGAGTTTTCGGCTTCATCGTCCCATCGCTCCTATGATTGTGCCCTCTTGGGATTTGCCGACTGAGCCTTTGTTGGAGGCTGCTTTGTTGTGGTTGTCTGCTAAAGTGGCTTTTCTGTTGGCCATCACCTCTGCTAGGCGGTTGGGTGCTTTGTTTGTTTCTTTCCTTATTTGCATTTCTTGCCGGACAGGGTGGTTTTGCGGCTTGACCCAGCTTTTCTCCCTAAAGTTTCCTCCAAGTTCCATTTGCAGCATGAGGTGGATCTTCCTGATTTGCCTTGGGAAGGGGATACACTTGTTCCTTATACCTTGGATGTTCGCAGAGCCCTTCAGGTTTACCTCCAAACGTACCCTGTGGTTTTGTCTTTCTCCTGCCCTGTTTGTCTCCTTTGGGGGTGTTGCCAAGGGGAAGAAGGTGTCTACTTCCACCATCAGTCGGTGGGTGCGTTTGGCAGTTTGCCAGTCCTATAAGTCTGTGGGTTTGCCTCCTCCGGCTCAGGTTCAGGGGCGTTCAACGCGTTCTGTGTCCGCTTCCTGGCTGAGGCAGCCGGGGTATCTATCCAGGATTTTTATAGGGCAGCTACCTGGCAGTCCCATCATACTTTTGTCCGGCATTATCACCTTGATGTCTTGCATGCCTCTGTGGACAATTTTGCGGTTGGCGTCTTGAACGCTGCTGTGTTTTAATAATTTCTTTGATTAAATGTTTTGTACTTTTGCATGGATCCTTGGTGTCCTGCATTTTTCTTCATGTTTTTTTCTGCTTGTGAGGTCCTCACTTTGTAAGGGCTGGGACGAGGAGGACATATGAGGGGATAATGTTTTGTTACTTACCGGTAATCTTCACCCCAATTAAGGTCCTCCTCGTCCCAGTCCTGGTCCCTCCCTCCCGCTGTGTTTGTGTCTGGACTTGTTGATTACAAGCATGGCGGTGGGTGGCAGGGGCTTATATAATAAAAATAAAAGAAATACTAGCATTTTGAACTAGCCTGTCGTGAGGCAGGATTGCCTCACTTTGAAAGGACTGAGACGAGGAGGACCTTAATCGGGGTAATGAAGATTACCGGTAAGTAGCGAAACATTCACAGCTATTTCTACACAGCCAATAATTAGTATGTGTGCAGAATGGCACAAGGCATAATTGCTGGTTTCTTTAGTGTCACTCAAAGGCAATGAAATGTCACACATAGCACACACTGAACCACAGAAATAGCACACATAAGGAATCTGAAACCTTGGCAGCTATGCATTTTCTTAATTTTTGAACCGACAGGGACACTAAAGTACCAGGCCTGCCAAGTATCACGCATCAGGCGTGACGCTAACGCATTTCAGTGTGGTATTCCCGCATCACCGCACTGAAATGCATTGTCACGCATATTAATGCAGTCTCTCTGGTGTACCAGCGCTGAAGTATTGGCCACGCCAGACTGCTAACGTGCGCGCCTGTGACCTGCGCCGGCTCTGCTGCTTTCTGCAGACTTGCCGCCGGGGAACTGCCACCAGCACAGGCTCAGTCAAGTAACAGTTAATCTTGGGCACTCACCACTGCTGCTACAAATGTATCTAGCTGGCTCCAGGCTGCTGCATTGAAATTCCCGCCCTCGGCGCCAGCGCGGCTGAGTCAATCAGACTACAGCCCAGGCCTGAAGTCACCAGACCGAGACAGTGAGTGACACCTGCCGGGCGGGGCCTGCCCTCAATGGGCCTGCCACCCCACCCACTCCTTATTAGTGCCACTGACACCTTTTGGCGGCCTCCTGGGACACTATGTGCCGAGGATCACACATGGGCATTTAGTATCAAATTGGCGTCCTCTGCTAGAGTGGGACTCGACCACTGGCGCCAGTCTATCAGGTCACGTGAACAGACTCCGACAATGTTGCAGGGTTCGGACTCAGCGTGAGGCAGGCATCATTATGTGTGGTTTTTTTTCTATTTCCTGCCAATTAGACTTGGGCCCCCAGGAGCTGCCCGTGCCGCCGCCGGGAGTTTGATTGTCTTCCCTGACCTCGACACTTCAGGGCAGCCATGGCAGCAGGATGGTGTAGCACAGAGTTGAGACACACTATCGGCTTGGCTTTCCTCGAAGTGCAGGGGCCTCCTTTTCCCAAAGTTTTAAGTTGGTTCGAGTTGTAAAGTAGGAAACATTTTCTTTTAATAATAGAGTCGCGTTTGTTTCAGCTGTTGTGGTGCAGGGTCCCGCATGTGCAGCACGTCAGGCTTCCCTCTGGGTACAGTCAGAGACGGGGCTGCCTCCAAGTAGGTGAGACTGTGCCAGCCTTGCATGTCAGCACGCGATCAGCTACCCGCAGCCAGTGCCAGTCATAAGTTCCCCAGGGCATGGCTGCAGGTTTGAGGCTGCCGGAGTGCTGTGACCAAGTGTGTGCTGCCTGAGCCTGCTTTGCCCAAAATGCCCGGGGGTGCGTGCTGCTGTCTGCCGCCGCTGTTTTACATTCACCCTCGGCATTTTCAAATTACAGGCAGGCTTTGCAACCATAAAACTTTTTTGTGTACATGAGACCCAAAGTTCGTTAGAAAGGTTGGGAGCACTGCGAATATGTTTGGAATAGTAAATTTGCTAACGCAGTATAAACCAGCATGGAGTCCAGTGCATATGTTTATCTGTATGTACATTCTCTCTTTGGTGAACTTCTAGTTTAAGTGTAAAACAAGTTCAGCAGAGACTCAGAAAATTATTTTTTGACCGAATGCCCAACTTTAATTTTGAAACACCTTTTGTGAGTGAACAAAGCACTCTACTTAAGGATATCTGCTCCTTATTTCTTCTCTGGAGTAGTGTTCTACAGCTCGCTATTAGGAGCCTTGTTCTAGAAGGGAACAGCATAATGCATATTCTCACAGTCCCTTTGTAAGCTTTTACATATCGGGATGTTACCGTACCAAAACTGAGTAATAGACCTTGTTTTATTGCTTTACCAATGCCTGTTCACTGCCGATATTGGCTTTGCCATTGATTGCAGAAATGTGGCAAAGCCAATAGCAGTAGGTGGTAATCTTGGAATGTTATTTAGTATAACTTCCAAGATGGCCGTCACGTTACATCTTTATGCAACATGATGGCCATCCTGGAACGGTATAACAATAAGTACAACATAACATGCTTACACTATTCCGAGATGCCCGCCCTCCATTATTGGCTAAGGAAAAGCCATCAGGTGCAGCAGTGGGCGACGGATCAGCAGGCAGGTGAGCTGGGTGGGCGGAGGAATAAGGAGGTGGTATAGGAGGGACAGACGGACATCTAGTGGCAGCAGTGCTCTGTGTTGGAAGAATGGGAGGTATGGCAGAAAGAGGGGAGAATAGAGCGATAAGGAGGAAGTGTATGGAGTATATATGAACTATACTTCACCCTCGGCCAGCCAAGAGCTCCCGCTGTCCTTTACTTAGGCAGCTCATCTCTGTGCAGCAGCGAGCAGCTACTGGCAGTGGCTGCGGGGCTGGGCAGGGTACAAGTGCAGGAGGCCTTCCACCTCCTGTGACTCATCTATGTCCTGTATGCAGTGCTTACTTTATGCAGGTGGTTGGTATAGAGGGAATTCATTTTTGGGGGCTGAGAGAATAATTTTTCTTCCACCACATTTTGGTCCAGAGCAAGAGAGAATTTTTGAAAGGGAGCAAGAAGAAGGCAGAGGAAGATAAGGGAACAGTGACAACTGGACATAGCAGTAATGAAAAATAGCCTACAAGAGTGAGATAAGGAGATAGGAAATGTTGGGTGATCGAAGAAAGAAGCATGACGTAGAATCAAAATTTATAAGCCTTGGTATTCATAAACCCCTACATTCAGCAGCATGAGTGACTGCCTTGTAGGAATAAGTTTGAGCTCCTTGTTTATGTTTTTTATTTGTTTGCAAATTAAGGATGGCATCTGTAGACAATACCAATTGGCTTGGCCTGAATGGCACTGAGGATAGCTTAAAGACAAACCGAAAAATTACACATTAATCAAACAGGGTAATGTTAAGACTAGTATTTGAACAGAGTTCAGCAAACATAAACCATGTAGGATACTTGGAAAAAAACAGAAGCCCAGGCACAGACCCAGATGCTCATATGGGTTTCATTTCTGATATCTATGTTTCCTCCGTCTTCATTGCTTGATTTTGCTCGCACTAGTGTCACTCATAGTCGTTGAAATATCACTCATAAATACACTGAAATTATGAAAATGTCACACATGGCAATCTGAAACCTTGGCAGCTATGTGGTAACCCTGAAGGTAAGGGACTATTACAGTAGGAACTACATGTGATCTGCTGCAGAATAGCGAGCAATAGTGAAGGCAGTAATCCTTGTTATTGGCAGGAGGGTGAATGTGCACACTGAGCAGCATTTGCTGCTGCTTTTGGGCCAGTCCAGGCCTGGTTGTATCTTTTTGTTATTATGGTGGGGAGAAGGGTTTACATTACTTATCAGGTGACATTTGTGTCAGGGTGGGTCTCTGTGTCACATGACACCAAGTACTATAATGTGACCTATCCGTAGCTGCTTCCTGTTGTGTGCTTCATGCGAATTGTAACACCGTGGATCCTGACTTGTTAATCCTAAACACTTTGAAATCTGAGATTAATAGTTTTCTCCTTTCCCATAATAATGCATGGGCATACAAATCCCAGAATACAAAGAACACCTAGGTATAAAAAGCAGACATTTTGTGATCAATAGGAAACTTTAATTTCAGGTGCTCTGCAGTTTCAAAATCTTTTTAGAGTTTCTCACAGCTCGAAAGAGTATAATTTGTAGCATTTATCCGTTCTCATGGACTTCATTGCTTGGTTTTGCTTGCGAGAAATTGTCACTCATAATCATTGAAATGTCACTCATAATTGCACAGAAATTAAAAAAATGTCACACATAGCAATCTGAAACCTTGGCAGCTATGAAGTACTTGTCATGCTGGTAAAAGGATGTTGCAGACCATTTGGTCATTTGAAGCCCCATTCACAATGTCACCTACTAGCCTTTCGTTTTGTACACGCCAATACACGTCGTTTTAAAAATGTTGCGAGCGGCCACAGCCAACAACCACCGTTTCCCACAAGGCTCTCTGGAGGGAAGAGAAACACACACTGGCGCTTTAGCTTTGAGATAGTGGTGGCCTTTCAGTCCTTCTTTAGTTGCGGCGCCTCCTCCCTCTCTTGTTGAGCGCGTCATTTCCTGACAGTTCATCTCTACGGCTACTGGTGAAGATGGCGGCGCTGTGCGAGCCTGCTCGGCTGGAGAGAGGTAAACACTGCCCCCGCGGACTCTACTGTCAAGTCAGGGGGCTTCATTCTCGCTTGTCTGGCTGCCCGTCCCATTTATTGCCTGTGAATTCTGACAATGATCTCTGTGTTACAGTCGCACTCGCAGCAGTTCTGTTTGCATGGCTTTAAATAGGACGACCCAACCACTCCGGTCCTTACAAGATATTAAGTCGAACCGGAGCTCTGTTGGGGACCTCGACATTGGCATGTTTTGATTCGATATCAGGATGGCCCTTGGTCGGCTTATGTGCGTCTGCGGGTCCAAAACAACGACATAATGGAGAGTCCCGCCCCTCCACCTGCTCTGTGCATGACCCCCGAATTTTAACAGCGAACGTTATTAATTTGTTTGGTAGTTAAATGTCCTCATTAGAGATATTAATGAGAGGTTCTCTCAAATTTTTTGTGAAGACATACGATTCTCGCTTAAAATTAATACAGTGTGGATAAAATAACTGTGAGAGAGGACAGCGTATGTTGAAGGAGCTCTGTATTCTATATCCCTAGAAAAGAAAGACCGTATGTCTCGTAAATATACATAAGCAAGATAGAACGATACTCATCGGGTCAAGTTCAGCGTTGTCAAATGTGGTCAGTTGGGCTTTTGTCATATAACTGTCAATTTACTACACCTTTGTATTTTAATAGTTTTCTCTCTTGATTGTTGTGGATATGTTAAGATAAAAAAATCTGAGCTGTGGGTCGTTATTGGTATGCTTAGTCACATGTCAGAATCATGGGTTTCCTGGAAAAATATCCATCAATCGCAGTGCCCATATTTTGATCAACGAGGTCAATAAAGCAAAAAATAATGCATGCTTACTTACCTAATTCTAGTTTACTTACATTACTTATTGATCTCTGATTGAGAAAGCTGGTTCTTCTAAAAAAAAAAAAAAAATCTCTAGCATCTTTATTAACCAATATTTTCACTGTTGTAGTACTTACGAATGTAACTGTTTTTTATCCTGATCTAATTGATTTAGGGTAGGGGACGGGGTTATCTTCTTTTGTTGCCTTCCTAATCAAAGCGTGTTATGGCCGATCTGAGTATTCTTTCTGATTATTCATTCTCTGCTTATTTAGGAAAACCTGTCTGTGGTTAAAGATGAGGCAGATCAATCAATTGTATGGAAATAATAGTGTATCAGGCACAGATAGTTAACCAATATTTCTTATTTTATAGCTTGTGAATGCAATTTCAGTACGATTACATCACTAGTTTAAGTCTTTGTCAATGCGAGAAATGGATGTACAGGTGGACATCGTGCAAGAATCATTAGAGCCCCCAGCTTGATATTATTAATAGGAGCAAATCTTAAAAACGCCAGTAACTGAAAACATAGGCTCAAGATCGAGGAACTCCTAGTTGTAGTGATGATATTTTAGAAACAGTGGACTATTGCCAGGTCTATTCTGCAATAAGCTGCTTTCTTTAGACCCTCTTGTTGCATTAATCTGATGTACACTGTAAAACTGATTTGACAGAGGCGCAATTTTATTCTAATACTGTGCAAAAGGTTAATGGCCATTTCAAAGCATTAGATGTAATTATCTTTATTCATCACCGTATTGTGCCCGGTGGACCTAAAAGTGCTCTTGAAAGGGCCTTGCCCATCCTGGCACTGCGCTGCCTTCAACACCCCAGGCAGCAGATAGTCTCTTACATGGGGTGGGGTAGAGGTGGGTGTGTTGGCAGGGGAATTTCTGTTTCATTGTGTAGAGCTGTGCCCTCTGCTTTGAGTGCCCAGTATCTGGTATCCTGGTTTGGGATTTTTGGCCCTAGCCTCATTGTAAATTAGCGTTTGTGCTACTGTCCAGACCGGCCCCTTGTTGTGAGTGCTATTCTAGATCTGAAGCGTCTTACTAAGTGTCCTCTCCTTAGTGGGAGTGGACTACCGTCCCTGGCACAACTTGCGGTCTGTAGAGCAGTGGTGGCAGAATACTGTTTTTTTAATGATAGTCGCAACCGGATCTTTTTTCTCTGTCACCGGAGAGGTGACCTACTGCCCCACTTGTGTAAAGTTCTCCTGCTATAATGTAACCTGTTTTCTGGAGCCTATTTTTGCTGGCTTTAGGACTCTGGATTTTACATCTGATATACAGTAAAGCACTGTACTTCTCTCTCTAAATTATGTGCTGTACATTGGAACGCCCTGATTGGCCTAGTTAATTTCCCTGTAAGTCCACTGTAAATGGTGCATTAAGCACTCTCATAGCATGCAAAGTTAAATGCCGTGTGGGCTGCAGTGCGTATTTACACCACCCACACATACAACAAAAATATATTTCTGCTAAGAGCACCACTTTACTCTGGCAAGGCTGCAGTTTAAATGCTCTGCAGTGACACATAGGGAAATCTTCCTTTGCCATGTAGAAAAGCATATATATATATATATATATATATATATCTATCTATCTACTGGCGGTTGCCAGTAGATAGTTATAGTTAGGACCTATTTTCCATAGGAAATTCGCAACATTCTATTTCCAATACCTTTGGCGCCGGTTGACGAATCTTCGCGAAATTCTCAAAACTTATGGCCCGCTCCTATCTTGAATGTTTCGGGGTGATTCAGCAAGCGGGGGCCGAGAAAAAAGGGGGGTCCCAAAATGTGTTTTCCCCATGCAATTTTCCATAGGAACCTTTAGTCGCAGCTACAGCCCGAACTGCTGAACGGAATTACACCAAATTTGGCAAAAAGGTAGCCCTTGGTTCAGAGTCGTGCCTTTTGGTTAAATGGTGTAAATCCGTTCGGTAGTTCCTGAGAAAATCAAAAGTAAAATCACATATATATCTATGGCCGCGTAGGATCCGCGCACCCTCCTGATCACGAGCTGTATGCTAATTGGCTGTCAACACTCCAAATCAGGAAGTGTTGGCAGCCATCTTGTGCCTCGGTAGAACGAGGCACAAGAAAAGACAAAAACAAGTGCGCAAAAAGGGGGCAGGGTAGAAACACCCTGACCCCCTAGGCCTGCTCAGGGGGGTCCTACAAGGGCCCCCAGGGCCAAAAAAATAAATATTTTTTTTTAAAAATCGGCGGGATGCGCTTAGGATGCGCGGATCCCGCCGTGCAAAAAAAAAAACGTTTTGTTAATAGGCCCCCGGGTGGGCCAAGTCCCGGGGGCATGCAGGGTTTATTACAAATGAGTGGGGGGCCTCTAAGGCCCCCCCAAGCCCCGAGGACCACCACCCCCCGGGGCTTTGATTTGAAAATGGTGCTGGAGAGCACTTTGCCCTCCCGCAGCCCCGGGGACCGCCACCTCCCCGGGGCACTAACCATTTTAAAGTGGGGGTCCGTTTCGGACCCCTGAAGCCCCGGGTACCACCACTTCCCCGGGGCTTTCAACATGTTGGCAGGGGGGGCCGCGCAGCCCCTCTCCTGGAGCCTGTGATGGCCCTGGGGACCACCCCCCCCAGGGCCGGCTCCTGCAGTGTCCCGGGGTGCCCACCCCTGGGACACTGCTGTTTGCTATGGCAGGACGGGAGCCTCGCGGCTCCCGTCCTGTCATAGCAAACTTGCTTTGAATTTTGGAAGAGAGAGCAGGGAAACCTGCTCTCTCTTCCAAAATTCAAAGCAAATTGCTTTTCCACACGGGGAGCTGCATGTTAGCAGCTCCCCATGTGAAAAAGCAATGCCGGCTCCAGAGGGACGCGGGGAGCCGGCGGGACCGTGGGGGGATTGGGGACCCCCCACGGTCCCCAACGGAGAGGGCCAGCCACGGGGCGTGTTTGCACAGTGGTGAAGGGAGGGGGCGGGGCCTGAGGTGACATGTGTGCAAACACGCCCTGTGGCGCGTTTTAAGTTGGGGGATTAACTCCTCTTGAATCCTGAGGGTCCCTGGGGTGCAACTAGCCCACCAGCTACCTCCATTAAGCGCCACAGAGCTGCGTTGCAGAGAGGTGTAAAGGGGCGTGGCCTCTGACCACCTCTCTGCAACGCAGGCCTGTGGCGCTTACTGAAGTACCTGGTGGGCTAGTTGGGCCTCAGGGACCCTCAGGATCCAAGGTGACCCATCCCCAACTTAAGAACACGCCACAGGGCGCGTTTGCACAATGGTGAAGGGAGGGGCGGGGCCTCAGGTGACATGTGCGCAAACACGCCCTGTGGTGCGTTTTTAGTTGGGGAATTAATTCCCCTTCAATCCTGAGGGACCCTGGGGGCCAACTAGCCCACCAGGTACCTTCAGTAAGCACAACAGAGTTGCGTTGCAGAGAGGTGAAAAAAGGTGCGTGGCCTCGGAACGCCTCTCTGCAACTCAGCTCTGTGGTCCTAACTGTAGGTACCTGGTGGGCTAGTTGGGCCCCAGGGACCCTCAGGATTCAAGGGGATTTAATCCCGCAACTTAAAACGCGCCACGGGCGTGTTTGCACACGTCACCTCAGGCCCCCCCTCCCTTCACCACTGTGCAAACGCGCCCCGTTTTAAGTCTGGGGATTAACTCCCCTTGAATCCACACGTTATAGCTAGAAATTAGCATTTAAAAACCTTTGAAATTCACTGAAAAAACCATAGGTTTTAGGCATGTTATAGTTAGAAATTAGCATTTAAAAAACCCTAGAAATCCACTGAAAAAACCATAGGTTTCAGGCACGTTATAGTTAGAAATTAGCATTTAAAAAACCTTTGAAATTCACTGAAAAACCATAGGTTTTAGGCATGTTATAGTTAGAAATTAGCATTTAAAAAACCTTAGAAATTCACTGAAAAAACCATAGGTTTTAGGGAAAGTTATAGTTAGTTGGACATTGCACTCGTACAAAACCCGTGAAATTCCCCGTTATAGTTAGTTCAGCTAACTATAACTCGCGCCCCACAATGCACTGCTGATGACGTCACATATTACATCACTCATGACATGGTCAGTGACATCACTGATGACATCTCAAATGACATCACTGATGACATCATCCACGTGATAATCTGATGCACCTCCTCACACCCTAATATAACCTTTGATACACCCACTCTAAATTACAGACTGCCATTCGCAAAACCATAGAAACTCCAACACCAATAACTACATACCCACTCACTGATTCTTAGGTCTACACACACATCCACTCACTCACCTGTACAGTCACTCATACTTACAGTCACTCAGTACAGGACTATCATATGCACTCATACACCTACATAGACACTTACACACTGCCACTCATCCATAGAGGTACTCACACACCTAGTCAGTCATGCAAATAATTAATCACACTGCCATTTACTCACCTATACAGTTATACACACACCAGCTCACTTACTCATACAAATACTAGCACATTCTTACGCTCTTATAGAATCACTGATACAAGTACACAATCATCCATACAGCCACTCTCACAATCACACACTCTCACTTATAGCCATTTATATACTCCAACACACATATATACTGCCTTTCACATATGTAGTTACTCACACATGTACCACTGAGATATACATTCTCTCACTAACACACCCATACACACACTCACCCACCCATACAGTCCATCACAGATGCACTCGTGAAACCATGCACCCAGTGAATCACCCACTCACACATCTATGCACAGTCACACACACCCCACCCACACAAACACTCAGGCACCCATACAGATACTCAGACAACCAATCAATAACTCATATAGACACTTATGTAGTTATTCACAAACCCATGCAGTCACTTACACACCAACAGACAGACGAATACAGAGATTCACACAGTTTAGTCACTAACCCATGCATTCACTAACATATGTTTAACCACTCACTTATAGAGTCAGTCACGCACCTACTAAAACATCCCTTCAGACAATTATACACCCACTCATTCTTCAATACGCCTTTACCTATATATATTAAACATATTTAAACTTTACAGAAACACAGTCACTGGATGATGTCATCAGTGATGTCATCAGTGATGTCACTGACCATGTCATGAGTGAAGTAATATGTGACGTCATCAGCAGTGCATTGCGGGGGCGCGAAGTTATAGTTAGCTGAACTAACTATAACGGGGAATTTCACGGGTTTTGTACGAGTGCAATGTCCAACTAACTATAACTTTCCCTAAAACCTATGGTTTTTTTCAGTGTAATATATATATATATATATATATATATATATATATACCCCTAAATTGTTTCTTCCCGAAAAAGAATATGGGTTGCACTCACGAGGGATTTTACAAATTTGCCTTTTATTCCTGCTTTTCACAGGGTGAAAGCCTCACCCTGTGAAAAGGAGGAATAAAAGGCAAATTTGTAAAATCCCTCGTGAGTGCAACTCATATTCTTTTTCGGGAAGAAGTTGGATGATCTATATATCCACAAAAACTTGCCCTGATGCGAGGGATTACTCGGCAGCCAATTCGGTGTAACAACCATTTATTCAAGGATGAAACCAACGTGTTTGTTCCGGATAACATGTCCTCAGCCAACGCGTTTCGGAGCAGGGAACTCCTTCTTCATGGGCTTTACACTGGTTACGCAAAAAAGTTCACAGGCGCCATGACTGCATGCGATTAAATAGCCCCCTTGTGGGCCTTTCAGGTGAGTCCCATTTGTGATGCATGCTGGAACCTTTTGTTTTACACTTGAGCTGCATTATTACCTCAGTGGGTTCCATGTAATCCAATGTTTATAAAATTAATATCACAAGCCCCAGTGGGTACCAGAGTTAACGTTCGTGGTTTCAAATGCCTATCGACTGCGCCACAGGGATAGCATTATTCTACCCCTTCTGGCCCCAGACTCAAGTCCAATGGTGGTGCTCGCCTCTGCGTACGGACCACCGCGTATAAATCCACAAAAACTTGCCCTGATGCGAGGTAGCACTCGGCAGCCAATTCGGTCTAACAACCATTTATTCAAGGATGAAACCAACGTGTTTGTTCCAGATAAATTGTCGTCAGCCAACACGTTTCGGAGCAGGGAACTCCTTCTTCATTGGCTTTACACTGGTTACGCAAAAAAAACTCACAGGCGCCATGACTGCATGCGATTAAATAGCCCCCTCGTGGGCCTTTCAGGTGAGTCCCATTTGTGATGCATGCTAGAACCTTTAGTTTTACACTTGCGCTGCATTATTACCTCAGTGGGTTCCGTGTAATCCAATGTTCATAAAATTAATATCACAAAAGGCCCACGAGGGGGCTATTTAATCGCATGCAGTCATGGCGCCTCTGAGCTTTTTTGCGTAACCAGTGTAAAGCCCGTGAAGGAGTTCCCTGCTCCGAAATGCGTTGGCTGAGGACAATTTATCCGGAACAAACACGTTGGTTTCATCCATCAATAAATGGTTGTTAGACCGAAATGGCTGCTGAGTGCTCCCTCGCATCAGGGCAAGTTTTTGTAGATTTATACACGGTGGTCTGGCTGCGGAGGTGAACACCACCAGTGGACTTGAGTCTGGGGCCGGAAGGGGTAGAATAATGCTATCCCTGTGGCACAGCCGATAGGCATTTGAAACCACGAACGTTAACTCTGGTGCCCACTGGGGCTTGTGATATTAATTTTATGAACATTAAATTACACGGAACCCACTGAGGTAATAATGCAGATCAAGTGTAAAACTAAATGTTCCAGCATGCATCACAAATGGGACTCACCTGAAAGGCCCACGAGGGGGCTATTTAATTGCATGCAGTCATGGCGCCTGTGAGCTTTTTTGCGTAACCAGTGTAAAGCCCATAAAGAAGGAGTTCCCTGCTCAGAAACGCGTTGGCTGAGGACAATTTATCCGGAACAAACACGTTGGTTTCATCCTTGAATAAATGGTTGTTAGAACGAATTGGCTGCCGAGTGCTCCCTCGCATCAGGGCAAATATATATGCCTGGCTATACTTTTCTCTAATAGACCTAGGTGGGATTTTCCACCTCCGTTAGAAAAGGGCTAGGCCTGAAAAATGCTTCAAAGTTATTTCCTGCTTAGTTTTTAAAATCTGACTTAGTGGTAAAATCTGATATTTGATTTGGGCAGAATATAAACATTTTGTAAAAATGTGGTTTAGTCTGCATGAGCCGCAAGTCGCTTAAAACCAGTTCTGCTACTCTTCACATATCGAGACCTGGAATACACCTTATTGGCTGAGAGTGCACTTCATTGGCCGACAGAGTGAATCACTGACTGTGAGAGCAATGGCCTGCCTCTTGGCTGAGGAAAAGCCAAAGCGTGTTAACTACTGATCTTTTAGCAAGGATAAGGTGTCTAGGTGTGGACAGGAGAAGTTGCCACAATAAAGGACAGCTTTAGCATTACCAGGGATTCTTATATTGACCCCCAGGACCCTCCTAGACAGTAAAGCTGTAGTTGGAGGGAAACTCAGTTTTGACACTGTCAGGTAGGGGAGTGGCCAAGAAGCTGGCCTGGTGGTGGCTTGGTCGTGCCATCTTAAAATGGGGTCTCCTGGGCAACTGTACAATAAGGCAGAGGGGAAGTGCTGCAAAAGGAGGTGGAGGGAATTGTTAGGATTGGGTGTAGAACTTCTATAACCACTGGCTAGCGCACAGGATAAATCTAGCACTGCCACCTCTTCCTCAGAGCATTCCTGAACCAAGGAAGAAGATAAGGCCTTGAAGGAAAAAGACTCACCCAAGGATTCGAGGGCCCCTGAATCCTTCTAGCTAAACAGCTCTCCAAGGGTCAAAAGATTGGCATTCTGTATACCTGCGTCAGAGACATAACAAATCAGGACCCCTGACTCCAAGATGTCCCAGCTGACTAAAGAGGATTAGACCACACAGGAGACTTAGCTGTAGGCACCTGTTTCCCCCAAACATGCACATGAGGAGCTAATGGCTGCAGGACTGTGGAGAAGAAGGTTTCGACGCATCTGGAGACTAAGTCTGAAGGTAAAATGGGGATAACTCGCTTGATGTGTTCCACTTCCACTCTATTGCGGTTTGCCTGAAAATGCGCCTAGGTCCCAGTTTACCGCGAACTGTTGTTCCCTCATAGAAATTTCGCTTTTTGCCTTTTAAACATTTTTAAAAATCATCTCTCTGGTTCCCCTTAACCACTTTGATGACTGGTATCTTTCTGCTCATTACATTTTTTCTAATTTTCTAAATTGGTTTGTGAATTTTATTGTATTATATTTCGTACTTTAGAATAATGGTACTGCTTGAACTAAGCGCGCACTTCTCTGGGGATTGCCTGCTGCTGGTGCCACAGCTACCAGGGATAGAGCAGAGATTCTCTCAGAACTGTGTTTTGGTCTAACCATAGTGGGTTTATTGAGTTGGCAGGGGCACCTCCTCCAAAATCAGTAACCCCATTTGTGACACACACATTGTGACTCTGAGTGAATCAGAGTCAAAGAGGCCTAAGGATTCAATTTTGGAAGCCCTGGCCTGCTCATATACACAAAGTGGAGGAGGTTACTTCTCAAGCCTTTTGTCTTTCTTCCTGATTTCTGTTGGTGTAGTTTTTGATAGTCCGGTACGGAATGCTCACAACTCTTTGTACCTCTGTTATGGGTGCTCCAGGCTGAAGATGCCTCTGCTGTGAGGAGTAGCACTCTTTCCAAAAGCTGGCTCTGGATGCCAGCCTGAGAAGGACACATAAAAGGAGAACAGACACAATTTTTTAAAGAGCTGACCGAGAATTCACATCTCCTGTCTGCTGTATTTTTATAAACGTGAAAGCTGATGACTCCTGAGAATGTGACTGATGTACTTGCTATTCAAAGCCTGCACCCTCATTTAAGCGGAGGATCACAGTACTTGGTAAAGTGTGCCGGAGTGGATCACCGGATGAAACCTGCCTGCTGGTTGTCTATGCCACTTGCCCAAACTGTGCCCGAATGGATCCCTGCCTTCGCAAACTTGCTCCAAGTGTGCACAATTTATCTGTGCTTCTGGAGATTTGCCAAAGGGTGCCTGAACTAATTTTGCAGTGATTAGCCAATGGCAGTTGCTCAGTATGTGCATGATTGGACTATGCTGCTGACTTAAGGAACTTGCCCGCTGTGTGCCTGAGTGAATTATGTCATCAAAGACTCAACTCCGAGGAGATCTACACTGCTGAGCAGAACACTTACCAAAGCTTATAAGTGGAGGAAGGATCCTGTCAGCAAATGCAGGCTCTGATAACTTGCTGACTTACTGTGTCCTGGGAAGACGGCCAACGCTCAAAATACTGGGTGTTCTCCTGCTTTAAGCTGATTGCTGATTTTGTCGCATGGCCCCACATCTACTTCAGGGATTGGAGTAGAGGGCTGGTTCGTCTTCCCTGGGCGCAGCGAGGATATGGACTGACGCTTGCTATGGCCTAGCCGATGTCTACCATGAAGACTCGTTATTGATGAGAAGCCTATGGTTGAGAGGCTGAGTGCATGACTGCCTGAGACGTAAGGAACATTGCACTTGTGCCTGAGATCTAGGCATATATAAAATATGGGTGTGACAGTCTCTATGTCAAAACTACGGCCAAAAGAATCCAAATTTCGTCTTGCTTGCCATTGTGATAGGATGCTGTAGGCCCCAGCGGACAGAAAGACAACTGGGGCTTTAGGGGTGGGGTGCTACCCGATTCCAGGACAGGCCAAGCCCCCACCACAATTTTTTTTTAAATCATAGTCGGTGTCTTGTATGCCTCTCCTCATCCCCTTTGTAAAGGACATTTTGGAAGTAACTCTCCCAATTTTCACCTGGGGGCAGAAGTACTGTGGGGCTTTCGGTTTTGGAGGGATGGTCTGATACCAGAATGGAGCCTAAAGTTTCAGCTGCTTTAGCTTTGTCTATGTGATGTCAGTGCGTTGTGATTGTCGCACAGACTGAAAAAAAATATCTTGGGCTTTGAGGAGAACTTTTTCCCTGGAAGCTCAAGATTTCTCCAAAAATCCTTCCGGTGAAAGCACTGGAAGCATTTTCCAACCTCAGTGCATGGATGATATATCGATATCCTCCGCTATGGTGACCTAGCGCGGAGGACATGTATATCTCATTATCCGCACTACAAGGGTTAAAACAAAAATTATAATGTTCTGAGCAAAGGAAAAGAGAGCTTAACCTTTTTTCTACTGAACACCATGTTACACAAACTGATGTTGCATATGTAGCTTTGAATTACACTTGGTCATAAGTTAAGCTGATAGGTACATTGACAACAGCAGGCGTTAAAATGTTTAAATATGCCAGAGGAAGCATGGGAGTGGCTGGAGGGATGGTGCAAGCCAGGCCGGAACAGGCGCCCCGGTCCTGGACATGGGCAAGGACGATCGAGTCACGAGCAACAGTTGGAACATCCGCAGCAAAGAGTTTCAGAGGACACCCCAGAGACTGAGCAGGACACGAGCGGGGGTGTCACGCCCTGAGGAGGTATCACGTATTGGAAACACCAGAACAAAGTGCGGAAAACAGAAGGCAGGCTGCGTGGTAGATGTCTGGGTGCTGGATCGGTGCAGAAGTGGGGCTGGACTGCAGCTGGGACAATATACAGGATATCAAGTTTAAATTTATCTGTCCTACGGATGGGTGTTTCAATTTTATTTGTTCTACTTGCGGGTTAAAACTATTGTTCCCTTTTTCCTTCTTTCCTATATTCACACTAAGGCGGCCGAGACACCCCCTCTTATAGTTATTACCATGCAGGTTTTGTGGCGACAGGCGCTCTGCAGGTTGAGTAGTTTGGGTTGGCGCAACCTAGTTAGCAGGGTGGGGGGACGGAGAAGGACAGTGGGTAAAGTTACTTGTTCATGATGTTCTTTTATACATGGCAGCGAGTGCTCAGAGAGGTGATGGGTGGATAAGCTGGTGATCAATGCAAAGAATGCATGTCCCAGGTACACTGGCCCAAGGGGACTCAGCATCTAGGTCAGACAGGGGAACCATCCACATATGGAGGTATGAACCAAAAACATGAATCCACTGAGGGTGTGGTTGCGGAATGTAAACGGGCTCAATAACAAACTTAACCGATTGGTGGTCCTACAGTTTATAAAAAGACATGCCCCAGACATAGTCCTTCTACAAGAAACACATTTACGAGGTAACCACTGTCAAGCACTGGATAGATTTGGCTACACCCTTATAGCACACGCAGGATACACATCCGGCTCTAGAGTGGTGGGAGTGCTGTGTAGGCGGACGCTTCCCTTTGTCCACAGTAAGATGTGGTCTGATCCCTCTGGAAGGTTTGTGGCGGTGAGTGGCAGTTGGGAAGGGATGACCCTCAATATTTGATGAGTCTACGCCCACCAGGGCTGCAGGCTCCCACTCTGGGCACATTGGGGCCCTTGCTCCTCGATCTCCCGGAGGGTCGTCTGATACTTGGCGGAGATATGAATGATGTCCTCTCCATAGAGACGGATGTGGCGGGGGTAGTGGAGGCTGAGAGGAGGGTGGGTCAGCTGGGGGGCTTTCTTAGTGCCATGGGTCTGGGTGACATATGGCGAAACCATCACCCCTCTGTAAAGCAATACACATATGTCGGCAACGCATGGTGGCTTCTCCAGACTGGACTACCTAATTACATAGTCTCAGGGCTTGGGGGAGTTTGTGAGGGCAACAAACGTAGCTCGGGTGGGTCTGACCGTTCCCCAGGAGAGGCTACACTTGAGGGACCCAGGAGAGACTTCACCCTGCCACCAAAAAAGACCCATGGTACTTTTGGGACAAGGAGTTACGAAATGACATGTGACAGGGGGCGGAACAATTCTTCGTAGATCATGTTGGGTCAGTGGCTCCACGGTGACACTTTGGGAGGAGTTCAAGACGGTGATCAGGGGTAGGACTCGGGCACGGGTAGGCGCACTGAAGAAAGAGAAACTACTCCAATGTAGCGCTCTGGAATCCCAATTGTTGGAGGGGAATTCAATAAGGGAAGACATGAAACACCAATTATGGCTATGTCAAAAAGAACTGCGTGACCTGCTGGAAGGTAGCACCAGGGCGCAGGCCCTGGCTAAACAACACAGATTTTATGATGCCGGGGACAAGGTGAATACATTTTTGGCCTGGCTTGATAAGAGACAAGGGAGTGGCAGATAGGTCCCGTGGATAGTTGACGGGGCAGGACGTGAACACAAATCGGGCAAGGAGGTGGTAGGATCATATGGCATATACTATGAAACGTTATACACGTCCTCCTCCATGTAGACCGAACAAGACTGTATCGATTTCCTTAGCGACATAACTCTACCACAATTATCAGGGGACGACCGAGACATGCTGGAAAGGAAGCTGGCGGTAGATGAGATAGTCAACGCATCGCAAACTCTGCAGTCCGCTAAGGCTATGTAGCTGAACGGTCTACCTGTGGAAATGTATATAAGTGTATGTTGAGTAAGACGGCGGAACATTTCCTGGGTATGCCGACAGAGGCCAAGGCGGAGGGGCTCTTACCCCCAAATCAGAGGACTGCTGTAATAGTGGTGAGTCCTAAGGCGGGGAAAGCGCAGACGGAGTGTGGCTGATACAGGCCAATTTCTTTACTCCATTGTGAAGTTAAGTTCCTGGCAAACATTTTGTTCTCCCGTTTATGCGGGGTGATTTCTTCCCTCTTACACCCAGACCAATCAGGCTTTATGCCACATAGGTGAACCAGACTGAATCTGCGTCGATTGTTTGGCATCTTACATGTTACCGAAACAAACCCCACCGACCAAGCGGCCCTCATGTCCCTAGATGCCAGAATGGCCTTTGATAGTGTAGAATGGAATTATCTCTTTACAGTGCTGGGCCGGTTCAGCTTCGGTCCCAATTTAATTGGATGGGTGCAGCTTCTTTATCCACAGCCATTGGCCAGAGTGAGAGTTAATGCGACAGTGTCACGAGTATTCCAGCACCGGAAGGGTACAAGACAGGGTGCCCATTGTCCCCGATCCTGTTCGCATTGGCCCTGGAGCCCTAAGCGGCATGTGTGCGACAAGACCCTCTCATCTGGTAAATTTCGATTGGGGAAGAATAGGAGGAACGCATTTCCTTATATGCGGATGATATCCTATTATATGTTAGATGACCAAGACAATCGGTAGACCGAATACTTCAAATTTTCCGCATATACGGAGACTCAGGATACCGCATCAATCGGGACAAATCTCTTCTCTCTTCCCTCCCCTGGCGGGGGGAATCCCCAGTCTGACCTTGCGATGCACAGTGTCAATTGAGAGACGGGGCTTTAAATACCTGGTAATTTACATAACCAGGGACTCGCGTGAGTTCTAACAGCGTAATTTGGGTTACCAACTGGACGGATTCGTGCTGGATGCCAAGCATTGGCGAACTTTGCCTCTAACCCTCATGGGTCGGGCTGCTATGTTTAAAATGACCCTTCCACGTCTACTCTATACTTTGCAAAACACACCATACTAGGCCTCGCCGTTCTGCTTCCAGAGAAGCTAAGCTCTCTATTATGGAGCGGTGTGGCGCCACGCATAGCGCTACGCAAACTCCAGTGGGGGTGTATGATGGGGGGCTGGCATTGCCTGACATCCGGATTTACTACTGGGCTTCACAATTAGTAGCAGTGAATGGATGGGTTTTTGTGTACCATGCAGAGCCAGCCTACAAGGTGGATAGGGTCGCCATGGGCCCCAGGGGGTACCGCCCTTTTATTATATTAAAAGAAAATGGTGAGAGACCTAACACCACAAACTCGAACGGTGATATTGGCATGCAATGCTGCAACCAAATACCTGGGTTGGGAAGGGAAACTCTTGAGGATGACTCCCCTCTGGAATAGCGGGTGCTGAAAAAGGTGGGAGGGCTTCTCGGCTTCAAGAAGTGGGAGCTGCTGGGGCTCAAACTTGGGAGACATCTGGAGAGAACATACATTACATTTACTGCCTTACAAGCTGAATTCGAGATGGGAAAAGGGGAGTGGCTACGATATATTCAACTGGGTCAAGCCCTCCAGGCGCATATATGTGAAGTAGAAGCTTTAGAGGGGTCCTCACCTCTGGAAGATAGACTGTTAACTGAACCCCTGCATGAAAAGGCCATATCATTTCTATACAGGAAAATAATGAATAACTCACCAGGCATTGAGACGTTTGTGAGCCACATGAGAGGAGGATCGAGGCCCCCTGGACGACGAAGACTGGGTAGAAGCAATGCAAAGTCTAAGAGAGGTGACAATAAGAGCTAGATTCTGATTGATTCAGCTAAAAAATTCTGCGCATGCAGGGATGTTTTATTCCTTTAGCCCGACGCCCGGGACATATTGTTTGGGGTCAAGGGCAACAAGTTTTCATGTGTATTTTGTCCTTGGAACAAGTAGGCCCAACCCCCTACAGCACAAACCCTTTGGCTGCCAGTTTACAGTACCACATTATGGATCAGGGCAAGGCATTGCCTGCAGTTAAGGTAATATTTGTGTCCATGTGTTAATGCTGTTCAAACTTGTATTTATGGTGCTTTAATGCAAAGCCTTTATTATTAGGGTGAGCGCTCTCAGTAAATGTTGTAAGCTCATACTGCACTTCTGACAGTGGTTCCAGTATAAAAATGTGTACACACGTTTTCAATGTTTAGCAATATGAGGCTATGTATATTGCTCCCAGAATGCTCTCTGATTAGATGCAAATATGTGCAGAAGCTTGACAGCAAGATTGATGATTCCTTGCTTTCAAAATAAAATGTTCACAAAAAAATGCAAAAACATTTTGCTAAACTACTGTAAAACTTTAGGTACCATTTCTTTGCAGCATCATTTAGTAAAATGTGTTGATGTATGCTAGTATTTTCCAAAGGTACTCATAATGGAAAATTAGTGTAACCACTTTTAATAAGATTATGGGAAACATAAAAATAAACAAGCATTGGTAAAGCCAGTAGGTCTGATATTGTTGGTCAGCCTTTTGGTTTTGTCAAAGCGTGACTTGTTTTGGCATGGTTTCTGTAAAACCTTGTTGGTGTGGGAGGTACCGGGCCCTCACCATTATAACAAACATTGACAAAAGCAAAAATTGTTTTGGTCTCAAAAAGCACACATTGCCACAGTAGTTCCTGGCACTGAACAAAACAACTGTGTGTCGATATGCTCCTTGTGACAGAACAGAATGCTGTCATTCACGTGAAGCTAGCTGATAGACCGAGAGAGATGGAGACAGAAATGTAATAAACACTAAAGGTCATGGTTAACACCAGACCTAATTAGGAGCCCAATTATTAAATAAAGTCTCAAAAGTGCACCCATGTCCTTGCATTAAGTGCAGATATACGACTTTCGTGAATTCACAAGACTTTACAGAAGTAGGCCAAGAAATAGTACTCCTAGAAAATATTTGTGAACTGCATTTTAGCATGAGCAAATATGCAGGTGTAGATTTGCTCATTCGAAAATCTGCGTTTGCAATTTCACTTTCCCTCCAACCAATTCTTTCCCCAACCCTGGAAGAAGTTTTATGTCTGCCATTGTCAGAAGTAAATTTCCAACCTTTATCAGTATGGGAAAAGATTAGAGAAGAGTTGGTAAAAACCCTTAAAACATGCAAGTTAGTAGGTTTGCACAGGCTCAAAAGGGCATTCCAACCCTGGAACTGTTGCTTACCATTACCTTCAGCCCCAGTATGTAGATCTGCGGAAACGTGGCAACAAAAGCGAATTGCTAGTATTCAAACCCTACTATGGAAGGAGTCCTGGCATAATCAGAGGGGAAACAGTCGGAACACCGCGGCCTCAGCCACGCGTGTTTAAATCGCAAGTGTAACCACGCTTGCCTTAACCACGCATATGCGTGGTTAAGGCATATGTGCGGTCTAGTTGCTGGCTGCAGCTCGGCGGAAGAGCAGGAAGAGGAAAGATCGGGACGAGGTGGTGAGGTAAGTGGGGTTTTGGGGGAGTGGGGGTAGTTTGTTGGGGTAGTTTTCAGGGCTTGAAGGGGTCGGTAGTTTTAGGGCTTGGGCAGTCGATGGGGGGGTAGTATGTTTGGGTTGGGGTAGTTTTGGGGGGTAGGAGGGAGGGTAGTTTTAAGGGCTGGGGGGTCAGGAGTTTTAGAGCTCAGGGTAGGGGACGGTGGCAGTTTGTTTGGGTTGGGGTCGTTTTGGGGGTTGGGGTGTCGGGATAGTTTTCAGGGCTGGGGTGTGTCGGGAGTTTTTAGGGCTCAGGGCACTCGACAGGAAAGGGGCAGTTTACAGGCCAAGGGGGTAGTTGGGCTGGGGCAGGGGGTAGGTGGGGGTAGATTTTGGGGGTTGGGGCTGGTTTTAGGGCTCAGGGAGGGGGGCTAGGGTCGGAGTAGTTTTTAAGGGGCTGAGTTTTAGGGCTCGGGACAGGGGACAGAAAAAGGGGCAATTTTCAGGTTGAGAGGGCAGTTGGGCTGGGGCAGGGGGGAAGTGGAAGTAGGTTTTTGGGGGTGGGGCATGGATTTAGTGGTCAGGGAAGGGGGTCTGTGGTCGGAGTAGTTTTTAGGGGCTGGGGGTGTTGAGTATAGGGATAGGGCGTCAGGGAAGTTTATAGGGCTGGGGCGGGTAAAATAGACCACAGGAGGGCCGAATTTTAGGGCTCAGGGCAGACGGGCAGGAGTGCGATCTTTATCACACATGTCCCTTTACCAATCATGTCTTTACTACGAATATCCGTGGTAAAGGCATGCGTTGTAAAGGCATGCGTGGTAAAAACGCAGTCGTGGTTAAGACCGCGTGGTCCAGGCATGCGTTGTTGAGGCATTCGTTGTTCCATCACACAAGCTAATCAGAGAGGCTATTTCAGAGCTCTTATATAATGAGATTGCTGCCATAATTTGTCGCCACATTACATGGAACAAAAGGGACAAGTGGATTTTGCTACAGGACAAGTAGATTTATGAAGCAACCTGCCCCATGGACAAGTAGATATTTTATTAAATTCCACACCCCTGGCCTGGTGTACTACCCCCGATCGGTTCTGCAGCGGCTGGGACGCTCTGAGGATGCAAGGTGCCAGAGAGGGTGTGGGTTAGAGGGAACCTTTTACCACCTACTTTGGAAGTGCCCAATGATACATTCCTATTGGCGCATGGTGGGAGGGGTAATGGCCACTGTGGTGAGGGTGGATGTACCAATAGAAGCCAAAGGATTATTATTAATTATCTCTGGGGAGTAGGATTGGTTGCGACCTGTGAGATGGGGGCTAAGCCTGGCAGCAATGGTTGCAAAGCAAAACATCGCGAGAAGAAATTGGGGAGCGGCCACCTTACCAACAGTAGCGGAATGGAAAGCTGACCTAGATTGGTTTGGCAGGCAGAACGTACGTTTTATGAGAGTAGTGGGTGCCCTAAGAAGTGGGAAAAGATATTGGGACCATGGCAGATATATCGGGGTGTTTAGGTAGTTTAACGATGAAACTAGCTGGCATCACTAGGCAAAGATCGTCCATAGATGGAGTACTTGGGTTAAGTCGGAACAAATCTACTGTAATTGTTTCTTTTGCATTGTTTTTATTGCTGACCATGTGTTAATAAAACAAACTTTAAAAAAAAGTTTAAATATTAATATGGATGTTATACTATTTCATCCTTGTTCACTGCTATAATAAGTAAACTGAAACCTACATTGCTATACAATTCTAGTGCAAGTAATGCATGATATCTGTTAAAAAGGTGAAAAAGATTAAATGAACAGGATTGAATTACCTCAGAGTTGTGCCGCTTCCTATCTGGACCAGGAAGTATTGGAGACGGAGAGGGAACTGGTTTGGTGAACTTATTTATTATTTATTTATATATTTTGTTTTTTTTAATAGATTTCTGCCTGATTTATACCCTGGTGTAAGAATTAGTGGGTTCCTAAAAGATCTTTTAATAGTCATAAGCAATTTAAATTGTAAACCCATTGGAAAACCTGCATTATGTACAAAAAAAGGGACTCCTCTAGAAGGATTACGCTATTTAACCAATCTTCTATTCTTCCCCCCCCAAAAAAAATAATTTTATAAACACCTATTATACAAAACAAAGAGAAGATGGGCTTTTGTTCAGACCTGTTCTTCCATTTTATCATATTTTCAAGTGTCATTAGCAGTTTGATTCCACCAACATTAGGCAGTGCGCCACACCGCTTCAATTAGGTCTCTTCAATGTGAGTGACAGCATTTTGCTCTTTCACATGTGTACATCTGCCTAAAAAGTAGTCTATTTCAGTGCCAAGGCTGGTAAGCTAAACGCTGCTTTCATGTCTAATTTGTTTATTTATTTTTGATAGAGCATTTTTGTTTACAACTTTTGCAAAAATATCCACCCCACATTTTGATGCTGGCATTTCTACTTTTTATGAATTTTACACTTATAAGTCTATTGCATGGATATGTTTGCAAAAAAATTGAAATAAAATTAAGCGGTGACAAAGCCAATAGGTCTGGCTCTCGTTGCCAGCCTTTTAGTTTTGTCAACAAATGTTTTGTCATAGTTTTTGTAAAACATTATTGTAGGAGCTGCCTGGCCCTATCGTGTGTGTGTGTGTGTGTGTGTGTGTGTGTGTGTGTGTGTGTGTGTGTGTGTACGTGTGTGTGTGTGTACGTGTGTGTGTGTGTACGTGTGTGTGTGTGTGTACGTGTGTGTGTGTGTGTGTACGTGTGTGTGTGTACGTGTGTGTGTGTGTGTGTACACACACATATATCCGCACCCTGGAAGCGACTTCTCTCCCAAATCACAGACCCAATTCGGTGTTTTATTCAACCGCCTCCATTACGCGTTTCGACTCCGTGGAGCCTTGATGACATGGATGCACAGGTTGGTGCAATATTTAAAGTGAAATGCACAAGCCATTTGGACAACACATGATCATAAACATAGAGAAAATACTATTACATATGTTTTGTAAACCACCAATTGGTCATACTGAATGTACATACTTCATGATATTTCAGCTATTTATTAATTAAAAAAATAGCAGATAAATAATTTGTATCTCCATTGCTTTTAAAATGCAAGTAAAATACTAAAAGCAGAAAAACCAATTAATATTAGGTTCAATCCTATATTTAAGTATAATTTCATGTTTATTGAATCTCCTCACGTGTCCATATTTCGGTCTGTGCAAAATTCTATAAAGTGAAAAGTGCAAAGTGTTGTAAACATAATAATAATACAATTTTTCTGTTTGTGTGTCTCCCTGTTGTCCGACTCGTTCAATAATTACTCTTTTCTATAAATGCCTCCATTTCTGAGATTAATCAAAATAGACTGTGCAAGCAGGCATTTATACATTATCTTATGTGCAGACTGTCTATGAAGTTACCCAAATCCTTTTTGATTCATAATCTTCAGATCAAAGATGTAGATACAGAATACATACATGTGTTATCGTCCTAAGAGTGTTTCTTTGAGTACATACTTGTGTAGCAACAAGCCTGCTCATATGTATAAATATATAAATATACGCATATAAATACATAAATACATAAACATATAAATACATATAACAAATCTCTTATAAAAAAAAATTCTTTAAAAAAATCTTTCTTTAAAAAAATATTTTTAAAATCTTCAAAAAATCTTTTTCAAAACAAACATGATTGTTAGACAATTTTAGAAAAATAGTTATAAATATCACAAAGTGTCAAAATGTTAAACATTCCTAAAATATAATCGCTCACTTATGTAACTCTTATAGGCTTGTGCACTACTGTATTGTATTGATAGACCCTTATCCTTCCACCTAAAGTAATGTGATTTCAAATTTCAGATGACTAACCGTTATCTCAATTTAAGCACGTATGCAGATCCTCTGTGGCGTTCAGCCCTGATGGGACTTTAGAGTCCAGCTGCAGAATGTACCTCGTCTCTAATTTTCTCAGCTTGGTGATTCTATCCCCACCCCGTCTGCTGGGAGGCACTGTATCTATAACATAATATTTGAGGTCTGCATTGTTAGAATTGTGCTTTTCTTTAAAATGGCGCGCCACTGGGTAGGTGTTGTCTTGATTAGTTATTGCACGCAAATGTTGAAGAACCCTTTTATGTACTTGTAGAACCGTGCTGCCTATATATTGTAAGCCATATGGGCACTGCAACACATATACTGCAAATTCAGTTTTGCATGTAAGGAGTTTGCTAATTTTAAACTCTCTATCACTAAAGGGGGTCTTGTAGGTACTCTTATTGATGCCGTGTGTGCAAGCCTTACATGTTTTGCATCTGTAAAAACCTTTCCTCATCTGCAATCAATTTCCTCTTTCGATTACCTCTGGGCTGGTTCTGATAATCTTATCTCTTGTTGACGGTGCCCTACTGTATGTAATTGACACTCTTTGAGGTAGCAGGGACCCTATGATAGGATCGCAAAGTACCATGGCCCAATTCTTTTGTATGATTTTTTTTGTATTTCTCTGTGTTGATTACTATACCTCATAATCATACGAAATGAATTGTTTATTGGTACTTTGGTATCACCCTGTTTTACTTTTAAGATCTCACTTCTGCTATGCTCCATAGATTTACTGATTGCTCTATCGATAGGTTTCTCCTGATATCCTCTCTCCAGGAATCTCCTTTTGCCCTCATTCTGCGCCTCCGCTAAATCACTGTCACTACTACAGATGCTTCTCAATCGGAGCATCTCTCCATATGGTATGTTGTTAATAATGTGTTTGGGGTGCATGCTGCTCGCATGAAGGGTTGAATTACCAGCTGTTTTCTTCCTGAAGAGCCTGGTCTCAATCTTGTGATTTTTTTATATATACTTGAGTATCAAGGAATTCAATAGAACTGGAGCTAATAGTGGCAGTAAACCTGAGATTCATGTCATTAGTGTTAAGGGAATGAACAAATTCATTGGCTTCACATTCTGTTCCCTGCCACACAACAAAAAGGTCATCTATGTACCGTCGCCACATTCGTACATTTTTCATCATGATTTGCTCGTGCTTGCCCATGAGGACCAGCTCCTCCCATCTGCCCATGTGAAGGCAGGCGTAACTCGGTGAGAAGCTGGCCCCCATGGCAACACCTCTAGTCTGTTGATATAATTGGCTGTTGAACATAAAAATTTTATTATACAGACAGAACTTAATCATCTCAAAAGCATGTTACTGTGGCGTTCATATTGTTCAGATCTACGAGATAGATAGTATCTGATGGCCTGAATTCCGTCTGTATGCTTGTATAAAGTGACGTAACATCCAACGCAATTAATAAAAAATCATCTTGCCATTCAAATTCAGAGATATGTCTCAGGAAGTCCCCTGTATCACGTACATAGCTAGGTAATTTCTTGACGTATTCTTGAAGAAAAAAGTCAATGTAACTGGTAGTATTCTCCAATAAGCCGTCCCTGGCCGTGATGATAGGCCTTCCAGGTGGGTTGTTCCGATCCTTATGGATTTTGGGAATGAAATATAATGAAGGGGTAGTAGGGTTTTCTTTTTTCAGATATTTGAGTTCTTCCCCTGTTATCAAGTTCGCTTCTCTCCAAGTGGCTAGCTTACCATAGTACTCCTTGTATGAGGCACTCAAATTGGCTTGACTGCTCCGGTTATAACACCGCCTATCATTAAGTTGGCTATAGGCTTCCTTGTCATATGGCTTTAGTGGCCAGAGCACAATATTGCCACCTTTTGTCACTTCCGCGTACTATCACCTCATGGTTTTCTTTTAGCTTTTTAATTAAATTCATGTATTGTTGGTCTTTATTTTTCAGGTTGCCCTCTTTTCTTGCCACTATTCTGTTAAGTTTTTGATCTGTGCTGTTGAAGATTCATGAAATAAGTCAATAGAGTCTCTGATCATGATAGGGTTAAATGTAGATCTTGGTTTAAAGGAGTCAAACATGTATGCCTTGTATTTTCCCCTCCATCTGTAACTGATCTAATGTCCATTGAAGTATCACATGCATTGTCATACCACAATTCTTCCATAGTTTGGAGAAGCATTCTATCCGTTAGTGATGTTGTTGTTATGCCAGATGTCTCACCAGTATTTGGGTCTTTGTTGGATTCGATTTGTACTTGATTAGTATTCATTTGTATGTGGTATTTTTTAACTTTAATTTTCTAACCCCTTTATAGATGTCTAATCTGGTAGTTGCATAGTCAAAGTTTCCATTCGGAGCATATGAAAGTCCCAAGTTTAACATATTGGTCTCTTGTTTGGTTAATGTTACATTAGTCAAGTTGATAATGGTGTTATTAGTTTTGGCGGTCAGATCTGCTGTAGTTACCAGTTCTTCCTGCCCCCTCTTTTGTTTGTTTTCCGTTCGCCTCTTTTTTGTTGCTCTGCGCCTCTGCCGGCGCTTGTAGTTGGCATATCGCCTGTGTTGTTCCTTTGTTGAGGCCTCGGACGAAGGGTTTGTCTTCTTTCCTGGCAAATAAAATGTAATTCTTCCCCGGGTGAGGGTTTAGGGGTTTGACTTTCTTCGCTGACCATTCGCAATTCAGACTCTGATTCACTACCACCCATCGAACTCGTCTCCGATTGTGATGTGTCAGTTTGTTCTCTCCGCCCTTTGTGCTGTTTACTTTGTACATCAACTTTCATAAATTTGGATGTCCTGATTCCATCATAGCGTTTGGCAAACGTGAATATCTGCCCCAACTCGTAATCGTGTTTATCCCTTAAAAACTTAAAAGCTTTTCTTTCTTTGATTTTGTCCTCATCTTTTTTAATTCTTGTCATCATCTCTTTACGTAATTTTGCTTGCTCTTCCTTCTGTTCCATTTTATCCAATTCCTCATTTATTTCGTCTATTTCCTTCAGTAGCTTGCCTCTGTCTATATCTGCATATTTAATCAAAATCATGGTTAATCTCCTAGATGAGTCAAGGTTGCATTCAGCCCATTCTTTCATAAGTTCAGGACTAGGGTCTTCATAGCTGGGGGCTGTGAGGATTCTCAATCCCCTAGGTATCCTCCCCACGTCTATATATCTTTGGAGGGACCGGGACTCCCACCATTTATGCTGTTCAGCCTTCATTTTTTTCTCAAGAAGTCTGAATTTATCTTTCACAGAGTCATTCACATTTGTTCTCACGGCTCCTCTTGTTCCGGCTTCCGTGGCTGCCGGTAACGTGTCGGAAAACATTTCTATTGCTGCCTCTTCACGCGCGCGATATATATATATATATATATATCAAAAATGTCCCAGAAAGCATGCAGTGCCATAGTACTCTCTGCCATTGAAAGGAACTACTTTGTGTGAGAATGTGCACTTTGTGAAAGAACAGCATCCCATCATAGACAATGAAGGTATCCAATGTCTGAAGTTGCTGTCCAACTGTTCCATTCCGTATGCTGTAGCATGTGGAAGACAAATATGAATGACACAGCAACAGACCAATGGATGGAGAGGGCTGGCTGAAAGCCCCTGTAAGCATATCATATAGTAATAATGAACGGTCTTGGATATCGCCAAAACTAAAATTAGCAGGCTTGCCAAGGTGAGACTATTGGCTTTGCTAATGTGTGTTTAGAAAATATGGTTACTTGAGTTTCACAATTATTTTAATTGTGGGGGATTGTTATTTCTTCATTGGTTCATTTGTTTGTTATTGTTAACAAACCCCTTTTGAGCCATAGGGAGAACCAAAACATTTAGGCTTATTGATCAGTTAAGTAATTTTACTAGGAATGTAATCCTTTTCCTCAACTTTCTTACTCTTGAAAAAATAAATAGAATACTAAAATACAATTCCACAACTTTCATACTTTGTGTGCAAAATTCAATGCATTTATATGCTCGCTGCTTTTGTTGGTAGGGTATTCAAAAGTTTTGTTGCATAAATGAGACCTCCATTGAGAGGCTACCTGATCTAGATGCTATCTGTCAATTCCTAATTCATATATTGTTGGCAACGATGTGGGACTGTTGACCGGTCAACCATGTACTATGACTTCCCATGTATTTGAAATAGTTAGATATTTTGCTGTTTTGTAGTTTAAGATGAGTAGTAAATTCTATATTTTTGATGGATTAGAACTCTAGTTAAAATAATGGAACTGATATTGTCATAATCATGTATTTAAAAAAATGTTTTTCAGTTGAGTCAGTTTTCGTTTATGGGATTTTTTGTAAACGCACTTTTTGATGCGTTTTTGCTGTAGACAGTATTGCATACAATACTTCATAGAGTAGGCTTGGCGTCGGACCCTTGCTCACAAGTGCTTCACTTTCTTGTCTACGTTTGTTCCCCACTGATGATGTATGCCTTTACTCCTTATTCTTGTGGTTTTTTTGCCTCTTTATCGTCGCTTTTAATTTGCTGAGTTTCATCCTTCCACTGTTGACATCACAGAACTTTCTTTTGTTTCATTTAGCGCTCGTTTGGGAATGCATGTCCTGACGCTACCTCTGACACCTTTGTATATAGAGTATTCTTGCGCTCTTTCTCTTGCTCCCCAAACACTCTTGCACCGTCTCTCTCCTCCAACACTTCTTCAGAGTAACCCCCTTCTCCTCTCGCTCTCTCTCTCTCTCCCCTTCCCCACTTCTATGCCCTGCCTAACCAACTCGAGGAAGATCTTGAGCACCCCATTTGTCTTTCAGTACGTGATACCATAGATGGGTTTGACTCTCCCATAATGCAACAGGTGCCAGATAGTGGGGTAGGTGATACCCTGAATTTTGTCCCATTGCATTTTCTTGGGCCTCTTGCTGCCTCCCTCCTTCACAGGTTTTGTTTCCCTTCAATCTGTTTCCACTCTTCTGCAACTCCTTGCGGACTGCCACTGTTGGCTATGCCTATGCTGGACGCTTTAAATTGCCCCTGCACTGACATAGCCAATTTCTGTAGCCAGCAATCATGAAAGTTTGTTTCCTATATTTTCAAGATAGCCGCTTTGTTGTGTGCTGCAAAGGGGTGGCAATTTTAAACAGATTGGAAATGATTTCATACTTTCAAGATGGTCCCCCACGTTGGGGGCGTGACACAACGTGAGCTATCTTGGAAGTATGAAAAGTTTTACCAATCCGTTTAAGATGGCCACCCCTTTGCAGCAAGCCAAGTGTTGCTCAGCTTGACATGCATCATGATAAGTATGATGTAGTATTTCAAGGTGGCTGGTTGCCTCTGTTGGCTTTGCCAATGTTGTTGCATTTTTAAATCATTCGGCATTGGCAAAACCAATAGCAGCGACCACAGAAGATTGGGAAACGACGAGATCAGCCGGCTTTGCCATTGCTTGTTAATCAGTATTTGCTGTGAGTTTCCAGTTAATGCTTGTAAATAAGGTAAGAAGGTGGTGGTGCGGGACGAATGTTGATCCATGTTCTAGTAATCATAATAGCTGCACACAGAGGTCCGGAGTGAGTCTTTTAACCTGCAAAAGCTTCAACGTGGGACATTGCCGTTTTTGTTTTTTTACAGTGTTGCATTGCTAATTGTTGAACAGTTACTAGTGTTACAATTATTACTGATCCAGTGTTTTGACTTGATTAGGTTTCAAGAGATCATGTGTATTTTATGATGATTCTTCGAGAGACAAATCAAATCATGCATTAACGTTTTCCATTATGAATATTCACGACGAAATGTATGTACACTGCATCTGAATGGGTTAATTTGCATTTAACTAAGAACCTGTATTTGTGCAGCCCTCGCACACTGCCTTAATATTTGAGTGTAGAGCTCTTATTCAATTTAAAGGTAATGGAAATGTTTTGCGCTTTACTGCAGTTGAACAAACATCTCAGAGCGGATATTATATCTAATGATGATGATAGTGTCACTGGTGATTTTGTGTTCATAATGTGGTTTGGTAACTCTGTTAGATCTGTTATCTGTTTTCCTATTTGTGTGTCCAAGTGTGTTTTCACTGCAGTTGATCACCTCTAGTCTTTTTAGGTCGAGCATTCGAGACCTCTTGTATATACTTTAGTATATACTTATTATATACTTCTATGTGTATGTACTTAGTGGGCTCTGGAGATCAGTCCTAGGACTTGTCTGCTTCCGCTTAAGGACTTTTCCTCTGTTCAACTGCCTCTATTTAACTGTCTTGATAGAAAACAACCTGCAGAGGTCAGTAAAATACCAGAATTGCTTTCTGCTGAGGGACTTTCTTTTTTTAACTTTTTCTGGCAACTTCCTCTATTTAACTTTCTTGATAGAAAACGACCAGCATAGGTCAGTAAAATACCAGAATCACTTTAGTATTCTCTAGATTCCAGTCCATAGGAATTGTCTTCCAAGAGCACCCGTAGACAATATTTTTTTCAAATCTTGTATTTTCAGTGATCTGACCACCGAAGGCCCTGATTTTTATATTAAAAACAGAGCTTTGGACTATACTATTTCCCGCTGAAAGGCAATATTTCTCTCCATGTGTTCCCATACCTGGCGTGTCACACAGTTTGGTGCTTACTTTCCCTCCATTTTTGTTTTGAATCTGTTTTTATTGAATTTGTGAAAATGAACATAGGCATGAAAGGCAACATACAGTCGGTATACAATTGTACATATCTATCCCTCTGCTATACCTCAATATGCAGATCTGTTATAGGCGTGGAGTAGTACATTACATGATAATGATATCTGCAGGGCCTATTAGCTAGTAATGAGTCGGACCAACATGTGCGGCCCAATGTGTCCAGGCAGAGGTTATTGGATCAGTGCAGGCATTTTGTCGACATGTCGTTGTTTAAAGTCCTTTCAGGTCATACAATGCGGCCGGTTAAACAGATAGCAAAGTTGAGACAACGTAAGAATAATAACGATAACAACAACAGCAGCATTGACCGACACATTTGCAATGTTCCTCCCTAATGCCTCCCCCCCGGGACGTCACAACAGCAACTATCACACTGTCTGCGCCTCTTCTCGCCAGCACTCACCCCAGCCAAGCCGCATATCACAGTTGTGTAAGGAACAATACGGCAGGTTACTGCCAGGGTGCTGGCCATCATTCACTCGCTTCCTACGTGGACGGGCTCCCCGTAAGGTCTTCCTCCCCATTTTGCAGACTACGATATAGTCCCTCCCAGCTGGCTGCTATGGGCTCTTGTCGTAGCCCCAGTGTTTCCTCCGTGCTTACTTTCCCTCCATGTTAAAGAACAGTAGATGTTTCAGTACCCAGGCTTATCTGCTGCATAGCTAAATACATATAAGGTCCCAAAGGCGAGACCAATTGCATTGCAAATGCTTGTTTTGTTTTGCTGGTATTTTCACCAATTGCTTGCTGTAGGTTTTCATGTTTTTCTCTGCTCTCTTACTGACCGAATTGTTGACATTAAAATTTTAAGATGTGGCCTAACCTAGGGTGGAGAGGAGAGTGTGAAATCATGATTGATTGGCACCTCCTGGAGCCAGTAATAGATTTAACCATGAAAATGATGGAGGCCACTGTACATCCTTTCCCTACTCACCTTTTCACAAAGAATTACTACTTTACTTACTGATAATTCCTATTTGTCTTATTTGTACTCTTCCACATCATAATCCTTACTTTTGAAGCAGAGCTCATGTCTGAGACCAAAAAACTGTGCTGCCAGCATTTATTAAAACTAACTCCATGGGCTTAGTCAGTCCATAATTCACTTGCAAATTTACTTAAATTATCCAGTCAACTTAATCCCTCATTTGAGTGGGAAAGCAGATTGTGAAGCCTAGAAGCAATAACTTTGTGGTGTACGCTCAGCAATAAATAAATTAAAGTGTTAGGAGGACTAGGAGTAATGAAGAGAACTGATGAGTAATGATGGCATTGCCATTGCATCTGTCCTCATTACATATGAGGCATGCCAAATCATAGCAGGGCTTCAACTTAAAGTCACAAAAGACACCAAGGCTCTCTTAACACATTCTTAATTAACTTCTCGTTTTCACTCTGCATGATAGCTGTAGTGCTCCACAACAGTAAGGAGAGCATTGCCGTTCTGTGAAAATGTCCTGGAATGAAATTCTCCAGACGTTAGCTTTGGAGATAGCCATTTCCCCTTTAGAGCTTCCTATAATTCCGGTCAAACTAGGCTTCTGCGACACTTGGTGAACCACATAAATTGTAGAAGAGATTAGTCCCATCGGGCGATGCATCCAGAGATGAAACAAGTGTTTAGGAAAGGAGTGAGTGTTTTAATGCAGTGTTTACCTAGGAAGCCGACGATTGGGTCCCTGGTACTTGGGCAGGCTGTGGAGCAGTGCTTTAAATGGGCCGGTACTCACCGGTACTGAGTACCGGCACTTCTTAGATTTATCGCTCTGAGTACCGGCACTTCTCTACTGCCCTGGAGAGTACCGGTACTCATGAAAAGGTAGGCTCATGGGCTGTGCTGGTGTGCAGGAGTGGAACGTGTCTCTGGCAGCCAAGGCGCCGCTTCTGCAGCCCCGATCTGAGCCCCAGCTGAGCTATTCAGCAGGGCTCATTTGAATAATGTCCGGGTGCTCACCATCACGCTGTGCTTGACAGAGCAGGGTCCATTCAGGCCCTGTGCTGTCAATCACAGTCACATTATCGTGTGCGTTCGTGCAAGCACAGGAATCATGTCAGTCCCCTGGCAGTGGCAATCAGGCCACGGCCAGTCCGGCCCTGGTGGCAATTAAAAAAGCCATGGTAGGTGAAGAGAAAAGATGGCTTTTATCATACCTGAGTCTTTTGTGTGTCTGCTATGTTTGTGTGTATGCCTGTTTTTGTAAGAAAAAAGTGAAAGAAAGAGAGAGAATCAAGACACTCAGGAGGTATTTTAAAGAAAATGTGTGACACTTTGTACATGTCTGCTCTGCGACAAAGATTCATAAATAACGTAAAAGGGAGGGTTGGTGGGTGGGTGAGTGGATGAGTGAGTGGATGGATGAGTGAGCAAGGGTGGATGTTTAGATGGATGGATGAGTGAAAGCATGCATGGGTGAAAGAGGGTGGATTATTGGATAAAAGGGCGAATGATGGGTGGATAAGTGAAAGTTTGGATGGATGGATGGATGAATGAAAGGTAGGGAGGATGGATGAAAGGGTGGATGATGGATGAGTGAAAGGAGGGATTGAGTGAAAGGGTGGATAGAATAAAGGAGTGAAAGGGTTAATGGATGGATGAGCGAAAGGATTGATGGATGAGGGAAAGGGTGGATAAAGAGATGGATGAGTGAAAGGATGAATGGATAGGTTTGGAGATGGATGGATAGGTTTGAATATGAAGGGGGGATAGACGGAATGGTGAAAAACTGAATGATTGATGAAAGACTGAATAGACGATAGAATGTAAAGGTTAAATGGACATCAGCAGGTAAATGGTAGGATGAAAGGATGAATGGATAGATTGATGGAAGAGACAAGAGATATCTTCTGGGGAGGGTCATGATGAGTTGCTTCATTTGCTTGGTGCCATAAGAGCTTTGGTGCGACGTGGGCGTATTTTCAGTTTCTTCCTACTCGCGTGCTCAAAAATATATAGTATTGTGCCAAACAGCAATTAACAGTATGACATTAAGAAGGTGCAACTATTGCAAAAAAAGGAAATGTTAACATATTATCGCATTTCTCTTTCATTTTGTGTAATGAGTTAACCTGCTTTGTTTATATAAACACATTTCTCATGTGTTTTGGTATGTGCTGCAACTAATATAGAAGTTGTTAAGTATCATCGTGTCTTGCCCTTAGCCCCGCCCCTAGCCCCCCCCCCTCACTACACCTCTAGCTCATTTTAATGAGTACCTGCACTTATTTTTTTCCCATTTAAAGCACTGCTGTGGAGGATGTCAGTTTGATTCTCGATACCAGTTTAGATCTCGCACCATTTAAATGAAGAAATTGAAAGCTAAGTGTAGTACTTTTTGTAAGCACAAGATAATTAGAAAGCCTACCTGTTGCTTGGATTTGTTTAGGAATCGTTTCATAGGAAGACAAGAAATATGTTTAGCAACGAATTAAGTTTCCTAGCTATCGTAACAGCGTCGTCGTGCAAATCGGACTATTCCTGTTTAGTGGAATCATTGCCTTTAAAAACAATATAGAGAAAAGTATTTGAAACTGAAAACATCCCCAGACGTCAAATCAAAATACCTTAAAATGGCCCATACTTTAACCAAATATGTAAATCTATGTATTTTCAGCGCTGACAATTCTATGCATATGTAAAAAAACATTAAGAAAAGGTGATCAATAAGAGAAACTATTTACTTAAAGAATTACAGCTTCTTACTCCTGAAGCAATATAGGGTGGGATGATCTACTCTGATCATGTGGAGGGATAATCCTCGCTTCCAAATCCTTAATTGAATTACAACTTTCCGTTACAATAGCTGGGAAATGTTTCATTCTGTGTCTGGACCAGAGGTGAGGATTTTGCTTGTTTACAGTTTATTGACTACTACTGCGGGCAACATCTAACACTTATTTTAAAATAAAACCTCTTAAAAGTAAAATCAAAGACCCTGTCGGCTACATTTAAAATATCCTCTAGCCTGAGGCGCTTGCGAGCCCAGCAGCAAGATGGCTACAACATAGTGAGGCTCTGCCGGTCAACTTCATAATCCAACACAAAGCCGTGGTGCCAGGGCGCCAGACACTGCTTAATGGGCTTGCCATCATGCCCCAACTGACTGTGCAGCAGTAGATGCCACTATTTTGGCGGTAGCAGCTGTGGGACAGTGAAGCTTCTATGTTGTTCAGCCTAGCGAGTGGCTTTGGCCCCTCCCCCCACAACAGAGTACTCTATGGAAATAGTAGGCCCTGTGCTCCTGGGGCTTCGTGCTGCTGTTGCAGTGTGGCCACACAACACCAGCTAAGGCGCTGCCCCCCTAGGAAGCCCTTTGCTGACAGCACCCTTGCTGTCCCAGTGGGGGCCTTTTTATTGGGAGCAGCCAAAACCCATCAACTCAGCGGGCCCACATCTCTACGCTCAACACCCAGGGGTTGCCACGTCCTGGGAGGAGTGCTGCTGCACTGAGGGGCGGCCCACCTGGGCAGAACAATACCTTGTGGTGTGACAACCCTTACCTCTCTGGCTAGCACATCATATGTGGTCAGCCCGGTGCTGCAGAGGCCTCCGCGGTGGCTGGCGGTTTGCAGCGCGCCCATCATGCTATCACTCCTGGGGAGCATGCTGCTGTCGGGCACCTGCTCCTGGGCCAAGGGCTGCCAATTGCTGGTAGTGTGGCGGCCCCACAGGAGTTCATCACCCTTATCTGGGGCGTGCTGCATCTGGAGGACTAGACGAGGCACCAAAATTGGCCTGCCAGGGCCCAAGGCTGCATCCTATACTTGTAGCTCCAGATAGAAGCTGGTGTGCTGCTACCTGCCCCCAGACTGGTGCACAGTGGAGGGCTGCAGATAATGCCTACATATCGGGCCTGACTGGTGATCCCAGAGCGGACACTAAGGGGTTAGGTGAGAGACGGCGAGAGGCTCATTCAGGCAGCGAGGGTGACCGCTCTCGAGAGGCAGTGGCTATTATCCTACCTGGGGCCCCTTGATGCTTTGAAGACACCGTGAGACACGGAAGGGGGGCTCCTGGGGCAGTCTGTGGCCCCCAATCTGCTAAATGTTGTGGCTTGCCATGGTGGGCTCCCCTCCCCGCTTCAGGTCTGCTCGTGCCCCCTTAATGGTTACTGCTTGACCTTTGGGTGAGGCGGGACTCTGGGGGACGCCTGGAGATCACAGCGCCCTTGAGCTATACACAGCTCGCCATCTGGGACATGGAGGCTGCCTCCAGGGGTGCCTCAAGAGGGCCTGAGCATCTCCACATTCCCACCTGCTGACTCCCTTGGCACGATCCCTGAGAGGTGCCCTTGTGTGCGCTCCTCGTGCACCCTGAGTGTGAAACCTGAGGGTAGCAGACCTCAATGAACAGCCCTCTCCTGCCAGCGCACCATGGGGAAATTGAAGGCCCACCAGTACAAACTGGCATTCCAGGGGAAACTTCAAATGCTCCACACAGACCACAACAGAGGTGCTGAACTACCCCCCCTCCCCCCATCGGCGTTGTACCAAACTGCCAATGTGCACAAACTAGACATCAAGGAGATGCTGGTGGACGTCAAGAACAGCCTTTGCACATAGATGCCAAATAGACCTCTTAACTAGCCACATTGATTGCACTAAGGAGAGAGTGGACAAGCCTGATGGCCGCCTTGTCCATCTGGAGACCCATACCTCCGACGTGGAGGACACGCGGACTGCTACAGGTGAGCACCTCCTCCGCATGGGTAAAATCGTGGAAGTCATTAAGCAGAAAAGTGAGGACCTTGAGACAGGCTCTAGGCGCAACAGTCTTTGCATCATCGGCATACCTGAATCCACTGCTATTGACAAAATGGAAGATCACTTGAACGCATGCTGCGGACGCTGTTTGAAGATGCTCTATCGATGGTCTTCATTGTAGAAAGAGCCCACCGCCCACTAGGCCCTCACCCTCCGGGTGCGCCGGCACGCCCCATAGTGTCGAGACTTGCCAATTACAGAGAACTCGACACAGTACTACGGCGAAACGTCTAATATCAGGGCAATGATCTTTCCTTTTACCCTGACTTCACACTCACAGTACAGGCGGCCTGACGTGTATTTCTCCCCGCAAAACGTTTGCTCCAGAAACCTGGAATACTTTGCTCTCTATTGTTCCAGGCCAAACTACGAATTTAGCATAATGGCACCAACCCCAAGGCAGCAATGAAGTTCTCTCATCAACTATCCAACTCCAAGACCGGCCCCCACACGGGGTGCCTCTCATGAGACAATGTCCATCCAAGCAATAATGAATGAGAAGCTGCCCGCGCCGACACAATCGCCCAGCGGAAGTCCTGCCTTCGACATCAGTCCTTTAACTTTCTCCATTGCTAAACCTCACAATAGAACCTTGCTGATACTATCCATGTCTGACATGGCCTGATGCGATTACGAAGATGGAACACTTTTGACGGAACTGCACCGACCCCCACTGGGGTGTTCTTTCACTGCCTGTCGACCACCAAGTTAGTCCACAACTGGGCAGGGTGCCTGGCTCTTTTTCGCTTCATGGGATGTTTCCCACGGTATTCTGCTACTGTTTGGGGTTATTTTGAGGCTGGAGGAGGGATTGGGTCTCTCAACTGTTTTCGGGGGTTAAAGTGGGAAGAGGGAGGCTTTATTGGTTTGTTTGCTTTTCCCTGGTTTTCACTTCTCTGACCCACAGCTGGCGAGACTTCACACCATCACACTGTCTCCATGGGCCTGCAAGCGGCGCTCTGACAGTCACTAACACGGGCAGTGTTAGACATGGCACCATTAGCGTGGGTCTCCCCTGCATTGTTTGCTTTTGCCTCCTGTGTTTTTGCCGTGTGTTGGACTCTGTTTTGCTGGTCTAGATGCTTTGGGCACTTTGCCACTGCTGTTGAGCGCCAAAGTGCAAGTGCTCCCTTTGTAAATTACTGTTATGGATTGGTGTTTCCACTAGTACAGTGTACTGTGTGTGCCCAGGGCCTGTAAATCAAATGCTGCTAGTGGGCTTGCAGCACTGATTGTGCCACCCACAGAAGCAGCCTGTAAATGTAACTCAGGCCTGCCATTGCAGAGCCTGTGTGCAGTCTGGTACTGCCATGTCGACTTGGCAAGTATACCCACTTGCCAGGCCCTAACCTTCCCTTTTCTTACATATTAGTCACCCCTAAGGTAGGCCCAAGGTACCCCTGTGGGTAGGGTGCAGTGTATGTGAAAGGTAGGACATTCCCTGGTGTGTGTGTGGCATGTCCTGATAGTGAAGTACTGCCAATTTCGTTTTTCACTATTGCAAGGCTACCTGTTCCCATAGGATAGAATGGGGAGTTTGTAACATCTTTTAAACATAACTACTCCTGGGAACAAGGTAGGAAAACAAAGTTTAGTATGCCTGAACTCAGAATGTTAAAATGCGCCTTTTAGTGAGGGTAATTTTTACATTCTGTGTTTGAAAATACCACTTTTAGAAAGTAGGTATTTTCTTGCTTAGCCACCCAGTATGCCTCTGCCTGGTTTGTGTATTGCATGTCTGGCTTTTGGATGACAGGGGCTGGGGAGGTGCAGTGGCTCCAGAGAGCCTGATGAGTCGGAGCTGGGCTGAATAGACCTGGGCTGCATTTAGAGTAGGGGAAGGAGATTTCCTTTCACCTGAATGGGCCTGGTCTGCCTAAGACAATGCTGTCTCCACCTCCTGCCAGGAAGCTGCACCGGAGAGGACGGAACCGGTTTTGACCAAGCACAGGGCTTCTCTGCCACCAGAGTACAAAGGATTTTGGGATGTAAATATTGGGGCCCAGACTTTTAGATCACTTCTGGGAATCAAGAGGAACCTTTGCCAAAGGAGAAGAGGAGAAGCTGAGCAGGAATACTGCAGCTGTGCTATTTGCTGTCTGGGGTTGGGCTGCAGTGGCTGCTTGCTGCCAAGGAAAGGAGATAAGGACTTTGCTGTGTCCCCTGCTTGAGGAAAATCTCCAAGGGCTTGAATTGAGCTTGTCCCCTGTTCACAAGGTCTCAGGAACATCAAAGACCTCACCAAACTTCTGGGCACTGTCTCTGGAACTGATGGTTTCAGTTGCCTGGAGAAGAAAAGGGTAACCGACTCTGTCATCGAGTCCGTCGCAGGATTCTGTGTCCTGAAAGCACCGTAGAGAGCACCACCTCGTTTCGCAACGCAACCCTGGTCTCACCGACTCCGTCAACGAGCCGCTGCTTGCACCGCGTCCTGAGGGCATCACACTCCGCAACGTTTCTCTACACACTGCCCGGACTTCATCGTTGCCAGACTCGAACATCGACCGGCTAAGTCGCTGCATCGTGACCTGCCAGCACCGCATCGAGCACCTCCTCACCCTGCAACGCAAGCCTTGGTCTCACCGACTCAGTCAACGAGCCACTGCCTGCAGTGAGGACAACTCACGCTGCAATGCTTCCATTTCACTACGCAACCGCAACGGTTGCCCCGGCTCATACAATCGTGTCGGCCCCAACAACAAAAGGTACTGTCGACGCTTTTGCTAACCTGTATTGATGCGGTTGGCTGGAATTGTTAGACTCTGTCGTATTCAGTATCGCGGTAGCCCCGGACGGAGCTACCGAGTCGGAGAAACTGTATTTTTACGTTTTTCCTGCAATTTTAAGGTTATTTTGCACAGTAAGTATTTTTAAGAGTATTGTATGTTGAATTTTTGTCGTTCTTAGTCTTGTTGGTTTAGATAAAGTTTACTTCTTTTTCTAAACTGGTGTGGTGTCCATTTGTAGTGTTTTCACTGTATTAATGTATGTGTTCACAAATGCTTTACACACTGCCTCGGAGATAAGCCTTTGCCAAGCTACCAAGAGGGTAAGCAGGGGTTATTTTAGAAGTGTATCCCCTTACCCTGACAAGAAGCAAGGGTCCCTATTTGGACAAAGGTACATACCTCTGCCAACTAGAGACCCCCATTTCTAACAGGCAGTATTTCATCCCTAGATATGTGCTGACCGCCGTACGCTGCCAGACCTGGAAAATCGCGGACTAAATAGCCAACGGAAAGCCAGGCTAGTCCACGCATACATCAATAGACACCACGCTGACATCTGCTTCTTGCAAGAACTCCATTTAACCTCGGCAACTGCTCCCCCCCTTCAGGCAGGGTGGATTGCTGAAACATACGCCTCGCAGTACTCCAGCTACGCTCTGGAAACTGCCATTCTTATCCGTAAAGGACTACCCTTGCTCATGCAGCAGACACGATGCGATAAGGATGGGTGCTTTGTAATAGCTGCTGGCACTCTTCACGTACACCCAGTCATCCTAGTCTCAATGTACGGCCCCAATATCGACAGCCCAGGGTTCTTTGCAGAATTTTGACGTTTAATTGCCACCATGGGCCCTGGAAACATTATCTGGGGCCGCGATTTTAATGTCACCCTTGATCAAACTACGGATCGCTCTAGTACCTCCAGATGACCCCACCCCAGTGCTGCAGCACAGCTCAACACGCTCATGCATGCAATTGCCTATCTGATGTCTGGCGACTAAAGCATGCTGACAGCGCGACAGGCACTCACATTATGTCCACACATGGTACGTGGTCAGGGATAGGCTACTGGCTGCTCACCCATGATGCCCTTACCTGGGCTGCGGATGTGGCTCATCTACCCCGCACTTTGACCATATCCCTGTTCTACTAGAGCTGATTTCCCCCATTGGCCACCATGCGTGCCTTCACCTGGCTCTTAACACCAAATGCCATCTATGCCCCCGTCTTCCGAGACTAAGTTCGAACGGCAATCGTTGACTACTACACACACAACGAGGGCTCAGTGGACTCTGGCGACACTGTGGAAGACCTTTAAAGTCGTAATCCGCGGAGTCTGCATAGCAAAACAGTCGGGTATACTCAAAGCGATGCGCACGCAACTGTCTGCCCTCGAGGGGGAAATACGAGCCCATGACCTTGACTTCTTTGCGACACAGAATGTACAGGCCCTTGCTGCCGTTAGGCAAAAACTCTTGGCATATGCTAAGGAGGCCCAAAGGGAAACCCGTTTCCACCACTAGTAAGCGACTCCAAGCATTGTGGCAAGGGCGATCGCCCTGGGAAGACGGTGGCGACTATGCTCCAAAAACCCTGTGCCGCCTATGTGGTGGAGCTTGTTGATGACCAGCAGGTTAGCTACACAAAACCTGAAAACCTATTGCAGACCATGACATTGTTCTATTCCCAGCTGTACAGCACCGCTGTAACACCTGATGCAGTGGCTCTTGCTTCCTACCTCGATACGATACCGCTGCTATGGCTCCATCCTGCCGACCACTTGTACCTAGAACCCCCCTTTACGGTGGAGGAGGTGACCCAGGTGCTTCAGAGCCTCCCCGGGGACAAAGCACCAGGACTTGAAGGTCTCACCACATCCTTTTACAAAGAGTATGCTGCGATCCTAGACACTCGTTTCCTGGTATTGTATGAGGACTCCCTGACAGCTGGTGTGCTCCCGCCGTCTCTGTGGGAAGCGGTCATTGTAACAATACTAAAACATGATAAACCTGCCAATTGTTGTGACTCATACCTCCCGTTGTCAATGATAAACATCGATAACAAAATATTTTCTAAACTCTTTGCTATCTGGCTTCTTCCCCTACTGCCGGATATTGCCCACCCTGACCAGTTGGGATTAGTTCCGGGCCGCTACACGGCACATAACCTCCGCATGATGCTTCCCCTTATGCATGTGATAGATTCCCGGCTGGCCGGCTCCTCCTGTGACTCTGGCTTAGCCCCTGGTTCTTACACTTGTTCCGCCTATTATATACTTCTCCGACCACGCTCCTGCGCCTTAATGGCACAACCTCTGCCTCATTTTCGGTCACCTGCGGGACTAGGAAGGGATGTTCCCTATTCCCTATCCTATTTGCTATAGCGATGAAGCCACTGGCTGCCATGCTGCGATTGCACCATGCTCATAGGGGACTCAAATTTACTGCCAGGTTGAGCTTAGTGTCAATGTATGTGGACAATATTATGTTCTATGCAAGGGAACCCCAAACAAATCTGTCTCCCATAATACGCAAAGTGGTAAGGTTTGACAAATACGCTAGCATCAATATAAACTGGGCTAAATCTACCTTATTCCCTCTCACTCCCGGCACGCAACCACTTGAGGCCAACTCTCCCCTCCAGTTGGCCCATGGACCATTTCACTATCTGGGCATTTGGCTCAGCCGTGACCTGGCCGAACTCTGGCGGACGACATATGGGCGGGCTATGGCCTCGCTTCAGGAGCGGTTCCCGGCCTGTCCCCGACAACCCCTCTCCATAACAGGGAGGATAGCCATTGCTAAAATGATTGTCCTGACCAAATTCTTATATCTCTTTCGCAATCTCCCGCTTCTGCTTCCCACACAATTTATGAACCAACAGCGCTAAAATTCGATCTCTCTGGCCTAGGTGGGCAAGCAGCCGCGTATTGCGTGGGAGATGCTTATTCTGCCCTTCAGGCAAGGCTGCCTGAATGCTCCTGACATGTGCCTATACGCTGTGGATGCTGACCAGCCGGCTCCCTGCCCTTTAACTACTGCGCTATATCAACCTTATAAACCTCGCGTGCCAAGATTGACACTGTGGCCTACGTTCGCTGGGCATGGGATGGCCTGCATCTACCCGACCAGCTTTCTTGTATATTTGCTCCTTCTATGCCGTTCGCACGAAATCCCTTGCTTCTACCACTGTAGGAAGAGGGTGCTAGACAGCGATCCCATCAGCGCGGCCTTTTTACGTTTTTGCAACCTCAACTAAGAAGATCATTACCTACCCCCCTTTGAGGGTAATGAGGGCCCCCAATCCTGGACGCTGGATGCCCTTCTCTACCATCAGCTTCGCTTTACATGCTGCACGCTACGTGATATGTTCCCAGTGCCACCCCCTCACACCACACGCCCTAGAAAACCTGTTAACTAACCCATTCCGCTTCCACACACTGAGAAGGGGGGAGAGGTAAAATTTCACTACTCCGGCCTCCCCAATCACATAACTATAACACAAACGGATGAGTATCGAATAGTGGACCAAATGTGGCACATGCTATGTGAAAAAATACTGCCCTCACTCACAAAATTGTGACATGCTTCATCATTGGGCTTGCTTACAATACACCCCTGAGCAGACCAATGCCTGGGGTGGAGCAAAAGGGAGGGGAAGACAATACAAACATGAAAATGTATAAATAAAAATGTGTTGGGATCACCGAAAGAAAGTGCAGTGAAGGTTAAAATTAGCTTGGTGATGTCTCTCTTCGGAGGAATGCCGGTGTGACCCAACACTGTGGGCACTTTTAATAAGGCAGAAACATGTCGACACTTTGACAGTAAGGAGGGGTGAAGGAACTCTTAAATCTTTCCTATAACCACCATCCTTCATGTTTGTAGACCTAGCCGGTGGGTCCAGGAATAAAATTATCAAAGAGACTCCACCGAGCTAGTTTTAAACCTCACTGCACTTTACTTTTGGAGTACTTTGGATTGCATCTGGTCTCTAGTACAAGATTGTACAGCAAAAGAGCCTGCTAGGAGTTCCAAGCAATTGATATGTAAATCTCTCTCCAGGGATGACCATCTTCCTTCTGTAGTAAAATCTCCACACCAAGCTCCACAGCCCTCCTTGCTTGCATCTGATTCGATGATGATGTCCTGGCTGGAACCGAAGATAGCTCTTCTATTCCATAATTCCATATTAGATAACCACCAGGTTATCTCGTCCCTTGCCTCTGGGGATAGACGTACCTTCTGAGAATAAGAGAGGCTATTGCTGAGATGATCTGCTTTGAGACACAGAAGAGCATTGTAATGAAGAGGACCTGAAATTTTTTTTTTGCATAGTTGCTGTTTTTGTTTCCATCTTCCTGGATGGGAGACTGAGAGTGGCTTTTACTGAGTATCAAAAATCCTAGGAAAGGGATTTTCCTTGTTGTAAATAAACAGGATTTCTTTTAGTTTATATTGTATCCTAAGTCTTTCAGAAGGGATACTGCCCTTTGAAGATGTCCTAGTAAATTACGAGAACATTGATCCAAGAGGAGTATATCTTCTAGATGGACAATGAGACCTGTTCCCTGGGCGCGAATGTATTCTATTGCTTAATGGAGCACCTTGGTGAAGCTCCATGTTGCTGAGGAGAGATCAATAGAGTTTTGTACTCGTACACCTGGGAACCCCAAATGATTTTCCTAAATCTGTAATGAATAGGAAATGGAATGGAATGGAAAGGTAAGCGTCCTCGTGATCCAGACGAACCATTCAATCTCCTTCTTATAAGAGATCTTAGAGGAGATGAATACCTTCCATTTTGAAGTGTCGATAAACGAGCCATTTGTTGAACTGTTGCAAGTTGATCACCAGTCGTAACCTCCATCTCTTTTTTCCACCAAAGATATGTTGCTTAAAAAACCTGGGATGAAGTGCGGTAGGAATTTTAGCATCTTTTGGAAGATAAATAGATTTTTTTCTTATATCGGAGTGATGTCTTGCTCTGAAAAAACTATTGTTCGTGATTGTGAAATTTAACAGGGGTTCCCATAAACTTGTTTCAGAAACCTTGTACTGTCTGAAGAACCCAAGCATCTGAGTTAAAAAGCCACCAATTGTGAACAAATTGTGCCAACCTGCCTCCTTCTTTTTAGTTGGGAAGAAGTAGTAACACTCACCTGAGTGAGTTGATCCCGAAGATCCTCCTAGGAAATGGCCTCTGCCTCCCCTGTTCCTTTGGTTTATGGAATCCACCAAATCTGGACACATCCTGCCACTGTCCACGCTTGGCTCCTTGACCCCTGCCATGACGACCCCCTGCAAAAATCTTTGAGATAAAAATTCACTTTATTCATGCTTTAGTTTTGTCAAGAGAAGTGAATGTGGCCAAAAACGTACCTAATTCCTTAATAAATTGATCCCCCAAAAGACTCCTTTGTGCCACTGGGCTAGCCTCAAAACTAGAGAGATCCCCTAACTTTGGGTCCCCTTTAATAAAGAATGATCTTCGACATTCAGTAGAGAGGTTACAATTTGCATTGCCTAAAAAGAAAATTGCCCTTTGAGCCCATCTAGAAAGGATGTATGAAGGAATTGAAGAATCTGATTCTTTAGCCTCCGCAGCCATATCCAGGATCTTTGTTAATGGACCAGTGATGTCTAGAAACTTATCTTGGCATGAATGCCAGGAACGTTTAATGCTCTTCTTAGGGTCAAAAATATACTTAGCCAGAAAGGTGGCCATATGTGCATCAATTTCTGGCGTGAGAGACACTTTTCCGTCCAAAGAAGGGTGAGGACATTCAGCCTTGAGGCGATTGCGTACTTCCTTATGTAACTGTTTCCGTAAACGCCTTGTAACATTCGCAGCTACCTAATAGGGACCAATTTCTAATGGATCCACCTCGTATGGTTCCTCATGTGACGAGGAAGCTAAATAATGTTTCTTTATATGCTCTCTATGCGAATTTAGAGTTTTAATTTTGCAGAAGCTTCAAGATCAACCCCTTGTACATGTTTCCTCTTCACAGTGGCTTTTTTGGGGATGTTTTCGTCGGGTTTCTCCTGAGTTGGAGGGTTTATAGGTGACCTGTGAAGAATTTCCCTTTGGAATATAGGCTTTCTACATTTACGCTCCAACATGGCCAATGTCTTCTCTAAATGAGACATCCCAGTAGGCACTACCTTATAAATTGAGGCATAAACAGCCTCAGACAAGTCATCATCTCAAAGAATAGATTTTAGGGCTGGACGAACACTCACCACACCCTCTCTCCTTATCGGGGCAAACACCAAGACCCAAAAAACGCCATCTTAAGTTAGAAGGCAGCCAACCTGGGTCAAGGTCTTAAGCGCCCATTTATACATATCCCCGGGCATGGAAAAAGCATATTAACTATTGAAAGAGAACAAATCTCTATTACAGACCCCAAGAGAGGGGCGTCAGTCTCCAGGGGGCGTAAGGTGTAGAAAAAGCAAAGCTGCTCAAAGCGGTGCTCCTTCGTGGTAAGAGGTTGAGGAGACAGTCGCCCTAATTATTGCGCAGTTAACAGAAACCACATGTCACTCATGAGCTCGAGAAACGGAGCTTAAGTGCTGTCACGCGGTCAGATGACCGCTATTATTCACGTCCGCACCCAAGCAAAATACACAAAACTAACCACAAAAGAAACGCTGAAGCGTTCCCTCGGTCAGTAAACAGACAATAAGTGCAATTGACTACAATTAAGCTTCAACAATAAACCTATACAAAGAAAGAATGAAAAGTATTTTCCTGTCCTCGGAAGAGAAACGGGAGCACTTAATGGCTGCTGGAGCAGCAAATAAAGCAGGCATTTTTATTGATTATTTAATGCAGTTTTATATAGCGCAGACTTTACCCAAAGGTGTCGGAGCGCTCTACAATAGAACCAAGTACGTTACATGAGGAGAATTACACACTAACAAGTAACAAATACAATCAGGCTAATTAAAAGGTAAAGATTAAATAAGAGGTGCAAGAAATCGGTTAATACAGGTATAGGAGACATATTTACAGCGATGCGTTCAAATGAATGCCAAGTAGTCTTGAGGGACAGGAGAGAGAGTTCCAGATTCTAGCCGCATTGCCTGAAAAGGATTGAGCCATACATCTTTCCCTTTTGAAAGTAAGGCGCTCGAGCAGTAGTTTTTCAGCATTACGTGACGGTCTCCAGCCGCCTGAGATTTTGAGTTTATTCGCCAGATAGCGAGGGGTGGAAGTGTGCTAGGCTTTGTGGGTGATGCAGGCAGTCTTGTAGATTGACCTTGCTTCGATGGGAAGCCAGCGAAGAGAAGACAGTATGGGAATGATGTGATCATATCTTTTAGCCCCATATACGAAGCGTGCCACTGAATGGAGGACGGATTTAAGAGGGGAAAGGTGGGCTTTGGGGAGGCCAGCAAGTAGAGAGTTGCAGTAGTCCAATCTGGAGAGAACCAATGATTGGACCAAGGTTTTTAGGTCTTGCACAGGAAAGAAACGCCTAACCCTCCAGAGAAGACGCAGTTGGTAACGTGTATTCTTGGCGATGGTACTGATATGGGAGTGTAGATTGAGCCTTTTGTCAAGTATGACACCTAGGGATTTAGCGCTGTCGACAACGATAGGTTTGTTAAGTAAGTTCAGATTGTCCATCCAAAGTTGAAAGAGAGGTAGAGAGAAGAAGGAATTCCGTTTTGGAAGGATTCAGAATAAGTTAATAAGTTGACATCCAATTTTGGATGGAGTTGAGAGTAGTGTTGAGGATTGAGATGTCATGTGCGGAAGAACATTGATACTCTATTTGATTGATTAAACTCTTCTTTTTTTTCCCAAAGGTTTTTGGGCAATGTAAGTTATTGTTTTTTTTTTATTATAAATATTTTTATTGAAATTTTCGTATAATGATTGAACAAACAAAAATATACATCTCAGAAACGGAATCATGAGTTCATACAGTGCGGTCCAGGTCAAACGATGGGGAACATGTACACTTGGTTGGACATAGAACAATGCAGACTGCAAAAAGAGGAGGGTCACAGAACACGTTATATACCATAGGCCCTCAGATATCACATCTATGTTCATCTCGGTCATTTCTAGACATGGCATACTTGTTCCTGAGTTGTTAGGCCTAATCTCTCTCACCCGCCCTCGAGAGTTCTCTCTTCATCATCAATGTCCAGTTGATAGTGCTTGATCCATGGCTGCCAAATTTTCTTAAACTTGCGCGGGCAGCCCCTCGCTTTATATACCACTTTTCAGCCCCCATATACAGGTCCATCCCAACCTTCCATTCCAGTAAAGTGGGAACCTGTTGGGCCCCCCAGTATTTGGCTATATCTCTCTTGGCCACGACTAGCCCCAGGTTAGCCAGTATGAGTCTATGGCGCGGAAGGTCAACTTCGGAGGGGACTCCCAATAGGAAGAATTTTGCATCTAGTTCCAGCTGCGTTCCAAGTATTTTGTTCAACTCCTCCCTGACTGCGAGCCAGTATGTGCGAATGTGGCCGCACTCCCATAGGGTGTGTATGTAGTTACCACATTCTACGTGGCAGCGGAGACAGAGTGGGTCTTCCGCTCTGCCTATCTTGTGGAGACGCGCCCTATCAAAGTAGGCTCTATGAAGAATTTTATATTGGATAAGTCGCAGCCGCAGTCTTATTGCTACTTCTCGTGGGTGCATGAGAGCCGCCTCCCAATCTATGTCCTCTAGGAGCCCAGTGGTGAGTTCCCACCTAGCGCGCAGCGGTCCCAGATTGTCCGGGAAATTATTAATTTGTGTTTTGTGTGTGAGGGATATCGCCTGGGTCCGGATCTCTTCCTGAAGGAGTCTGCCTTCCAGAGGGGCATATTCAGGCAGCATCACTTCATTTAGTCCCTGGGCCAACCAGGCATGTCTAAGTCGGAGGTACGCATACCTTTGGGAATCATGTAGGTGGTATCTAGTCTGCAGGGTTGAAAAGGGAGCTAACGACCCCTTATCCAGTAAGTCACCTATCTTAGAGATGCCTATGAGATCCCATTGGTGGGAATCCTGTAAGTTTCCTCAGTTCGACTAGTCTGGCACCTTCCCACAGTGGAGTTTCGCGCGTAGGTTTCCCCTCCCACTTCATCTGCTTTTCAGCCACTCTCCATGCCCTTATTACCCGTTGCGTCGCCGGAAGGAGACGTGCCGTTCCCGAGCCCCCATATATATAGTGTAAGTGTGTGCGAGTCTGAAATTGGAGCCTCTCCAGTCTGTATGTGGGATGGTCAGCTGGCATATGTATCCATTCGTTAAGGACAGTGAGGTGTGCTGCCCTGTCGTAGGTTCTGATATCAGGAAGGGCGAGTCCCCCATTGTATGCTGTACGCTGCAGAGTTCGTGAGAGCTAGTGCGCGGGTGCGCCCCATCCCATAATAGGAGACGCAGTTCACTATCTATAGAGGCGAAAATTGTGTCCGGTATTCTGTGGTATGTGTTTTGTAGGACATACAGAAGTTGGGGAAGCGTCACCATTTTGAACATGGCCGCTCTACCCATAATAGTCAGAGGGAGTGACCTCCAGCGTTTAGTATCTGCTTGGAAACTCGACACTAACTTCCCAATGTTACGCTGCACTCGGCTCGTCGGATCTATAGTAATGTACAGCCCCAGATATTGAAATCCCTCCGTAGAGATCTTCAAACAACTCGGATATTTCAGTGGATCCACGGCTCCGCATATGGGATAGAGAGTGGATTTGTTCCAATTAATTTTATAACCCGCGTGGGAGCCGTAGGCCTCAAACACACGTAGCACACAGGGAAGTGTCACCTCGGGCTGCGTGACATATAATAATATGTCTGCATATAGGGAAATGCGTTCCGCTGGAAGACAACGCGCGTCATCTAAGAATCCCCCCAGACCCTCCTCAGTTCTCACTACGCATGCCAGTGGCTCCAATATCGGAGCAAAGAGGAGGGGAGATAGTGGACATCCTTGCCTCGTACCACGCTGTATTTGCCAGGCGTCGGAAAGGGTACCGTTAACCCGAAATCTAGCCACTGGGTTATTATATAATCGTGCCAACCACGACCGAAAGACAGGGCCAAAGCCCATCGCCTCTAGGGTACCCCACATGAAGGGCCAGTGTATTGTGTCGAATGCTTTCTCTGCATCTAGCGAGAGAAGCAAATGGGGACTATCTCTGCCCTGCACCGTATCCATCCAGTTGGCCACACGGCGCAGGTTAAACCGGGTAGCACGCTTGGGCATAAATCCTGATTGGTCTGCGTGGACCAAAGAGAGAATTACTTTTAAGAGACGGTTAGCGAGGATTGTGGCTAAAATCTTCACCTCTATATTAAGGAGAGATATGGGGCGGTACGATCCACATTCCTCCGGGGTTTCCCCACCTTGTGGATAACAACCACAGTGGCAAGTCGGAGATCCCCTGGTAGAATTCCCTGGTCTTTAGCCTCCCGGAACATTTTTAGGAGATGTGGCGCCAACAATGCACTGTGCAGTTTAAAAAATTCCCCGGAAGGCCATTCGGTCCCGGCGTCTTTCCTGACTTTAGTCGAGCAATGGCCTCCATCACTTCTACCAGTGTCAGATCACCTTCCAAACAGTCTGACTCCTCTTTCGCTAGGACCGGCAGGTTAGTGTTCTCAAGATAGTTACGTATTTGCGTTTCCTCCACTCGAGTTTGGGCGGAGTATAGCGTGGCATAGTATCTCGCAAAAGCGCCTGCTATAGCCTCTGGGGATGTGTGTGTTACTTCATGTTCTGTGATAGCATGTACCCAGCGCGCTTCGACCTCTTTTCGTCCCAGCCAAGCCAATAGTTTACCTGCTCTATCCCCTGTTTTATAGAGTCTATGCTGAGTTGCAAGTTGTTGCGCCCTCACCTCATTGGTCACGAGAGCCACATAATCGCGCCTAAGTGTTTCAAGCTGACGCAGGGCGTGTTCAGTCATTGCGGTCGGGTCAGTAGTTTCTAAAACCAGGAGTCTGCGTTCTAGCGCCTCAGTTTCCTCTGTCTCCCGTTTCCTCTTATGGGCAACAATATTTTGGGCTCTGTCACGCAATACTGCTTTATAAGCCTCCCACAATGTCACCGCTGACTCAACTGTGCCCTCGTTTTCGCTAAAGTAGAGTTCCGAGTCTATCCGGAGTTCCTCAGCGATTGTCTCATCTCGCAGATCCCATGCGTTCAACCTCCACTGTGGCATGGTTGAGACAGGCCTACCACCCAGCCTCATCAGGAGAGGGGAGTGGTCGGACACACCTCTAGCCAAATATTCTATATTTTCTATGTGCGGTATTTCCCCCGCTGGGGCAAAGAGGTAGTCTAAACGGGAGAATACTCTATGGGCCCCAGAGAAGTAGGAGTATGTTCTTTGGTTCGGATGTTCCCGTCTCCACAGATCAGAAAGCCCCAGAGTATCTATGAACCGTTTTAGGGTGTAGTCTCAGGGCAGCCCGGTCGGGATCTCGTACGGTCCGACATGGGATCAGTTACATCATTGAAATCTCCTCCCAGTATAGGTAATGCAGTAGCCGATTGTAAGAGGAGAGTGGCTACGGCATCTAGTGTACGCTGTTGCAGTCGAGGGGAGCATAGATGCTCATAAGAAGGAACGGTTTATTCTTCCAGACCCCTCTCACTGCCACATACGTTCCTTCTGTATCGGCCCATTGCTGTAAGACCCGAAAGGGGGGTGTTTTCCTGATGAGTATCGCCACTCCTCGTGAGCCTTTAGTGAATCCTGCATGGGCTAAAGTAGTGTATTGGCCTCCTCCTAAAAAGGCACAACTCGATCCCAGCAAGTGTGTTTCTTGTAGGAATATTATGTCGGGCTTATGCCGTTTCAGGTATCTCAACACCAATCCTCTCTTAACCTTATTGCCAAGCCCATTGACATTCCAGGACATCACAGTATAGCCACGATCTGCCATTTTAAATTACAACAGTCGGTGAACTCCTGCCCAACCCTTATGACTTGCTCAACCCACCCCCGTCCCACCTCCCTTACCGCACTATCGAGGTCACAATTGCGTTTAATAAGATATCCGGTTTCTTCAAACTGTTCCCCAAAAAACTGAAATATTTTAGTCAACCCACCCCCCTCCCGACACTCTTCAGACACCCTCACCTCCCCCCAACTCGCCAACATGACAACTGAGGTATGGGTACTCTATCAAGAGGTCTGTCGCCTCACTTCCCTTCCCACCCCAATTAACTAAACAAAAATGATACCAAACGTTCACCCAGAGCTCTGTCCCTTCTCACTGTTCAGTGTACCTGCACTGCACACGTTGGGAAAGTCTCACTGGTCGTTGGGGGGGGCCAGCCGGCCTCGTTTCTCAGTCCCCATCGCCCTTGTCCACTAACTGCTGGTTCGATGCCTCCAGAGCCTGGTGACTCGGCTCCGTGGATTCCATACGGATGATGCTTTGCAGGAGAGGATGATTGGTCGGGTCTGGCGCTTCATCTTCAGCTTCAAGTTTTGAGTGTGTGTGGTCCCATCGGAGCGGGCCCTTGAGTGCTGTGAGCGTGAACGCCCCGAGTCATCCCCTGACTCCGACTGGGGCGGGTCTTCGGCCCTAGGTCGCAGTGCTCGGCCAGGGGTATTTCCCGCCGAGGCCTGTGTTCTCATCCCACGCCGTCGACGTTGCCCTTGGACTCTGTCCTGGGATCGGCCCCCTCGTTTTGTCAGAGCCATTGCGGCTGCGTTCGGAGTCCCCCGCCGAGAGGTTGGCCGCTCCTCCACCCAGGACCAGGCCTCTTCAGCTGTTTGAAAGAACAAGGTGGAGCCTTGAAATAGTACTTTCAATTTGGCGGGAAAGAGCAGCATGTATTGGATCCCCATGGCACGCATCTTGGCTTTGACTTGGTCAAAGGTTCGTCTTTGTTTTTGCACATCTCGGGAATAGTCCGGAAAGACCATCACCTCGGGTATTCTCGTATCGAACTTCACCCTTCTTGCGGAGTTCCCGCAGTATGAGGTCTCTATCATGAAAATTTAGAAACCGCGCTATCAGGGGGCGCGGTGGGGCTCCCGGCGGCGGGGCAAAACTTGGCATCCTGTGCGCTCGCTCTATTATGAAGCAAGTAGAGATCGGCGCCTGCGGTAGAGTATGTTGTAGGAAGTTCAACAGGAAGCGCCCCGGATCGGATCCTTCCACTTTTTCTGGAAATCCCACGAAGCGGAGATTATTCCGTCTGGCCCTTTTTCTGCATCGTCCACTCTCCAGGCCACTTCGGCCATGGACGCCAGGAGCCCCGAAACATCTTTGCGTGTGACTTGGGAGGCATCTTCCAGTTCTGATATGCGATGTTCCGTTTCCGTCACTCGGTCCGCTACTTTATGTAGATCGTGGCGCAACAGCGTAACCTCTGATCTCACCTCCGCCAGTTTCGTTTCGAGACTGTCTCTAGAGTCGCGGATGGCCTGCAGGATGGTAGTTGTGTCCGAGGGAGGAGCGGGGTCCCCCTCCGCCCCAGGCGGACCTGTGAGCACCTTGGCATATCGGTCCATCTTTCCCTGCCGAGATTGCTTGGGTTCTTTGTCTTTGGCCATCTTGAGAGCCACACGGTGAAAGCAGAGGCCCAGGAGGGGAACCTCTCTCGCCAACACCGAGAGGGAGACGGGGGGAGTCTATGGCCCCTCCGGCAGGCGCCAATTACGCCCCTATCCTCCCCCGGAGGCGCCAGACGACCCAGTCCCCCCACGGCGGGCAGGAAAAGCCCTCCGCACGAGACTCTGGAAACGGGGCGTTGGGCCACTCAAGGACCGGCCTGTGCCTCCGAGGCCGTCCAGCAAAAGGGCCTCTAAAGCTTCGGCGGATGGCTTCCGTCTTCAGCGTGGCACCGGATACAGTCTCAACAGCGTTCCCAGCCCGTCCCTCACCGTGCAACCCCTCCGGGGGGGGGGGCCCCTCTGTTTGCCGCTGTATCCGGTCTGTGTGACTCCTTAATGTCTCTGTCCAGCCACCCATCCCAGGACTACGTAGGGGTATCCGCGGTGCAGTGGCAGTGTAGCGTGTAGTCCGGGCCAGAGGGCGCCCTCGCCGAGGATCCCTTTTAGCACTCTCCCCCCACAATCAAGGCCACAGGTTTCAGGCCCTCAGGAATATGCTGTAGGGAGAGAGGGGGCACACTCATCCGCCAAATCCTCCCGGGATCTCAACGGCCGCCTCCCACCGCAATGACGGGCGGGCCGCAACCGGCGCAGCTCACCTCGAGCACGCACAAGTCCCAAGAATGAGAGCAGGCGCCGCCGCCTGTTCGGTGACCTCTCGGTTGTCGTCCCCGGTGCACCCCTCTCAAACCCCAGCCCCCGCAGGACTGTTATTGCAGGGGGGGGGGCGGCTCTTCTCCACTCGGCCGAGGTCTAAGGCTCAGAGATAGCGGGCCACTGCCATTTTAGGGTCAGGCGAGCTCCGGGCTGGGTGTCCGTGTAAGTCGTGGTATAGGCTTCCGGGGCTGTCCAGAAGGTCGCCGCGCCGATCTCTCTGCTCCGGAGACTCTCCGCCACTCCTATCTATGTCTTGTGGCGATGGGGACCCAGGATGATTGGCAGGATTAATACCGAGGCCGGCGGAGCTCTCGGTGTCTGCAGCTACTCCGCCATGTTGCTGGCCACGCCCCGTAAGTTGTTATTGTTATAAGATTATGGCTGCTGGAGAGAATAAAAGGAGAAAAATGAGCACAATTCTAGTCTCCGGTCGTGGCATAGAACATGGCTTGTGCTAGTGTGTATAGGGATGGTTGAAGGAGAGGCGGTTTGCTTGCAAGTGAAAATCTACTGTGCTTTGCTTTCTTTCCCTTACACCACCTCTTTGCTAGAGAAATCGGTGGCAGAGGGTGAAACGTGTTCATGATTTAGATAAGCCATAAATCTTAGGGTGTCAAAGCAGTTCTTGGGAGCAAATTGAGTATAGGCTGAGGACCAAACTCTTTCTATGTGTACAGTTACTAGGTGAAGAATACCTTCCATAAGGTTTTATCTAAATGTCAATCATTCCTGGTTTGATCACACCATTGCTCATTATACAGAGGGAGAAGTATCCAGTTACAGCACTCTTGGCGAACAAACTTCCAGCTGTACTCACTGTGAGATTTTAATTTAACAACTAGCTGCTGTGTCTAAAGACGACTGGGCCCAAATTCACATTAGTAGCTTAAATTATATTTGAAGATGTTATTGATTTCCCCCATGACTTTTCAAGCAAATGTTTATGGACCAGGTAAAAATCCTTGCTACGTTCCCCTCGTCCCCCGCCCCCTTTGCCTTCCCTTCAGTGTATTTTGTGGGATATTTCACAATGGCAATCTACGTATTTATATTTAATTGTTCAGCTTCTGTGGTACTTTGATGCCTTCTTAAATGCTCATTGTGTTTTCAAATGTGGGCCTCTAAGCAATCTCATTTTAAATAACCTCATAATTAAAATAACGATCCGGGGGGATGGGAAAGAGGAGGGGTTGAGGGTTGATTTGTTTGTCTTTGTGTGTTTTCTGTATCATATAGCAGTGCTTTTACCTTATTCCAGATATATCCAGAGCAATTGAATTACTGGAAAAACTTCAGAGAAGTGGAGAAGTTCCGCCGCAAAAACTGCAAGCTTTGCAAAGAGTCCTTCAAAGTGAATTTTGCAATGCTGTGAGGGAGGTGAGTAAGTGGATATATTTTTGATGTTATAGACATTCAAACTTCAAAACTCTGCAGCGAATTAGGTTTTCAAACCAGTCCTGGCAAAGCCAATAGGTCTGGCTTTACTGTGCTAACACATATATAAACATCCGCATTAACAAACCCTGTTTACAGTTGTTGCATGTACAAATGCTGTTTATCACTTTAAAGCCTACCATATTGGCGTTGCTAGTGCTTTAAAAAAGTATCAAAAAGATTGTTTTCTGTATCGAATGCATATATAAGATAAAGAATTGAATGTGACAAATGGGGTGATGATCACGCTTGCTGAAAGGCGATATCAAACGGCCATCACATCACATGATGTGAGAAGTTATTACTCCCCTGGGTGCGGCCAAAGCCCACTCTATGTATGTGTTTTGAAAAACTGGTGACAATCCAGCTCGCAGACAGCTATGCTATAAAGCCAGACCTAATTTATGATCCAGAGGCTTTGCATTTCCACGTAGTAAACTTGTATTTACGTCACCTGTCTACTATGGAGTAAAACAAAGTGAGGTTTATGAACTAGGAGGGAACAATGAATATGGATAGCGTTTGTTGGCACAGAACAGTCCTGCTGGAGGTTTCTTTGAAGAAGTCAATAACTAACGAAGCCGTATACACCTGGTTGTAGCGGTGGTGTTCAGTTGTATTATGGAGGGATAACTTAACTGTAAAGGTTAAAAGCAGTCCTAGATTCCTACTTTGCTAACCTGTGCCAGAGTGATCCAGACAGCTTAAGCATCTGCCAGTGGTCCTATTGAGTGGGCAACATGCGGTGGGAATTTTTCTTTAAACCAGACCCTAACTTGTAGTTTTTTTCAGTTGGGGCTCGTGTCTATTATTCCATTTTAAAAAATAAAATTGCATTTTGTGAGAGTGGTTTCTGTCACTAAACACAATTGTTTAGTTTCTTGGCCTGCTTAGCCTAATGTTGGGCATGGATTGCTATCCCTTGATTTATTATGTGGTTCTAGTATGCACCTTTATAGACTTGAGCTCTAGTTAATTATAAAAACCTTTTTGCCTCTTGCCTACAGGCATATTTAGGTGTCTGACAAACGTTTGTAATAAAGAAAAACATAATATATAAGGGGACTTTGGCTTACCCCTCGACAACATTGCTTTATCATTCACATATGGATCAGCCAAATTTTGGAAAAGGACACAGGACAGCTATTCTTCAGCAAGTGAAAGGTGTCATGTTAAGTAATAGCAGTTAGCCTCTTTACAGCATCACCTCATTGTAACGCGCAAGTCCATACAGAAAAAGACCAAGAAATCCATGTCTTGTACCATTGTGCCTCCTACGACGGACCCCATTGAGCTATTAGGCCAATGTGCAAGAGTCATGAGGTTTAGATACATACATTGCTTCAGTTATCCTCCATGTGCAAGGGCAGCCAGTTTACCTATCCTCGCCTGTGCACCGAAAGAGACCGTATCTCTGCTCCATAAGTCTCTTAGCAACCAACGCTCCAAATTCTGTGTTATACGCAACATTGTACTGCTCCGGAAGGCTTTGTTCACCAGTGCTCCACCTGAGGGCCCTCAGCACCATGCTGACAGCTCAATCATTTTGCTGCGAACCCTGCACGTTTATGGGTATGGCACTTGCTTCTACGTTTTGGTAGCACAGATGCATGGTTGACTTCTACCATCCTTCGGGAAATACTTTAGTGCATTTAGCTTCTCTATTTTGGCATGGCTGTGAGGTATGTAAAGGATGTCATGTGGACAGGCAAGGGTGGGTTGGCTATTTTTTCTTCTCCTGTCTCCCAGTCATGCTCATCACACAATTACTATTGCTGGTGATCTCCTTAATTATGCCTCACTATTTGTCCATCTTCGGGGTTTTGGGGTTGAGTATTCACACCCTCTCCATTTAGTTGCAGAAGGGGAATGGTCAGCTACATTTCACTATATACATTCTATTTAGCCACCTCTTTAAGCCTGGCCTTTGTTAAATCTTAACCCCACTCTGGCGGGGGGAATATATTTAAGGAGAGAAACATAAGGAGAGAGTGCATCAGCTAGGCTCCCATCTTTGAATGGTGTTCATATGATTTCTTATTATAGCAGCATTGTACACATCGAGGCGAATGCTACTCATTGTATGTTGTTTGGAACTTGTAAGACCAACCTAAATGTGATCCTTGTGTTACTGCTACAAAAGTCAATAAACAGAAAAAAAAGGCAGACGGCCACCGCGTTTCTTTTCCATTTAGCTTTAAACATCTGAAGCTAAAGCGCGGCGTCAGGCGAATGGCTTTCTGCAGTCTTTTCTTGCGCCTGCGCAGTGTTACATCTTCCTCCGTCCTGCGCGACGGAATGTCAGTGTGTGGATCATGGATTTCAGCGAGTTTGAGCAAGACAACAGCCGCAGCATCAGGCTAAGCTCTACCGTGCTTCCTGTGTGTGTCGGCGAGCTTGGGAATAAATAAGGCAGGCCTGGACCCGGTCTTAGGGATGAGTTCTATTTTTCATTATTGCAGGGTGCAGTACCTTATATGGCTAATAGAGGTCCACAGGGACACGTAGTGACAGGCAAAGGTACTGCACACTTTCCTTGCTTCATGGTTTTTCTTTTATTAGTTATGGTACTGCGAGGATATCTTTCCATAAAAAAAATTCTAACAAACATTCTCACTTGCAACGCCAATAGCTCTAAATTTCACTAATGCTAAACCTATTGCATTGCAAATGCTTGTATTTTTATTTACAGAGCCAAGTTTAATATGTCTGTCTGCTTCCAGGGAGTATTTAGCCAGTTGCGTTGTATAAACTTTATCAGGATGTCTTTCAGCTTAGTTTGGCTTCTTGTAACTTCAGGGTAACTGTCAGTGTATTTCGTTAACAGCATTATGCTTTGTTCCTTGGCAGGATTCACCCAATCTTGCTTCTTTGCGCAAAGATTATTTTGCATATTTGCACTGTTAGTTTTCATTCATTTTTTTTTTTTTTTTTTAAACCCGGTTTATACAATTTTTACCTTTTTCAAACATGATGTTGGGTGAATGTGTTACCCTTCCCAGTGTAACCTTTATAGGGTTGATTGCATTGCTTTTAACATTGCTTAATCCTGAATGCTGTGCTTGATATGAAGTTTAGCACGCTAACATGTCTTTAAAGATAGTATGTAACATTAGGGTAAATAAGTGGAAAAGAGCATTGATTTTAGCATTATCTCTTAGAAATGTATACAAGCTATGCTAGGTAAGTTCAGTCATATAAGATACTAATACTTGTTTTCTTTGCTCTGGGTCTAAACCTTTGATGCACCTCATGAATAGGTTTGCTTGTCCGCATTGACATTTAGGAGATGAGAATAGCAGTTTTAAGTCTCCCTTTGCCAAGACAGACAGACAGACAGACATACATACATACATACATACATACAGAGAGAGAGATGTATTTAATAGCAATTCACCTGGGATCTAACTCGTTTCGGCTACATCCTTAGCTTTGCTCACATATACATATTCTCACTTTACCCCTGGATCAGACCCTTTGAGGTCCATGTGAGCTGCAAGGTGCAAGATACTCTGTTCAGTATAAATCAGCAATCTCCAACTCTTTCTATAGTGAGAACTACTTGTACTCAAGGAAACTCCTCCCGCTACTAGCAAATTGTGATATTGTAAAATAGTGACCACATCAGTTAACAATACACTAGATACCAGTCGGATTATCAGTAGTGACCACCCAATTCTTTCAGGTGGCTAGCAGCTTTATATGTTTTTGGAAATGCAACTTTTAGTCTTCATGAGACTATCAGGTCTGGCAATATACATTTTTCTATCAAATACCACTTTTTATTTTGGCTAAACAAACTTCGTTGTACAGATGGAAAATCTTTCCCGAAAAAAAATATAGCAGGTTTTTTTTCTCCAAAGTATCGGTTTTAATTTTCAGTAAGTACACAGCACTCAAACATCGGCTTGGCATCCTCAACACATACTGACATGTACAAGTCCCTCACATGGACAGATGATTCTTCAACTGCCTAGGTGTTACAAGTAAAAGCCATGGATTCTCACCATAGCTCCATGGATACACATAGTATGCTAATAATGCCAGGAATGGACAAGGTAATGGCCAGGATGCCCATGTTATTATGCAAAGGGGGGGGCCACCATTATGTCCGGGATGCCAAAATTTAGGCAAGTCGTGCTCTTAATAGGTCAACTATTGCTGCTAGTAGGCCACAACTAGACCGAGATTGTCCAAAATAAATCAAGGGAGACCAATATGCCATTATAACTATTATTCCATGAACAGATACAGTTGTTGCAGAACCCTTTCTGATGGGAGCAGCATATACTTTTGGTGGTCTTTAACAGCAGGCATACCTTCATTGATCAATACTGTTTTAAGGGAGAGAGAGAGAGGGAGAGAGACAGACGCACTTTTTTGAGGCTCTTAATTATCTCTGTTCTGGATCCAGACCCTCCCCTCCTGGGCTGATCTGGCACCCAACTCGCACATTGGAAATCTGGCTCCTACAGTCCCACTCTTTGAGTCCTCACTGGCTACTGCTGACACTCTTCTTTGCTTGCCCATTGTTCACACTCATCCTAGTGTGTCAGAGCAGGGCCTACAACATTGCCAATCTCCTTGTGACTTTTCTAGATTAAGAGTGGAGAGACAAGGTCATGTGGCAGACCCCGCAGACTGACAGTTTGTGTTTTAATGTTAACATGAGACCCTGCCATTGGTTTGGCTACTTGCCGTTCCAATGGTCTTCAGATGAGCAGCGCTGCCTTCTGTAGTAAGTACATATCCTGTAAATGAGATACTGGGTTTGGCTTCAACACCGAGAGCTATTTCTAGGGTGCTCGTGAGCTGCTAATAGTTCCTACTTGTTGGAGACCCCTGATATAAATCCAGCTTTATTAAATCCATAAGATGTCGCACACTCTGAAGTGTTGATTTTAGTGCAGTAGGGGCCAGATGTACGACCCTACCAATTTGTGAGTCGCAAATTGCGTCATTTTGCAACTCGCAATTTGCGACTCGCAAATAGGAATGTCTGTTTGCGATTCCTAATGGGTTCGCAAATTGCCGCTCATATTAATATTCATGAGGCAGGTGCAATTTGCGACCCCATTAGGAATGGCTAGCACTCCCAGGGATAGTGGCCTGCTGGGGTCAGCAGACCACCATGTCTGTGACTGCTTTTTAAATAAAGCAGTTTTTTTGTGTTTTTTTTTAACGCAGCCCGTTTTCCTTAAAGGTTACTGTTTCATTTTTTAAGAGTCCGTGGGACCACTGCCTGCTCTTGAAAAATATTTTCAATGCCAGTCACAAAAGGGAAGGGGTCCCCTGGGGACTTCTTCCCATTTGCGAGTGGGTTAAGGGTGGTAAACTGCAAGTGTTTTGCGGCGCAATTGCGACCGCAAAACAATCTTACACTGAGGTGCGAGTCGCTATTAGGAAGGGATGCCTTTGGCACGCTCCTTCCTAATAGTGAGTCGCAACCCTATTTTGGGTTTGTAAATAGGGCAGACCTATTTTGCGGTCGCAAACGGGCCGATTTCCCGTTTGCGAGCGCAAACAATGGTTGTACATCTGGCCCCAAATGTATTCTATCTAGACAAGCACAAAACTTGTTTTGGCTGTACGGCCTTTCTCACAGGTAGTTGATTCTAACACAGACTCCATCCTAAGAAACCAACTAATACAAACATAAAAGATGGTCGCCATGTTCAACACTTCCTTGAGTGTCACACTGCGCCATTTTGAACTATAACACATCACTATACTGATGCACAGCAAAAAAAAAAATAACATGATCAAAAACAAGTCAAGATGATGAATGGAATAAAACGTATAGTAGTTCTCACATCACGCTAACATCGTCATAGGTATAGGTCAACAAGTACTGATAATTACTTAAAGACCACACTGTATCATTAAATGTCAAGTTGCATCAGTCGGTTGGTTTACCTCATCTAGCGGACCATGAAGGACAATATCTGAAAGAGACACGTTAGTGACAGATTCCTTACCTTAGAATATCCCCAGGCGTCAGGCTGGATCCGGAAAGTTTTGCGTAGCAGTACCCTTGCGCGTCGGTAGGCGGCGTCGTGCGGCTCCGCGTCCGTCGTCGGCGTCGTGATCGCCGGGATGACGTCGCGGGCAGTACTTAGGCGCCGCCCCTGCGCGCTGACGTCAGTTCTTCTTTTTCCGCGCCAGCAAGCGCAGATCCGGGAAGAGCAGTGCCTGGTCAATTTTTGACCATACTTTTTGGTGATTTTTTCACTGTTTTTTCCAAACTTAAAGGTGTCGTAGGGATGCCCGGCTTCAAGCGATGCGGCGCCTGTGCGCGGATGATGTCCGTCACCGACCCGCATTGGGAGTGTCTCTTCTGCCTCGGCCGAGGCCACGACACCGAGTCTTGTCCCGAATGCCAGGCCCTCAACCCGAAAGCTTTGCGAGAGCGGTCTCGAAAGCTCCTCGAGGCCCGGCATTCGGCTCCACGGAGGCCCCGGTCGCGTGAGAGGTCCAGGGGTCGCTCGCGGAGTGCACACCGGTCGTCGGCGTCGAAGTCTTCTTCGTCCGGTAAGTCTAAGCACAAGAAGTCCAAGAAGCATCGTCGCTCTCGGACTTCGCCTCGCCGGATCTCGCGACTCGGCTGAGGCCCCTCCCGGCACCGTCCCCGCCCCCGCAGCCCCGGACTTGCCTGTGGAGTCGCCCCCGCCATACCCGCCCTTCCCGGGTTCGGGGCGGATCCGGCCAAGGTACAGGAGTTCCTGTCGGCCATGGCCCGCCTCTTCGGGCCGTCAGGCCCCTCCGGTGCGCCTTCGGGCCCCGCGGGCCCTGATGGGGTTGCTCCGGCGTCGCCGGCGGCTCCGGCCCCGGCGTCGCCCGTGCCTCCAGCCTCGATCCCGGCTCCGGCTCGGCCCCGGCCTCGATCCCGGCTCCACAACCCCCATCGACGCCGGTCGACCTCACGACACCTCCGCCGGCGCCGATGTCTCCGGTGCCGTTCTCGACGCCGCCCTGGGCTCCGGGCGGCGTCGTCCCCAGTTCCTTCCGGCTCCGGACATGGACCCGGAGCGACGTCGCTCGACGCCGGCTCCGGCGCCGATGGGACCTTGGGTCCCAAATGTCCCTCCTCCTCCTTATTTTGAACCAGAGGAGGACCAGGAGGACTGGGAGGGGTCTGATAACCCTCTGACGCGCAACTGTCAGTATGATGAGGACTGGACAGAGAGTCTAGGGGAGGCCAGTGGTCTGGATACTTCCCCTGACACTGGCATGCTGTCTCCTCCCGTGGCTACGGAGGAGGGGGCCAATTTTGGTACGGTGTTGCGTAGGGCTGCTGGGGCCTTACGTCTCCAGCTCCCTACTTTGACGGTCAAGCCTAACATCTTGACAGAGGTGCTTCAGCCGGCAGCCTCCTCTGCGGAGACTGTGCTGCCGTTTAACGACGCCCTCACTGACGTTCTTTTGGGCGCCTGGTCCAAGCCCAACACAGGGGCTCCTGTGGATCGGACCGTGTCACGACGCCATCGCCCGCTCCGGGCGACCCCCTGTTTCTTTCTGTCCACCCCACTCCTGAGAGCTTGGTTGTCCAAGCCTCCGCTTCCCAAACCGCCTTCCCTACCGCTCCTCCGGATAGGGAATCCAAACGCCTGGATCAGTTTGGGAAGAAAGGTTTTTCTTCCTCCAGTGCTGGCTTGCGGTCCGTTAACACCGCTTGTCTTTTGGGCCGCTATACCCACTCCCTGTGGGATTCGGTGGCGGATGTTTTGCCCCAGTGCCCTGAGGAGGTCCAGGCACTGCTTTCCCGCGCCATTGCGGAAGGAAGGGATGCGGCCAAATACACTATCCGTTGTGGCCTTGACACCGCCGACTCGCTGGGCAGGTCGATTGCAACGACGGTGGCGCTCCGACGCCACGCCTGGCTGAGAACCACTGGTTTTCAGGGGATGTCCAGAATACTCTCATGGACATGCCCTTTGATGGAGTCGGTCTTTTTGGGTCCAAAGCAGACCATGCGTTGGAGCGCTTTAAGGACTCACGGGCTACTGCCAAGTCCCTGGGCCTTTCTGCTACACGCCCTCCGCTGCCTTCTGCTTTTCGCCCCTATCGTGGCCACGGTAGGGGCGCCCCTTCACGTCAGCAGCCCAGCCACCGGCCCGCGCAGCAGGCGTCTTCGCGTGGCCGAGGACGTGGATTCCGCCGTGGCGGATCGGGCAACCAGCGTGCGGGTCAGGCCACCACCTCCAACCCGTCCGCGGCCTCCAAGCCCTCCTAGTCCCTCCTTTCAGGTGCACGGCACGCCAGTAGGGGGCAGGGTCCGCCATCACCTTCCCCACTGGCGCACCATCACCTCGGACAGGTGGGTCTTGGACATTGTCCGAAGGGGCTACTCCCTCCCCTTCGAGACCACCCCCCAGCCATGCCACCTCAATTCCACCGCATGTCAGGGGATCACTTGGTGCTTCTACAGAAGGAAGTCACGGCCCTCTTGACCAAGAGGGCCATCGAGCATGTTCCGACCCCAGAAGTAGGGCGTGGTTGCTACTCCCACTACTTTCTGGTGCCCAAAAGGACAAGGAGGACATGCGTCCTATCTTGGACCTCCGGAACGTCAATCGCTTCCTCCGGAAGGAGAAGTTCAAGATGCTCACCCTAGCTCAGGTCTTGACTGCCCTCGACCCTGGAGACTGGTTGGTAGCGTTGGACTTGCAGGACGCGTATTTCCACATCCCCGTCCTGCCGGCCCACCGGCGTTACCTTCGGTTCACGGTAGGCCCCGAGCATTTTCAGTTCACCGTGCTCCCCTTTGGCCTTACCAGTGCCCCTCGGGTGTTCACGAAAGTGATGGCGGTGGTCGCAGCTCATCTGCGCCGGGCAGGGGTTTCAGTCTTCCCCTACCTCGACGACTGGCTGCTGAAGGCGGGCTCGTCCCAGGCAGTCGTCTCCCACCTCCAGACTACGGCCGAACTCCTGCACTCGCTGGGGTTCTCCATCAATGTGCCGAAGTCGCATCTAATTCCTTCTCCACAGCTCCTTTTCATCGGAGCAGTTCTGGACACGACGCAGTTTCGGGCCTATCCTCCCGAACGGCGAGTCCGGGATATTCAGGCTATGATTCCGATCTTTCGGCCTTTGTCCTGGGTTTCGGTACGGATGACCCTGAGGCTGCTGGGCCTCATGGCCTCCTGCATCCTGCTGGTCAATCATGCCAGATGGCATATGCGGGCTCTGCAGTGGGACCTGAAGTTCCAGTGGGCGCAGCACCAGGGCAACCTGTCCGATCACGTCCAGATCTCGGAGGGGACTGCAAAACAGTTGCAGTGGTGGCTCTCGAACCGGCAATGGGTCATGGGCAGATCCCTCTCCCTTCCCCAGCCAGAGCATACAGTTGTGACGGACGCGTCCCTTCTGGGATGGGGCGGTCACATGGGAGAGGCGGAGATCAGAGACCTCTGGTCTCCGGCGGAGTCCCGGCTCCATATCAACCTTCTGGAGCTCCGGGCGATCCGGCTTGCACTCAAGGCATTCCTTCCCTCTGTCAAAGGGAAGGTAGTGCAGGTGTTCACAGACAACACCACCGCCATGTGGTACTGCAACAAACAGGGCGGGGTGGGGTCTTGGACCCTTTGTCAGGAGGCTCTGCGCCTCTGGACATGGCTGGAACATCAGGGCATGTTCCTGATGGTTCAACACCTGGCAGGTTCTCTGAACGCCAGGGCGGACGAACTCAGCCGCAGGTGCATGATGGATCACGAATGGCGTCTTCACTCGGAAGTGGCGCAAGGACTCTTTCTACAGTGGGGAGAGCCTTGGTTAGATCTATTCGCCACCGAAGAGAACGCGCAATGTCATCAGTTCTGCGCGTTGGAATTTCCAAGGCGGCACTCGCTCGGCGACGCTTTTCGTCGCGAGTGGAGTTGCGGTCTGTTGTACGCCTTTCCGCCTATACCACTTCTACCCAGAGTGTTGAAGAAGATTCGGCACGACCGGGCCCAAGTCATTCTTGTGGCTCCGGACTGGGCTCGAAGAGTTTGGTATCCCGAGCTACTCAATATGAGCATAGATCCCCCGATCCGTCTGCCTCTTCGGGAGGATCTTCTGTCGCAGCAGCAGGGGACGGTCCTCCACCCGAACCTGTCCAGTCTACACCTGCTTGCGTGGAGATTGAGCGGCGGCAGTTGATTCCTTTCGACTTGCCTCCCGAAGTTTGTGATGTGATTCTGGCAGCCAGGCGTCCCTCCACTAAGGTGGTATACGCCTGCAGGTGGAACAAATTTGTGGCATGGTGCACAGCAAAGGCTGTGGATCCCCTTTCTGCCCCTCTTTCTGAGGTCCTTCTGTTCCTTCTCTCTCTGGCCCAACAGGGTTCTGCCCTGGGTACCATCAAGGGTTATCTTTGTGCTATCTCGGCCTTCCTCAGGCTCCCTGATCAGCCCTCCTTTTCAAGTCCCCTGTTGTTAACAGGTTCTTAAAAGGCATTACTCACCTCTTCCCTCCTGTTCCGTTTGTAATGCCTCAGTGGGACTTGAACTTGGTTCTTACCTTTTAATGTGCGCTCCCTTTGAGCCTCTGCATAACTGTCCTCTTCGTCTTCTGACTCTGAAGACAGCCTTTCTGGTGGCCATCACCTCCGCTCGGCGGGTGAGTGAGCTCCAGGCTCTATCTTGCAAACCTCCCTTTCTGTCTGTTCATCCAGACAAGGTTGTTCTTCGGACGCGTCCGTCCTTCTTGCCAAAGGTGGTTACTGCTTTCCACATTGGGCAGACCATCACTTTGCCCACCTTCTTTCCGCCTCCGCATCCTTCCAGAGAGGAAGAGAGGCTCCACCGTCTGGACCCAAAACGTGCGCTCTCCTTCTATATCGACCGCACAAAACACTTCCGGGTGGATGACCAGCTCTTTGTTGGCTACGTGGGCGCCAAAAAAGGTCGGGCAGTGCACAAGAGACCATCTCCCGCTGGGTTACCTTGTGCATCAAGACCTGCTATTCTTTGGCCAAGAAGGAGCCTCCTGTTGGGCTGCGTGCCCATTCCACCAGGGCAACGGCTGCTACCACGGCCTTGGGCCGCGGTGTTCCGCTGCCGGTTATCTGTCAGGCAGCTACGTGGGCCTCGCTGCACACGTTTACTAAGCATTACTGCCTTGACAGTCAGGTCCGGAGGGACGGCTTCTTTGGCCGTTCTGTCCTCCAGGACTTCCTTGTCTGATCTTTGTTCGCAGACCCACCACCGGGGTTGGTATTGCTGGGGTATCTATTCTAAGGTAAGGAATCTGTCACTAACGTGTCTCTTTCAGATGCACAAGTTACTAACTTGTGTAACGATATATCTGTAAGAGACAGTAGTTAGTGACAGATTCCTACCGCCCTACCCATCCTCCCCGTTCTGCGAACTGATTTCTAGGGTTAAGGACATCCCTTTCAGGGCCCTAGTATTTTTCAGACACCTGTGTCAGCTTCTTGCATGGCTCTGCGTTCCTGGCGCGGAAAGTCGTGTACAGAACTGACGTCAGCGCGCAGGGGCGGCGCCTAAGTACTGCCCGCGACGTCATCCCGGCGATCACGACGCCGACGACGGACGCGGAGCCGCACGACGCCGCCTACCGACGCGCAAGGGTACTGCTACGCAAAACTTTCCGGATCCAGCCTGACGCCTGGGGATATTCTAAGGTAAGGAATCTGTCACTAACTACTGTCTCTTACAGATATATCGTTACACAAGTTAGTAACTTGTGCTTTAAAATACATAAAATCCGCATTAAATATGCTCCCATTTCCAAATATGTAAAAGTAAACACATATTCATCTCGGAAAGGTGCTGAATTGTCAAACTGGATAAAAACAATATTTAATGTATTCAACATGCAATGCTATGTTCCAATGGGAACAACACATGTCCAGTTCATGAGCCCTAATGTTCAGTCATTGCTTCCATGGCTTTATCTGAGGGCACAAACTGGCGAAACACTTCATATATATTATACTTAATTGCTGTGGATTTTAGCCAGCTCTCTTCATCTTCATCCATTGGTCTGTTGCTGTATTAGTCACATTTTTCTTCCTCCCGCTACAGCATGGGGCAGTGGATCCGCCATTTCAGCCATTGGCTACCTTCACTGTGACTGATGACATTCTGCTCTTTCAGAAGTAGATTCTCACACAGAGTAGTTCTCTTTTAGTACAAGGGACTACTATGGTCGTGGACTTTTTGAGACTAAAAACTAGTTTTAGTTTTGTTTTTGCTTTCCCAAAAACCATGTCAAAACTAAACAAGAACTGGTAAAGCCAAAAGGCCAGCAGTCATAGCTAGACCTATTAGCTTTGCCAGTAGTGCTTGTTCAAATTGCAAGAGTTCAATACATCAAAATGGTTTTGCATTAACTCAGATTAGCCCCGAAGTTTGCTTTAGGGTCAGTGTTTAATTTTTTCTCTCCAAATTCTAGCAGGAACGCCAGTTAAGTTCAGGGCTAATTAGCACTTACGAACCAAATTTTTTTTTATGTGCAAATTTGATTTTTGTTGGCGTCTCTCACATGTAAGTAAAACTTTACTCCTATCATGCTGTGAATTGTTGTGTCTCTTGTTATGTAGGTGCATTTCAGGTCAAGAGGTGGTAGAGTCCGTAAATGCATTCCTTGAATACAATAGTAAATGGTAGGGAGGTGTTGTGGGTAAGAAAATGAATTTACAGAGAGCTGCTTTGGGTCAGGTTCCTTCAGCTTTTTCGTTTTCTTAATGGTTCATTCACCTTTTCAAATAACCCACACTGTAGGCATTCAGTGTTGTAAGTATGGGAGAATAACGGTCTATGCCCCCCTTTCCAACCCTACACCCCAGCCCTCTATTGAGCTGTTAGGTCAGTGTACACTACCTATGAGTCCAGAGACGCAGTATTGCCTGTGGGGGTGATGGGAGTAGTTGGCTTACTCTTTTCTACTCTTGTCCTTGACTAGACCTTCATGCTGCTCCTCAAGGCATTGCTTAGATCACGGCGCTCCAGCAGCAGCACAGAATAAGACATCACTCTGCTTCAAATGCATAACTCAATCATATAGGAGCTTTCACTGTATGCTGTTTGTGTTAATCGTATTTGAACTTGATACGAACGGCGGGTTGTGCATGCTAATCTTCCTTACCGTCCGGGCCCAGATGGTGCTCTCCTTGAAGGGCCTGCAGCAGGATGACCGCTCAAGCCTCGTGATGGTGCAGGTCTTATGCAAGACCATAACTGCAGTGCTTGCTGTGCAGAAGGTGGTCTATGCCCACTCTGAGGTTGTACTGAAGAACATCCTTGTCAATGGAAAAGCGACAGCAGCAGAAGCTGCTGATCTGTCGTGAATGTCTTTTACTAGCTGCTTTCGGCATCCAGCTAAGGTGTCTTTAGAAGACCAAAGCTTGTTGTTATTAAAATGCATCATCCTCTTATACATGTTCATAGTGAAGGGTACCAGGCGGATTAAAATGGCAGGAGGATGAAAATGGCAGCCATCTTTATTCTGCCGCTGTGAATTGCGATTGTTGCTGTCTGCTGGTCAGTGGGCCTACAGCAGACTTCCGGTCACGAGGGGCATTGTGCTTGTTGGCCTCTTAAAGAATGGGTGTGCACGTCACCATGCTCTGGGGTCTTAAAAATGGACTGCTTTGGCATTACCTGTGTTCGTGGAGATGACATGGTTAAGACAGCTGGAAAGCACATGCAAAGAGATGGCCACATCTAGTATGTTGACCTATTGCCAGGGCACAGGTGATTCTGGCTGTAATGGCTTACCTGTATGCATTGTGTGTAGCGCCAGCAATGCTCCCAGGCTTTTAGAGGGTGGTGAAGGGTCGGTAAATAAGTACTTATGGAAATCTGAACATGCGGTTAGGAATACTGAGTGAAGGAGCAAATATGAACATGCTGTTAAAAGTAATGATAATTGATTGATTCTGCAAATCTTAATCTGCATTCACATTTAATGAGTTTGTAAGTGGCCATACAGCAAGACTTACAAAGGATGGAGCAAATCTGTGTTGGCTCTTAAGTTATGAGTGAAAATTTAAACATGCTTTCAAAATTTTTGATGAGTGGTAATTCCAATCTGAACATGCTTGAGGGATTATTGAGCGATGGAACAAATTTGAACATGCGCAATGGTGATAATTCTTGGCATATTGTGGGCATTGTTGGCACCAGTGTGTTTAACACTTATGTGGTGCTTGCACTGGCATTATATCTGTAATTCTTATCACTTTCATATCTTTATCACTTCTGCTATCTGAACCCACAACCTGTAAGATGGGTGTAACCTGCATGTATCGATCAACACACTCCCTCTCCCAAACATCCAACCATCCATCCATGAACTTACCTTTTCACCCCTGCAGTACTCCAATCATCCATCCCTGAATTCAGTGACCCATTAATTATCTTTGCCCTCAGTCACTCACTCAACTATTGTCTCATTCTCACATTTACCCACTGTGCTCACCCATCTACACAGACGCACACAAACTCGGCTAAAAGAAAGTATCTGCTCTTGCGGTTGACTTTTCGCTGCTCCAAGTCTGAAAATAGTTAGCTTCTAGGTGAAAAAATAGCAAAGAGTACTGTATGGGCCTGTCCTTAAATTGTTTTAGGTTTTCTGCGTTGTATCAGTATTAAGGCAAGCACCTCAACGGAAATAGATTTCTAAGTGGAATTTTGGTTCTCATTTGCATCTCTTGAGCTCTGACCTTACAAAACCCTTAATCTTTTGGGGTTATATAATCAGGTTTTTGTAGGAACCACAGCTTTTCATTAACGTTTTATTTTCTGTATATTTAGGTTGGCATCGTACGAGTAGCATTTATAGCCATAAGAAGCATATAAATTAGGCACAGCGAGCACAGACTGCCTGGCCGTTTGTTTTTAGGTCCAGCCTGTACAGCGCTTGCGCTGTCAGGCCATCTGTTGTAGGTAGTTTGTGGACGTCTGACTCCTCCCACGCTTTGGATAGGCTTTTGCATGTGCCCTTAAAAAATCGCAGCCTGCAAATGGTAAATGGTGGGTGTATGTACCACCTTTTTTAAAAAGTTAACTCCCATGGAGTATTGCCGCGGGAGCGAGCAGCGGTGCGCACAGTGGCTGCTGCGGTGGGACGCATGCTTTGCTCCGACAGCTCCCCATTCCAGGAGTATGTATTTCTGCGGGCGGAACACCAGCGCTCGTTAAGGACTTGTGCCCCATGTTTACTTAAACAAGTAAGTATTGTTTTATTTCTTCAGTTTCTTGTTACTCTTTCCAGTGCAGGGGCAGGGGTAAAATCGCAGCGCCGTTTTCATTCAAAGCAATATCCTGCTGTGTGTGATGATCATTTGTAGATAATTAATATCGAGGGGCCTGCACGCCCTACTGACGCACAGAGTCAAATGAGTTCGATGGAGCCGAGTGCCAGTATAAGTGCATTACATTTTTCCTAATTACGAATGAATGCTCCGTGTGGTGCCTGTGACTTCGCTTGAGTTTTGATGGATCGCGTGAAAATCACGCTCAACTATCAATTAAGGATGCAGCTTGCTGGGCGTGCTGCGGCGACGTTTGTTTTTGAGCTATTTCAGAGTGGTCCTTCGCCTACCACACACCTCAGCCAACACTTTCTCTTCCGGAAATAGTCGGCTCTCCAGCACCGGCCTGGCGGTTCAATAGGTTAGTTAGAACAAAAAGCGTTGAGGTGTTCTGTCGGTTTCCACCCCGAGGGTGGCTCAGCCCTTGAAACTGCCTTAGAACTTGGTGCATTCTAGGTCAGCTTGAGGTCGGTGGTTCGGAAACAGCAATACTGCTACAAAAGTTACCACTCTCCAAACTCATTTTCCTGTGTGCGACTACTTTCTTACTTTTCCATTCAACGTGGGCTTGTTTATTAACTCTTTAATGAGTCTGTGTGTGTGTGTCTGCCTGTGTGTCTGTGTGTATGCTTGTGTGTGTGCCTGTGTCTGCTTGTGTGTGACATTTGCAATGCAATAGGTCTCGCATTTGCGAGAGTTTCAGCAATTACGATTGTAAATAACTGCCATTTATTTATGTGTTGGATTTTAAAACCTAAATAAAAGGCATTGTCTATTACAATGCCAATAGCTTAAATTCTCGCAAATGCGAGACGTACTGCATTGCAAATGCTTGTTTACTTTAGAAAGACCACAATCCTCGATTTAATGAAACGGTCATTGCAACCTACAGCATTAGAGAGCCATTCACGGTTTTCACTTACTCTCCTAATCTTCTTGAAAGCCATGTTTACAGTCCAAAGGCTCATATGCAACCTGCTTTAAAGTAAAAGCATCAAAACATTTAAAACTAAGATACTGCAAATTCCCATCTAACCGTTAAATGTTTGTTTTCATAGGTTTATGAGCATGTGTACGAGACTGTGGACATCAGCAGTAGTCCAGAAGTAAGAGCCAACGCAACTGCCAAGGTACGGCAAAGGAGCTTCACATTGGCTAATTTTAAATGTAGTTTTAAGAGTAAATAATCCATGTCCCTCTAGAGTGAAGGAAACATTCCCATCAGGTACGGGTTCTTTGAATTCCATAAAGTAGCAGACTTTTTTTATATTACTTTTCTATATAGCCTGGTAGCACTTGATGTGCTCTCGACTAGAGTCGTCCTCTGGAGTCATGCATGTTTGGTAGTATCTTGATTTGTCTGCCTCCGTTTGTGAGCTTGATGGAGGTGTGGAGTGGATTTTGACCTTCGGTCAGATCCAGGTCCATGTAAGGGTTGGCAGTGGCTGTGAATGAGAAGTTAGGTGATACTGTTGTCTCTCACTAGTGTGTGAATTTCATGTTACATGAAACGCATATTATGTTGTGCAAAGGAGTCTGACGAGAGCAGGTTGGTCCTTTATACCCTTTAGCTCAATTCTGCCTGTGCGTTTGTATGTATTGATGCAGATCTACACTTAAGGGGTGTGTGCTCTACCGGTGTTGATGATGTGTGACTGGATATCATAATGTTGAGCATTTGATGTTGTAGCATCTGTGCTTTTTCCTTATACTGATGATCATGTAATGATGGTAATAAGTTGTTATCCTCTTGTTTCTCAGAAGATCAGTTATTTCCAGAGGACCCTTTGATTTGTGTGACCGCAATTTGCAAGAATAGAATGGTGTCATGTGTATTATGTCTGTGAAGCATAGGGGCATGTGTTGGAGTTTGTGTGGTGCTTCATTTTGGAACACGCAGGTTGAGTTATCGGTCAAGTGATCATAATGGCATAGTCTGAAGTGTTGTTGGCTGTTATGGTTTAGTAAGAGGTTGCATTTATGACACGTTTAATGAGATATGGTGGGTGTGTTAAGGCTTGTGTGACGTGTTTTATGGTGTGGCATACTGTTATGCAATGTGCTGTTGATGAAGCATGTGTTGCTGTGATAAACCATCCGGTGTTAAGGTGAATGTTTGGATATTAAAAGGTTTGGTGATATAATATGTTGTGTTTTGTGTTGAATTTGTGGGTGTGATGCAGTGTGTAAATGAGGTTGTGTATAAGGCATATTGGCAATTGATTTCTGAAGCATGGTTTATGTTTGAAGATGGTTTGATGTGTGTTGTGTTCAAGGTTATGGATCATATCATCTACTGGTGCAATCCATATTTTGGGTGGCAAGGTACGTTGGTGCTTGCCATTGTGGTGCAGTTTTTGGATCGAGTTCTTGAATTGGATATCTTTTTTTTTTTTATTTATGAAAGAAGAAAACAGAGTAGTAACTGTTGGCAATAAAGTGATACATTGCATGTATGCAATTACAATCCTCACATTTTGCAGACCTACACCTTCTACACAGTACATTTTATCATTTCTATATTTTGACCCTTCAGCGTCAAGGCAGCCCTCATTCCTGCAGGGGGGGAGGGTACGTTAAAAGGTGCACATACCATCCCTCTATATTTATTCCACTTCCCCCAGATTTTTGTCCATTTGTGTGGGCACCCTCTCGATTCATACATTACCCTCTCAGTTTGCATGCACCAGTCCGTATCAGCCTCCCAATCACGGAGCTTAGGTGCCGCGGCTCGCTTCCATGTTCTCCCAAGGCAACCCAAGTCCTTTCTCTTGCCGTCAAATCAGTTGCTTCCCATATGTTGAGAAGACATAACCGGGGTGTTACTTCCATAGTTTTTCCACAAATTTCCCACATTTTTGCTGTTACTTTTCCCCAATATATCTGCACTATCGGGCCGTCCCACCATTGGTGTAGATACGTTCCCTCCCGACTACAACCTCTAGGGCAGAGTGGGGAGTTCAAAGTACCCATTTTGACCAGCGTCACACTGGTGTAGTATACTTTATGTAGCATGTTTAAGCTGAATTAGTTTAAATCTGGACCGAATTGCCACCTCCTTAGGGGCTGCCAGTACCTCCTGCCATTCTTCGTCATCTAAATCACCCACGTCCTCCGCCCACTTAGCACGGGTTTTCGCCAACGCGTCTGGTGTCATTTAATATCTTCCTGTATGTCAGGGAGATTGCCTTGTCCTTGAGGTAATCATCGAGGAGTCTATCCTCCAATGGCGAGGCGGCCGGTAATTCTGTACCCTTGGGAATAGCCCTATATAGCGCATTCCTGACTTGTAGGTACCTAAAGGTTTCTCCACCACCCAGCTCATAGTCTCGTTGGGGGTCACTGAAGGGGACCACCTTACCTCTCGCCCAGACGTCCCCGACCCTTGAGAGCCCAATAAGATCCCAGTTGTCAAATCCAGCACATTTTGCCAAAAGCCCCAACCGATCCGTCTCAAGAAGGGGGGTGGCCTGTGTAATCTTGCCTTTCCATCCCAATGCGGACGTGACTGTCTGCCAGAGCATGACCGTCGTCTCCGTTGGTGTATACCTTGGACAATGTGTCTTTTCCCCCCATACAGTGCCCTTTGATATGACCCTGGTGTTGTATTATATCTATCCATTCTATAAGCGGGATCAGTCAACTGCCAATGCACCCAGTGATTAGTGACCACCAGCTGGGAGGCCCAGTAGTAACTTTTTATCGCTGGGAGAGCAATTCCCCCATCGAACCAGCTTTTTGTAAGTTTTGCCAAGGAGATACGGGGGGTGCCATTATTCCAAAGGAGAGTCCGAACTTCTGAATCTATGGCCTGGAAGTATTTAGTTGGGACAAGGTAAGATGTATTCTGTAGCGCATAAACGAATCGGGGCAGGGCCATCATTTTATACACGCTGCTCTCCCCAGCAACATAAGTGGCAGGGTTTACCAGTGCTTCACATCGTCTTGAAAACGACGCAGCGGGGGGACCAAGTTATGGTCATAAAACGCTACTGGGTCGTGACGTGAATCCCCAAGTACCGAAAACCGTCTGTGACAACCCTGGCTTTGCAGTTTTTGGGCTGCACAACACCCCTCCCCGCCAGTATATAAATGAGTGATTTGTCCCAATTTATAGTATATCCAGAATATCTTTTAAAAAGGGCAAATATATGTAGAATTCTATGGATAGAGTGATAGGGTTTGGCCAAGTAATGTAAAATGTCATCTGCATGGAGGGAGATTCTATCTTCCCAATCCGGCGTCTAATTTAGTCCCCTTATAAGGGGGTCTCCTCTAATCCAAATTGCCAAAGGTTCTAGGACCAGGGCAAATATCAGCGGGGAGAGTGGGCAGCCCTGCCTTGTACCTTTCCGTAGAGTGAAAGTTGTTGATCGGGCGCCATTTACCGTTACTCTTGCAAGGGGCTCAGAGTAAAGGAGTCGCACCCATGCCAGGAATTTCGGTCCCAAGCCATACCGTTCAAGCATCGCGAATAAGTAGGGCCATTCAATCATGTCGCATGCCATTTTGGCATCCAGTGACATTATGACTGCCTCCTCTCTTATAGTCCCAGCCCTACCCAGCACCCCATTGAGACGCAGGAGATTAAGTGCTGTATTCCTGTCAGGCATAAAACCGGACTGATCCGGATGAATCATCTTGTGGAGTAATGGCGACAGCCGTGCGGCAAAAACTTTGGCCAGTATCTTCATTTCGGGATTTAATAAAGAGATCAGCCGGTACGAGCCGCATTGCTCTGGGGGTTTTCCTGGTTTCTGAATCACTACCACATTTGCCAATCTTTGTGTTTCAGGGAGAATCCCATTGGCCACACTCTCTTCGTACATGCCTATCAAGTAGGGCGCAATGGTAGACGCATTTGTTTTGAATAGTTCAATGGGGAGACCACTGGGGCCCATTGCTTTCCCGGATTGTAATGCTCCGATTGCCTTAACCACTTCTTCTTTGGTAAGATCTAACACTAATTCTTCTACCTCCAGGTCATCAAGAACCGAAAGTTGAAGGGTGGCCAGCAACTCCCGTGCTTCTTCATAAGTGGCCGTCTCAGCCGACTCATATATTGATTTTAAATGTTCAGCAAAGGCCTCTGCTATACTATTCCTATTGTTGAGACGGACCCCTTCCTTTTTTAACAATCTCAAATACCCATCTGGAAGCCCGTTCCCGTCTATCTAACCACACCAATAGTTTGCTTGCTTTATCCCCAATTTCATAAACTCGACATTGCGTCGCCCGGTATTGGGCTTTAGCTGCCTTTTCGGCGATGGCTCTATAATCCTTTTGCTTCAGAAGCAGCCTATGTTTGGAGTCGGGGGTTGGACCGTTCTCCAACTCGCGTTCCAGTTGGGAGATTTCTTCCTCTATCTTACGTAACTGCTTCTGCTTTTCTTTCCTGTATCCCGCGATCACTGATACTCCCTGCCCTCTGATCACCGTTTTGTAAGCCTCCCATAGCGTGGACGCTGAATCCACTGATCCCTCATTTTCATTAAAATAGTGTTCTGTCGCCTCGATGAGCCCCTCCCTTATAGTTGGCACTCTCGGGTACCAGGGGTCAAGCGTCATCTCATTTCGTTTACCCGAGGGGTAGCCTCCATAGGTGACCGTGGCAGGGTCCGAGATGCCTCTAGGTAGATGAGCTACCTCACTGAACATAGCAAGCTGTTCGGCCCTACCCAGTATATAGTCTATTCTAGACAGACTCCCATGTACTCCCGAATGGAAGGTGTATTGGAGGGATGAGGGGTTGTATGCTCTCCAGATATCCACAAGCCCCACTGCTTTTAAGAACTCTCCCAACGTCCTGCCGGCCGCCTCTCCCCGCTTTGGGGGGTTTCTATCTAAGTCACCATTGAGAGCCGCATTGCAGACCCCCCCCCCCCCATCAACGATTCTCCCGCTGGAAGATTAAGCATATGAGATCCCAGATCAGCCAAGGTTGAGGAGTGCAGTCTAGGCGGGACGGAAAGGGAGGTGATGTTGAATAGCCTGCCCTCCCAATGACCCGTAAGGGTAACAAATCTACCCATGGGATCCTGCGTCACTGTTTGAACCTTAAAGGGGAATGAATTGCGAAGGAGGATCCCCACCCCTCTCGACCCCCTTGTGTATCCTGCGTGGGCCACTAGCTTGTATCCCCATCTATTCAAAGCGCCATACGAGGTTCCCAGTTTGTGAGTCTCTTGTAGCAGTACCACGTCAGGGGCCTGTCTTTTTATATATTGCAGTACAATTCCCCGCTTTATTCTATCTCCCAATCCATTAACATTCCAGGAAAGTATTTTGATGCGGCCCTGTCGTGAACTCCTTCCCATATTTCCGGTCACGTGGTTGGTATGCTCAGTATCGTGGATTTCTCAAAACAGTGTAGCCACGGACACCCCGTCTTTGCCCGCCCGTGTGTAGGTAACAATGGTAAGGCCCGTTGTCCAACCTGATGCGATGTGGGTCTATCTAATGTTAGGTCACGTATCTTCCATGCACTGTCAACCAATAGCATTTTGAAACATAATAAACAAACTATACCACAACAATCCCAAGGGGACTTCCCCAAACCCTCCCTGCCTCCCTGCAACGTGGACTCCATACTGCCCACCCCCCAACTTTGTAGAGCGCCTGTTTACCCATACCCTTCAAACCTTGCATAGGGGAACGCGGCCTAGACTGGCCACACCAACAGTCCCAGATCCCCATAAACCAATTTTCAGTAAGCCCTCTTGTCCAATATGTAGCGAACAACCCACACCAGACCTTTTGGAATTCTATCCGTCAATACCTTTGACACATTATGAGAAGCAAGGAACTGGTTAGGCCGTCATTGCCTTATTTCACCACCCCACCCATATGTAAAAGATATAACTGCTGTCCACTTCATCGTTTGACTCCTGAACCCACCTCCCTCCCGCCCCGGCAGACCAAACCTCTCTCAGACAGTGTCCAGTGACCCCCTCCTCTGTTTAGCAGCGCCACCTTGTCCAGAGTCTTTTCTTGGGCCTTCTTTTTGTCCCTGTGTGTCCTGCCGCGAGTCCTGCACCTGTGTAAGTCGTTGTGAGTTCGATCTAGGGACTCCAGGGGTTCTCCAGCCAGTCCCAAGTTTCCTCTGGAGACAGGAAAAACCAGGACCTCCCCTCCGCTGTCACCCGCAGCTTTGCTGGGAAAAGCATTGCATACTTTATGTTCTTCTCACGCAGGGCCCGTTTCACCTCCAAGAAGGATCTCCGCATTTTCTGAACCTTAACTGTGAAGTCCGGAAAGAAGGTGATTGTGGAGTTTTCAAATTTTAGTGGGGGAGACGCTCGTGCTGTTAAGAGAATTATATCTCTGTCCCTGTAGTTGAATATCCTGGCCAGGATAGGGCGCGGAGGCGCACCCGGTTTCGGAGGCCCCCCTGGCACCCTATGGGCACATTGGAGTGAAAAATATTGGGAGAGCGTTCGGGGCTGCAGGTGGTTCTGTACCAGGTCTTCAACAAATAAATCAGTAGACTGTCCCTCCGCTCGTTCCGGTACACCCAAAATGCAAACATTATTTCTGCGGGCGTGTCCTTTATAATCTTCTAGCTTTGTTTCTAGATCCGCAGAAGTCACTTTAAGTTTCTTCACCGTAAGCTCTAACTCTTTTGTGGAGGATTGAAGAGTAGAGACAGAGTCCTGTGTGGCTTTCACCCTGTCTCCCAGGTTGCGAAGGTCTGCATGCATCAGCGTCCCCTCCGTGTCAATTTTGTGCTCCAGGGTCGTGCGTATACGTTGTATGGCCTCCATGATGTCCTGGAGGGTCGGAGCGTCCCCCCCTCAGCCCTCCGCGCCGGCTGCTTTCCACCCTTCCTGTCCTGTTTCTCCTCCGGATGTTCTGTCCTGGATTGCGCATATTTATCCAGTTTAGTCTGGTGCGTTTGTTTTGGACCTTTTATTTTCGCCATTTGTGCAAATGCTAATTAAAATGTACAATGTTGGTCGCTTTAGGCGTTTGGCAGAGAGGAGCTTAATGCCGTTATGGTGTCTGGATGTACAGTTCGGATCTTGCATCACTATCCGTAAGAGACTCCCCGCTGCAGTCGTCTCCAAAGGAGAAACACCCTCGCTGATCTATGACAAAGAGGAGTTTAATGCAATTATGTTGTCTGAAAGTATAGTTCGGATCTTACTGCATTACAGGTGAGAGATTTCCCACTTCAGTCCTCTCCAGAAGCAAAAAACACAGCCGCTGGCCCTGCACTCTGCTCTTCACTATGTCCCAAAATGGCGGCGTCTTGCGGAAGTCCCGGGGCAGAAGTTACAGCGAGACGCCCACCGCTCACTTCAATTCCTCGCTATTTCCTTCTCTAATATTGCTTGCTTAAATTCAGCCAACGGACCCCATCAGCTTAACAAAAGTGGCTCTCATCTTCCCACCTCGTGGAGCAAACTGCCATTCCCGGTTCCCTGCCCCGACTCCGAAGCGCGGTATGTCAAGGCTCAGCGTTATGGTACCTTCGTGGGGGGGCGCCTGTCTGGAGGTCTTACAGCCCCTATCGCTTGTTCCACAACTTGTCCAAACTGGTCCGGTGTAAAGCGCCTCACTCAGCCGGTCCTCGATTGCATACCTGCAATGGCGCCCACCTCCACTCATCTCAGGCAGCCGCTATGCCTCACACGGCCGCGTCTCCTTCGGGATCACTCCGCTACGGGCCCGATCGCAGGAGGGCGGGGTGGGCCCCAATCCGGAGTGCCGCCACTGGATTTGCGCCCGATATTATTTCAGGGTGTCCCAGACCAGGCGCGGCCGCCTCACCCCCCGATGGCCCCGGGGCTGCACACCGCGATCACCGAGGTCCGCTGACTACTCCTTCCTCGAACCCAGGACACCTGCGGATCGCAATTTCGGGCTCGAGTCCGCCCGGCGGGAAGGGGATCACCAGGGTGGGATCAGTTTTGGGCTAACATCGGATATTTGTGTCGGATTTGTGTGTTGATGATTCCGTCGGCTTAGGAGCTCTACTCGATTGCGGCCATCCTGGTTGCCGGCCAGCCATGCCCCTCCCCCCCCCCTTAAATTGGATATCTTGAACATGAAGGGTGTAGATCTCTGATTTGTAAAGGAACATTTTTATATTTTTGAAGTCTGTCATATTACGGATTTGCATCTCAGAACATCTATTATCTATTTGCCGTTGGTGACTCCCAAGTTGCCAGTATTGAAGAGTGTGAGGTTGTGTTGTATTTATGGTATGTGTACAGTCATTTGATATAGTGGATGTGTATTGATCTATTTAAAGTAGTATGGTAGCATGTGATTCAGTGTGTAGATGTTGTGGATGGTCGAGTGGTGTTTGAGGCTAGTGCCCTAAGTCATGTTGATGATTGTGTAATGCGGTATGGTGGACATGTAGTGGAAGTCTGGGGTGTGGTAATATATTTATATTGGTTTAGCGTATCAGGTGGTGAGAGGGATTGTGGCGTGTTGCTAGGCTTGTTTAACACCCAGTCTCTAGTGTTTCACTCGGCATGGTGAGTCATAGGAGGACTCCTAATTTGCTATCATTGTTTGTGGTTTGAGACATAGATGGAAGTGTGCAGCATTTTTCTATTGGTTTATGATGTGTGTGTGTGTGTGTGTGTGTGTGTGTGTGTGTGTGTGTGTGTGTGTGTGTGTGTGTAAGTGTAAGGGATAGTGGGTGTTTTGAGGTGTTGTGGCATGTGGAAGCACAGATTTGTGTATAAAGTTGTGATGAGTGAAGGGAAATCTGGTGGTATGATGTGATGTGGAATAGCAGGGTCATTTTGTATTGTTTAGTGCGAGATTGTGCATTTGGTGAAGGGGAGGTGAGCGATGGTGGAGTATGATATTTAGAGATGAGTAATGCAGGGGAATAAGTAACACTGGGCAGGAGGAAGCAAACAACAACACGGATATTGGGGGCGAAGCAGCGGGGAGGAAATTTGCATTAATGAGAGGGATGGTGCAAATGACAAGAAGGACACAGGCATGGTGGTGAGAGAGGGTGACGAGCAACATGAAGACACATGCGCTGGAAAGTATTCTGGGTATGTTCCATGTTCCAGGTGACGGAGGGTCAAACTGAGGAAGAGCACATAAAACTTGCATGTGTTGGCAAATCAGAAGCCAGCAAATGAGAGTGACGATGAAGCCAACCAATGGTAGTCAAACAGCAGGCTCTTAGCCCACAGTAAGCTAACACAATGTCTTGCAAGAGATAGTGCATACACGGTCTCATCTCGGGCAAGACCCAAAAAAAGAGAGCGCAGAAGGGCGGAGAGAGGGGTAGAAGGATGGAGAATGAAGTTTGTAAAGGAGGACGAGAGGGGAGGGAGGAAGAGGAAAGATGAATGGGCAAAGGGGAAAGGTGTATAGAGAGATGAAGTGTAGCTGTGAAAGCGAAGGGATTGTGGATAATGGAGAAAAACAGGAGAATGGCTAGCGGAGAGGGGAGAGAGAGTAAAGGTACAACAGTTTAAGGAGGCATAGATTTGAAACTGCAATGCCATGTGATTAAACGTAGTTTGGTATAATCCTAAGAGCCGTTCTGCTGCTTGCTAATGGATACATCCCGCACACGGGGAGAGACTTCCATGGAAGTGTCTGCACGTATCCGGGGTATCTCCCAATGCCATGCGCAGGGCCTTTGCTTCCCAAGATGATTGATTGGTGTTCTAGATTTAGTGTGGGTCAAAGAGTTGTGCAGGGATTGGATCAGTTGAACAGCCTGTCTCGGATGCCAAGCCATGCGCGAATATTCAGCTGATTGCTGTGTAACAGATCATACACAATAATGAAAATCACATACTGTGTAGAAATAGCTTTAAAATGAGCTTCGTAATGTCTCCAGTTCCTAACATGATGTAACAAAAACCTGCTCCTCAGGCGTACATTTGCAGACTTCAAGATATAAAGCACATCAGAGCATACAAGTAGTTCTGTAAAACATTGCACTCCAGGGAAAAACAACTGCGGTTTTAGCGGCACATGAAGTGACACAGCAGCAGATTTGGAACAGGGCCTACGTTTGATGACGTGAACTTGTTGTATAGTTCCGTAAAGCAACACAGAAAACTGATGCTCTTGTGTGTATTATATGTGCTGGGCTGTGCAGTACGGAAATGCTGGCTGGTGCTAGTGAGGGGGTGTTCATTGCTTCAGTGAAGGATGGGTCTGCCGATGTGGTCTCCGCATATATGGATTTGTTGAGGCTTCGAAGGGATTTTCTGATTTCACCTTTTGAGTGGAGGGCGCATCCATTGTTGTGGAGGGTGACTTCCTTTGTTTGGAAAATGGCCTACTTATTGTGTGTAGGGACGGCATTGTCAGCTTGTTGTCTGTCAGTATGCTGGGTGTGGTCCTTGTGCATGTATGTTCTCTGATCGAGTGTATTGACCTCCTCCCTCGGTCCCACCGCACTGCAGGGAGCGCTGGAGTGGTGAGTACACTGTGCCTATCTTTTGGTGGCCTGCATGGCTTCAGCTGATGTCCAAATGATTGTAGAGGGTGTGGAGTTGACAACGTGCTCTGTCCTTTGTGGAGATTGAGATAAACGTTCACCCCCTTCAGGGGTTTGATGTGTGTATTGATATAGGTAGGCTCTACCTTTAGGGGTTTGACGTGTGTATTGCTATAGGTAGGGTCTACTTTGAGATGTTTGTGTGTATTGATATAGGTAGAATGTGTTGGGTTCCTACAGCTACTCTGTTTAAAGTGGTTTATCATTAAATGACTCTAATCCGAGCTTTTAATTATTCTGCAGTTTAACAGTAAAAGTCGGCAAAGCATTCCCTTTCTTGTCTAGTGGATTAGACATGGTGTTGTGATCAATTCTGAAATGTCAGTGCCCTGTGATAACTATCCAGCCCTACAGATGTATACTGTTAGTTGACTCTTAAATGACAGACACTTTCAACATCGGAATCTTTCCCTAAATTTACATGCTTGCATCTTGCTCCCTCTGCTGATAGAATGACAGAACACAGTTTACAAGTTGTCATTGATGAACAGTGACGTTAGAATGAAGATAACATATAAAGGTCCTAGAGAAGTCTAGAAAAAAAACAAACACTTGCACTCATCTCGTGGCCGTGTGGATTTCCTCAAAGCTAGTTTGTTGCATCAGCAGTGGCGTAGTCCAGGCAGCTTTGACTAAGATAAGTTTGCATTTTGTGTTTTTCTATCTCTTGACTTTGATTTCTGGCATGGAATATACCACTTTTCAAGCACTGCATATCTTGCTTGATAAAAAATGGAGGTGTAAGAAACCCGATCAGAGGGCCACGGGGCAAGCAGGAGTTACAGGGCCCAACCGTGGTGGCTGAGGCCTTTTACTTCCAATGCCACGTTGCCCGCCCTACTATGGATCCTATCCAACTTGTTCAAGCTCTCCTGCACCTGACACTGTTGGGTAGCATAGGACGATCAGTCAAGGCGAGCGGACAGGGGTGGGGGGGGGGGCAGACACAGATCAGTAAGTATAACTCCTAAGTCAATGTGCAGGCAGCGCGAACAATAAATCAATGTCCAGTGAAATACTTGTTTTTATATAATCAGAATTATTTTAAATCTAATTCTACACATGCAAAGGTAAAGGACATTCAAAAGCAATAACGCAATCCCCCTTGAGGTTGGTGCTCTACTAGTTGTTAGGCCACTCCTTGTTCCACTAACTTTAGTGCAACCAGTTCAGCGTTTTTCCTCATTCACTACTGAGCACATCCAGGAATGTAACTATTAGGCCCTACTCAAGAGTTCTTCCTCTGGAAGTTTAGTCACGAGTCTACGAGGTCACACTACCGATAGCAGTAGGTCCCCCGGGTCTCCAAAGGCCTCGTTCATGGCTTACCCGCTCCGGCGGTATGGAACCCCTCCACGGCACAGCAAATACCTGCTCTGGCTCTACAAAGTCGGTCTGTGTGTGGTCACGAGCAGAAGCACTCGGCAGGCACAGGCTCTCTGCTCCGAACCATGCTACCGACTGGTGTTGGCGATCGAGGTTGTTCCTGCTTCGGTGATCGCACGGTAAGTCACACTTCCTTCGCAGGGGGAGGGTTGATCTCCTTGCTCCTACGGGACTCCAGCGATGTCCTTTGATCCTCCGTCAGTGCAGTGTGCAGAATGTGGACTGGACCCGCCTTGGTCACAGCAGCAGTTTCTCGGTCCCGGGTGATGCCCTGAACCCTTGGCCTCAGCGTCTGTGGCAGCCCCTCCTGGCATACGGTGTCGCCACCATAGCACTTACAAGTCTGGTCACGCTGACCTGCTGTTGATTTTCACGGTGGCCACCTGTCTGGCACACAGGGCCACCTACCGCGAGGTTGTGCAGGCCTGGCACACTCCACACAATCCTTGCTCCTCTGATCAGTCCACGGCGGCCCCTCCTGCCACACGGCGGTTCACCAAATCAAGCCAGCACACTGGCTACGGCCCGATCGATGCAAGAACGTATTCCTCATACCTCGCACGCGGAGTTCTCATGATAGGGCTCCCCACCCCCCCCAGTCCTGGTCCCAGGCAGACGTCCTGCAGAACTTCCCCTCCTCACACACCCGTCTGGCTGCTCGGCAGATGACAAAGTTAAGGGTCTCAAACTCCCCTACTTGTAGTCCTTTTCCAGACACAAAATGTAATTTAGTGTGTGAGTCTTTGAAGTTTTATATTGTGGTTCTGCTTTTTTGAAATGGACATCTTTCCCCTTTCTTCTTCCTCCTGAAGGAAGTCGGTCACAGCAGGCAAGACTCTAAACCAGATTAACCCTCAAAATTCATGGGAGTGACCAAAGTTCACACCTGGATATCAGCCACAGTGATATGTGCATTAAAAGGTTAGTCCGGGGCTCACAGCCCTACTCTTTATGATTCCCTTATCAGCCCCATCTCTCTCTTCCTGAGATGTGTCCAGGCCCCTTCCTTGTGATCTATCATTGACTCAAAGAGCCCTTTAAAATACACAGAGTGCGCCTAGCTCTTCCATCCTCCAGTGCATGTTCCTCCCATCTGTCAGGAACACAGTAATACACAAATCTGTCTGGGGGGGATTCCTCTAGTCGTGTTTTCCATCAGGCAGGCCTGGGCTTCCAAAAATGGAACCCAATGTCCTTGATGTAATGTGCACTCAGTGTAGGTCCACAGCACACTTACTGCACAGCACTGTTATCCTCATGTATTATGCCACCACAAGCATGTCTACGTGCAGCAAACTCATTCAGTCTGCACACACTTCAGTACTGCAGCTTTTCTGTATTGTTCCAGAGCCTGTTATTTTATAAACACACACTTCCAGCATACAAACATTTACCATGCACACACTGTACCACACATCTCCCCTTGTGTAGTGTACTTCTTGCGAGCACACATGCCCTCAGTACGTTTCCATCATGCACGCCCTTCAACATCTACCTGATGTAGGCCAGGGGTGAGTTAAGCACACCTTTTAAAAAGGGGAGTCAGCCTCTAGGCCTCACTTGCAGTGACAGGCGGTAAAAAGGTCCTGTTCACTACTACTGATCACTACATGGTATTTTGCCACCACCATGCTTGTGCTGCTTAACTCCTTGTGAAGGCGGTAGCCTTCCACCACTATGAACGCTTTGGGTGCCCCTCCTGGTCCAGCAAGATCGCAATCCGTGAGGCAGGCCTATGTCATAGCGCACATGCATGATCCGTGTTTGACTGTGACAAGAAAATCCGCATTAGGGATCCAGACAACAGTAAAGTTGAGCACTCGGGCAGGGGCATACGTCTCTTATCATTCAGGGGATTTTCCCACCCCAACAGGAGGGTAGATGTGCATGATGAACAAGTTTTCTACCGGCCCTCCAATGAAAGGTTGACACAGTATATCACTTGTAAAGTGTCAATCTCATTGCACACAGGTTTATGAAATGACTCCACTGTCAGAGTATGTGTATAATAAAATCAATTTGAGATTCTCCTGGCATCAACTTATCTCTTGTGCCCTCAGATGTTAAGTGTGCCCATTATGTGCCAAAAAAAGATAACTTTGGTACAACTTCCTCACACCATAGATTTAAGAAACGTGTGTCTGTGGAGCCCCGAGGCTTCAGTTTCATTTCTAAGATAGATGTCCAGTCAGCAACGTTGACCTACATCATTGCGTCTCTCTGACTTCATGGAAGCGCCAGAGTGAAATCGGGCCTTGTCAATACCATTGACTTTGAAGACCTCTTCTTCAAGGTCAGTGGGTGTTTGGGTCCGGGGAGGTCCAAGGTTCACAGTTGTCTTTAGTCTTTGGTTTGTGATCACTAACTGATCGCAATCAACAAACTGTAAAATGAGTTGCAGCCTTTACCATTTGTGATCCCCCCCTCAAAACAAAGAGAATTTAGTGGGCAACGATAGACTGTGTTCCTGGTGGCTTAGAAAAGGAGGTGATGGCGTCTCTTAAGTGTGTTTGATTCCAGACAGGCAGGCTTACCTTTTTAGGTTAAGGGTAGTGGCGCTGGTTTCACAAAATAAGGATAGCTTGCAGATGTCTTGCATCCAGGGGTACCACAGGCTCGATGTGAGAAAGTCCTTTTTTTGCATAATCACCCTCATTTTTTTTTTGCTGACTGGTTTTGTTGGTTGTTGAACTCTGCATACTTGGATACTGCTCTGTATCTATATACTCTAATCTCTAAAAATATGGGAAAATTGGCTGATCCCCAATTGGCATATTTAACGTTCCAGTTAGGCCGTATTCTACAGGGCAGGAAACTACACCACCGGCATGGAAAGTTAAATGTCACCTCTGGACTGTAGCATACTTTGTGTCTTCCACGGGGCTGACAAGAATAAATATTGGCTTCAGGCCTACGAGTGTAGCCTGACTGCTACACCTGCAAGCAAACCTGTCAAATCAATCAATCAATCAATCAGGGGTTTGTTAAAGCGAGACTACTCACCCGTAAGGGTCTCAAGGGGTGGGGGGGGGGTGCAGGTTCCATCCATCAAGGAGGGGGTCTGTCGAAGAGCCAGGTTTTGAGGTTTCTTGCGAAGATGGGGAGCGATGTTGCCTGTCTGAGGTGGAGCGGAAGGGCGTTCCATGCTTTGGCCGCGAGGAAGAGAAAAATAACCCTTTTTGACAGAAAGTACCATACTATTAAATATTAAGTAAGCCACTCCAAGTAGTATGCTACAGACATTAACTTTCAGGCAATACATTCTTTAAACGAAGCTCTGGAAGCCAAAATTGGTGGGGTGAAAACAGACTTCTCACTGCTTAGACATCATCTGAGAAATACAGTTGAAAGGATTACTGAAACGGAGGGTTGGCTATTGGAAATCGAGGATGCAGTTAAAACACTACAGGAGAAGGTGTCTCATCTGACATCAGAATCCAGAATATTGGAAGACTGCATCAAAGATGCTGAAGTTTGAACGAGGAGTAACAACCTCTGCGTCCTCGGTTTTTCTGAATCCATCAAGAGAGCTGGCCTTTTCGGCTTTTAAAAACAGTTGCCATGGGGATGGGTGTCTGATGAGAAACTATCTCCATGTTTTGTCATCGAACAAACTCACTGAGTTCTAACACAAGGAGAGCCATGTGGTCCCCACCAAGACACATCGCCCTGTTCCTTAATTATAAGGAAAAAGGAACTCTGGAATATTAAGCGCGCAAATTTTGATTTTTTTTTTTTCCAGACTATGCTAAAGATAATGAACGCCAGTAGAAATCTTTTGAGGAGATGAATGAAGCAATGAATATATGCTCTATGCTAACTTACCTAGACTGAAACACTCAGCGCGACCTATTCTCGGCACAATAAGATATTGATCATTCTGCCATAGACACATGACTCTGTTGAGTATATACCCCATTGAGCTTGATATGATGATTACATACATAAGTATATGTCCTATAAATTCTCTAACATAGATAACTCCTGGGCAGCACAACTATAGTCCAGCCCTCTTACCTTGTTATTGGTGTAAACACATATATAGTTTTTGTTTAGGGATATACAGGTAGGTCAAAAATCAACAGTATCACATATGCAGTTTTTGTGTAGGGATATAGTGGCACCAGTCAGTAACAGGAGTGAGCTTAACCTACTTTTGGGGATCCAAAGTGGCTGACTCCTTGGATCATCGAAGATCAACCAGTGCTTCACTGTTGAATGTATAGGGAGGGAAGGAGCAACATTTGAGCAGTTCTTAGGATAGATTGTTCATTATTTTTAGCACACTCACTCTTTGTCCCAGAGGTCAACTCCCTCGTCTCATACAATTGGTTTGATAGGTGAGGTTGGAATATCCTGCTTTCACGCCCCAGTAAAAACCCATTTCCTGGAATATTAATGGCCTCCTCCGTAAGATAAAAAGACAAGAGGCTCTCAGAGCTAATAAGCTATATGAAACTGATATTCTTATGTTACAGAAAACTCATCTCATGGGCAACAAATTGGTTTTATTAGAGAATCCCAAGGACTGACCATCTTGATACAGACTCCTTCCCTTGAAAGTAGAGTACACGTGGCTGGACAGGTAAGGGAGATATGCCATGTTGATGGATACATTGTATGGTACACAAATATCACAGTGAAACACCTAGTGGGCATACAATAATTGGGGGTGATTTCAATGGGTTAATGGATTCTTTTATGGATACATATGGTCCCCCACTAACATTGAAGTCCAAAAGTTGAATTCAACCACATTTTGGGTTTGAGCAATATATGGAGACATTACCACATGGAGACAAGGCGCTATAGGTTATTTTCAGGGGCTCATAAATACTTTTTTCCCAATGATAATTTTCTAGAACAAACACATCTGTCCCATATCAAATCTGACCGACCACTCACATTGACATGAGTTTAAGGGCAAATCTAAACATGATCTGGTGGTCATGTTATCTTCGTTCCTGTTGGCCAATAAAACTGGATAACAAGATTTAAAGGCATCTTAATTGCTCATTCACTTTGCGAGCAATAAAGATGCCTTTAAATCTTGTTATCTTGTCACATTTGTTTGGCTTTCAGAGACAGAGGTCAAAAGTCAGTTTATCTTCCTACATTGACTTTTTTCTTTCTGTGACTTAAGTTAGATTTTCAGCTCACCAAAAAGGGCGAGTAGGCCCTAAAAATAGCTCGTCCTGATTAAATCTGGCTTGCCATAGCGAGCGGGCGAGTGGATTTTTCGAGCCCTGTCCCACCTTTGGACTGCATCTCCTATTGTGCCATCCACAGATTGGGCCTGTTAACTATGGCTTCAGGCCTACCATGTGTGGCTTGACTGCAGCAGCCTAAAAACCTGTCAAAATGTTTTTTCTGAAAGGCGGGAAACCCTGCTTGTAAATATTAATATGTCACCCCAAGTGCATCTTGTTTGCGCCTGATATTTAAAAGTGGAGCATGTGCAGTATTAACGTTGGTACGTTCCTCTGGTAAATAGTCCCCAAAGGCTGGTTTTACTAGCAGGGCTGTAGCTGGACCCTAGCAAATGTCAAAGTACAGATTATAAACATTACTCTGTAACTTATGACAAAACGGCTAGAATAGTCAATCGAAGTCTAGTTTTCATATTTATGAACAATCCAATTCATTTTTGAAGGTAAACTTTTAATTAATATTTAAGAAAAGTAGCTTTTAGGAAGTAAAATTTTCCCTGTCTGAAGCTTCTGGACTCTAATTTGCATTAGCCTGCCAGCAGTTGCCCTGCCAGTGATTGACCTTAGTGAGATGGGAATACCTCTCCCAAAGCAGGACCAAGTCTTAGACTTCGTGAAAGGCTGGGCTGGGTGCTGGGAATGTAATCCCTATCCGCTCTGGGGAAAAAACCTGTTCTAGTTGGCCCCGGAATTTCATTAACTTGAAATGTACGGGTGAAGCTTGCCCATTCATAGTTTAGTGTAAGAGGAGACCTGAGAAAGGGGAAGCCTTTGTTCCCCTGGCCATCCTGAGGCTACTATGAAAAAAGAAAATGTGCAAAATTGGAGAGCCTGACAGGGCATTATGGTGCGCTCCTCTGGGAGCAGTGAATATTATAACATATCAGGATCCTACGGTTTTAAAAAAAAATATATATATATTTCCCTTTGGGGGGGGTGCCCAGTCCCACGCTTTCACTCCCCATGCCTCCTTGTGTTGGGGGCAGCTAAGAGAGCCCACCCCTCACTGCCCTGCAGGCGCCTGCGCAGCTTGCACCTCAGTTTGCAGCCATGGTAGTCTGCAGTGTTTGTCACCCTGCCCGCTTTGGCAGGTCTTCTCAGGTGGCGAGGCCACCACCATTAAGGTGGCATGCCGGCGCTCCCTCCTTCTCCTCTGCTTCGAGTGGCCGGGGTGGGGTCCCAGCTCCCTTTTAAATGAAAACTGCCCAGGAGTTTGGGTCCCTGGGCCAGCTGGCCCAAGGGACCCCAACTCACCCCCCCCCCCTCCCTGAGGAAAAATTAATAACTGAATCTTGCGCCCTCCCCTGGGCCCGGACCCACCCCGGGGGTAAGTAGTGAGACCGCAGCGGAGCCGCAGGAACTTTGCGATGTCAAAGGTGCTCATTCTTTAAACTGCCATAACTCAGGCTCCGTTTGGCCGCTTTGACAATCCTGGGCTCATTGTACTCCTGATGGCAAGCTCTAGCCACCAAGGGCAGTTGCAGCAGACCTCCGCACCTCCACATCGGCACATTAGTCAGGAAGCTTGTTCTCCTATCTCCCTGCGCCAACCTTCAACCTGGCCTTGGTTTCTGAGCGTACCCCCAACTGGTTCTCTGGGGGTGTAAGGGGGCCAACCTCACTGGCCCTTGGGGAGACCCACTGGTCCTGGGGCCGAGTTCTTAGTCCTTTGTGGGCATCAGGGAGTTTTCCCTTCCAATTCTCCTTGGCGGCCCAAGGGTCCAGCAGCAAATCACAGAGAAATCACCAGGCAACTCATCCTACGCCAGAGGGGTCCTTATACTTGTAAAAAAGGGGGCACACTTTGCCATAGATCACACAATTTCTGATGACCAAGGCAGATATATAATCGTAACAGGTCATATTCGTGGTACAAGAATAGGTATAATTAATACATATGGTCCCAATACGGATGACCCTGCGTTCTTCAGAGACGTCTGGAGCCAACTAAGGAAATTGCCTCATGGAGATATTCTGGGGCGGGGATCTTAATCTATCACTTAACGAGGAACAGGACAGATCAGGAAAGACGAAAGAGCCCCCATCAACAGGCAGTGAGCGTAGTGAAGGATGGCATGGCCGAATTTAGAATGTTAGATATTTGGAGAATGCATAATCCATGTAAGCTCGAAGGCACACATACATCGGTGTATCACAATAGTTGGGCACGTATAGATTACTGGCTAGCGACAGAAATTGCCAGCACGTGGGTACGAGATGTACAGCATCTGCCCAAGACACTGTCGGACCACAAACCCATAGTGATTTCATTAGATCTCCCACAGTATGTCCCTCCACCATTTATATGGCGTTTTAATGCTAAGGCTCTACTAGACCCCCTATACCACTCGACTATCCGTGAAGCCATTGTAGAATACTTTGACATTAACGAAAAATCTGTGGAGGGCGCTGGTATACTGTTGGAGGCCTTTAAAGCCACGATACGCGGCGTGTGCATTGGCACTAACGCGGGTATCTTGCGCGACATACGCATCCAATTAGCTAACTGCGAAACTAAAATACGACGCCTTGAGGCGGAATTTGAGCGCACACAAAATGCTGCATTACTAGAAGATATAAAAGAATGCATAACTGAATATCGTGGTTTCGCAGAGAGTGAAACTCGATACCTATCACGTCGCCAGATTGCGCGAACGTATGCAGAGGGAGGTAGATCGGGTCGCATTTTAGCACAGAAAATCTGCCAACCACACATATTACAAATATTAAAGATGCACAGGGCACACCACAACATGCCACGGCAGACTTCCTCAAGGCCTTCATGGCCACTTACGGGGAACTATACACATCACGGAACACCGCTAACAGTCAGAAAATCCTTGCTTACCTCGAGGACATAGCCATAGCTTGGCTCTCTGACAATCAGAGGGAATATCTAGCTCAACCAATCACAGTGGAAGAAGTCATGGACGCCATAAAATCACTCCCAAATGGCAAGGCCCCAGGCCCTGACGGGTTTACTGGTGAATTCTACAAAGCGTATGCAGAGTTATTATGCCCACATTTAGTGGAAATGTATGGGGCTGCGCATGACCAACAAATCTTGCCACCCACACTACGAGAAGCCCTTATAATAACACTCCTCAAACCTGATAAAGACCCTACTAGTTGTGACTCCTACTGTCCACTATCGTTAATAAACACGGACGCAAAAATTCTGGCGAAAATAATAGCCACTAGATTGCAACCCCTGATGCATAAATTAGTATTACCCGACCAATCTGGATTTATTCCTCAACGTTCTACCTCTCATAACATACGCACACTGTTTGCCCTCTCTCACCAACTCACCCCAGAACTGCAAGCGGCGGCAGTCTTACTAGATGCTGCCAAGTCATTTGATTCGGTTGGATGGACATATATATTCACAGTACTGCAGAAGATGGGTTTTCCCCCATGCTTATTGACATGGATACGACTCTTGTACACCAAACCAGTGGCGCGTATAAAAGTCAATCTGCATGTTTCAGACACCATCCAAATACAGCGTGGTACAAGACAGGGATGCCCTCTCTCGCCATTATTGTTTGCCATAGCCCTGGAACCATTAGCATGCAAAATACGCCAAAACCATGCGGCTGTGGCCTTGCAGTTCCCTCAACGACCAATAGGCATATCACTATACGCAGACGATATGGTACTCTATGTACGCGAACCCCACATTCACCTCTCCCCCCACCCCCTCTTCTGCGTGAATATATTAAATTTGGTAGACAATCCGGCCTACAAATAAACTGGAGTAAATCCACAGTACTCCCTCTTACAGATGTTACCAAACCTCACCCAATTGAATTCCCATTAGAATGGCAGTCGGACCCAGTCAAATACCTAGGAATATGCGTTCACAGAGACCCGGAAGTGGTCATAAGAGAGAATTACGGTACGGTAATCGATAAACTTAATGGGAAAATAGATGGATAGATAGATGGATTTGCCTGCCTTTATCGATGGCGGATAGAATGGCCATTGTGAAAATGGTCATTCTCCCTAAACTATTGTACTTATTTAACAATATCCCAATACCTCTTCCTGCATCGGTATTTAAGAATATAAATACAAGTATAACACGACTCATTTGGGGAGGGAAACTAGCCCGTATAGAACTACGCACATTGACACTGCCGTATCACAGAGGTGGATTTGCAGTACCGGACTTACTGCTGTATTATTTATGTGCACAAGCGCAATATGCGCATTATTGGTACTTCCCAGTCCGATACCTCCCACACACGGCTGTGGAAGATGGCGATGCCCATCCGATCCCCTTACGCTGCATCCTACCACACCCACGTCCTCATATCAATAAAAATGAAATAAACACATTAAAAACCACAAATCTGGCCTGGCAGCGCATGGGGAAACTGGCGCCGAGACTACCACTCTACGCACCTGCTCTGCCACTCCAACACCATCCGGCACTATCAGTGACACATACTGGAAATGGCATGTCTATGTTGCAACAGGTTGGTATAACTACTATGGGCGACCTATTCACAGAGGGCAATTTTATTACGGATACTGATCTCAATTTCATCAGTAACCAGACACTCCTCTTCAAGTTCACTTACTATAGGCTGCGAGGAGCTATCAAGGACCTATACGACACATTCCCAGCAGAACCCCCAACACTGGCAGCACTGCAAATGATCATCACTAACCCGCACAATGCACATATGGTATCTAAATTATATAAATTGTTACAAGATGATATTGCAGGAAACGCCAATAAAGCCAGGGATCGATGGAGTGCTCAATTAGACACACCACTGCAGGAGGAGGAGTGGAACGACTGCTGTGCAATAATCACATTACTTACACCAAACGGCAACCTATGCCTCATTCATTACAAATACATACACCAAGTCTACCACACTCCACTAAAGTTGCTACACTGTGGATTGAGGATTGTTGCACGATGTGCCCGTTGCGGAGCAGATAATGCTGACTTCATGCATTTGGCATGGCAATGTGCAAAAATAAACCAGTACTGGGTAGAAGTCACAACGACACTAAGTCAAATGTTAGAATCACAAATTGCCTGTACAGTGAAGGTCTGCCTGTTGGGTATAGTTGAAAAATTGAAATCCGCGAAACGCAAACTTTGCGTTATAGCGTTGCTGATGGCTAAAAGGTGTGTCTCCATACATTGGGACAGTAGACGATCTCCTAGTAAGAAACAATGGTTAACTGACCTTGTATACTGTCAAGATACTCTCAAAACTTATGAGGAAGAATTGCCACCAGCGGCCAAACCTAAGGACTACTGGCTGCCAGTATCCGAATATTTGAGATCTAATCCAGATGTGTTGTCCAATAACACGGAGTAACTACATATGTTAAATGCCGCGATTCAAATGTCCCATATCAAAGTGTACTGTAAATTGCAAATATGTTCGTATGTGCTAATCATATTCCATCACTGTGATCTGAGATGTTCTTTTTGTGATTGATTTGTTCTCATTGAAATCAATTGTGATATAAACTGTATGCATACCCTGAAAATGCAATAAAAAAATAAAAAAAAGAATTAACAATGAACAAAAAAAAAGTAAAATCACCAGGCAAGAGAGTCTCCCCCTAGTGAAAGTTTTTAAAGGGGAGAGGAAGACTCCAGAAGCCAGCCCGCCCTGGCCAATCCTAGGGTGCCAGTGTCCCCCTCCATCCCTGTCCCAACCCTCCTGCACAGCATGCTTAGGCAGTTCAAAATGGCATCATGCAGAAGTCACTAGTCAAATCTCCCCTGGGGGCCTCAGCTCCGCCCCTCACTGACATCGCTGCCAGGGCCTTTCTCATTAGATTTTCAAAGGGGAGCACCCTCCTGTGTTGGCTCCAGAGGTCTCCCTCCTTTGTTCAGTGGGCTTGTGCAGGGCCATCCCTGGTATAGTGTGACAGCTGATTGACTGATTGATTCATTGATGCAGATTATTCCGTCCCACCCCATTCCTCTTCAGGAGCTGATAGAAGTGTCTGAATATATCAAGGGAACTTTGGATGCTGTGGAAGTGGCCTTACTGATTATGCTGGATTAATTGGCAGCATTTGATACAGTCCCTCACTCAATGCTGTTGAACCTTTTCCAGGCTATAGGAGTAACAGGACAGGTACTGGACTGGATAACATCATTCTTAGCTTAGAGGAGCCAACAAGTTTGAATTCCTCCTTGCGCTGACACTCCATGTGTTGTATTGGTGGGAGTCCCCTGGCTCAACTTTCAGACACTTTGGGAGCTAAAGTGATCTCCTACGCGGTTTATACACAACTGCTTTTCTCTTGGGATAAGGAAGTTGAGTTTGAAGGTGGTAAGATTAACCGCGGTTTTTCAGTGGTTAGCAACTGCCCAACTCAAATACAATGAAGAGAAAACAGAAATTATCTTCTTCGGGACGTTTCCGTCACATCTTTGGCAATCCTTTTGGCCAGATCATGCATCTCCCCCTTGACCCCAGCATGATGTCGTTAAGAATCTGGATATAAAATTTGACACCCGGCTGTGTTTTGGACCTCAATTAAAGGGGTTAGTTGGCACTTGTTTTGGAATTATGAGGTCCTTAAAAAAATGTTTGCCTCTCCTGTCATCCTCGGTTAAGAAAATGGTCATCCATGCACTTATAAATTCAAGAATTGATTATAGCAACGCACTATATTTTGGCCTTCCATAGTACCTGATGGACAGATTACAGATGATTAAGAATGCGGCGGCTAGACTTCTGTTAAATGATCCTCCTAGGAGAACACGAATGTCGGACACTTCACTGGTTGCCCATCAGAGGAAGAGTTAAATTTAAGGCCCTTGTATTAGTGCATAATTCATTATATCAATCAGGCCATGCCTATCTTAATGGAAGATTCTGTTTTCACAGTCCTACAAGACAGCTAAGATCAGCCAATACATTTTTGGCAGAGATACCTAGGTGCAAGTGTGTAAGAATAGGCGGAAAGTCGCTAGTGTACTTTGGCTCAGCAGCTTGGAATCTGCTCCCGTTGGAACTACGTACTCCCAAGGGATGTGTTTAAGAGGAAACTTAAAACGTGTCTCTTTGTATAAATCTGAACCGTATCTCATATTCTGATCCAGCAGCTTTCGTGCCGGGACACTCCGTGGAGTAGCTGTGCATGCTGTAAAATGAGATCATCATCATCAGCTGGGTAAAGCACTGTTATTTGCTCTCTTTGTCTAGGTGGGCCTTTGTTCCTGCTGCTGGAGAGAAATGTAGTTAATCAGGCTCTGATCCTGAGATGAGCCAGAGAAATATGACAATTCTGGATGACCCATAATTTATTCAGATATCTTTGTGGAACTTGCAGAGTTGATTTTCCTGCACAAGTTACACCCCAGTTCGTTATGTCACTGGTCTCTGTAGGCCAAAGGGAAGCGAAACTGCACTCAAGTGCTTTTTTGCCGCTATTTTCGCATAAATATTTTAAAATGCTTATCTCCACTTTCCCTTATTGGATTTTTATCATTTTGGTGTCTTTCTTTTAATTGAAATGTACTCTATTCTAATGTTGATTTGGCATGTTTATTGTTTGGTGTTTTTACTTTAATACCGGTTTGATACTGCATACAACATACCTTATAAATACTTTAATAAACATTGCCCTAAATTAAGCGTGTTTCCTCTGTGCCCTAGCTTCTAGGGTTAAGCCCAGGTTAATTTTGTGACTTTTGAGCTGAACCTGGCAAGTTAGTTTTGATATTCCTCTAGGTAGGTGACCGCTCACCCTGCATAATAATCACTTTCTTACAGAAATACTTAGTAATAGAGAGTAAATAATCCCTATTTTAATGAATGTATGAGGACTGCCTCCGTGCATCCACCAGGTTTCTACACTTGACCTCAGTGTCAGAACATCGTCTTTAATAGTCATGCCAACCCATGGTATCCTAAAGTACTTTTTTAAATAAATGTACACATGCAAAAGTAGAAATAGAGAAGTCAATTTTTATAAAACAAAAGTATATTTTGGTAGTCTTTCTGCAAGCCAAATTGGTCAAATAGTTCATTTTTAAAAAGAAAAGAAAAAAGAGCCAGTTAGAATTTGCAAAGTCAATAGTGTAATACAAGTGACTGTGACAGTCTTTCGCAATTTTTTTCAAATGAAAAGTTAAAGAAATGTTGCTTGTTAGACTGCAGCCTTCAGTAGGTGGGCACTAACACGGTCATTCCCTGGTAGTGGCTGGTTACTGCAGGTATTTTTTCCAACTCCCATTAACAGAATGAACACTAAGCTTAGCCTTTTCCCCTTTTCAAACCCTTTCCAACTTTTCAAGAAACATTTCACTCGACATTCGAGTCAGAATTTTTACAAATTGTCATCTCTTTTTGTGAAATGCTTCTTATGTTTTAGGAAGTAGGCAGAGAAGGACCCAGGGTATGTCTCAATGATCTATGATTTGCCTGTCAGCCTGATTCTAATCTTCCTGAAGAATGTCCACTCTGTGTGACCATGTCCACTAAAACCGTGGCTGACGGGGAGAAAAACAGACTTCATGCCAAGCAAAAAGATCTGTGAAGACACCATGAAGCTACTGCTGAGCAGGAAGAAGAGCTTGAATAGCAAGCTCCTTCTACCACAGCACGACCTATGAAGACTCCTCTAGAATGAGCTCCTGTCATGGGGATTACCACTACTCGCATAAGGTATTGAGATCCATGATGTTTAAAACGTGTACAGTTGCAACTTTTTTACCATCAGTGGCACCAGTCTCAATCAATGGTTAAGGCACGCCAATAGATAATCTAATTTGCTTATGGGGGTTCCACTTTTTAGACCACAATGGCTGCCTCAACATACACTTCTGTCTCAACATACACTTCTGTCTCGTGTCAGAAGGTATTCTCCCACATTCATGGATTCTCCATGCTCTCAAATGTCACTTTTGGATTATATTATTACATTTCATGAAGTCTTAATTAGTCTCGATTAGAGGAGCAGTGATGCTTCCTCCACCTAAAACGACATTGGTGATTTTCTAGGTGCTACGTCATTGTACTACCTATAGCACTCTGTTGCCTCTTGTTTCACGGTTCATGAAACGAGCCCAGGAGCATTTCTGGACACCTGGTTCATTGCTGCACCTACTCAGCTTCTTAAGAAATACAGGCCACCAGACCAGAACCCCCTTGTATCTTCAATCTCGACAGCAAAATTCCAGCATCTTGGCTACGAGGTATAGCCATGTCACAGCTAAGTCATCTACAGACTCTCCGGTCAGGAAGAAGTAGCATCCGGACTCTGTTGGAAGGAAAGTTCGAGAAAATCCGCTACTGCTATGAAAGCTGCAAGTGCTGCACCCTTGCTTGGCTGGTACAACAGATCCTGGTTGGATTCTCTCTATTTTTCTGGATTAAAGCAGTACACTGGGGCCTGGACAGTAGGGCCACAGTGTGCAGAGGTCAAAAACCAGCAGTACCGGTCAGCAAAAAAATTGAGGTGACCATGCAAAAAGAGGCATTTTCTCACATATACAACACAACATTCTAGCCTTAAAATGAAGCCCAATAGCTTAGGAAGTCACAATTCGACTAATCTAACATGAAGGCAATAATGATGTTCTTTGTACCTTAGTAACATCCTTTGATACTCCAGAAACTCAATACTTATTGGACAAATATCATTAAAATAGATACTACCACCCTTCAGAAGAAAGCCACTAGAAAAAGAGACAAGATTACCTAATGAACTTCGAGATATATTAAGGCCCTCGTACATAAACCACAATTTTGCAGCCAGTTAGATAGCCAATTCTTCTATCTTCCCAAGGAATGTTGAAAGTTCAACTAAGATTGTGTTTGTGTTGTGCAAGAGTGTCTGATGGCGCAGAGGACTACAGGTAAAACAACTCCTTTTGACCATAGAATTTAACCCTATTGTAGGACTTGCATGCTACAGTGTTATTCTTTCTTTTCCATTTTACTAATGATTCACAGACTAACGAGGTGAAATATTCAACAGCGTGCAAGTAGTCAAGGCAATGATGTTCACGTAATTTGTGTTTTACTTTGGTGTCTTTTCTGATTTTTCAGATCTGTAATTTTTTGGGGGATGAAATACGGGGTATCAATTTAGGATGTGTAAAGAATGTACCATTCTATTTTAATAATTTACAAAGTTTGCAACGTCTCCTTGTCTTCTGCAGGCCACCGTAGCTGCGTTTGCTGCCAGTGAAGGCCATTCCCATCCAAGAGTAGTCGAACTACCAAAAACAGAAGAAGGTCTTGGATTCAACATAATGGGTGGCAAAGAACAAAACTCGCCCATTTATATATCTAGAATTATCCCTGGTGGTATAGCTGACAGACATGGAGGATTGAAACGTGGTGACCAGTTGTTGTCCGTAAATGGAGTGGTATGGTTTTATTTTGTGGTTCAAATTTTTTTGTCATCCGACTTTTTTCGTGCCGAAAGATGTGCCTTTTGATTGAAGTGGTCGATGTATAAAACGTTTTTTTTGTTTGTTTTTTTTATGACATGTTGGCTGGCAGGAGATTTTAGGTGTTAAAAACTTAAAATAAGGGAAAGTAAAGGCAAAGTACTCGTTTATCCTGCTCATCTTTCATTGAATTTTTTTTCCATGCATTCGGTTTTCGTCAATAATTTGTATCTGTTCTCTGCACTCCTTGCAATTTTTTTGCTACCCACTGAAGACAGGCACACCTCTTGTGTTTGTTCGTGTTTCTAAATATGCAGTCTCACTGTCTAATTCACTTGCTCTCGCTTTCACACTATCAAGCACCTCGTTTTTGACAAACTTCAGTTCAGCAGATTTACTCCCTCTTTATTACGGAGTCAAGGCAAGGGTTGCAGAAGATTGTCTGAAATTAGTTTCTGAATCGTCGACAATAGTTTCAATACAGAGCGTTCGTTGTCGCTTGTGAATTATTTCATAGACAAGGTTGCAATTGCATTGCAGGCTTTCTTTTCACGTTGTGTGTTCTTTTCTGTTTTCGCACATGGGATATTATAGGTTTGTCAGCCTCTGGCGCACCGAGGGCGCTTTAGTGTTTAACCATTGTGACATCTTCGTAGATATCAGTTATTTTTCACTGTTAGTAATGTTTGCCCCCATAGAGCAGAACTTGCTTAGTTGCTCATCTGTTTGTTAAGTTCTAATATTTCAGCCTGTTTCCTTTTGTGATTAGATTTCTCTTCAACTAGAGTTCCAATAGGAAAAAATAAGCTAAATAAACTTTTCCTATTGATAAATAACAAATGTATATTTTAACACAAGATATGCATAGTGCATTTTGATATGCAGAATTTAAATGCACACTTAAATTAGAAAAGTGGTCAAAACAGGAATGAATGAATTGCATTTATTCATACACAATTCAAATCTATATGGACTCAAAGAAAGCATGATCATGAAACAAAACTATTTTAGTTCAGTTAACTGGGTGTGTTAGGAAGAGGAGGCAGCATGTGATCGGATTCTGGTCTTATGCTGTGTGGCTGTTGAAGATATTCTTGCGTAGGAGAACTTTTGTGCTTGAGAAAGGTTGTTCTAGAATGATTTCCTTGCAGTGATTTCTGATAAGCTAAACTCTCACTGCAAGTTAATAATGCAGCTTTTCTTTAAAAGGGTAACGATAACACAATCTTGCTTTTCAGAAACCTTTGGTTTCCAAACCGTACTGAAACCGGATATTGGTTGGACAGCTGAAGAATACGGTTTGAAATGTTTTCACCACTATATGTAGAAATTCACTTACATAGCTCGAATGGGCTGATGTGGAGATAGCTGTTAATGTGTTCTCGGCTTATGTTAATTCTGGTATATTTTTCACTTCCAAAACGCCCATATGCAAGCAATGCAACCTATATTATGAACTTGGCTCCGGTTCTCGCATCCTTCTAATAGCAGTTCACGGTGGCCAGGCACATCTTTTCAAAAAGGCGTTTTTTCTTCCACGAGGAGGATGTACAATGAAGCATCTGTACGGATGGCAAGCCATGAGGACTGAGGGGCAGTGGTGCCGAGGCAGTGACGAGATTACATCTTTAGTTGAGAATTAAATTGGGTGGCAGGTAATTAGAGCAGTCCAGAGAAAAGATGAGAATTGCTTCACCATTAACAAAATTAGCTGCTGCTTTCACAGGTCATACAAAAGGATTGAGGCAATTCTGTTATCAGAGGTATTGTTTAAGATCTTGGAGTGTTGATTCGGAAGACCTGTCTTCTGTTTTGCTTTTTTTTATCATGTTTTGGTGAACCAGCTAAAAATTATTGTGTTTTGTTGTTGCAGTTGGCAATTAGGGAGATTTCTCTCTTTATTAGGTTGAGTTTTAGGTAGGCACTGGACATAGAATTCTAAGTGAGAATATGGTAGGTTTTGAGTTGCTGGTTGTTGTGATCAGTGGAGATTTTGAGGTAGAGTTGTACATTTTCGGTGTGTTGATGAGCCTTGATGCTCCTGGCTAAGAGTAAGGTATCAAGTGTTTCCATGTGGTGATTGAAGATGATGGCGGACAGGATGAAAACTTGGGGTATTCCGGAGGAGACGGGAAGTTTCTTGGGTCTTGATATTCTCATCTGGAGCAATTGGTGATGGTCGACAAGGTAAGAGATGAACCACTGCAGCACCATGTCCAAGCAGACCATACATGTTTCTAATGTGTGAAGCAGTGCTTGGTGGCTAATCAGAGCTCGAACAGGAGAAGGGGATCATTTTTGTCCATCTTCATGAAGCCTTTCTGTGCTTGGAAAAGTTGATTAGGTGGGTGCCATATGTTTTAGAGTTTTTCTTGCATCCAATTTTTTGCAAGAAATAAATCGGATACACCTTCATAGCTAGATCTATCATTTGCCTTGATATTTTTATCCATTCAATCTTAATCACTATTTATAACCCCATACCATTGTAGCCGACCATTGGTGTTCTATGAGGTTGGATGATAGTAACAAAAAAGTTTAAAGTGACTCTCGTAGCTGTTTAGCCACTTAGCAATTAGTCAATGCTGTGGATACAGAGCAGAAAATTTCCTGGGGAACTGTCATCTTTTGGCACCTAACTTAGTACAATGGGTGGTGGAGGTGGGTGACAAGTGTGGGTGCCTGTGCGGCAGCAAGAGCCAGAGGTGGGGTGGTTCAGCTGAGATGCAGTGTAGTGGTAGCAGTGCCATAGTATAGGGTCTTCCCCATTGTGTACCCCTTACCCACAACCTACCTTGCTAGCAGTACTACCCCGGTCACCGTTGTGTTGACTGGCATTGCTCAGCCTGACCCCCATCCTTTGCCAGGATTTGGGCTTTTGCAGTTGGGCCCAGTAAAGTCTGTGGCAGGAAGGGGTTGGACGGAAGCACATCTTTAACAGATGACCAGGACAAAGCATCACAAGGTCCTGCAAGGAACGTCTGAGCAGTCATAAGGTCTTTGTTCCTCCTACACCTCCACACAGTTTCAGAGAACAAGCACTGTAATCATAGGAAACTTGGTGTATGGTATTGTTTTTAGTGGACTATGAGCACCATCTGGAGTACAGATCCATTTAATTGGAAATTGCAGTTGCATTGAGTAGTTTACATCTGTTTTTCTTATTTAAAGTAGTGGTATTTTAATTAGGTCTACTCCTGTAAGTCCGTCATGAGTAGGGACATTTGGTTGGATTAACCCAGGTCACCCCATTCTGGATTTCCCAACCTTTCCGCTTTCTGGAAATGTATGGTTTATTCTGCTGAGAACCTGCACAACATTTGCAGTTCTTCTATGAAATCAGGGCACTTGATGGGCATGATTTTTGTGGGTGACTGGTTTTTTGGAAGGTTTAGTTTTACTTTTTTTTAACCTTCTCCTCTATTCTTCCCATCAGGTTTTCATTTTGTCTTCTTTTTCCCCTCACAGTTTTTGAGCAAGTGAGTTCTTACACTTTTGGAATCGCATTCTACCATTTAGACTGGGCTTACTTACCCTCGTCCTCTTGTTTATATTCCCAAAAAGGTCTCCACAAAAACAGATTTGGAATTAGTTTTTGACCGTGAATAGCTAGCTCCTTCAGTGACCTGCTTGAGAATAGAGTCACTGAAGACAGACTTTTGGTCCTAGGATGATGGAGGCCCAAATAAATTGCCATACTTTCTACCACTCTTTCCGACAGACTTTCAGCTGTTAACCTTAAGCAACTTCAAGATGGAGCCCCAGACAACCTACTCAAGCTCTGTGCTACTCTGGGGTAACCGCTGGTACATTGTTAACAATTTCTTAATTGTAATAACCTAACTGCCCCAGACTGCAGTGTTCTGTGGATGCATGAGATCCCGTAAAGACTCTACCTAGAGAGAACCCCATGTAGCCTATTCTGTCAAGTCTATAGAGAAATCCAAGTCGGAGAAAGAGATTGGAGACGAAGCAAGAGGAAGAGAGAATGAGGATGGTAGTCAGAAACATGTACTCTCTTGTAGGTGTCCCAAAAACCTTCCTATAAAATGACATCCGAAGCTTCAGAAGCAGCCTGCCAAATCTGAAGTTCAGGCGAATCTACCAATCCAATTCTGATTTAAAGTGGAATATCCTTCCTACCCACATTGCAAATCTTTCCTCCCTTGCTGTTTTTCGTAAGCACTTGAAAACCTGGCTTTTCTTCCTACCTTGATGGATAGGTCTCGTTGTTTCTGCTGTAGTTGCTCTTACACTCAGCTAGCGCGTTGACACCCTCTGGTATAATGCAGTCTACACATTTTCAAATCCAAGTACAAGTGTAAAAAAAAAGTGCAGTTCTTGCAGGGTAGAGTCCCCTTAAAAGTGCCTTTTGTGTGGAGGATGTTTCACAATAAAATGGAGCACACCATGTGGTTTATCGAAAATCTCATTTAGAGAACCGTTTGTATACAGATTTGGTGAGCCAAATAACTTCCAGAAAGAAAGAAAAATCAGACTCTAGGAAGAACTAAGAACGGAAAGAGTGTACAAATTCAAGGACAAACCTGACTATTAGTAAGGAGCCCCTGTGACAAAAGTACACCATCTATAACAGGCAGTGATAACCTGATCTCCATCAGCAAAAAAAGATTCTTTGGAGAGCTTGAGCAGCCTATTCCTGTGGGGCTTCTCCCTCAACTGTCAGGTGTTTGCATGTATGTCTACACTCAATCTCATATTGAAGATGCAAGTGACCTATGCCAGCATCTAGCCCCTAGTTAAAGCAATTTCAAAAGAGAAAAAAAACAAAATTCCACTTTCTAGATGATCTCTCCAGTTCCCAACATCATTTGACTCATAAATTCAACAGCTCTAGCTTTCTTCTGGGAGGAGCACGGGACATGTGGAAACATTTTAAAATCCACTAGAGGGATTCCAGTCATTGCTGACTATATCTTGCAGCAACTTACTGGAATTCCGTTCCCCTGGATCTACGCAATCTGAAGAATCCCTCTCAGTTTAGGAAAAAGCTTAAAACCTTCCTGTTCAACTAAACTGTCCCTCTCTTACTCTGCTTTGGTTCCCTCTGATGCTTTGCCTTCGCGCCGGGACACTCTATTGAGTAGCCTTGCGCACTATAAATCCCATAAAATAAAAATAATTTGAGAATTACGAGTTATGAGAAAAGAAACTTTATAATCACCAATGTTCTAAGGTCTCCGGAGAAGTATCATGTGAAAGTCTATGGATCAAGGTGATGGCATGGGAGAAAAGGCTTGGTTGGGTCTTATTTGAAGAGGACTTTCAAGCAGTTGAAAACGATCCATATTCTAGAATGGGCAGGACATAGCAACTGTATCCTCACAGTCTGTGAAAATGGCAATTTACTAGAGAACCCACGGAGAAGTACAGAGCTGGGCAGAAATCCCTCATTCTGCAAACTCCTCACTACTTGTTTTCCTGTTGCCTCACTCCCCTAAAATATGCAAGCCAAAATGTGTTTTTGCCCCACTTCATCTTGAGTATTTGCAGTGGTTATGTTCATTTACAATGTGTTATTCCACTATCCTCTAATGACGACACCTCAAATACCCCTTCCGCATCCAGGTGCTATATACTTCTTTTTTGTTACTTTATTTTCAATTCTACTAAATCTACAACTGGCAGTCTAAAAAACACATTGTTATATCATAGAAATATATGCAGACATGTTGATCGGGTGAATATGACATTCCTTTACTCTGCCGGAACTGACATGGGATCCGAACCCCCCCAGACTCCCTTGTGTCGCTTCTAATCCCCAGCCTAAGCAAAACAGCACCCTATTCAATCATTCGGGGACCCCAGCTCGTGGATTATGGATATCTCGTCAGTCTCTGGGTCTGAATCTGTGTCCGTTGTATCATCAGAGGGAGGAACCTAAGAGACTGTCAACGCCCGGCATGTGTTTTTTGCTTCTATCAGTTTACCGTCCCTTCTAGTTAATCGTATGTACATTTCCTCCGCTAGGGCCCACTCCGCCACAACTTTGTGCCATAGTTCTAACGCCGGGGCACGCTGATATAGCCATGTAATGGCAACTCTACGACAAGCCAATACCATTGCCAACTGGCTGAATTTAGAAGTCATCTTCCGGCCCCAGGACATCGAAACAGTCCCAGCAGGCAGCACTGGGGGGGGGGTCAATTCAATGTGTAGCTACGTAGCACGCTCCGATTCGTCTACTACCAGCTAGCAGTTGGAATATACAGCTTTGCAAGACCATGCCAGGTGAATAAAATCCGCTCATAGAGTACGTACCACCTTCTGCAGGACACAGCGGAAATTTCTATCTCGCATATATGTTCAAAGTAAAAAGTGTTAAAACCGATAAGTGAGATCAGGAAATCCTTCACTGGGCCTTCCCTTGGGTCCAGCTCCACCCTCCCAGGATGGCCTAATAAGTCACAGCCTTGCTCCCATTGTGTGTGGCTGTCTAGAGGGAATACACAAAGCCCAGCTGATCAGATACAGCAGGTACCAAATGGCTAAAGTACAAAAATGCGAGCTTTCTAAAAGTTATACAACAATCAGGGTTGGGCTCTTAACGTCAGTTAGGCTGAGCCACCTAAAAATCCAACAAATACACATATTCCCAAACTGACTTTCCTTTTTAGTCTGCAATGAATCAAAGAACGCTATAACCAATAACAGCAATCACTATTTATTCTTCGAACAACATCTAACCAATCATTTCTTTTTGTTTTTTGTGTCACACACAAAATTATATCCCATTGCTCAACAATATCTTTTGTCCCTCCCACCAACAGAAATATACGCTTCAGTGAATGCACCCAAAATAAATTCACACAAATACATACATAAGAAAATACTCAACACCAAATAACATGATTTCAGTACATTAATAGATCAGTTCTTATTTTACAATGCCCAGAGCACAACCTAAAGGGAAATATATACCCTGTACAGAAAATTAACAAAATTCAGCTGCTCTCTAATCAGGCAAGGTAAAAAAAAGTTTCTAATTTTTGGATACCTCATCAACTTCAACTGGTGACTCTGATCCTGGAGAAGGATCCTCGAATCAACAATCTAGAAGTCAGCAGCCTTTTTTAGGGCGAGGCCGACAAAGAGGCAAGGTAAGAAACAGATCTCAAAGTCAATCATGGGAAATGCCCACATGCCGACAATGTTACAAGAACTGGCATGTTCTCTCACTTTTAATCTTTTTAACAGACCTTTGACTAAAACTGAAGAATGCGCCTTGGAAAAGGGATTATCATTTACACTTACTAAATGTACCAATGTGGTCAAGTTAAAAACGGAAAAACTTGAATTTTGCCGTTAGATTTGCCTCAAGCCCTTTTTCCGGAACCAAGAATTTCCTCAAATAACAGAAACTTCAGGCCTAAGAAATAAGTCTACCTTTTGTCCTCATCCTGGTCAAATACCGAAGGAAATCATTACGTTTGAGAACACAGTGTTATCTGCTATTGTTAAGTTGGGATCTCAAAAAGATTTTTTTAAACACAATATCACGAAAGATCAGAGAAAAGCTCTTCTGCAATTACAATCTGATGAATCATTTGTAATTAAACAGGCAGACAAAGGGGGGGGCACAATAGTTATCTGGGCAGCTGACTATAAAAAGGAAGCATTGAGACAATTGCACAATGATGAATGTTATTTGAAGATTCCACAGGACCCGACTAAGGAAATACAAAACAAATTAGCTGATTTAATAAAACAGGCTTTTGAGGATGGTATTTTTTGACCACGAGAGCACGAGTTTCTTACGAAAGAGAACCCTAGGATACCAGTTTTTTAGGTCTCGCCTGAGCCAGCGCATGCGCTGGTCTGGCGAGAGTTTTAGTAAGCGGGTTTTGGAAGTGCATACAGCAGTTTGCTGGCGACCAGCTTGCGTTCACGCGAGCGTGCACGCGCGATCAGGGGCCATATGGCTTCCCTCGCCATCTGGCTTCCCTCGCGATAACTTTCACTTTGGCGGCCGTGTCAGTTTCACGGCCGCGCGGCCATTGCTTATTTCTTTTCTTTGTAGTTTTAAACAGCGCGAACTCGAACCGAAGGCATTGGAGCGCTTTACATGAGCGCCAGATTAAGTCATTTGCCCAGAATCACAGATGTTGAGCCGACGCTCAAACCTGGTTCCTCAGCTCCAAGTTGGCAGTTCTTGCCATTACGCCACATCCTCTCCGATTTATGTTTTTAACGTTCTTGATGCTTAAATTATACTTTATGTAATCTATTTTGTATTCATTTATAGCCAAACGTTTCTGCCTATATTTTTTTCAGAATCATGAAGGCAACGAAGAAAGTGACGACTTGTTTACGAATTTACTGAATATGAGTGAAATAAAAGTGGATATTGCCGATTTTTCTACATTTTTTGCCTTCTGTGACATAAAAATTGTGGTCCTGGCAGCAAAGACTGTTAAGGTGGCAATCCTAGCTAACGGGAGAGCATGCCTTCTGAGTAGGGCTAGAGGATTAGGGCATGGCTTAGCTTAACCAAGTGCATAGTGATCGCGTAATCAAAGGGCGGGAAACGTTTTAGTTTTTTGGGGGGCACCTTCACAGTTGCGGTTTTGTTGGAATCTCTCAAAAATGTGTAAGGGGTTTCTTGCCTGGTCCTCCAGATAGTGGTCGCCATGGCTCCTTGTCTCAGGGACACCATATATCAAGGCCTGGTTGTTTCTTAATATTACATTATTTTCATGTGTGTTTAGGGTGACCAGCCTGCTCGTTTTTTGTTTTTTTTTGCAGGGTTTTCCTGCATTAGGGTGTTCTGTTCCGTTGCCTGCTCTCCGCTGGTACATGCCGCCAAAAGTCAATTTTTCTGCTTACAGCTAGCTGCATAACACAGGACCCATCAAGTGGCTTGCCAGAATGTCGTCATCTCACTATTTCGATCATCTAGGAGTTGTTAAAAGAACTGCATGTCTGTGGGAGGGAGGAGCTGCAGCACAGGAGGAGAAGTGCACAATGCAGCTTAAGGGAAATAGTTGCCTTTAGAGATGGTAATAAGGAATGTGGAGATGCGCAGATAACATTGAACGTGTGAATGAAAACCATGCTGGGGGCATATGCTTGGTATAGAATTTCAGTGCTTGTTGTGCTCAAGCCATCACGTTGCTCCTTCCATCATGGCGACTCCCTTCCCCGGTCGAGTTTACTCCTTCGTTTGTCATTGTTGGTTCTTGGATCGAAATTGACACACTGGCTTGCGGCTTGTTTGCTGAGCTGAGAGTGTCACGTCACTTGATGCAAGACAGGCTTTCTCTAGTACTCGTGAGGAGCAACACGCTTTTGAACATTCTTTTTCTCAACTAAGATATATTTTTGACACGCTAACGTTAAAGTTGAATTTCGTGTCTTGTTACAGTTTCCCGCAATTCTGGAGGTAAGTCTTTGATTGCCATCCAGAGGCTGAATTGGTGATTTTTCATATCGGCTTTAAGTTGAACCCGGCTTTAGTCAGGCTCCACACACACAGGTAATTTCCTGGGAATTTAAGAGTGCTCAGCTTGTTATGCGCATGTGAACAGAGTGTTCAACTAGCATCCATTTGGCTTCATGACAGAGTTTAGACACTCCCTGTACCATGGCGGTGAAAGTTCACTGTTTAACGAGGCTCCAGAGGCGCGTCCTCCGCATAGCCCAGAGAGGTAGGATTCTACTTTTCAGGCACTCCTGTATCTGCATCAGTCCACTCTAGTTTTTACACAAGCTCTTTAACATGCACTTCCGTTGCAGATTACGCTATTGGTTTTAAACTGTTCATTGAGGAACTTCACTACACTCATCGCATAAACCTAGAGTTACTACTTTGGGATTATGTACGATTGGTTTTCCACGTGTGGTGGATTAGTATTCAATCACTTGGTCTCCTCTTGGTTGATTATTTGGCGTTTAAACAGTCTGGCACTGCCACACGAGGTGTTCTTACTCTGCCTGTACACTATGTCTCCAGGCTGCTTTAACTCTTCTCCGGCCGCATTTCTTTCTCCACCCTTCCCTTTCTTCTCCCCCTCATCTCTGCTCTCCGCTCCCCTTTAACGGGCTTCCTTTTCATCCACCCCTTTCTTTCCCTCTTATCTTCGTTTCCCTTTTCAATACCCGTACCACTCCTCTTGCCTGCAGGGCCTTAATTAGGGCAGTTTAGGTGTTAGTGGTGTCTTCCGGGAGGTTGTGCCGTGGGCGTGACCGAGGAACAAACCAGCCCGGGGAGAGGAAGCAGACGGGCGGACTTTTGGCAACTGCGAAACATTAAACTGTTGCATGGCTAATAGAATTTTGTTGCGCTATTTACAGTAAGCCTATTCTCTACATAATGGCACATTCTTGATGCTCATTTGGCTTTTCCTCCTTCACGGTGGCCCATATTTACGTGCATTGAGCTTGATATGGTGAATTTTAATTCTTCCTTCTTTATGGCCCATAATTAACGCATATTGATTTCACTTCCTCAATCATTAGTGGACCTACTTATTGTGAAGCGATTTCTACATGCAGTGATTCTCACATGGCGCTTCTTTACTTGTAGAATCCACTATCCCTTAGTGGACCCTCCGAGCAACTACCTGGGTGGCTCACCCCTGGCACCCTTAATTTTTGCGTACTTCCTACCTCTGGGTGAGACCCTACGCCATTTCCTGGGCCTGTACACACACGTGCTTCCTACACCCTCTCTCTCTCTCTCTTCCTCCACCCTCTCTCTCTCTACCTCTCTCTCTTCCTCCACCCACTCTCTCTCTCTACCTCTCTCTCTCTCTCTCTCTCTCTCTACCTCTCTCTCTCTCTACCTCTCTCTCTACCTCTCTCTACCTCTACCTCTCTACCTCTCCCTCTCTCTCTACCCCTCTCTCTCTCCCTCTCTCCCTCCCTCTCTCCCTCCCTCTCTCCCTCTCTCTCTCCCTCTCTCTCTCCCTCTCTCTCTCCCTCTACACACCTCTCTCTCTCCCTCTACACACCTCTCTCTCTCCCTCTACACACCTCTCTCTCTCTCTCTCTCTACACACACCTCTCTCTCTCTCTCTCGCTCTCTCTCTCTCCCTCTACACACACCTCTTTCTCTCTACACACCTCTCTCTCTCTACCTCTAAGTGGCAGCCGGAGCCTGATTGCACTGCTTGTCCTTTAAAAAAAAAAGCATTGGCACAGCCAATAGGTCTCGCCTTTGGGGCCTTATAAGTGTTTAACCATGCAACAGCTAATGTTGTTCCACCAAGGATATTGTGCTGCATAACTAAATACTTATAAGGTCCCAAAAGCGAGACCTATTGGCTATGCCAATGCTTGTTATCTTTTGCCTAAACTGCATAAAGACCCTGTTTCACCACCAAGACGCCCGATGTGTCCGGTTGCGATTCGATCACGAAATATGTTGATACTTTCTTAAAGCCTCTGGTACAAAGTGTTCCATCTTATTAAAGAGACACCACGGATTTTATTCAGAACATTGAAGATTTCGAATTTGCTTCGGATACCCAGAGATTAGTTGGATGAAACACTTAGGCCACATCGTGTACTAACAAGCTTTGTCAAACTGGCCCAGTTTGACTTAAGTAAGAATTATTTCAATCTTTGTCAAACTGGCCCAGTTTGCCTTAAGTAAGAATTATTTCAAGTTTGATGAGGAATTTTTTGTTCAAATTAAAGGGACAGCGATGGGCTGTCTCTTTGCTCCAGAGCTGGCTGTGCTGTTCATGGCACAATTTGAGGAACAATTAATCTATGCAAATAATCCCTTTGTGAATCATATTGTCAAATGGTTCTGTTTCATTGACGATATTTTTTGTGTATGGAACGGACAAGATGATTCCTTGATAAAGTTCACTGTATGGTTGAATGATAGATCAGCTGATATTAAGTTCAGCGCGACAAGTAGTGATTCGACAATCACATTTCTGGATGTTGTGGTTCTTGACAGAAGTGGACGGTTAAAAACCATATTGTTTTCCAAACCTACTGACAGAAATAATGCTTTGCATTATACTAGTCATCACCCTCACAGTCTGAGATAATTTACCGAATAGTCAATTTCCCCAAGTAATTGTTCTGAAAAAAATGAATATGTTGAGAATGCACAAGCTTTGTAGACAAACTTAAAGAACGTGGATACCCAAAGAAACTTTTGAAAAACCGTATGAAACGTGCATGGTGGATGCAGAGGGAATCCTCGCTGGAAAAGAAGACAAAATCCCCATTGGAACGCACGGTTTGCGTGTCCACATTTTGCTCAAAAACTAATCAGTTTAAAAAGATAATTCGGCAGAACTGGTATTTGGTTGCAAAAGTGGATAATTCATTCAAGCAGCCACTATTTGCTTTGAAGAGGGAGCGGACTATTAGTTTGCGCCTATACATCCTCGGGACATGGGCGTCCGCAGGGGAGGGCAAGGAGGGGCGCTTGCCCCCCCCTGGAGCGCCCCTCCTTGCTCCCCCTGCGGACGCCCATCTTAGTGTCTGTCAGTCACTGCCTTAGTTTGCCGCTCATCTTTTTATTCACTCTCAGGTGTGCATTGATGGGAGATTTATATATTTATAGTGTTCTGGCGTGTGGTGCTTGCATCAGGAATTGCCTTTTGTTAAAGGTGTAAGTTGTACTTCCAGGTTTCGGCGGCAGTCATCTGTCTCTGTCCTTTGTTGTTTTCATGACACCGCTGGTTTCTCAGGTGGCTGCTGTTTGTTCGCGATGGGTCTGGTTCTTGGCTCTAGTGAAAGGCGCCCTTCAGCTGCTTTGTTGTGCTAAGAAGTGTGCGTTTCTTCATTTTACAACACCAGGCTCCCCGCGGAGCGTCTGCCTCTTGCTCTGGTGTTGTTTTTGTCCTCCAGCTGCTCCCGGCCCCTTCTCACCTCTCTGAGAGCCAGTGCCCCCTTTGACCCTCTACCTGCCGCCCACCGCCTCCCCCCCCCCCCCCCCCCCCCCGCCTCTTCTCCCGGTTCACACCTTGGTGCTTTCACTTAACGTCACCTCCAGCTCGCATTTTCAGAGAGGGCCCCGGGCTCCCTATCACTGACATGAGGAGGAAGAAGAGAGAGGGGGACAGAGGAAGACTTGGTGGGGTCGGGGAGATGGATACGGTGGGGGGTGCGAGTGAACGAAGAGGGGGGGAGAGAAAGAGAGAGAGAAGCAGTGGGGAAAGAGAGACCGAGAAGTAGGGAGGAAGGAAGATGAGAGAGCAAGTGGAGGGGGGGTGGGGGGGACCTGGGTGAGGGAGAGCAGCTTCAGAGAAGTGAGACCTGTGTCCTAACTCCGCCAGTGAAGAGAGCGGATCCAAAGGAGAAAGAACCAGGCCAGACAGAGTAGGTCCAGGCAGTGTGCACGGAGGTAGGCTCGGTGGGTCCGGAAGAGGGACAGGGCAGGCAGAACAGCTCCAGAGAAGGGCGAGCAGAACCGGACCAGGGCGAGCAGATCCGGACCAGCAGATCCTCCTGAGCAGGGAGACGGCGCGATACACAATCAGAATGTAGTGTTCAGCTTTTGGGGTGCCAGGGGGTAACTTTAGGGTTCAGGGTGGGTTTGGGTTTTAGGGTGCCAGGGAGGAATTTTAAGGTTCAGGGTGGGTTAGGGATTGGGGTGCCAGGGGGATAATTTTAGGGTTCAGGGTGGGTATGGGTTTTGGGGTACCAGGGGGTAATTTTAGGGTTCAGGGCGGGTAGGGGTTTTGGGATGCAAGGGGGAAATTTTAGGGTTCAGGGCGGGTATGGGTTTTGGGGTGCCAGGGGGACAATTTTAGGGGTCAGGGCGGGTATGGGTTTTGGGGTGCCAGGGGGTAATTTTAGGGTTCAGGGTGGGTATGGGTTTTGGGGTGCCAGGGGGACAATTGTAGGGGTCAGGGCGGGTATGGGTTATGGGTGCCAGGGGGGTAATTTTAGGGTTCAGGGTGGGTATGGGTTTTGGGGTGCCAGGGGGACAATTGTAGGGGTCAGGGCGGGTATGGGTTATGGGTGCCAGGGGGGTAATTTTAAAGTTCAGGGCGGGTATGAGTTTTGGGGGCACAGGGGTAATTTTAGGGTTCAGGGTGGGTATGGGTTTTGGGGTGCTAGGGGGTAATTTTAGGGTTCAGGGTGGGTATGGGTTTTGGGGTGCCAGGGGCGTAATTTTAGGGTTCAGGGCGGGTATGAGTTTTGGGGGGCAGGGGTAATTTTAGGGTTCAGGGTGGGTATGGGTTTTGGGGTGCTAGGGGGTAATTTTAGGGACCAGGGCGGGTATGGATTTTGGGGTGCCACAAAAGAAAGAGATGGCTGTGGCACAACAACCCTATGGTGTATGAGATCATATGCAGCCTGCTTCCTGGCCCCCATGGCTCCTCCTGCGCCCCAGTGTTTCTTGTGCCCCACCTGGCACACATCATGTCGGAGGATGGTGATGACGTTAACATTTTGCCCCCCCTGGAAAAATTTCTGCGGATGCCCATGCCTCGGGACCTTCACAAAATAGTTTGCGTACTATTTGGAATTTACCACCATCGGAGGGACACTTTAAATGTGGTACTTGTATATGTTGCCACCAAACAATAGAATGTACGCTATTTGAGCATAATAATGTCAAATGGGTATATAAATCAGCTTCTAATTGCCAAACGAAAAATGTGGTGTACGCAGTTAGTTGCCCCTGTCAGAAAGTGCATATTGGCAAAACCATTCAGGAGATTCGCCAAACGATCATCCAACACAAATCGCGTCTTTGGCGCAAAGTGGTGGCTGCCCCTCTTGTCAATCATTACTTAGATGAGCATCGTACTGAAGCAGAGTTGAGATGGACTGTATTGGCCACAATTAAATTGGATCCTCGTGGTTGTGACATTGATGCAAAATTGAACTGCAAGGAGGCTTACCTTATTATGTATTTTAATACTGTGGCGAACGGACTTAATGAGATGTTCGAAATGAACAACTTATCAATCAAGTAAGAAGTGCAGCATACCATGGTCAATTGTAGACAGTTGTGAGCTGTTGCACATCGCCTGCTGTTTCATTGAAGGCAGTGATTTCTGGTTATTATTCAAGTGGACTGAGGGCATGCAGTATATTCCATAAAGGTCGTTTATAGTCCTTCCCAGGCTTGGGTTGAGGACTTGAGGGCCTCTAAGCTACGGGTCCCAGAAGCCTTTAGGGTGGTAGGGCACAGCATTGAGCGACCCTTAACATTTATATGCAATAATTAAATTCCGGTTGCTCCCTGACAGCGACAACGAGCGCTACATAAACACATGCGGATCTTGGAAAAGTAAGTTGCGCGTTGCGCTGGCCATCTGATGCCAATGTTCATTGTAGCAGTGGTTGAAGCGTGCCACGTTTGAAATGAGACGTACATACTGACTGTAAAGCGAGGTTGTTGACATCTCTAAATGAGAGCGAGTTTACAACGAACACCTCCGCTCTCCGGCACGATTCTGTTTGGCCAAAGTGCCTTGATTAGGTCATCCGCCTCTCTCCAGCGTGTCGAATTTTCTAAATTGTAGGATACTGTGAGGCACAGACCCTGTATACATAGTGAAATGCGGTGTCGAGCTCCTTTGCAATTTGAATACAGAGTGCACGTAGCCGTTGGTAGTAATTTTGACGTTTTTTTTAACAGATCACTCAAATTGTTGAATTTCTGACTATAAAGACATTTCGAAGACCGCGTGTGGTGGAATAGATGGGCCTTGCCCCTGTTTCTAGTGAATATGGAGCCTTATTAGTTGTGGAATTTGTGATATTGATGGAGTATGGAGGGATATTTTCGAGCTGAAGAGGCAGTCTAAATATGATGCATGGATGTATGTTTTCCAGGTGTAAGAATCCAAATATTGCATTTGTGCTGAAACTTCAAGCAATCTGCGGTTATCATAGTAATGTATATAGATTTTTTGAGTCTTTTTTGACCCATCTTACCATGTTTGAGACAGTATTGTGTAATTTGTTGTTGTTTATTATTTTGTAGTGAGGATATCAGTTCTACTTCCGGAGGAGAACCCCTAAAGAATGATGTTGTGGGTTCGAAACGCTTTGACCATTGTTGTGGGCCTACTGCCACATTTGATAAGTGTTCTAAAAACAGAGTGACTTCAAATTCCGGGGAATGGCAATTAGGGTAGTCAAAGATACAAACCTGGTGCAAGAAGTCAAGTGTAGGCAGAGGCTCATTGCCCAAGAAATTTGAGAGCAGCTGAATTTTGTTAATTTTCTGTACAGGGTATATATTTCCCTTTAGGTTGTGCTCTGGGCATTGTAAAATAAGAACTGATCTATTAATGTATTGCATTCATGTTTTTTTGTGTTGAGTATTTTCTTATGTATGTATGTGTGAGAATTGATTTTGGGTGCATTCACCGAAGTGTATATTTGTGTTAGTGGGAGGGACAAAAGATATTGTTAATCAATTGGATATAATTTTTTATGTGCGACAAAAAAAAGAAATGGTTGATTAGACGTTGTTTAAAGAATAAATAGTGATCGGTATTGTTGATTATAGTGTTCTTTGATTCATTGCAGACTTAAAAGGAAATTCAGTTTGGGTATATGTGTATTTGTTGAGCTTTCTAAAAGTGGCATTTTTAGGATTGCAATTTAAAATCCGACTTCACCGTAAGTTGTGATTTCAAATTGTGGGCCCAGAGACACCAAACTTGAAAAGTCTGTCTCTTCGCAATTGGGAATTATACTTTTAAAATGCAATAAGATAATCCCAGTGTTATCCTATCGGAGAGATAGGCTTTGCAATTGTGAAAAACTAATTTGAGAGTATTTCACTACTAGGACATGTAAAACTTAAAAGTATGTGTCCTACATTTTAAAGTCACGGGAAAGCAGCCCTAGCTTTGCCATCTTGGTGCATGCTTTGCTGGTGGGAGGACAGGTGTCCCATTTTCTACCACAGTGGAGATCCATAACATCGGATCAGTGGGTTTTAAATATTGTAGAAAATGGATACGCCCTGCCCTTCCAAGAATTTCTCCCACCCTTTCCTCCCCAACAAGGTTTTTGTTCAGAAGACCATCTTCTACTCATTCAACAGGAGCTTCAAAAGGGTGCAGTAGAATTGGTTCCATAGCATAATGCTATTCACGGTATTTCTTGATTCCCAGAAAGGGCGGTCGTTTGCGGCTGATCCTAGACCTCCGGGTTTCGAAGTGGTTCCTCAAGAAGGAAAAGTTCAAACTTCTGACCCTGGCACATGTGCTTCTCGCGCTGGTGAAAGAAGACTGGATGGTCTCGATCGATTTGCAGGATGCCTATTTTCATATCCCCATTCTGCAATCGCACAGGAAGTATCTCCGCTTCAGGTGGGATATCAACATTACCAGTTTGCAGTCCTTCCGTTTGGTCTTACTTCCGCACCTCGGGTATTCACGTAGGTGATGGCAGTGATCGCAGCATATCTCAGAAGGTGGGAATACCTGTATTCCCGTACTTAAACGATTGGCTCATCAAAGCCAAGTCTCCAGTGTTGGTGTTGCATCACTTGCAGTTGCCAACTCAGTTGTTCAACCTAGGATTTTCCATGAAAATGCTTAAGTCCCACCTAGAGTCGTCTTAGCGCACCCTGTTCATAGGAGCAGTATTGGACACTACACTGAATCCAGTCTACCCTCCTCCTCTGAGGATTCTGGACTCTCAGGCTATGATTCCAATGTTTCAGAATGGAGCTATGGTTTGAGTCCTGAAGTACTTGCACCTGCTAGGTCTGATAGCCTTCTGCATTCTGTTGGTCACCCATGTATGCTGGCACGAGGGCCCTTCAGTGGTGCCTCCGCAGGCAGTGGTTTCAACACAACAAGGATCTCGAAGAGTCTGTCCGGATCGCCAGAGACACTGCAGCAGATCTTTGATTGTGGGGTGTGTCCGCCGATCTGTCTCAAAGGGAGCTGTTTTACCCTCCACTTCAGGTGGCTACAGTGATAACGAATGCCTCCACTCTAGGGTGGGGAGCTAATCTGGGGGATCTGGAGATCAAAGGACTTTGGTCTCTAGAGAAACAATTGTTTCACATTCAGTGTTGGAATTGTGGGCGATACGTCTGGCCCTCAAGGCCTTCCTCTCTTCCATTTGTGGTCAGTCAGTGCAGATCTTAACAGACAATACTACTGCAATGTGGTACATAAACAAATGGGGAGGAGTAGGTTTGTATCTTCTATAAAGAGAAGCTCTAAGACTCTGGTCCTGAGCTCAGGATCATCAGATTTGTATCATAGCAAATCCCTTGACCAGAGTCCTAAACGTGCATGCGGGGACAGTCTCAGTCAGCATTTTTCAGCCGAACACGAGTGGCCACTATGGGGAACCCCTCAGATAGACCTGTTTGCCACTCACGAGAACACTTACTGCCTATCATTCTGCAGGCTCCAATATCCGATGCAGGGAGCATTAGGGGATGCGTTTCAATTGGACTGGGGCACCCAGCTGTTTTATGCTTTTCCACCCATACCCTTGATTCCTAGGGTTCAGAGGAAGATTCGCCATGACTAGGTCCAAGTCATAATAATACCCCAACTAGCCCCAAAGAGTGTTGTACACAGACCTTCTTCACCTCTCCCTGTGCCCTCCGCTCCGTCTCCCTCACAGGTCAGATCTCCTCTCGCAATCTCCGGGGCAGGTTCTACACCCCCATCTCCAGAGCCTGCACCTACATGCCTGGAGATTGAACGGAGCAACTACAGTTCTTTTTCACTTCCCCCTGATGTAGTGGATGTTATTTTATCAGCTGGAAGACACTCTATCTAGTCGGTTTATGCTGGCAGATGAAGCAAAACCAAAGGGGATGATGGACGGAGTGTTGAACATTGCAAGCACTCACCCCCAGTCAACTGATCTGGGTTTAATCCATCATCATTCTTTAGCTCACTCCGCCACCCCAGTTCAGACATGGCCATATGCAAATCAGTCTGACCCTGTGCCTCATGGGAACAGTCCAGCCCAAACTGCCAAGCCATGTCTTATGCTGGCAGATGGGCTAAGTTTGTAAAGTGGTGTGGAGTGAATTCTATAGACCCCTTAAAGGCCCATTTGTCTGATATTTTACGTTTTGCACTGTCCTTGGCGCAGCAAGACTGTGCAGTTGCAATAGTTAAAGTCTGTTCTTCTGCCCTTTCGGTATTCCTTTGTTTACTTGATCAACCTTCTCTGTTTAAGTCCATTATAGTGTTAAGTTTTATTAAGGCACTTACTAGAAAATACCCTCCCACGCCGTTTATCATGCCTCACTGGGACCTTAATTTGGTACTAACTTACCTTATGTGTTCTCCGTATGAACCTTTACATAGTTGTCCTTTGAGGCTACTTACTTTTAAGACCATTTTTAGGTCTCGCAGATCTGCGTTGCAGAGCGCATGCGCTGCTCGCTCTGCGAGGCTTCTTGTAATCGGGATATTTCTGAAGTGGAGTTTAAGCACCGCCCATCATTCTGATTGGCTGGCGTCATCGTTTATGGTAAACGCTGGCCTCCGATTGAAAATGAGGCTTCTTTGTTACCGCCCTGTCTCCTTTGTAAACAGCCCATCCGGACTGGATCTTTTACTAGCGGCGTGACACGGTCTCCTTCATTAGTCATGTCGGCACTGTTTTTCCAGTCGCATTTGGCAAGGGCGGCTGTGTTTATTTTTGCATTGCGCTTTCACTTAAAGTGAAAGCCCGATGCAAATTTAAACAAGCGGCTGCCTTTGCGCAATGGCGAGAGCTTGTTTCCTTTTCTTATCATTTCTCCACTACGTTTTCAAGCCTCCTCCCTGCTTCCTCCGCCAATTTCCCCTCTTGCCGCATGTCTCTCTTACTTTACCTCAGGTCTCCCTCGTCCCCCCCCGCCTCCGCCCCATATAGTTTACACACACACGTTCCTCACCGGTTTAGGATGCTCTCTCTCCTATTCCCACACTCAACTTCGCACAGTCTCTTCAGTTCAGCCCCCCTCCTCAGTGCTGTCGTTTACCCCCTCACCACGCGTTCCTTTCCTCCCAAAGTCACCATACCCCCCCCTCGCCAGTTCTCCTCCCCCCCAGTCCCACGTACATATAGGTGTGTCCCCCCTGGGCACCGGTGCTGCCGAATGCCAAAGACTCACTCACAGGTGGAGGAGCCCGGCTGTGATTTTACCAAACATGGATGTTAGACACACCCGGAGTGTGTCCTACGCCCCCCCTCCCCGGTAGAGCGCCTCTGCCCGGACCCGTGCGCGGCGCACGTCGGATGTCTGCGGTGGGGGGTGGCTGGGTGAGGGTGAGGCAGGAGGGTTACCAGTCCCAAGGACGGCCACTCCCACCTCGCGCGTGACTGTGCCACTGAGCCGTTCTTGTGAATGTTCGTGTGTCTGTGTGTACCTCTGCGAAAGTTCCCCCATGACTTCACATTTCTGCAGAATGTTTATACACGTGCATAACTGCCTCTGTCGCCGACTGTCTGCCCGTCACTCCCCCTCCACAATGTCAGTCTCCCGCTCACCCGCGGTTCTGTCTCTCTCCCTGTTATTCCACTCTCCCCTCGGGTTCTTTCCGTTGTCTTCACAATATGCTGTTGGTACGCGTCTTTTCATCAAGTGCCACGGCTCAGGCCGCCCCCACACCCATGTTTATTATCTCCCCCCCGGTGCCCTGCCTCTCTTCTCTCTGTGCTCGTCCCTCTTCCTTCTTTGCGACATCTCACTCTGTGCCCTTCTTCAGCCTGTCTCTTCTTTGTTCCCTATCTACGCCTGTCTTTCTTTGGTGTCATGTTTTCTCTCCTTGTACTCTTTTTTTTTTTTTTTTTTTTTTTACCCCCGTGGCTTTGTCACTTCCACTGTAATCTCACTCCCCCGATCCCTCTCCCTCGGACTTGCCTATCCACCCTCTCTTTCTCCTGTACCATGCGTCTCTCTCAGTCTACACTTTTACACAGGAGGGGGGTCGGGGGTCCCTTTTTAGCAGTTATACATACCGCAAACTCGACCCGAAGGTATTGGAGCGCTTTACATTCGCACCAGTTACAATACACAAGGACACGTTCATTTTAGTTTTTTAGGCACGGAGAGATTAAATGATTTGCCCAGAAACACAGGATGTTGAGTTGATGCCGAGACTGAAACCTGGTTCCCCATGTCTAAAGTCGGCAGCTCTGGGCCTTACGCCACATCGTTTCCCCTTTCCTTCCTCTAGGCCTTCTCAGTTGTCTGTACCCTCTCTCAAATGAACTGAGTCCCTTTCTTCATATATCTGCGCCGTCTCTTCGTGACCTCTCTCTCCTCTGTGACCTCTCTGAAGTGTGCCGCCTGTCCCTTCCCCTCTGGAATGTGTTTATCTCTGCATATCAGGCCCCGGCTCCAGCTGTCTCACTCCCTCGTTGCCGGGCGGGCCTTCTTTTTAAAAGATGCGGAAACGCCTCATCGGCTGTCAACGGCTCACCTGAGTTACGACTGCCCCCGCTCCTCCACGGAGCCTCAGCAGTTCGGAGCCGCCCTCTCAGTTGAAGATGCACCCTTCCCGCCCTGGGGGTCTCACCAGGACTCAGCTTGTCTGCCTCCCTCCCTTCCCCCACACCCAGGACTGTAAATCACAGATTAGTAACCTTCCTCTGCTCGTGCTGCGATTCAATTACTATTTTTCTTTGTTTCGCATTGTCCCTGTTGGTTCTTCCATTTTACTTCTTCCCTCCTACCCCCCCTTGTCCCTGTTGCTTCTTTACTACTACCCCCTCCCACTGTCCCTGTTGCTTCTTCGATATTGTCCCTGTTGCCTTTTCCCTCCCACCCACCCATTGTCCCTGTTGCCTCTTCCCTCCCACCCGCCCATTGCCCTGTTGCCTCTTTTTTGTCCCTGTTGCCTCTTCCCTCCAAGCCGCCCATTGCCCCTGTTGCCTCTTCCTTCCCACCCGCCCATTGTCCCTGTTGCCTCTTCCCTCCCACCCGCCCATTGTCCCTGTTGTCTCTTCCCTCCCGCCCATTGTCCCTGTTGCCTCTTCCCTCCCGCCCATTATCCCTGCTGCCTCTTCCCTCCCGCCCATTGTCCCTGTTGCCTCTTCCCTCCCTCCCGCCCATTGTCCCTGTTGCCTCTTCCCACCCGCCCATTGTCCCTGTTGCCTCTTCCCTCCCGCCCATTATCCCTGTTGCCTCTTCCCGCCCGCCCATTGTCCCTGTTGCCTCTTCCCGCCCGCCCATTGTCCCTGTTGCCTCTTCCCGCCCGCCCATTGTCCTTGTTGCCTCTTAATTGTCCCTGTTGCCGCTTCCCTCCCTCCCACCCATTGTCCCTGTTGCCTCTTCCCGCCCACCCGCCCATTGTTCCTGTTGCCTCTTAATTGTCCCTGTTGCCTCTTCCCTCCCACCCGCCCATTGTCCCTGTTGCCTCTTCCCTCCCACCCGCCCATTGTCCCTGTTGCCTCTTCCCTCCCTCCCACCCGCCCATTGTCCCTGTTGCCTCTTCCCTCCCACCCGCCCATTGTCCCTGTTGCCTCTTCCCTCCCACCCGCCCACTGTCCCTGTTGCCTCTTCCCTCCCACCCGCCCATTGTCCCTGTTGCCTCTTCCCTCCCACCTGCCCATTGTCCCTGTTGCCTCTTCCCTCCCACCTGCCCATTGTCCCTGTTGCCTCTTCCCTCTCACCTGCCCATTGTCCCTGTTGCCTCTTCCCTCCCACCCATTGTCCCTGTTGCCTCTTCCCTCCCACCCATTGTCCCTGTTGCATTTTCCCTGTTGCCTCTTCCCTCCCACCCGCCCATTTTCCCTGTTGCCTCTTCCCTTCCACCCGCCCATTGTCCCTGTTGCCTCTTCCCTCCCACCCATTGTCCCTGTTGCCTCTTCCCTCCCACCTGCCCATTGTCCCTGTTGCCTCTTCCCTCCCACCCGTCCATTGTCCCTGTTGCCTCTTCCCTCCCACCCGTCCATTGTCCCTGTTGCCTCTTCCCTCCCACCCGTCCATTGTCCCTGTTGCCTCTTCCCTCCCACCCGTCCATTGTCCCTGTTGCCTCTTCCCTCCCACCTGCCCATTGTCCATGTTGCTTCCTTCCTCCCACTTCCCACTACTTGTCTGTGTTGCTTCTTCGCTCCCAACTTGCCCTTGTCATGTTTTTGCCTCTTCTTTCCTACCCTACTGTTGTCTGTGTTGCTTCCCGCCCACCGGCATAACAATAAACAAGCATTTGCAATGCAATAGGTCTCGCATTTACGCAAGTTTAAGCTATTGGCATTGTAAATGACACTGCCTTTTATTTATGTTTTAAAAACAAAAACAAAAATAAAAGGCATTATTTGCAGTGTCAATAGCTCAAACGTGCGTAAATGCGAGACCTATTGCATTGCAAATGCTTGTTCTAGTTGCTATAACATCTGCTAGACGAGTTATTGAGTTGCAGGCTCTTAGTGTGAAGCCCCCCTTCACGACTTTCTACGCGGATAAGTTGGATTAAGAATCGGTGCTGCTTTTCTGCCAAAGGTGGTTACTCCCTTCCACTTGGGCCAGTCTATTACCCTTCCTACTTTCTATCCTCCTCCACTTCTATCTAAAACGGAGGAAAGGCTTCATCGTTTGGACCCTAAAAAAGGACAGTTAGCTTTTACGTGGATAGGACACGTGATCTCTGGCTGTATGATCATCTGTTTTTTGGCTATCTGGGCAAGATGAAAGGAAAAACTGTCTATAAAAGAACATTATCCAGATGGATCATCCTTTGCATTAAGATCTGCTACACCATGGCTCACAAAGAACCTCCAGAAGGTATTCGAACTAATTCCACTAGAGCCAAGTCTTTTACTTCTGCTTTAGTTACAAGTGTTCCTGTAGTTGACATCTGTAAAGCGGCATCTTGGGCCTCCCTCCACCCTTTTACGAAGCACTATTGCTTGGACTCCGAAGTGAGGAAGGACAGTCACTTTGCCCGTTCTATTTTACAAGATTTTTGGTATAAGCAGACAGGCACCCACCACTGAGTGCGTGACTTCTTGGGGATTCTATTCAAAAGGTGAAGAATCCACAGGTAGATGTATCTATCAGAAAAACAAGTTACTTCCCTTTGGTACCGCTTTTTCTGGTGGATACGTATCTACCTGTGGATTCCTCACCGACATACCCGCCTCCCTTTTGCTTGTCTGCGTGTACCAAAAAGAAGCCTATTTGCATATTGTGTATGTATTTCAATATATTTATATAATTATATTTATATATATATATATATGTGTGTATCTGCATATATATATCTGTGATTTAAAGTTTAGAATGTGTTATTGCACTTGTGGTGTTGGTCCCATTCGCCTCGAATGCACGAATAACTGGGTGGAAACTGACGTCGGCACGCTGACGAGGGACTCTTATGGCTCCATTAATGTCACGCAAAGCCGCATGCGGAGCCATGCGCATTGTGACGTCGTCGTATGAGAGCTGTCGAGAAAAGTTTCCATGCAATGCTGGCACATTGTGATATTCAAAAGGTGAGGAATCCACAGGTAGATACTGTATGCACCAGAAAAAGCGTTACCGAAGGTAAATAACTTGTTCTTCTGATCAACAGGGGCCCTGAATGTATGATGGAAGATGGCCCGAATCCACTTCCAGTGAAGATGACCAACTGCTCTACATGTTGGTCTCAATTACAACTGTCACTGTGAGGAAGCGTACAATTGGTCAAAATGGTCCTAGCACTAAGATTTAGCTGTCCCCTGGGCATGTTACCACCATTTTACTGATCCTAAAACTTAGAGATATTGACGAGGTAATCAAATCCTTCATCTGTGGAAACATGCAGCCACGCTTAAAGATATCTAATCTTTTGGCAATAAGATGCTCAGGCGGACTTAGACCTACAGCATATTAAATCCTACTACCAAGATCTTCACCTTTCTGAAGTGGCATATATGCTTCCCTGAACCACTTGGGTTCCTCTGTGGATAGCATTAGAGAAGGCACTAGATGAAAATCCAAAGTCCTCCATTATACCCAACCCTTACTAACCAGTAACGCAGGGCTGCGGAAGATGTTGCATAGGCATACAAAAGTTGATCTTTATGTTCACAAACACACCCCATTTGACATAATACAGGTATATGCATAGGAGGCCTGGGTCAGCACAGGCATCCATATGCTGGAGCAGTTGTTGGCGAATGATGAAAGAGAAGGTTTCACACACTTGTGGATTAATACAACCCTAGTACCCAACACTGGCAACACCTGCAGTTCACACACTGTCTCAAGAGCTGACTTTAAAGTAACGTGTGGGACCTGCCTCATTCACCAATACTGCATTATCCAAAAAGGTGGGGATCAACATAGAGGGGTAATGTCTGGTCTGTACAGTCATAATAGATGTCTGATCTTTATAGCAACAAAGAAAAACGTATGTAACTCAATGCAAGGTCTCCCCGATCATGAATTAAGCACAGAAAACTGGTTCCAACTCATATGAACACATTAAGCTGGCATTAAGGAAGTGCATCTAAAATGTTGCCTCTATAAAACTCTACACATCTGGAAATGATTGAAAGTGTACAAAGCCAAATGAACTAATGAATCCTTGTGTTGAAGATGTGCACAACTTGTCCTGTCCCAGGCAAACCTAATATTGGACAGCAATCTGCGACACACTACACTGGTCCTCTGAATACTCCCAAATACTAGGCATAAACAAAACTGGAGTCTTTTGCTTTCGCATAATTTTGTGAAATTTCAGGTAAATTACATGTAATTGCAATAAAAGCAAATCCAACGTTTAGCTATAAATATATTTTTTTTTTTTTACAAAACAATTTTCCTCTTCTTTGCTGTAACGTCCTGTATATAAAGGCAGTTGTTACACTCTTACTATTATCGAACGGTCTTCTACACTTTTATGTAATCTGGCACATCAGTTAGGGGACTGGCTAGAATCTGAGGTTTTCCTCCTGCGTCCATCCAGTCCAGCCTTAATTTGGTAATCTTATTTATTTAGATGTTGAATGTCATCCTTTTTCCAGATAGGGCAGTGTTTTGACTTTCATAGATGGCTTTAGATCGCCAGATGATGGTATTCATCAGGTTGTATTTTTTAACTCTAAAAATTGAGCCCCTTTTAAGAGGACAGATCAGCCACCAAGTGAAAAGTACCTCCTTGAAGTTAAGAAGTATTTTATGGTCGTATAATGCCATCACTGGATCTGATGGCATGAAGCTCAAAGCCCAGCCAGTTTGGCGCTGTCACTTCACCCATTAGGTGGTGAGTAAGACCTGTGTACTTTTCTAGCTGTTTCATGGTTCACTACTAGATGATACAAGTAAGAAGTGCTTCACTGACCTGCGCGGAGATATGGTGCTGGATTTACATCATAGGCCTGAGACGCATCATCTCGAGGGACATGTGTGCAAAGTTTTCATCACACAGGTGAAATATTGCGGGCTTTCCCATTATTGTCCGACCACTAGTTTGTGGGGTCTGTTGCTTAGTCTGTTTATGCCTCGCGTTCACTGCAAACTTGCAATATTTCTCCACGAGTACTTGGGGCATTTTCAGTTGTTTTCCACTGGACTTTGAAACTGTATAGCTGTTGGCAATATATTTTTTTTTTCAAAACAATTTAAAAGGGGTGCACATGTCCTGATTTTAATGTGCAAACTGACATGCAGAATACTGTGAAAACAACCAGCAGCCATCATGCAGTACAAGAGTTACAAGACGTTTCCAGGGGAAAATCTGCGCAGCTTTGTAAACCCCATAACATGCTGGTTTGTCGGCATTACAACGAACTCCGCATTATGAACTTATTTCTGTACAAAAAACAAAACCCTTCATGCCTTGGGTTTTACTGGCTAGTATGTGTGTGCATTGGGATTTATGTATTCGTATATGCATGTTTTTATGATGAACACGACCCAAAGATTTTTTATGTAACGCCCTTACATGTTTTTTCATTGTTACCAGACGTGTATTGCTAATTTTGCTTTTGTCAGAAGATGCTGTGCTCTTGCTTTAAGGCCTGCTTCCCATGCACGCATTGTTACTCTCTGTTTTCTGTTTCAGAGCGTGGAAGGAGAGCACCACGAGAAAGCAGTTGAACTTCTCAAAGCTTCCCAAGGGAAGGTGAAGCTAGTCGTGCGCTACACACCCAGAGTACTTGAAGAAATGGAGTCACGATTTGAAAAGATGAGATCTGCGAAACGCAGACAGCAAAACTAACAATTTGTCACGCTTTGAAAAGTTCCACTTTATATTAAATTGGTTTAATGTCTGACCGATTAATGCACTGCCCAAAATGAAGAAGGATTTTATTGTAGAGTACTCTTTGCAGTTCTAAGCAGCATGCTCTCATGTACATCATCACTGATGTTAGAAACGAAGGCTGTTGGTCTTTCTTATAAGAAAGGGTTATACGTTTACGTGGGCACTTACATAACTTGTCTAAACTTTGTGCACAAACCTAAAGTTTGTGATATGCATTATCAATAGGTAAAGAGTACACGTGAAATCATCGTCATTCTGCAAAATATTTGTTTTCTTTCTGTTCGTGGCTATCCTCGTAAACTGTTCAGAATATATATGATAGGACAATTTGCAATGAGCTTCGTCCAATTCTCATCGTAAATAACGGGAGGAGAAATGCCTGTTTGGTATTTTACACGATTAACTTCCACATTTTAAAATCTAACTTTGGTACAAAACTTTTTATTCGTAAACTTTTTCTATTATTCGGCAGTAAAAGTATATATTTATCACTAACAAGTTTATGTATAAATGCATCCCTGCTCAAATAATATTTTGAGAATATTTTGAAAGATTATTTGATATATCTCCTTTTTTAAACTGGAAATTTAATTTTTTTCATTCGTTCATTATTCATACAAGCATAGGGGAAATTTTTCAAACTCCTAACCCCCCATTTTCTTATCCAAATTTGAGAATAAATTAGCAATGTTTGGTTCACTCAAACACAACCTGTATAGCTCAGTTTTTATAAGTCATCATGAATGCCTAATTATAAATCCTCACACTACAATGCAAATTCAGTGCAAAAAAACAGAGCAATATATGAATTGATTGAGCAGTTGCAATGTGTTTGCGATTCAGCATTCAGGAATCATTGCATGTATCTGATCTAGGTTTGTGAATTCTAGTTCCAGGTGTCATTATTAGGAAAAACACTGTCATACTCATTTAAATGGAGCTCCGGTAAAAATCCCATACTTCAGATTAAAGTCAGACATGTATGTGTGGTTTCACACTTGGTGAGATCGTAGCCTCTATGACATCGACTCAATCTCACAAGTGTTGATGACTGACCTTCAGGAATCTGTTGGTTTCATACGATCCCTCTGCTACCAATGGAACATAACCAGCGGGCTGGATGGGACGAGCACTACAAGTGCACACTTAGGGCCTTATTTGAAGCCGTGATGGCGGTCCGACCATCGCCACACTGCGGTCCTGCCAGCAGTATTAGGAGTGTGGCAGTAGGATCGCTGTGACCGCCTGAGATCAAGGATCCCGTGGCAGTGGCGCAGCGGTCAAGCATAGTAATTTGCTGGGGGTGCCACTGCAGCACCGCCGAGCATGTTATGAGTTGCCTGTTCACCACCCTTTCTGGAAAGAGTGGCGGAGAGGCACAGGGTCCCCTGCTGTTCAAGGGAGTGCATGCAGGGGGGCACAGGTGCTCCCCTGTAAATTTGCACCCAAGTTCATGCATGGTGTGGCATGCACCACATGGTGCACGCTGCAGTGGTGCCCGTCTAAGGCTCTCCTATGAGCCTTAGACAGGCACTGCTGCAGCACCGCCCGCCTGTCAAGGATTCAACTCTTAATTCCGGCGGGCGGTGTTACCACGGCTTTGGCAGTCCTCCTGCGGAGCGCAGCCATGGCAGCCTGCAGGAGGACCGCTATACTCCTAATAAGGCCCCTAGTTTATGTGCCACACTAGCATGGACCTCTAAACTGGAAATGGTGATTTCTACCACAAGCTTTGTTCCTCACAAGATAGGATGGTTATCAGCTAGATCCTTCTAATTAAATCACTCTCTCCATAAATCTTCAAGCCTGTGCGTAAAACAAGATGTATTCATTACTAACCGTTTTCTAAATCCCACACAAACATAAAGGTGGCCCGTTTCCTGATGTCCATGTTTTGCCCTGAAGAGCATGTTTTCTAGCGGTGGGCGAGTGCCAGCATTTTACCGTGAGCTGCTTGCAGATGCAGCCGGTACTGTTTCACTTAATGTCTTGAAACAAGCAGGGGCCTACGCCACACGTCGCTGCACTCATATTTTTAAATAGCTGCTCCCAAAGAATATAAAACATACACTTGACTCAAAACAAAAAAGCCGTAATTGAGGCAGTCTTTCTAAACAATTTTTGAAAGGGTAGCCCTTTTATCCTTGAAAGCAGGGACTGCTGAGAGAGGGTCTTCATCTTGCTCTGATTATCTCTGATTCTTCCATCCACGAGAGCGCAGACGTGAATTATGGTCGATGGTGCTCCGGAATGGACCGGTGCAGTTTTTGGTGAACGTGTCTAGTTGATTGCTGGAGAAAATGATACATTCTGGCCATCACGCGGGTGTTTGTCATTAGCTTTCCGCTCTACCACAAGATGGACGGCCTTCACATAGTCTGGTGTGCCGGACAATGGGCTTTATAGGTGGATGTTTGGAAGAGGTCCGTTTTTTTTGTCTTGTCTTTAAACATTGTCCCTCATGGTACCAACAACAACGAAAAACAATTAGTATAAAAGTGCAATTGGTGACCCCTGAAGTAAGACCATGATTTGTAAAAAGTTTACATTACTAAATTTAGATTCTGGTGCTAGAGATCACGTTGGTATTTTTACATTATGAATATTTAAGCATTTCTAAATCTGAATGGAGACACTTCGGGATGCCTATTACAGTTCTTTCACCTGTAATTATCCCGTGTGGCCACTGGAGGACACTGCAGCGCAATTAAATGCACTGCTTCAGTACAGGCCCTGTCTGAGAGGAACCGTGTGATCCATGGACAGATTCATTTCTCGTTAAATAAGCAGTCGTGCTACAGACTAAATAATTGTTCCATTTATAACACGCGTCAGCAGACACAACGAGCTGGGTAAGATTACACCCCAGTTTGTCTGTAGTTATGTGTTGATGGGGAAGTTACCTTGTGTTCACCCTGGCCGGGTTTGTGGGGGGTTCAAAAAGTAGATCTGATTGTAAACACTTTTTGCATGTTTGTAAACTCTGAGAACCGTTTCTGTTGTTGGTGCTTTTGGTTGTAGAGAGTATGAGACACTAAATTTACTCGTTGATCTATTTAGATACTATTGAGCACTGAATTGCATGATTGGACATGTATGTGTTTAGTTCAATGTTAAAGATTCCTGTCTTGGATCATGTCGTTAAAATATATATTTTTATTAAGAGATTAATGTTAAACTATTGAGACCAAAATCAGTAGCTTAGAGATTGTGTATCGATATATTTCTTTTATTTAACTGTGAAACATTAGAAAAGTGTTTTAGAAACGTGGATTATGAAGAAGAGTGAAAATAAAGATAAATATATTAAGGTGTGTATGGCTTGATTAAATGCTTCTGTTCAACTCAGCGATTCTCCTTTGAATGATGACAAGCTATGATAAACACTCTTCTGATGAGAAAACGTGGCAAAATTAAGAGCATAAAATGGAGCACACGAGCCCCGACAATATGGCAAAATTAAGAGTATAAAATGAAATGGAGCACTTGAGTCCCTTGGCTTTCTTTTTACTACCTGCCCCTCACATCCATTGCTGCTAGTTCCTGGTCTCAGTTTTTTTTATTTACGTTTTTACTGTTCATGTTTTCTTTGTTTTTTTTAACGAGGACATCTGCAAAGAGCTACTGGGCCACTCACTTGCTGTTCCTGCACTCCACAGACTTCCCTATTTAGTTTTACTTTACCTTTATAAGATGCCCATCGACCATGTTGGAACGATAAATTAAAAATGTTAAAATGGCAGCTCGTGCATTACTCGCGCTGCATGCTCATTCATCGGCAGCCACTTTGGTATGTTTTTTTCTTTATTAGAAAACCCATTCCAAGATGGCCACCCATTGGTCCGAAAGTGTCGTGCCACACTGTCCACCAATTTGGTATTAGCTAATGTCACTGCAAACAAGCAATGGAAAAGCCAATAAATAGCTCTGCCTTTTGAGGGCAAGACCTGTTGGCTTTCGGGTGACCAACTGGCATGGGTGCAAATTCAGGACAGTGAGTAAAAATTCAGGACAAAGGGTCAAAATTCAGGACAAAACTTTGGGACAAAAGGTACGTTTTACAGACACATCAGAGGAGGTCGCGCAATAGTGTATAATTAAGCCCATCCATATCCAACCATTTGCAAACCTATCCACCATGTATCCCTCCATCATTTCACTCATTCATCCATCCCTCCATCCACCCTTTCACTCATCCATCCATTATCCATCCATTCACCCTATCCATCGGTACACTCCTCCATCCACTCTTCCACCCATCCATCCATTCACTCATCCATCCAGCCTTTCAGGCATCCTTTCACTTACTCATCCACCCAGTCACTCATCCTTTCACCCTTTCAGTCATCCATCCTCCCTTTCTCCATCGACCCTTTCACTTAGCCATCCTTCCTCCCACCCACCCATCTACTCATGAATCCATCCATTGACCCTATCACTCATCATCCTTTCTCTCATCCATCCACCGTTTCACTCCTTCACTCATCTATCCATCCTTTTGTCCATCTACCTTCCCTTTCACTCACTCATTCATCCTTACATCCACCCTTTCACTCATCCGTCCATCCATTCACCCTTTCACTTATTAATTAATCCATCCATCATTTCACTCATCCATCCACCCATTCACTCGCCCATCCGCCCATTCACACGCCCATCATCCACCCTTTCACTCATCCATCCATCCTTTCACTCATCCATCCTTTCACTCATCCATCCATCCTTTCACTCATCCATCCCTCCTTTTACCCATCCATCCCCCTTTTACCCATCCATCTTCCCTTCCACCCACCCATACATCCATCTATTTACCATTTCACTCATCCTTCCACTCACTCATCCATCCATCATTTCTCTCTATCCATTCATTCACCCTTTCATTCATCCATTCACCCTTTCACTAATCTATCCAGCCATCCACCCGTCCCTTCACTTACTCAGTCGCCCACCTTTTCATATTAATTATGAGCTGAGCCTTTGTCTGCAGAGTGGCAGACAGAAGAGGCCCATCACGAATTTCACCCTTGCTGTAGTTCCTAAAGCAAGGGGTGGGGTGGGGGTAGGGTTCACTATGCCCTTGCAAATAGGCAATCTGAAAAAGTGGAAGTCATGATTCATGCATGATGCACTGTGCCAGGCCATGAGGTGACTGTGACATGGTGTTGGTTCCATGGCTTTAAGTGGGATGAAAAAACTGGGGGGGTCTCTTTAAAGGAGGTGTTCAATGTAATTAAGGGCGTGGCTTAAAACACCTAAGCTAAAAATCTGTGCTAAGTATAGTGTACAGCCCGACTGGTATTTTGCCTCTTCTGTCATTGTGTCCAGATATATAACACCACAAGTAACGTTACACCTGCAACAAGCCAGAACTATTGGCTTTGACAATGGTTGTTAGTTTCATAAAATAAAAAGCAGCAATCATGGCTTCCTTGAATATAATGTTGAAAATGCATCAGTTCTTAGATGACGAGACTGGGAAAGAACTCTAGCCCCTTCTTTTTAACTTCTTTCACCAGCTTCTTTTCTTGAACTGGATTCTCATGTAGCAGCATTGACGCTTTTGCACATTTCTTCTGTCTGACAGAATGCCCTGTCCTAGACGGAGGTTGGGGGAGGCCCACCACATGCTTTGCAGCCCAGACTGGCCCGTTGTCATTCTGTATGTGGCAATCAGCCGCATACAGAATGACAGGGCAGGGTGGGGCTGCTCTTGTGCTCCGAGGAGTGCGAGGCGGCCCCATCAGGGACTTGAGGTTTCATGCAGGGGAACAGTGATGTTCCCTGCAATGCCTAAAATTACGGACCAAAGGCGTCCGTAAAAAGGATCCTCACGGACAACGGATGTGAGGTCCAAATTACGGACGGTCCATGAAATTTACGGACGGTTGGTCACCCTAGTTGACGTTGCCAGTGCTTGTTTGCTTTGCCTTTATCCGTATCATCCTGCATTTAGGTGTTGACAGCGGCAGTAGGCGTTGCTTCAGTCCCCTTTCCAACACTGCAAAATTCAAACCCAATGGCAGTTAAGGTACAATTGCATTGCACAGGCTCAATCTAGCCATTGCCAAACTAGTGGTGCTCAACTCCTGGTGGTCGAACTGCCACAAACCCCCCTCAGAATCACTTCTTTTGAAACGTAGAATCCTGTGAGAAGCACTCCAATTGGATCTGTCTCACTATATCTTCATAAAAAAATGTCCCTGTCATGGCTGGGGTGGTATGTCTGTATACAGTAAGAAGTAGCAATAAAGATGATTTCTGCTTCTGAAGATTGAAGCCGTTTTTCTTTGGATGTTCCTGGAAGCAATGAGTCGAATATCTTATGTTTAATTTTCCTGCTGAGAGGACAAATATTTGGGGCATTTTTTGCCTCGACTTCCATAAATTAGATATTTCAATACAGATTTGGAGCGCTGCTCACAGGATTCTATGTTTCCAACACTGTAGACCAGTCCGGGGAAGCACAAGTTTTTAGGAGTATTACTCGTACAGTGCTGAAGTTGTTTAACATGGCGACTGTCTTCGTTAGCACTCTGTAATAAGTGAGCTGAGCAGGAAAGAAGGGCGATTGGTAGTTTGTAGCCCTCAAATGATTCCTCTTGTGCCCTTTTTAACGTCGCCAAGAAAAGGATGTGATGGAGAGGGCTGCAAGTGTACATTAATTCGACCAGAAATAATATGATGAGTCCTGGAAGCTTTAACGATCACTCTGTTAGTCTGCTTGCCCATCTTTTCTGTAGTTCTCAGTCCAAACTGGCTGCCCAAGAGGTCGGAAAATAACAACTACTTTATGCATTTTCATCTCGTCTTCCGGAAACTTTCAGAGAAGTCTAAATGCTTCTCTAGGGGATTGGAGCCACGTGTTTTCTAAATGCCTTCATGTAGCAATATATTGAGTACATAGTGTTAGGTTTCTAAGTAAACAATTGAAGGTTCAATTAATACCATCCCCAAAAGTGATTTTGCATAGTTTGATGGGAATATTCTAACAAAACATGGTCAACTTGTATTTTTCATTGTTATTTTGATTGTCTGATCTCTAATTACAACTTTGTGTAAAACCCCAATCACTCCCACATTTGATCAATGGCGCAATAAAATGTGCACGATTAGTAAATTGGGGTAGGCTGTATTTATTGTAATCCCAAGGAGTATTTCTATGAAAAGATAGCGTTTATCTCTTACTAAAATGTAATGGTTATAGTCATTCACTTCACATTTCTGCGGTATTTCTTCTTATATGTGTTCATTAACTTTTGTTCTGTATGAAAATGTTCTGCATTCTCCTAATAAAAAAATAAATTAAAAAAATGTAGGAAAGAGTGAACCCCCGTGGCAGATGTGAGAGAGGTTTGTAGGTCAAAATACAACGAAGCCCAGAGGGAAGAAAATGTGCCAACCAGAAACAAAAGGCCACTCCTGCACATCCCAAATGCTATCTTCACCCCATTCTGGGCAAATCACTTAATCTTCCCGTGCCTAACAAAACAAGCATTGGCATAGCCAATAGGTCTCGCCGTTGGGACCTCATAAGTGTATAGGCAGAGCTATTGGCTTTGCCAGTGATTTGAGCTCTTTTCTAGAGCATTGTGGCTGCTGTTGCTGAGCCTAAGTGGGCAAAGGGTGCGCTGGCACAGCCTGGTGAAGTCTTAGCAGTCTGAGAGCCTGGCAAGAGGGTGTGGGTGATACACTGACATGGCCCTTTGGTGGCACAGCATGTGTGTGACGTGGTAAGAGAGCCCATGACAACTTGTCAACAGGAGGAGTCCTATTACTGGGAAATAGTTGTGGAAGAAACATTTTGCTTCACTAAAAATGACTTCTTCGCAAAATGCACCAGTGGAAAGGAAGTATGCTAGAAAAAAAAAAAGAACACAGCAGTGTGTCTCTCAAATATGGCCGATTGGGAATCGTGCCCCCACAATAAGGAATGTCCTCTACACCTCACACAAGCAGTACCTCTTTGCGACCAAATAGGACCCTATAAGTCAGACTGTACCACTGCTTGCCCTAGGTCAGGAAACCATCTCCCAAACGAGGAGCCAGCCTCCAAACCTGGAGAGAGTGCACGCTCCCGATCTGGAGTGCACGCTCCCAATCTAAATAGCACTGCAGGGACTTATGATCACGCATGTTAAAGCCTTCATTCCTCTTCCTAGACTGTTTTCCAGCCGTTCATGAAATATTTCAGATTTTAAACATGATTGCAGATTTTCAGGATGTGAAATAAAGACGTTTTTTGCCTCGAGGGCGTGAATGAATGAACAAATGAATGAAGCGAATTGTAAAGCATGTCAAGTACTCAGAGGAGAGTTGCGGCGAGCCAAGAGGCAACCCCGTGGGTGGCAAGGGTGTTCTGTGTAAAATCCAGCCCCACCCCGCCCCCTTAGGTAATATAATCGGCTTTTAATCCTACATTAATAATTAAAGTAGGCAATAAGCACACAATATTTTGGGGCACTGCCTAAACACTTACCATCATGTCACAGATACCGTCTGCTTCATAGAAGGTGTCATACGATTCACTGTAAATATATAACAAGCGCGTGCGCCTCGAACTGAAAGTAAAAAAAACAAGTTTGAGGAGGAGGCAGCAGGGGGAGGGGAGAGAGGAGGGGGCCTGCGCCTGTTTCCCTTGCGGGAGCGAGCAGGAACCATCTGTTAATTACAAACAGATGGTTTCAAAGCTCGCTCCCGCAAGGGAATCGCCAAACGTGCACGCGTTGCCATTCAAAGCAATGCAATGCGTGCACATCTGAAAGAGACACGTTAGTGACCGATTCCTTACCTTAGAATATCCCCAGGCGTCAGGCTGGATCCGGAAAGTTTTGCGTAGCAGTACCCTTGCGCGTCGGTAGGCGGCGTCGTGCGGCTCCGCGTCCGTCGTCGGCGGTCGTGATCGCCGGGATGACGTCGCGGGCAGTACTTAGGCGCCGCCCCTGCGCGCTGACGTCAGTTCTTCTTTTTCCGCGCCAGCAAGCGCAGATCCGGGAAGAGCAGTGCCCTAGTCATTTTTTGGCGAATTTTTTCACTGTTTTCTTCGAATCGACTTCAAGGTGTCGTAGGGATGCCCGGTTTTAAACGTTGCGGCGCCTGTGCTCGGATGATGTCCATCACAGACCCGCATCGGGAGTGTCTCTTCTGCCTCGGCCGAGGCCACGACACGGAGTAGTGTTCCGACTGCCGGGCCCTCATCCCGAAAGCTTTGCGAGAGCGGTCTCGAAAGCTCCTCGAGGCCCGGCATTCGGCTCCGCGCAAGCCCCGGTCGCGTGAGAGGTCCAGGGGTCGATCGTGGAGTCCTCACCGGTCGTCGGCATCGAAGTCTTCTTCGTCCGGTAAGTCCAAGCACAAAAAGTCCAAAAAGCATCGTCGCTCTAGGACTTCGCCTCGCCGGTCTCGCGACTCGGCTGAGGCCCCTCCCGGCACCGTCCCCGCGGCCCCGGACATGCCTGTGGAGTCGCCCCCGCAATACCCGTCCTTCCCGGGTTCGGGGGCGGATCCGGCCCAGATACAGGAATTCCTGTCGGCCATGGCCCGCCTCTTCGGGCCTCAAGGTCCCTCTGGTGCACCTTCGGGCCCCGCGGGCCCGGATGGGGTTGCTCCGGCGTCGCCCGTGCCTCCAGCCTCGATCCCGGCTCCGGCCCCGGCCTCGATCCCGGCTCCGCAACCCCCCTCGACGCCGGTCGACCTAACGACGCCGATGTCTCCGGTGCCGTTCTCGACGCCGCCTGGGGCTCCGGGCGGCGTCGTCCCCCAGTTCCCTCCGGCTCCGGACATGGACCCGGACCGACGTCGCTCGACGCCGGTTCCGGCGCCGATGGGACCTTGGATCCCAAATGTCCCTCCTCCTCCTTATTTTGAACCAGAGGAGGACCAGGAGGACTGGGAGGGGTCTGATGACCCTCTGACACAACAGTGTCAGTACAATGAGGACTGGACAGAGGGTCTAGGGGATGCCAGTGGTCTGGATACTTCCCTGACACTGGCATGCTGTCTCCTCCCGTGGCTACGGAGGAGGGAGCCAATTTTCAACGGTGTTGCGTAGGGTGGCTGGGGCCTTACGTCTCCAACTCCCTACTGTGGCGGTCAAGACTAATATCTTGACAGAGGTGCTTCAGCCGGCAGCCTCCTCTACGGAGACTGTGCTGCCGTTTAACGATGCCCTCACTGACGTTCTTTTGGGCGCCTGGTCCAAGCCCAACACAGGGGCTCCTGTGGCTAGGAACGTATCCCGACGCCATCGCCCGGCTCCGAGCGACCCCCTGTTTCTCTCTGTCCACCCCACTCCTGAGAGCTTGGTTGTCCAAGCCTCCGCTTCCCAAACCGCCTTCCCTACCGCCCTCCGGATAGGGAATCCAAACGCCTGGATCAATTTGGGAAGAAGGGTTTTTCTTCCTCCAGTGCTGGCTTGCGGTCCATCAACACCGCTTGTCTTTTGGGCCGATATACCCACTCCTTGTGGGATTCGGTGGCGACTGTTTTGCCCCAGTGTTCTGAGGAGGTCCAGACACTGCTTTCCCGCGCCATTGCGGAAAGAAGGGATGCGGCCAAATACACGATACGATGTGGCCTTGATACCGCCGACTCGCTGGGCAGGTCTATTGCAACGACGGTGGCGCTGCGACGCCACGCCTGGCTGAGAACCACTGGTTTTTCAGGGGACGTCCAGAATACTCTCATGGACATGCCCTTTGATGGAGTCGGTCTTTTTGGGTCCAAAGCAGACCATGCGTTGGAGCGCTTTAAGGACTCACGGGCTACTGCCAAGTCGCTGGGCCTTTCTGCTACACGCCCTCCGCTGACTTCTGCTTTTCGCCCCTATTGTGGCCACGGAAGGGGCGCCCCGTCACGTCAGCAGCCCAGCCACCGGCCCACGCAGCAGGCGTCTTCGCGTGGCCGAGGACGTGGATTCCGCCGTGGCGGATCGGGCAACCAGCGTGCGGGTCAGGCCACCACCTCCAACCCGTCCCGCGGCCTCCAAGCCCTCCTAGTCCCTCCTTTCAGGTGCACAGCACGCCAGTAGGGGGCAGGGTCCGCCATCACCTTCCCCACTGGCGTACCATCACCTCGGACAGGTGGGTCTTGGACATTGTCCGAAGGGGCTACTCCCTCCCCTTCGAGACCACCCCCAGCCATGCCACCTCAATTCCACCGCATGTCAGGGGATCACTTGGTACTTCTGCAGAAGGAAGTCACGGCCCTCTTGACCAAGAGGGCCATCGAGCGTGTTCCGACCCCAGAAGTAGGGCGTGGTTGCTATTCCCACTACTTTCTGGTGCCCAAAAGGACAAGGAGGACATGCGTCCTATCTTGGACCTCCGGAACGTCAATCGCTTCCTCCGGAAGGAGAAGTTCAAGATGCTCACCCTAGCTCAGGTCTTGACTGCCCTCGACCCTGGAGACTGGTTGGTAGCGTTGGACTTGCAGGACGCATATTTCCACATCCCCGTCCTGCCGGCCCACCGGCGTTACCTTCGGTTCACGGTAGGCCCCGAGCATTTTCAGGTCACCGTGCTCCCCTTGGCCTTACCAGTGCCCCTCGGGTGTTCACGAAAGTGATGGCGGTGGTCGCAGCTCATCTGCGCCGGGCAGGGGTTTCAGTCTTCCCCTACCTCGACGACTGGCTGCTGAAGGCGGGCTCGCCCCAGGCAGTCGTCTCCCACCTCCAGACTACGGCCGAACTCCTGCACTCGCTGGGGTTCTCCATCAATGTGCCAAAGTCGCATCTGATTCCTTCTCCACAGCTCCTTTTCATCGGAGCAGTTCTGGACACGACGCAGTTTCGGGCCTATCCTCCCGAACGGCGAGTCCGGGATATTCAGGCTATGATTCCGATCTTTCAGCCTTTATCCTGGGTTTCGGTACAGATGACCCTGAGGCTGCTGGGCCTCATGGCCTCCTGCATCCTGCTGATCAATCATGCCAGATGGTATATGCGGGCTCTGCAGTGGGACCTGAAGTTCCAGTGGGCGCAGCACCAGGGCAACCTGTCCGATCACGTCCAGATCTCGGAGGGGACTGCAAAACAGTTGCAGTGGTGGCTCTCGAACCGGCAATGGGTCATGGGCAGATCCCTCTCCCTTCCCCAGCCAGAGCACACAGTTGTGACGGACGCGTCCCTTCTGGGATGGGGCGGTCACATGGGAGAGGCGGAGATCAGAGGCCTCTGGTCTCCGGCGGAGTCCCGGCTCCATATCAACCTTCTGGAGCTCCGGGCGATCCGACTTGCACTCAAGGCATTCCTTCCCTCTGTCAAAGGGAAGGTAGTGCAGGTGTTCACAGACAACACCACCGCCATGTGGTACTGCAACAAACAAGGCGGGGTGGGGTCGTGGACCCTTTGTCAGGAGGCTCTGCGCCTCTGGACATGGCTGGAACATCAGGGCATGTTCCTGATGGTTCAACACCTGGCAGGTTCCCTGAACGCCAGGGCGGGACGAACTCAGCCGCAGGTGCATGATGGATCACGAATGGCGTCTTCACTCGGAAGTGGCGCAAGGACTCTTTCTACAGTGGGGAGAGCCTTGGTTAGATCTATTCGCCACCGAAGAGAACGCGCAATGTCATCAGTTCTGCGCGTTGGAATTTCCCAAGGCGGCACTCGCTCGGCGACGCTTTTCGATCACGAGTGGAGTTGCGGTCTATTGTACGCCTTTCCGCCTATACCACTTCTACCCAGAGTGTTGAAGATTCGGCACGACCGGGCCCAAGTCATTCTTGTGGCTCCGGACTGGGCTCGAAGAGTTTGGTATCCCGAGCTACTCAATATGAGCGTAGATCCCCCGATCCGTCTGCCTCTTCGGGAGGATCTTCTGTCGCAGCAGCAGGGGACGGTCCTCCACCCGAACCTGTCCAGTCTACACCTGCTTGCGTGGAGATTGAGCGGCGGCAGTTGATTCCTTTCGACTTGCCTCCCGAAGTTTGTGATGTGATTCTGGCAGCCAGGCGTCCCTCCACTAAGGTGGTATACGCCTGCAGGTGGAACAAATTTGTGGCATGGTGCACAGCAAAGGCTGTGAATCCCCTTTCTGCCCCTCTTTCTGAGGTCCTTCTGTTCCTTCTTTCTCTGACCCAACAGGGTTCTGCCCTGGGTACCATCAAGGGTTATCTTTGTGCTATCTCGGCCTTCCTCAGGCTCCCTGATCAGCCCTCCCTTTTCAAGTCCCATGTTGTTAACAGGTTCTTAAAAGGCATTACTCACCTCTTCCCTCCTGTTCCGTTTGTGATGCCTCAGTGGGACTTGAACTTGGTTCTTACCTTTTTAATGTGCGCTCCCTTTGAGCTCTCTCCATAACTGTCCTCTTCGTCTTCTGACTCTGAAGACAGCCTTTCTGGTGGCCATCACCTCCGCTCGGTGGGTGGAGTGAGCTCCAGGCTCTATCTTGCAAACCTCCCTTTCTGTCTGTTCATCCAGACAAGGTTGTTCTTCGGACGCGTCCGTCCTTCTTGCCAAAGGTGGTTACTGCTTTCCACATTGGGCAGACCATCACTTTGCCCACCTTCTTTCCGCCTCCGCATCCTTCCAGAGAGGAAGAGAGGCTCCACCGTCTGGACTCCAAAACGTGCGCTCTCCTTCTATATCGACCGCACAAAACACTTCCGGGTGGATGACCAGCTCTTTGTTGGCTACGTGGGCGCCAAAAAGGTCGGGCGGTGCACAAGAGGACCATCTCCCGCTGGGTTACCTTGTGCATCAAGACCTGCTATTCTTTGGCTAAGAAGGAGCCTCCTGTTGGGCTGCGTGCCCATTCCACCAGGGCAACGGCTGCTACCACGGCCTTGGGCCAGCGGTGTTCCGCTGCCGGTTATCTGTCAGGCAGCTACGTGGGCCTCGCTGCACACGTTTACAAAGCATTACTGCCTTGACAGTCAGGTCCGGAGGGACGGCTTCTTTGGCCGTTCTGTCCTCCAGGACTTCCTTGTCTGATCTTTGTTCGCAGACCCACCACCGGGGTTGGTATTGCTGGGGTATCTATTCTAAGGTAAGGAATCTGTCACTAACGTGTCTCTTTCAGATGCACAAGTTACTAACTTGTGTAACGATATATCTGTAAGAGACAGTAGTTAGTGACAGATTCCTCACCGCCCACCCATCCTCCCCGTTCTGCGAACTGATTTCTAGGGTTAAGGACATCCCTTTCAGGGCCCTAGTATTTTTCAGACACCTATGTCAGCTTCTTGCATGGCTCTGCGTTCCTGGCGCGGAAAGTAGTGTACAGAACTGACGCCAGCACGCAGGGGCGGCGCCTAGGCACTGCCCGCGACGTCATCCCGGCGATCACGACGCCGACGACTAACGCGGAGCCGCACGACGCCGCCTACCGACGCGCAAGGGTACTGCTACGCAAAAACTTTCCGGATCCAGCCTGACGCCTGGGGATATTCTAAGGTAAGGAATCTGTCACTAACTACTGTCTCTTACAGATATATCGTTACACAAGTTAGTAACTTGTGCGTTTTGCACGGAATCGGTTTCTAAAGGTCTCCTCCTATCAACGCATGCACGCTGCGTAGGCGAGACCTAAAAAAATGAATGTGTCCTTGTGTAACGAAACTGGCGCTCATGCAAAGCGCTCTGATACCTGATATCTATGGGTCTAGTTCGGGCTATATAAAACTTTAAAAAAAATAGGTGGGCAATGACAAGGTCTCTGAAAAAAGGCGGTCTGCCATTCATTATCGTTACAAAGCCGCTCAAGCAATCTTTCCATTGATCTCTTAAAGGTTGGAAAGACATCCCAGTATGTTCAAGAATAGCTTTGTAAATCCATGTGATCAATCTACGTCCATTCCCTATAGCGTGCAGTGTTTGTAGGACAGTATGCGTCTGGGAGAGGGGGGTCCATACAATCCTTGTTCCACTGCATTCTGAGCGCATGTGTGATTTTGCCATATAATAAAAACTGTCCACCCCGTAGCCCCTATACCTCGATCAATGTCGGAAATTATGAAATGGCTCCATAGATCCCCTACAGTGTGGATACCTACTTCCGCCCAGTAAGTCAGTCACCTGGATGTAAGCGCTCCTGTTCTGGTAGGTAAGCCCTTCAGCGGAAGCAACTGCGTATATGGCAGCATGACTGTCTATATTAAAGAAAGTGCGTCCGTGTTAAAAACGTCTGGACCAGGGCAGGGAGGTCCCTTGAGGGTTTAGATCCCAGAAATAGAATTCTATATAAATCGCCGTTTTGAATCTACTCCCTTGTCATTGCGGACTCACTCAGTGATTCGCTATCCAGTAGGCCACCCATTGAAGGTGAGCCACAAAAAAGTAGCCAAGGAAGTGAGGAACTCCCAAACCTCCTCTGTCTCTGCTACCCCAAATGAGATTAACCAGCAAGGAGAACATTTGTTTAAAGTGCGTTTCTGATGAAATTAACAAAGTGAGATTTGCAAAATAATGCAAGAGACAGGTGCATTATCATTTTTGCTATTGTGACCCGGGCAGGGTTTGGACCTCAGTCTCACTATGAACTAGCAAGGCCTGATTTATTTGGAAAACTAATGGGGAGAGAGAGAGCAACATAGATGGGTAGGAAAAGAGATTGGGCAAGAGAGCAACAAGTGTGGGTGGAAAGGAGCACATAGGCAAGAGAGCCTGTGAAGGGGGCAGAAAACCACACTAGAGACACAGCTGGAAATAACATACTCTTGTGGAGTCCTTAAATAAAAGAAAAAAATTAGTGCCCGAAAGTAAGCAGTAGGAGGACACTAGTTATGAGTCCATGCTCCAGGGAAGGGACTAACGCAAGAGAAAGGAAAGCCCACAGAAGCTAATGAAAAGTAAGCAAATGACAGTGACTGACAAGTCACTCAGTGGTAAGCAGTGGGCCGATTCTAAGCCAGCTGTAAGCTAACAGTACATTCTGCAACAGACATCTGATGTGTGGTCTAGTAAGTGAGACCTAAAAAGCTGCTCAAGATCAACAAAGGATTCTGTATAGAAATGTACTCAAAAAGAATATTCTTTCAGCCTCAATCTAAAACTGAGCTCATTTACCTCATTCATCTCTAGAGAGCTCCTACAGGTATATGTGGACACTTCCCAGGTAATTGAGCAATACATTTAGAATAGTCCAAAACAGACAGCTGTAGTTAGCACACAAACATCCAATTTGCTGTTGTATTGATGTACAATAATAATAAATATTTAGTCTATTTTTGTATTTGATGGCATCGCTTTTGTGCCTTGGAAGAAGACCAAAATGAAGTATGGAATGGTCATATTTAAGAGGAAAAACCTTCAGATAAAGTCATAAATTGCAAGGGAGGAGAAATGTACTGAAAAACAACACAAATATTGACAAACGCCAGGAAGCTGCTTGGTTAATTATTATACAATTCACCATTGGAAGTATTCCTTGCATGTCACCCACACATTTGATGCCAAGTGGGGTCAGATACATTATATTATTTCTTCTATCTTGTTTATTCTTTATTATCATATTACTATATCATAAACAACCATTCTCTGCTGTCTCAAATTTACTAGGTTTCAACTCCGCTTAATGACACTGGTTTGACATCACTGCATTAGCTGTTGTTTCCTTAGTCTGTGCTTCCATTAGACTATATGATGTCGTTTGAGTCTTGTGCATCCCTACTTTGCCCATAGAAGCCTAAGTTATGTATGTGTTCTACTTACTGCTTTTTTATACAGTGCTATTCTGACCTCATTTTCCAGCCATCCTTTAAACTTTCGAGCCTCCAGTGAGCTTGTGTGCAATAATATTTGTTCATAGTTTTCAATGAGGCCATTCTTATTGCTCTATTTTTATGGTTACTTACCTTTCACACGTGTAATGTATTTAATGTATAATTTCCAAAAGTTTTCAAATTATCTGCCTGATTGTAGAAAGAGTGCAGAGATGCTAAAGATATCAAGTGTGGCAAAAACACAAGCAGTATGCGAGTCAGCTGACTGACTGTATACGTGATCTATGAATGTGGTATTTCTAAAGCACAAACGTAGCCAAAACGAAGGGATGGTTGTACAGAGTCAAAGGCAAGCATAAAGTCAACGAGTGATAGGAAAGGTAGTTGGTTTGAGGCAAGTTCATGCAGTTTTGATGTAGTATTCTTTAAAGAGCGGCATCTTAACTCTTTCCTAAATTGGAGCAGAGTTGTAGCTGTTCTGATGGATACCAGGGCGTTGTTCCAGATCTTGGGGGCACAGATGTAAAAGAACTGTTGTCTTGTCTTTTCTTTTGTACACTTATTAGTCTGATGTCTTATGGTGTTCTCGCTGCAGGTATGCCAAAAAACCACCAAAGATGGCAGGCATGTGTCTGCAAGATAAACAGGAGTTACTGGTCATAATGGCTTTCTTAGTGATGCTGCTGGTTTTGAAGATGTTGCAGGCCGGCGAGGGGATCCAATGGAGTGCCATCAGGATGGGAGTGATGTGATCATATTTCTTCAGGCCCAGGTTGAGATGTGCTGCAGCATGTAAGATGCCCATAAAGGGTGCCAGTGTGGCGTTTGGGCGACATGGAGCAGGGCATTACCACCATTCTAGATACAAGAGTACAAAGGCTTAAACCAGGTGGCCTTAGATTTTTTGCAGGTGAGTTTGATGTCCAAAGTAAATCCAACTGTCTTGGCATTCAGTGGGAGTTTGTGTTCAAAGCTGTCGAGGTTCATGTCATTGAGCTAGGTTTGTACTGTTTCTTGTTTGCTGTTCTTAGCAGATAACTGGAATTCTGCTATGGTTGGGTTGAGCTTCAGGTAGATGAGGAAATCCAAGTCTGGGTTAGGTGTAACCAATGTTTGAGGCATTGGATGTCGGAAGCAGAGGAGACTTTCAAATAGAGTTGTGTATAAATGGCATATTGACAGATGCTGTTATGTCTGAGTAGAAGAGCAAGTGTCCCCATGTAGAGGTTGAAGATGATGGGGGACAATATGGAACCCTGGGGGACATCACAGGTGATAGGGATGTTTTGGGACATGGAGGTGCTCATTCGAACAAACTGGTGGCGTTTGGAAAGGTAGGATGAAAACCAGTGAAGGACATTGTTGGTGAATCCCATTAGAGACTTCGGGGATAGTCCACTTTCGAGGCAGCTGAGAGGTCTAGCAATATCAGGAGGCAGGAGTCCTCTTCATCTGTGGTCAGGACTGTATTGTCTACACAGTAACTTTCTCCGTCTGCAGCATGATCTAATCGTGCAGGTTTGGTTAGTATTAATGTGTTCTAGGAGTTCAGTATAGACTGCTTTTTCAAAGACATTGCCGCTGAATGCTAGGTAAAGTGATGGGTCATAATTGGTGAGATCATCAGGGTCTAGTGTAAGTTTCTTTAGGAGTGGGAGGATCTGGCATTCTGTGAAAGCTTCTGGGGTGGTTCCTTGAGTAAGCGCTACCTGGACAGTTGTGAATAGGGGTGGGAGGGCATCCCCAGATTGCTTTGATGAAGGTCAAGGGTGAGGCATTTCCATAAGATATGGCTTTGAGGGAGTGGAGGATGTTGGTAAGATCTGCAAGAGATAAGGGTATGAAGGATGGTCGTTGTGGGATTCTAAGGGAAGGGTGGGCATAAGAGTTGAAGCACATTTGGTGCTGTCAACATGCTTTCGGACCTTCTGTATTTTTTCAATGAAGAGGAGGTTGATGTTAAAGGTCTTCTCTGTTGCATGAGGAAATAGGTAGGTTTGGTACGGGGTTTATGCAGTGTTTGATTGGCTTGAAAAGCATTCTGCTTCTTTTGGTGGTGTTGGTATAGTACTATGCTTTGCCTGATGTGATGTGCTGTCTGCGTTTTGTACGGACGGACTTCAGAATCCTGAGGTGAGCAGGAGTTGTTTTCTTCCATTTTGTTTCCTGTCTGCACATGGATCATTTATTGCCAGCAAGGCCTATAGAGTACCAGAGTGCTGAAGGTATTTCCTTGCACTTGCATGTTTCAGTTGGGGCGTGGATGTTCACGTGGTTTTCCAAAAAGTGTTGACGTTTTTATGGGTGTTTGGCATTGGACATGGTGTTGATAGGATGAGAGTTGAGTTCAAGCATTAGGTTGGCTTTGGAGAAATCTATGAAGGGTTTGAAGGTTGTCTTTTTTTGGGTGACCCTGATTTGTTGGTAGAATATTGAGTAGATGGGAGGAGTAGATCTTGTCTGTTTCACCTGAAACAGCCATGACTTGAGGTTCCTTCAGAAGGCCATGTGGAAGGGAGAGGTTGTGATGTTTAAGGAGGTTGCTCCAGGTCTTGGCTGCGAGGTATGAGAAGGAGCATCTGGTCTTCTTGATGCGAGGGAGGTGTGCTCCTGCCTGGGATGCAATTCAAAGGTCTATGGGGGGGTTGGTCGAAGTTGAGGCAGTGGTTGAGGTAAGCTGGACCGGTGTTGTGGAGAACTTTTTTAGGTGTCAGTGAGTAGTTTGTGCTTACATCTTTCTTGGACTGGGAGCCAGTGGCGGTTGTTGAGATGTGGTTATTTTGTGCGATGTTCAGGAGGAGTCTGGCAGCGGCGTTCTGGGTGGTTTGGAGTCGACATAGTATATGGGCTGGGATTCCAACGTGGATGGCATTTCCGTAATCAAGTCTACTTGTGATAAGAGCCTGGGAAACTGTTCGTCTGGTGTTCAGTGCTATCCACTTGAAAATCTTGCATAGCATTCGCAGGATGTGGAAGTATGAGCTGACGTTGTTCTGTCTGTTCATGGAGAGGTTGGTGTCCCGGATAATCCTGAGGTTCTTGCCATGGTTTAAGGGGTAGGTGGGGGCCAAGTTCAGAGGGCCACCAATCAATCAGGGATTTGTGGAGCGCGCTACTCACCTGTGAGGGTCTCAAGGCCCTAGGGGGGGGTGGGGGGGAGAGATGGCATGCAGCACCGAATCAGCCAAGGAGCCAGGTCTTGCGGCTCTTCCTGAAGGAGTGGGGGAACATCTGATGTTGGGCGGGAGCTCGTTCCAGGTCTTTGCAACGATGTAGGAGTAGGCTCTTCCGCCTGCTCTGGGGATGCGCAGCGTTTCGGCAAGGGCGAGGTCGGCGGAGCGGAGGTTTCTTCCTGGGTACGTGGAAGGAGACTTTCGTTGAGGTATTGGTGTCTGGCGTTGTGGAGGGATTTGTAAGCGTGAGTGAGTAGCTTGAAGGTTACTTTCTTCTCGACGGGGAGCCAGTGGAGGTCTCGTAGGTGCTGGGTGATGTGTTCATGTCATGGGATGCTGAGGACGAGTCTGGCAGCAGTGTTCTGGATGGTTTGGAGTATACAGAGCAGGGATTTGGTGATTCCGGCGTAGAGGGTGTTTCCATAGTCCAGTCTGCTTGTTGTGAGTGCGTGGGTGACGGTCTTTCTGGATTCGGGGGGGGGATCCACTTTAAGGTATTTCGAAGGATGCAGAGGGTGGTGATGCACGTTGAGGAGACTGCGTTTATCTGTCGGGTCATGGTGAGGGAGGAGTCGAGTATGATGCCGAGTTTTTGGGGGTGTGGGGATTGCCAAGGGCGGTGGGACACCAGGTGTTGTCCCAAGAGCGTCCCAGGGGGAGTGGTTGGTGCTGAAGATTAGTACTTCAGTTTTGTCTGTGTTGAGCTGGAGGCAGTTGTTTTTCATCTAAGCATTGACATTGCTCATGCAGTTGGCAAAGTTTGCTTTGGCGGTGCTGGTTGAGTCGGTAAGGGAGAGGACGAGCTGTGTGTCATCAGCATAGGATACTATGTTGATGCTATGGGGTCTGATGATGTCTGCAAGGGGAGTCATGTGGAAGTTGATGAGTGTTGGGCTGAGCGATGATTCTTGAGGGACTGCATAAGAGTTTCTTGGGTTCTGAGGTGTAGGGGGGGGAAGTCTAGCTTATTTAGTTCTGTCTGTAGGAAGGAAGATATCCACCTGAGAGCTGGTCTGCAGATACTCATGTGCTGAAGCTTTCTGATGAGCTACATGTGGGAGACCGTATCGAAAGCTGTGGAGAGGCCTAGGAGAATGAGTGTGCCGTTTCTCCTCGATCGAGGATACTTCTCATGTCTTTGGATGTCCTGCATCCTCTCTGCCTCCTCCAATGGTCTCTTTCTCATCTTTTGTTAGACCTGGTATTCCATAGAATAGGAAACAAACTGTTTTCATTGATAGGAATACAGTTATGCTCATTGATGTATGGTCATCCCTCACTTGCTTGACTGGTACTAGAATTACTGTGTTGTTTCCCTGTCTTACTCTGTCGACCCTTGCCCGTTTCTCAACATATTCAAGTCTCCCTGCACTACCGCCCATGAGGATGGCACAGGTAAAGATAAGACCATGGACAGGGGAAGAAGAAGGCTGAAGTACTGCTATCTCTTTGTAACCTGGCTCCTGTGTTCTCTTTCTTTCAGTGGAGCGAATGACAGCATTACGCTTCTGACAGTCTTGACTCTTGTGGCTTACTCAGACCCCTTCCCTTGCTGTGGAAGGTCCAACCTAAGCCAGGCCGCCCAACTAGTCCAGAGTGGTCCAGAATACTCTTTGCTTCTCTTCATCTTATCAACACCTTCCTCTGGTTTCACTGTCCTTCATGCTCCTCGCCATCATTCTCCTCGCTTCCACTCCCGGTTACCTTCTCACTTTATGTTGCATAACTTCAATAAATATCCCATGCTGCTCCTGCTGCACATCCAAATTCAGTGATCTACTTGCTGTGTCTGTGTACCTTCTTCTGTACTGCCTCCATGACTATAGGAAAAGCAGAGGAAGAATGTAGATACAAGCCACTAGAGCCTGTGAATGAGTCAGTGTCCTTTGGTAAGTCTGTATGGATGACAAAAGTCCTGTCACACTGATGTTTCCCCCTATTTTCTGGTCTGTGTTCCAAAATTCCTCAAAAACTGCATTTTACCTAGAAGAAACTGACATGCTGCTGTGTTCTCTCTTGAAATTCCAGGAGTACCCTGCACAGAACAGGCCATCTACATTGAAAAGTAAGTAAAATAAACACATTACCTAAAATGTAAACTAAACTCTTTGCCTAACGCTTAACTTAAAATGAACCACCAAAATAAATATTTTCTAACATACCTCCAAAGAAAGGGAACCATTACAAACAAGACTACATCATGGTCACCAAACACACCAACTTCAAAGATAACAAAGTCGACAAACAGACTGAAAACGTAAGTAAATATAATTAAATGTTGAATAATGCAAAACCCACAAGTGTTGAACACAAATTAACAACTAAACACCTCTAAAATGAACATAACGATTGTTGTAAATATAAAACTAAATTTCTCTTTTCAACCAACAAAAAAACACTGCCTGATTCACGTCCATTGACCATACCAAAGAACCAAAAGCTTCATGTGAGGACTGCAGACACACAAGTATAAAATGTAAACAGTGAAAATGCATTTAACACTGTTAACTGTAAATCACAAAAATTTTAAATATAAAGTAATAAATCAATAATTTTGCAGAGACAATGTCAGAAATAGCCACGTACATCACCTCCCAGAAAGGCAACAAGTTATCGCGCATGAGATATACAAACAGCGAGGAGAGCAGAAGCTCCGAAAAATATACATTGGGAATGTACTAAATACTTTCCTAATACTTGTTATGAGAGGGCAATTCGAAATTATGTTATAGTTTAATGTTGGAGAGCACAACCATCCCCTCAAACATAACAGAGGTAGAAGTAAGACCTGTTTTGCAAGACCTAAGAGAAGCAAGCACTAGCTCCAATGAACCCATGCAAGAATCTTAAAAACAGATCTGCTTCTCAAAGTTTCTAAACACACCACAAGGAAAAATTCCAGGAATCCCTAATTGAAAAATATTAATAGGAAGAACTAAAAAATAAGAGAATCCTATGCTGTCCCCAGATGATATCAAGATATAGACCGAGATGAAAATCTAACCACTATTCATCCTAAAAAACCCTTCCTTCTGTGCGACCAACATGATGCCAGAAGAATAATAAGATTAATAATAAGCTGCAAAAAATAAGCACGTCAGACTAAGCCATACCCAAATGTTGAAGAGGGCACATTTAAATTGTTCCCTCCCCCATTAACACAAATGTACACCATGCATGGTGAATATCATAACAGTAGCATACCCATTATTTATGCTCTGTTTCCCACCATGTGTAGTGCTACCTACTATTAAGCCAAATACAAATTAACAGTTAGTACCCCCAAAAACTTATAATTTGCCTTCACAAATCCATATAAGAATGCTGTTATTTCAATTAAAGCATTTCTAGACACCTCTAAAAATCTACACTTCGGGGCTGGTTATGAGTTTGGCGGTCTGGGGACTGCCCTGCCGTCGGGAACACCGCTGCAGAGTAGGCGATCCAACCGCCCGATTATGAACATGGCGGTCGGACCGCCACAAGGCCACTGCCATGATATGATTGCATGACATTATGTTTTGATCAAAATTGATGTTATAATTATAAACAGCATAGCTTGAATATTGAACTATGGATGATGTTTGATTTGGTAAACACCCATTACAACGAAAGTATTACAACGACTAACATTACCCCGCATTCCATCACAACGACTAACATTACCCCGCATTCCATCACAACGCAACTACCATTACTCCGCAATTCCATTACAACGCATGGCATTACAATGGATATGCATTTACCGCGCATGCTTTTACAACGAATTTCGTTGTAAAGGCATGAATGGTAAATGCATATGTATTTTACATGTAAGTATAAGGTAAGTATAGTGTTTGGGTTTTGGGATGTAGGGGTATATGTTTTGGGGTGCGAAGGTTAATTTTAGGGTTCAGGGTTTGTTTGGGTTTTCGGGTGCCCAGGGTAATGTTAGGGTGGGTTTGGGTTTTGGGGTGCAGGGGTAATTTTAGGGTTCAGGGTGGGTTTGGGTTTTGGGGTGACCAGGGTAATTTTAGGGTTCAAGGTTTGTTTGGGTTTTGGGGTGCAGGGGTATTTTTAGGGTTCAGGGTGGGTTTGGGTTTTGGGGTGCAGGTGTAATTTTAGGGTTCAGGGTGGGTTTGGGTTTTGTGTTGACCAGGGTAATTTTTAGGGTTCAGGGTTTGTTTTGGTTTTGGGGTGCAGGGGTATTTTTAGGGTTCAGGGTGGTTTGGGGTGCAGGTGTATTTTTAGGGTTCAGGGTGGGTTTAGGTTTTGAGGTGCAGGGGTAATTTGAGGGTTCAGGGTGGGTTTTGGGGTGACCAGGGTAATTTTAGGGTTCAGGGTGGGTTTGGGGGTGCAGGGGTATTCTTAGGGTTCAGGGTGGGTTTGGGGGTGCAGGTGTAATTTTAGTGTTCAGGGTGGGTTTTCGGGTGACCAGGTTAATTTTAGGGTTCAGGGTTTGTTTGGGGTGCAGGGGTATTTTTAGGGTTCAGGGTGGTTTTGGGGTGCAGGTGTAATTTTAGGGTTTAGGGTGGGTTTGGGTTTTGGGGTGCAGGGGTATTTTTAGGGTTCAGGGTGTGTTTGGGTTTTGGGGTGCAGGGGTAATTTTAGGGTTTAGGTTGGTTTTGGGGTGCAGGGTAATTTTAGGGTTCAGGATGGGTTTGTGTTTTGGGGTGCAGGTATAATTTTAGCTTTCATGGTGGTTTTGGGGAGCAGGGGTATTTTTAGGGTTCAGGGTGGGTTTAGGTTTTGGGGTGCAGGGGTAATTTTTGGGTTCAGGGTGGCTTTGGGTTTTGGGGTGACCAGGGTAATTTTAGGGTTCAGGGTGGTTTTGGGGTGACCAGGGTAATTTTAGAGTTCAGGGTTTGTTTGGGTTTTGGGGTGGTAAGGGTAAATGTAGAAATTTGGGGGTGTATAGTTATTGGGATACAAATGGTAGTTTGGGGGTTTTAGGAGGTATTTAAAAATAATGAAATTAATATATATATATATATACTTACCTTAACCACTTTTACAGAGTATATATGCTACCACGCATGCCTTTGCGTTGTAATGGCATGCGTGGTAAAGGCATATTCGTTGTAAAAGTATGCATTGTGATTGAAACACGTTGTAACAGCACTTGCGTTGTTACAAATGCGTGGTTATGGTATACGTGGTGTTGACATGCGGGGTAACATCATATATTCGTTTGATTTATGAAAAATCTTTTTTGAAGACATTTGTGTAAGCTGTATTTTAGATTCATGTTGTGAAATGGAAGGTCAAACTCTTATACCAGTGCACGCAGGCATTCAGGTACAGTTTTTCTTGATACACATTATTTCGATTATTCACGAGAGACTGGCAGCTCCCTGCTCCAGTGTAGCACAGAAAAAGTATGAAAAATAACCCCTTGAATTTTTTATTGAACAAGAAAAGATACGGAGTGTGCCACTCGTACTACTTTTTGTACAACGCTTTCCATGCCACATTAGGCCCAAGACGCCCTACCTTATATCAATTCCTAGAAGTCCTAAAAAAAGAACAAAGCTACTACTTTTTCACAAACCTAAAATATCCCACAGACCAAAGAAATGTACGACATGCTACGATGTAAAGTAAAACTCTTTATAAATAACAAAGGCCTCAACTACCTAGAAAGCATAGCGAGAACCCGCTTGCCTGCTGTTTCCTGCTCACCGGGGGGTGAAGCTTGTGCGCTGGAGATCCGCACCGCTGGGGAGACTACAGCTCCTGTCAACTCCTGCTCCTACTAAAGCGCATAAAAGTGCGCCACGGTCTAGCGGGAGATTGTACCCACTTGCCTGCTGTTTCCTGCTCACCAGGGGGTGAAGCTTGTGCGCTGGGGATCTGCACTGCTGGGGAGACAACAGCTCCCATCAACCCCTGCTCCTGCTAACATGCATAAAATTGCGGCGCGGTCCGCGTGCTGGGCCACGCCTGGGCAAAGCCCAGGCCAAGGGCGGGCCTGTCCATGCCCGTCGGAGCCCGGGCTGGGCCCCCCCTCTAATGCCTGAAATACCATTGTATAACGAACATCAGATTAAATTGGACAAAGGGAAGTTGTACCATGCGGGCTTTGAGGAGGTAACTATAACATCATTAGACTCTTTTTTTTTGGCAAAAGTGACCACTGTCATAGCAAAGGAGATTGCCCTCACGGAAAGGAGGCTTTCTCTGGGGCCTGTGGATAGTGAGAACGGACCCCAATTGATTTCTGTGACCAAGGCACAACTGCCGCCAATATCTGAGGTTGTTTCTAAAGCTTTCCCTTCTGATGTATCTGTGCTCCCATAGCTTACTCCGGGTCACACAACCCTTCCTGCTAATGATTCTGCTGGTGAAAGGAAAAGAGGTGCCTCATGAGACCTACCCACCCAATACTGCAATAAGAGCCAGAAAGGTTAAGCCCACCCAGATGATACCGAACAGCCAAGCTCAACCCTAGGGATCAGCGGCGACAATTTTGAACTGGGCCGAACTATATGATAAACTAACACTGCTATTTCAACCTATTCTGTCATGCCTAGATGCCATTAACCTTTCGGTCAAAGAGCTGTTCAGTAGTAAATTGTCTCCGAGAGAAGGGGGTTCTAGCATTAAATCCCAACTTACAGATAACGTAATCTCTGCCTCTAATGTTGGTTTACAAAATATGTGCCAAGGATCTCAAGGAAGTGCTGAACCAGTTAATGTTAGACAAGGGGCTCAAAATGTGTTGAACCCAAACCCAGTGGCAATAGGGTCCCTAGATAATAGCACAGATCATAGAATGCAGCAGGTGGAGTGCACGGATGATGAAGCTTCTGAGAGTGGATCAAATTGGCTTAGAATACACCGATTACAAATATCTATTCCCAAGAGGAAAAACAAGCCCCATTACTTGAATTTACCAGCAGCAGCATGCCCACTCATCATAACACTGGTAAATGTTTCCATTTTAAGAGCAAATCCACAAGACTTTATGGTCCAGCTGATGGCCAAAGCTTGGCACTGGTTAACGAAATTCGCCAAATCGGGTGGTTTTTTACAAGACCATTTGATTATGGCCAGAAGAATCCCCTGGGTAGGCCCTGCACCAAAAACCATAGAGAATGACTGCATTGTACTCCACTTTGATAATCCACGAGTTGCTAACTCAATTACCTGTTGCTCCCTCGTTAACCTCTCTGATATATACTGTCCCATTGGGTTTTTTCTACACCCCATCTTTTATTTGTAGACCTAATACCCAGGGGTTAGCAAACAAGGACAGTAGAAGTGCAAAATGGCCAATTCAGAGAAAAAATCCAAGTGTTCCTACCTCAAACAGGTTCTCCCTATTGGAGAACATGGATAGTTGTGACGGACTCATCCCCCCTAGTAAGATATCCTACCCTTTAAATAATGTGTAATGCAGAGGTCATAATGAAGTAAATACCTCAATAGGGGTAAATGTAGCAGAAACCACAGCATGGAGCACTGATATACCATTGAGTGAATTAGCTGTCAATTATGCAAGGGCAAACCTGCCCGCGGCAGGTGATGATGAGTATACACTCCTTTCATGGAATATAGCAGGTTACAACAATAAAAAGAATAACATAGAATGGCATAGAGAATTGTTAAACTCTGAAATCATATGTATTCCGGAATCATGTGGGTCCCGTTTACTTAAATGGCTATCGTTCTTTTCAAACCCCAGCATTTCCATCTAGAATGGGTAGAGCGAAAGGGGGGGATTCTAACACTCATAGCTAATACTATTACATTTGAAAAGGTGTTTTCCTGAATAATTCGCCCCACTTTCAGATCTTAGCGGCAAAAAGTGTCACAATAGGGAGGACTTAATGATAATAAACTATTATAATAACTTTGAAAACCCAGCATTAGTGGTAGAAGACTTAGGGAGAACGATGGAGGATCTGATAGATCACCATCGTAAGCCTTTACATATCATCTGGGTGGGTGGGTGATTTTAATATAAATGGTTGTATAAGCTGATCCCCGATTTTGTGGGGTAACAGATCACAATGGGGATCAAATCAGTCATTTTAACCATGCAACTTATGGAAATGCTTTAAACAACTTATTGAGGTCTTGACAGTTAGAAATCATAAATACAACAAATTTGTCCACGGGACAAATGTATCCTATGTTTTACCGGACAGGATTCTCCTTGACTATCTGTTATATAATTACCTCTGATAATTTTAGCAGTAATCACAAGAAGTTTAAGGCTAAGATGATGGAGCTTAGGGATCATGCTGTAATTTTATATACTTTCTCATGGAGAGCCCCTAAAAAACGTGGGTTAAATCTGCCCCAAAACCGATCCTTACTAGGAAAAATGGATATATCTTAAGATGGGAGAATGTTGAGGCAAATACTCTACTCACTGAGATTATAACCATCAACTACAAGGAGTTTTGCCTATGTTTAGACCCTCAAACTAAAGAATATCAGGTAATTGAGGCATTTGGAAAGATCTTAGCCAATATGAAACTCCAGTTAACTCGCCCAATGTCACGGAACAACCCCCCACCTAACCGGTGGTATGAGAAGAACTGCTCTTAAGCTTTAGCTAACCTCCGTAAAGGCTAAAAATGAAGCCCAGAAATAAAGACCTTATCAGAAATCTCAGGGCTAGATACAAAACAGCTAGAGAACAAAGGAAAAAGCAGTTACGAGTAGAGGCCTGGGAGAAGTTAAGGCAAGCCTCAAATAGTGATAGTAAAGCTTTCTGGAGAGTGGTTAATTCTCCCGTTTTTACAAGGGGAGGGCAAGCCATCTCTGGACCTTCATATAGATGAAGGAACATGGTTAACGTAATTTCAGAGTATATTCCAAAAGACGGACAATATTAATTCAGAGCTAGCAGACGCACCCCAATGTGATAGCTCTGCTTTGGTGTTTAAAATTGAAGAAATAGACCTTGCTCTCTCACAGTTATCTACTGTGAAATCCGCAGACCCAGATGGAGTCCCGCTGGATATTTTCCTCACCAATAAACCACTCCTGACTAGTTTTTAACGCAATATCCATAGTAGGCCCGTTGTTATCTTGGAAGCAATCTTTAATAATTCCAATCTACAAGAAGGGCGAGGGATCAAATCCAGCAGAGTATCGCCCTATTGCTTTAATAGATAGCACAGCCAAACTAATGGGCAGACTACTACTTAAGAGGATGGAGGAATGGGCGAGGGAAAATAATATCCTTGCTGAAGTACAATACGGCTTTAGGAAGGGTAGGGGGACGCTGGATCAGTGTCTTAATCTAGCCCTAGTAGCAGCCAAATACGCTATTGCAAAGAAAAGACAATCCTATATGGCTTTCATGGAATTCTCAGTGGCCTTCGATTGTGTGTTCCACAGTAAATTGTGGTCCATCATGGAAACTATGGGTGTGGACCCTGCAATAATTATATTTATAAGACAGCTATATCCAGAGGCAGGGGCGATGTACTGCTATAGGAAACAAGGGCAATGCACCAAACCCTTTAAAATTGAAAAAGGCGTTCGACAGGGTTGCGTGCTTTTTCCATTTTCACTATTTACCAACAAGCTAAATGAGGTTTTGACTGAAATTTTTTTAAGTTATCCCATTTGCTGCCTCGCTACCTTTGCCTATCAAGCTATATGCAGACGATGCGGTTCTGTTGGCCAGAACTCCGATGGTCCTGCAAACCTCCATAGGGACTTATTTGGCTGTTATGGCAGATCTGGATCTATATGTTAATAAATCAAAGTCCTTTGTTATGGCTGTGGGCGGCGATAATAAAAGAATAATTAGGTTCCAAATGTCGTGTTGTTCCTATAAACCTATATAGGATCTGCGCGTTTTAGACAACATACACTGTAGGATTGGTGTTCTGACTGATTCTAGACACCCCCACCGGGTATGTTAGCCTGTATGCCAGCTAGCTCACAGTGCCACTAGAAACCCCTCTTACCAAGGAGAGAATAGTTCTTGGCAACTATCGAACATGACAACCCTGGCCCCTCAGGATCGTGGAAACCGTGCGATATTTTTCGCTCAGTCACTAGTGCTCACTTTGTCTAAGAGACATACACAGAATAAACTGTGGGGACGTTTTTCAATCAACATTTATTGAACCAGCCTCATTCTAGTGTAAAATAGGTGTGCTGAAACAACCATTAGACAGAAACAGATATAAATGACTAGAAGCACTAACAGAGTGAAAGGATGGTAGATTTCTACCATTGTGCTAAAACAATGAATACAGGCAAGTATATAAAATACATGACAGTAGTAAATGCGTACTCCTACGATGCGACCCTAACTAGATGTACCTAAGTGTACCTAGCATGTATGTAGGTGTAAAGCCAAGAATCCCTCTAGGATAAAGTCAACCCCGTTAGTTACCTGAAGTGAGAGACTGTGGGACCCTGTCTTGGTATCGAGATGGAACCCCACGAGGGATGTCAAACCCCTGCGAACTGGAGTGTCTGCGTGCAGGAACCTCAGCGTCTTGCGTCAGCATGGAAGTCCTTTTCTCATCTGACTACCTCAGCAAGATATGGTGTATGTATACCCAAAATGGTACCCCCTGGGGATATACCTTGCTGTGTCATGTCGTACTAGGATGACGGAAGGAATGACCCTTATACATAGTTATTATGCAGGAGATGGGAGGCCTGTTTTTCTGCTGGGATTCCAAGAATCCTCATGCATAATGAATGAGGCTTAAGCTTTTCTGAGAAAACCCCATGTCCTCTTTAGGCATTACCGTAACTAGGTAAAAGGTCAGTACTAAGAACCGTTATGCAGTGTAATATCAGGGGAATGTAGGTGAAAGGTGCATTCATTACATGAGCTGATATTGGTGTACATACATGGAACATAACACCCGTTCCTCATCTGACTGGACGACATACTAAAAATTCTAATGTACGGCTAAATGTACGCAAACTGTTTAATAAGTCCATTAAAAAGAGTCCTTAAAAAAAAAAGACGTAAAAATGCTAAAAAGAAAAATATTGCATGTGATAGAAGTCTGTACTAAATTTGTTTGTATATATAGTCCGAACAATGAGTGACTGAAAGCCATGCAGTTTTTAGAAAAAGTGTCTTGTTTAAAATTCCAAATTTGGTTGTTTTTGAAAAAGCCGAATTTTCCCAGCACACGATGAGCCAAATGTTTGTGTCCTGGCTGGGAGACGCAACATCACTGTTGCCTGCAATCGCAGACGACGGTCCCTGCAACACCTCGCAGATCAGGTCAATCGAGCACAGATGTTCCTCCGTATTCACCGCAGCTGCTGGGGATGTATGAGTGTCATCCATGCCCTGAGTATTTGTTGAGGAGCTGGTATCCTTTCCGACAGGAGCTGAATCATCCTGTGGTGGATCTAAGAATGCAGTATCAAGGAAGGAGAATGGGGACCAGGAGCTGATTATGGTCCAGTGCCCGTGCTCCACTTTCAAGTCGTCAAACCAAGAAAAAGGGTCACTGTTCCGTCGGTGTGGGTGCTGAAAAGTCACCCTCTCACCAATGAAAGAAGAAAAAGGAAAGAGGAAGGCGTGAGAGGATAGACCTAGGTCTAGGACCCACTTGCAGGGGGAGAACAAGTCTTGTCTCATGTTGCCTCTACACACCCCGAAGGATATCATGCTTCATCATTGGGCGCTTGCTTCTCGCCGGGCCGCGCGCAATGTCCTACGGGTCCCCCGAAGGGTCACTTTAGCGGAGATCTTTTTAGAGAACAGCCGTTAGATGAGTGTGGGTGTGTGGAGTGGGTCCTATGTGCACAGTGAAAATGTGTGTGAACGATAAAAATGGCTAAAGGATACCAAAGGGAAAATATCTTTTATTGTGGTGGTCCCCTTGCCATACTAAAAAACCGAAAGGTTGTGTGTTACGCCTATGGGCAATGATGTACCCCTGGTAACTAAAAGGTCAGGTCGACATGTTTCGCGCCTAGACGGTCATAACGATCCTTGGTGCTTCCTCAGGACCAGCAATAAATAGTGAAGTGAAGTGTGCAAGTGATAGAGGGTTTCTAAATCTCAGTGTCGATGGAGCGGGCTTGTGCTGTGGAAAACTACAGCTCAGCTACAACTAATTAGTTGATCCGCTCCTGAAAGTGACCTAAAGCCACATGGAGAAATACTCCATGGGCTTGGGCGTAGGTAATCCCGTACCTTCACGGGAGTTTCTGGTTATCTGTTGCCTCTTAGCACCTACCCGACCTGGCGGATCAACTAATTAGTTGTAGCTGAGCTGTAGTTTTCCACAGCACGAGCCCGCTCCATCTACACTGAGATTTAGAATCCCTCTATCACTTGCACACTTCACTTCACTATTTATTGCTGGTCCTGAGGAAGCGCCAAGGATCATTATGACCGTCTAGGCGCGAAACATGTTGACCTGACCTTTTAGTTACCAGGGGTACATCATTGCCTATAGGCGTAACACACAACCTTTCGGTTTTTCAGTATGGCAAGGGGACCGCCACAATAAAAGATATTTTCCCTTTGGTATCCTTTAGCCATTTTTATCGTTCACACACACTTTCACTGTGCACATGGGACCCACTCCACACACCCGCACTCATCTAACGGCTGTTCTCTAAAAAGATCTCCGCTAAAGTGACCCTTCGGGTGACCCGTAGGGCATTGCAGCGCCGGCCCGACGAGGAGCAAACGCCCAATGATGAAGCATGACATCCTTCAGGGTGTGTGAGGGCAACATGAGACCAGACTTGTTCTCCCCCCTGCAAAGTGGGTCCTAGACCTAGGACGATCCTCTCACGCCTTCCTCTTTCCTTTTTCCTCTCTCATGGGTGAAAGGGTGACTATTCAGCACCCACACCGACGGAACAGTGACGCTTTTTCTTGGTTTGATGGCTCTAAGAATGCAGACATCAACATTGGAATACGCTGAGGACACTGCAGAACATGGGCCGTTATCCGGTCCAGTAAAGCATCAACGTCCGGTGGTGCAATTGTTGGAAGTGTTAGACAGAGATCCAACATGCATTCTTGTCCGCAGAACAGGCATCGGAGGACAGGCAGAATACAGTTGATCCAGACTGGTCTAAATGACAAGAACCAAGACTCGCTCAGTTCTCGAAGACGAGGTGTGCCCAGATGGATTACCATGTGATCACGGTATCGGCTCTCCAAGAGCGTTTTTTCCAGCTCCTTGGTGACTGGGACGTCTATTGCGTAGCAGAAAAATGACAATCAGGATACCTGCTATTAGAAACAGGATCAGCGAAAACCCTCCAAAAATGCTTCCGAATATGGAGTGTATGAAGTTGGGAATGACTCCGCGGATTGTCTGAAAGGTGCCTAATAGTCCAGAACCTATGGTCTTAAATTAGTAGACAATACCCGTCGTATCAGACATGTTAAAGATACCCTGTACCATTTCTGTGAAACAGAAAGGGCAGTTTGTTCGTACTAGTGCCTGTATCTCAGCTGAGGACCTTGCAACCTGGCGATCATAAGTTTCTCGGGCGGAGGTTAAGGGCACGGTTTGCTGTAGAAGCATGGCTTTCATTCGGCTCATAGTATCAAACCGTATAAAGGAAACATTCAATGAAGGCCATAACGGCACCTCCCTGACTGTATGGGTCGGTGGAAACAATACTTGCATACAGCAAGCAACCCTGGAGCTTACAGTGACAAGATATGCAATGCCCAGGAGCATCCCACAACAACCTTGATCATTCAGCATCAAGTAACTCCCATTCGAAAGCAACTGGAACACCGGATTAATCACGGCAGCTGGGGATCCTTTCAAGTGACAAGATAAGTTAGCAACTGAACCATTACAGGCCCCGTGAAGCATGATATCCTGGCATATGAAAGATCCACTTAAGGAATTCTCGCAGTTGATTCCACTGAGGAACACTTCCATGTCCCCATTCCTACATCGAAATCTGTATGGTAATTCCCAGGATTCCTTGATGAATTCCCTACCCATCGTTTCATATCTGACCGCCTGTTGTTGTTCTAGGCAAAACTGAACCAGGAAAGTTGTGAACGGTAGTGTTATATGGCCATGGATTAACCATTCTGTGGATGGTGACTCTGCCACAGTCAAAGGTAATTTGTCCAGTTTTTCAATATGCAGCATTGTATATTTTACTCCCCTTTGTGCCATTGTTATCTGTTTTTCAATTAGATTATATGCAGAAAAGAGTGACGTACTGTTGATAAACCGCCAAGGCACATAACCAGCGTGCAATGATTGCAGCGTCCAGCTCAATACCATAATAGAACGTAGTTGTGATTGTCCATGCTGTAGTATGGACAAGTCTTGCTCTAGTATATCTATAGCAGAAGATACAATGTTGCCCAGTGAATAAATCCTGGATGTTAATGTAGTCATACCATTGTCAACTACAGCTAACGCCTTTTCTAGGTTAATTTGATCTATTTCACGAAGTCTCTCCGCAGCTTCTTGTTGAGAGATTTTCCAGATTTCATTATAGACAGCGTAATAGAAATGTTTTTTGACGTGGATTTCTGGGACCTAATAAAAAATCCCTTAGATCCACCTCATCTGAGAGTAAGGATAAGTGCTGTTTCACCTGGAACAGTGTTGAGGTTTTTAGCCAATGAAGGCACAACTTCCCAACACTGTATGATGTCACTACCCCTGGATGTTCTCTTTGCACATAGCATTGGTCTGGCCTATGGATACTAAACACTTCGGTTGCACCCTTGAATTTTGATTGACATCTGTTTGTGTCTGTGGGCCAAACTAACCATCCCTTCCAACTGGGGTCTGAAGTATTGTACTGCATGATGTCATCTATTGTATCCCCTCCACGTGATGTAAAATTGATGTGCGAAGGTGTGGGAAACCATGGTGTGTTCAAATCCTTGTTCTTGGCTAGTCAAAGACAGGAAGTCTGTTGCACAGTTTCATTCAGAAATATTATCTGCTGTGGAATGAGGCACGCTCTAAAAAGTGCTTCTGTTCCCTGAACTTGCCATTCTTTAGAACCCCAGACTGATTTTGTGTCTATAGTATCCTTCCATAAGTCGAAACCCTGTTCAGACAGTTGGGAAATAAAGAACGCAGAATATATTTGTTTGGTGTTAGTCAGCATATTTTTCTGTGCAGGTGTAGGTGCAACCTTATAGTAATATGAGGTTGGGTCAGAAGTGTGAAACCCTGAAAAATATGAGAATTTCTGTGCAAACATTTTCGAACTACCTTTTGGTGGTGTCGGGCAATGTTTCCATTGGTGGTATGTGAAAACATTACGTGGGATACTGGATTTGTGTAAAAGTGATGACCATAATGATGGTAACAGTACATGCTATTAAAGTCAGATGTGTCCTCTAACATTTCATTGTTTGAGAATGCAGCAGATTGTTCCAAATCAGACAACATATTATTTACAGTTTCAAAATCCCAATCATCAGAAAATGTACTGGAGGTAATGATATCATTTAGAGAAATTTTAAATAAATGTGGAACCTTCAAAAGTTCAGTGGGACCAAATACATCATAATAAACGTTGTCCCAAACTATACCATCAGGAATTGGAACAGTTGTAATGTTCACAGAAAACAAGTCTCTTTGTTCACGATGAGATGATGTTTGAGGTTTCAGGACCAAGTTCACATTTGATACTGCAGAGCGTTCTGGGAGATATTTTCCATTCAATGAGTAAGCAAAAGACAGTCACTAGGCCATTCCAGAACAGAAAAAACAATATTCCAGATATTATCCAGAGCTGGAGCCAAGGTGAAACTAAGTAAGTCTTTTTCAGAAAAGTGTAAAAATCATGAATCTGTTGCTTACAGGAAACTGGAGCTGGCATAGTCTCAGGTTCACTGGGATCAAGAGAGAAGGTATCAAAATCGATGAAGTAGCCAGATGCAGTTCGATCAATCTTTGGTAGCTCGGCAGGTTGTGTAGAACCAGCAGGTGTCTCTTGTTGAGGCATATTGATGTAGACATTGGTGTTTGGCCGAGTTGAAATTTGTCTTTCATTTGTTGTTTAAAGTTCTCTTTCCAGAGGAACAAGTTCCATGTCATTGTTGGAAATTCCATCATTTCGTGTTGGTGACTCTTCGAATGTTATGAGTCTTTCTGTCTGAACTTCCTGTATGGTAGCGAGAGCAGAGCGTCGGCTACCCAGGAGCCCACGAGGCCTACTATTCAGTTTCTGCCACATAGTGTGGTTTGATCAGATCAATGGAGACGAATTTCTTTTCTTTTTAGCCGGCAAGAGGCGGAAGAAGTACTGTTCTTGTTCCTTCGACAGCCAGGACAGGTACAGGCTTTCTGTATGATGGCCCAAATTCTTTCTTGTCCTCGATCTTTTCTCTCACCAGATCCCCGACTTTAGGGGTACAGACAGGTCTTGCCGTGACTGAATTGACTTCCCCAGTGGCAGTGGGTTTTACTTGCACGTTGCTTAGTAGTGCCCGGGATTCATTTAGATCCTGTAAAACAGCCAAACGTTTATTGATATCAAATGGTTTTTCATCAGCCACTATGCTTTCAGAATCGAGATCAGGTACCCACATTCTCGTCCCAAATAGGACCTCGTAAGGAGTGACACCCCCTAGAGAACTTCTTGGCATATTTTTGAGGGCTCGTTGTACCTCATATAAGTGATTGACCCAACTACCACCCGAACCTAATACTCTTGCTGTTAAATATTGCTTTAAGTCTTGGTTTTTTCTCTCCACGACCGGATTTCCCTCGGGATGGTATGGAGAGGAGTGCCGCAATACTACACCCAAATCTTCCATGGCTTCCTTGTAAGCCCTAGAGCTAAACGCGGGGCAACAGTCAGAATGTAATGTGCCAACTGCATATGTCCCTATAAAGACTCGCAAATCTTTTACAACAGTTCGAGAGTCAGCCGAGCGCTGAGGCCATACCCATAGGAATCTTGAGCATGAATCCACTGCCACCAAGATATACTTGTAAGCCCCATCTGAGTGTAAGGGGCAGCAGTGGTCCAAATAGACACACGCGAGTGGTCTGTCTGATATTAGTAAAGGTGTCTGTGCTGGACGCGCCACAGTGGAACCCTTCAGCTGCTGGCAGATGTCACATTTTAAGGCAAAATTCTTCGTCTGTTTTGTTAAACCAGGCCACCAAGAGCGTTGTTTCAGTAAGGAAACTGTCGCGGTAACTCCTGCGTGTGCAGAACCTAGACGCTCGTGTGCAGCTAGTATTAAGCCTAATCTGCGATCCATGTTTGGTATTACTCTATCCCCCACTCCTGGAATTTGAGCATACGGAATGTTATTTGCATCTAACTTGTATGTTTCTTTTGCATTTCAGGAGGAGCAAGGAATAGCATTATAAAATACGACAATAAAATTTCCTGTAAAAGAAAACGTCCCGCTTCCTGCAAAAGAGAAAAGATAAACACACAATACTGAAAACAAACGAGGCAACCTGAAAACAAAACTGCTGCATAACCAACTATTGAAACCCTGCTTTTAGGGGACGGTGGGTGGGAGAAAATTAACGCGAGCCTCCTAGCGAGGCCCGAAAGGGATGCCTGTGCCGGCTGTGGGAGCGGTGTGCCAAGAGACAGCCTTCGCCGCTCCCCCTGCCTTTTATTGCCCCAGTAGCCGGTTCTAACCGGCCACTGGCGTTTGCTCGACGAGCGCCCCGGAAGTGATTATAATCACTTCCGGGGCGCAAACCCGTAATCCAATCACCGGTGGGGACGCGCCCGCCGCGTCTCTGCCGTGCGCGACGGGCACGCCCTGACGTCATCGGGGGCCGGCACGACCGCCATACATGCGGCGTGGCCGATGCCGGCCCCTGCCTTACTAGGAGTATTTGAGTGGAAAACCTTTCGGTAAGGCTGGGCTGTTTTTGCGTGTATCTGTCCGTCTATTCTCGTTTTCGAATGAGAGATTGCAGCTACGGAAGCAGTACGTACTGCCCCTTTTGCGGCTTCATCGGCCAATGAATTCCCTTCAACGTGAACGCCATCACCTGGATGACTCAGCGTGTGTATCACGTGAGCTCTTGGTAGTTCGTTTTTCAACTCAGCTACCTGTTCCCATAGCATTTTATGCTTAATTGTGCCACCTTTTGAGTCTTTAAACCCATTTTGACCCCAGTAGTGAAGATATTCGTTGTATGACTGGACACAATAAAAAGAATCGCACATGATCAGTGTGGGGAATTCTTGATCCATATTTATTAGTGCCAGCAATAGAGCTTTTAGTTCTGCCAGCTGAGCCGTGCAGTCTCCCAGAGACTCTGTCTTCGCATCGCTAGGATGGAACTTACCATTCTGCATACGACCCTTCACAATCGCACATGCGGCACAGTATTGCTGTTTACTTCCTATGGTCGGCTGAGCAGATCCGTCAGTGTAAATAATGTATTCATACTGATCTAGAGGCATTATTTCATTTGGGAGAGGATATTCTTGTTCATATTGCAGGAATGCTTGTGTTTTTAGCCTTGGGTCATATCTGTATTCTACATCCGTTGCAGTGAGAGAATTAGCCCATTGTATCCATTTGGGATTGAAGGCTTTAGCATTAGGAACGCTTGCCTTTGTAGCAGCCTCTAAGGCTGGTACCGGAGTTATGACAATTATTCGTTTCCCCTGAGCCAGTGCTCTTTCTCTTATTACAGAGGTATGCACTGCTGTCAGTATTTTTTCTGTAGAAGCGAAACGCATTTCAGTGTTTGTGTACAAATGTGATTTGTATGCTATGGGTACCGTTTCTCCATCAATGAAGGTTAAGTAAGTGTACCCAGATTGACCCGCTATAATGCGGATCACTAGATTGCGTACATTTACACGTGTCTGCAAGTGGTTTGAAGCTATCATGTCAGCTAGTAGGGAACAAAGGATATCTGTGTGTTCCTGTGTCCATTGCCTAACTGAGAAATCAGGTCTTATTAAGTCGTAGAAAGGTTTTACTCTTTCTGCGTAATCTAAAATGTATGATCTGTCAAAATTTAAAAATCCCAATATGGATTGTAAGTTTTTCAGCGATTTGGGAGGTTGGAGTAGCGCACACTTTTCAAAAAAGGTAGCTGCTAGGCTTTTTCCTTCACTCGATAACTCGTATCCTAAAAATAGGACATTGAGGTGGGCTATTTTAGATTTTTTATAGTTGAATTTGTAGCCATCAGAGGCGAACCCCAAAATTATGGTGCTCACCCTGGTCTAGTGATCCTGTAAAGCATCATCCATCAGATAAATATCATCTACATAGGACAATGCTTCCTCATCCAAATTTTGAAGTAACTCTGTTACCGTTGCGGAAAACAACCCGGGGCTATTCTTATACCCTTGGGAGAGTCTACAAAATTGACGCTGAGAACCTAGTGTGGAAAATACCTACTTTCAGGTGCTATATTTTGGCAGAAGAGTCCATTTGAGATATCTAGTGTTGTTTTGTATTTTTTCCGCACAATGTTATTCATTAATGCGGCGCTGTGCATTCTGTACTGCAAATGTTTTTGTGCATGTGTTCAGATGTCTGTAGTCTAAAACTAGACGGTATGAATTATCAGGTTTCATTACGGGAAACAAGAGATAATTCATGGAGGAGGTGCAAGTTTCTATTACACCCTGGTATTCAAGTTGATCTAAGATCTCCCTGGCCTGTTTTTTTGCTTCTTGTTTTATTGGGTACTGTCTCTGTGGAGTTGGAGTAGTTTTTACTGGGATTACATGGTGTAGTGACTCAGCGTCCCACCCAACATGGTTGCGATATAGTGCAGGAGCAAGGGATACCGCCCACTCCTGCGCTTATGTGTGTTTTAAGTAAATTGGAACGTGGTCAGAAAAAGCTGGTAAAATTACCGTTTCTCCTTTTGGGCAATCCATAAAAATTACAGGCGGCCAATCTTGTTCAGCTCAAAGTATGTCATAGCCACGAGTCAAGTTCTCCCAAAAGAGACCTTTAACTTTTCTGGGTTTGTCCCCCTCCATTTGGAGTGTTATCTCATGTAACCTATGTGGGACACTTACCCTCGTATCAGGTGTTTCCACTGTGATGTGCTCATTCAACTCCGCTGTCACCAGAAATTCCATCAGGTTCTGGCGAGCTATTGTTACTTCTGCTGCGCTGTCTAGCATCGTCAGAGCTCATTCCCCGTTCAGAAGTTGAGTTCTTAGAATTCTGGGCATGTTCAAGTTTATTTTATTTGCATAGTTACTTAAAACCATTGCTACACAATATCTCATAAAATTTCCATTATAAATTGCAATTTTAAAAATAAGGTAAAAAAGGAATTTGCTAAAAAATCAGTTAAAATCAATTCAAGCCAGTATACAAGACATTATAATTAGTTCATTAACTTAGCAGCTTTTGACTTTTACCAGTTTGGCAGTAATATTGTTCTGTCCAAAGATGGTGCTGAGATCTGCCTGTCGCTATTGTGGCATTTTCTTCTCCACCTGTCTCAAAATTTTACCAGGCAACAGTTCAGCTGCGTGTCCTCAGGTGCATAGAGTGGCTTTAAAAGCTGCTTCAATCAATCGTGTGTTTTAAGTAAATTGGAACGTGGTCAGAAAAAGCTGGTTCCGTTCTTGTCAGTTCTTTACAGATGCAGAGAAGGTGCAGCATGTCTTCCTGCGCCGTGCCGCACAAGCGGCAGGTGGATTCGAATTGGTTTTTCAGCCAGTGCGGAAAGTGCTTTGTGCATGGTAGCAGGCCAAGTCAGTGCTTTAGGAATTGGATTTTAGTGGATCTGGCAAACCCCAAAGCTAGGTATTTTTGGGCAGCGGGGGAGGAGTAGGTGCTCAAAGACGTCCAGCCATGCGACCTCTTGGATAGGGCTGCCTTGTCCTCAGTCCAGGATAGACGCTTTACTGTTTTCTTTGCAATTTGTTTGAAAAGACAGTGACTGATAGGTGTTTCCCAGAGTTCGATGAGACCCAGGGTGGTCAGGCATGTTAGTAGATATTTTCCGGCAGGTGATGATTTTTTATGTTGTAGTTCTAGCCACAAGTACCAATTTAAAGTTACTGGTTTTGATTTTCATACTTTGTCCCAAAAGATGACTGTCGCGCTTTGTCTTGCAAGGGTCTGTTTCTGGACACCAAACTTGAGCCTGATCTGTGCTGGAGAGACTCTTATTGGTAGGCCAAAAATTATTCTGTACACTTTTGCAACCACACCATCTAGGAGCTTAGAGTCCCTGCCCCTCTGTGCCTCGCTCCCATAAGTTATTGTGGGTAGGAGTTGTGCCCGTATTACTTCGGCAAGTGGGGCAAGTGAGGGGCCGTTCAGCTTGGAGTTAAGATTTCTTATCGAGACTGCCAGGGCTGTTCCATTCCTTTTGATAGAGTCCCTTTGGGCTGTGAAATGCCCGCCTTTATCGATGATCACTCCTAAATATTTATACTCTATTGCTGGGTCTATGCGGGTCTGACCCCAAAACCAGACGAATGTTTTCTTAAAATTCTTTTTAATTGTCATGGTTTTGGTTTTCTCCAAGTTGATATTCAGGTTGTTTGCCTCGGAGAAGTCGAATGTGGTATTAAGAAGATGCTGTAAACCCACCTTCGTTTGACTAATTAAAACTAGGTTATCTGCATAAAGTAGGCATGGTAGTACTAGGTTCCCTAACCTTGGAGAGTGAGAATTGCTGGCATTTAATAACGGGATAAGGTCTGCAAGAAACAGGTTAAATAGAGTCGGGGCCAGCACACAGCCTTGCTTGAGACCTTTCGTTGTTGGTATCCGTCTTGATAGAGTTGACCCGTCCCCCAGTTTGACTTGAACCCAGGTCTCGTGTGCAGATTGATTAGCAGATTGAGCAATGCCTGGGATATTCCCCAGCTGGCCAGTTTTGTCCAAAGTCTGCTACGGTTTACATGATCAAAAGCAGCCCGGTAGTCAATGAAGCACAAATATAATGGCATTTTAGTAGACTCAGCCTTGTTGATAAGCAGGGCCATGGTTGTTATATTTGTTACCGTTCCAACAGATCTGGAGAAGCCAGTCTGATTCAGAGGGATAATCGAGTTGTCTTCGGCCCATTGTTGTAATTTGTCCAGAAGTGTACCCGCAAACATTTTTGCCTCGTTTTCCAAAAGAGCAACTAAGGGATCATTCTTTGGCAGAGTCTTGTCTCCTGACTTAAAAATTGGCGAGATTATCGAAGCCCGCCAGGACGGAGGAAGTAGGCCTGTTTGCCTTATTTCGGTGAAAAGAGGGCTGAGTGCTTTTGCCCAGTAATCTGCGTCTTGTTTGTAGAGCACAGGCGGTATTCCATTGGGGCCCGGTGCCCCTTCTCGTCTTCCCTTCTTTATATGGCGTTTAATTACTTCCAGGTGATCTCTTGGGAGTGTAACTCCCTGCAATTCTCCTTCGTCCCCTTCTTGTGCTGTTGCATTTTAGTCGCTGGGTTGGTACATGATAGTGGTAGACCTAAGAACTGTCTCTGTCCTAGTTCCTGTATCTGATGAGATTTCTTCTTGACTGAAATGATTTCCAAGGTAGGTTGCCCAGTCCTCCTCGGATATGTTAGAAGACAGTCCCTCGTGTGTGGTGCGAATAAATCGGTTTATTGTCTCCCAAAACCTTGCACTGTCATTCCGCTTAGTATCAGCATGCAATTTCGCCCATAAAGAATCCTCAGAGTCTCTCCTGGCCTCCCATAATACTTGCTTCAGCTGAGTTTTCTGCTGTCGTAATGCTGCTAGTTTTGTGGTATCGGATTGGTTTCCGCCGCAGCTGCCGCAGTGTGTGATTAATTGTATTTTTTATAGATCTTATCTTATTCTTTTGCATCTTAGTGAAGTTGGATTTACCACTATAACTCTGCTGTGCCCTTGATTTGATTGGGACGGCAAAGGATTTTTCCAACGCGTTCGTGTAGTTCACCCATTTCTCTGTTTCGTTGCCCCCTTCCCGTATTTTGAATAAAAGTGTTGCAGTTTGTTGGAAGTTCCCTTGCGTTGCTTGCCCAAATTTTATTTTCCTGTAATTGATTGTAGCAGTCGTTCCTGGTTGACCAATCCATTTCGAAAGCTTTGGCATGTTTGTGCACAGTGTGAGCTCCTGGGGCCGGTGATCACTGTCAGCTTTGTCGCCCATGCTAAAAGTGAAAATTTCGTTAAAAAGGGTTAGGGACACAAAGGTGTAGTCCAGCGTTGAATTTTTGGTTGATGAGAAGTGAGTGAATGCCGGGGCGGTATCGCCTGTATTTCTGCCATTCGCAGCTCTGAGATTGAGGTGTTCAAGTTCTTCTATGAGGCGCTGGCTAGTTTTTGTGGGTAGTTCTGATGAACTCTTACCCTGTGGCGGGATGTTTCATAACCGATTGTGTATAGTTACTTCTTCCGCCGTCGATGAGCCAATTAGGTGTAAGTTAAAATCCCCTGTGAGTATCATGTCTGGTGTATTGACCTCACTCATGCATAGCTCTACAAAATTAGTCAATTGTTTTGCATCCTTGATTTTCCTATTCGGATGTATGTAAGTATTTATTATTACAATGTCCTTGTGCCCGTTCCCAGGTATCCCACTTGAAGTAGATATTTTTATAGCGATGGATTCCGGTGTTGTTAAGCCAACTGGGTGAGCTGAGGTTGTGCATGTATTGTTCACATAGATTGCCAGGCCTTCCTGCAAGTGTCCGTATCTTGCCCCTTTGAGTGCTGGTGCAAAGAAATGTAAATATCCTTGAAAGTGTGGTGGATCAGTCAGCCAAGTCTCCTGTAATGCAATGATATGGAATGACCTTTGATAATTGATGAAATCCTGGTCTGTCATCTTACTGTTCCGCCCCTTGATGTTCCATGAACATATCAGCAGAAGGTTGGTTTCACCTGCTGGTGAATATTGCCTGCTGTTCTGTCAATTATTCCTTGTTTGATTGATAATCGTCCTCGTGGGCCATCTTAGATTCTCAGGGCAAGTTACTTGTTGTGTAGGATCTGTGATATTTGTCCGTGTTTCCCGTGACTGCCTCTTGGCAGGCGGCGAGCACCCTCTTGCCCCTCTCAGTACTGACCTTGAGGTGTTGTTCTGGGCTGTTGATGTTCTATCTGCATGCAGCTGAACTAGCGGAGCAGGATAGCCAGGTGTACTGATGGGTTTTATCTCTATGCCCCAGTCTTTGAAGATCGGACTTTCCCAGCAGTATTTTTTGTGCGATACTTGCCTGTCTCCAGGTGGTCCGTGTGACCTCACCCCCTGGGGGTCACCATGGTTAACAAACTCTACTGAGTCCAAGTCTGTACTGGTTACCTCCGATAATGATGGTATATGTGACAGTAGGTGGAGAATATTCCCTCGATTTAGTATGTCGTCTGCCCCTCTTGATCTATATACTGATATAAACTCCAGTGTTTTCCCGTTCCTATTGGGGTTATCCACTTGGTTGGCTAATTGATGACTGTTAATGGGCTGGTAGTTATTGGTTCCTGGTTTGACTGATGTTAATAATCCTTCAGTCCTGCTCTGGTCGCTATGGGTTTTATTTGCAGCTAGCCCAGAGCAGGTGCTCCATGTCTTCCGCAGAGGCGGCCCTAGTGCTTAAACAGCCATATTTTAAATCTATAATGTTTACTGATCGCTCGTCCCCTGTGGTAGCGGAAACTGTGTTGGACGGGCATTGGAGGTCCCTTTCTGATTGATATTTGGGTTGGGTAGTAGAGATGTCCCAGGCAGTCTGGGGAAACTTAGCACCTTTGTCGGCAGGTAATGCTGTTGGAGTGGGAGGGTGGCAATGTGATGTGATTGCTTCCGCCTTCATGCTGCCTGGCAGTTGTTGACGTGCACCTGCCTCCCTTCCCAGTTTGTTGTATTTGGGGGAGTGATTTTCTTCGTCTTCAGCCTGCGCTAATTGCCATGAAGAACCTTTGGTGGTAGGTTGTTGGTTGGCATTGGGGGCCGCTCCTTTTTCGACATACATAGGAGTTGTGTGACTTGTGCCCATTTCTGCTGGAGATGGTTGATTTGGGAGATCGGACGTTTCGGGCGGTGTCAATCTGAAGAGGCGGGCAAAATCTTCCTTTTTAGAGATGAGCTTTTGATTCCGGCACTTTCTCCTTCGGGCACTTCGTTGTTTATCATTCAGATTGTCGTTTGGTATTGTTCCTTGGTCAGCCGACTCTGACACTGACCTCCGGGTGGGTTCGGTTGCTGGTACCTGAGTCTTATTGCGTCCGTCATTTTTGGCTTTGCCTCTTATTGATGGTTTTAGGGTGGGAGGCCTATGAGCCAAACTTTCCGCACCATGTGCATTTGTTCCGGTTTGATCCTCAATTGCTGGAATTCCTTTTGGCTTGAGGTCGGTGGAATTCCATGCAGAGTCTTTTATTTGTGCACACAAGTTGCTCAGTATTGAGGGGAGGGAGGCTAGTTTGTCAACTACTGGGCCACACTCGCAGTTCCCTGTCTTGTAGTTTTCCATGGGAGTTCTGGAAGAGAGTGTTTAAAGTTCCAAGTTTCCCATCAATTGCCACTACGAACACTGCCAGCGTATTTAGTATGGTCAACTGAGTATCCATTTTGTCTGATTGATACTGGAGGGCTTCTACCAGGAGTTGCACTGTTTTGAGTTAACTGGCACAGGCACTTTCTGATGCCAATTTTTGCTGGTGCTCTGTTGGATTTTCCAAATCAGACCTTGGAGATAGGGCTTCCAATCCCCGGTTCCTGTCCGACTCCTTGTGCTTCAGTGTGGAGAGATTTTGAGAGTCCGTCATAAGCTTCACTGGTGTTTGCTGTGTGTGAGTTATCAATAGTTCCTCCCATTCCCCAGCATCAATGTTGGAGAACTGCTCTGAGTTTTCATTCTCTTGTCCAAGTACTGGTTCTGTCCTAGGTGGCGTAGATGTTAGCGGCAAACGAGAATCAGGCGTTAGGGTCAGTTTGGGCTTTGCTTCATTGGTGACAAGAGGTGATGCGCCTAGCTCTATTATAGACAAGTCCTTGTCTGTAGTGCAGTTGTTCATCGTTTTCCCATTTCGACCCCCCTCATTCTGTAGCTCTGTGTGTCCACTTCCAACTCGTCCAGGAGGCTTTGCCAGCTTCATTATTGTTTCTAATTCATTGGGTGTTTTTGCTTTTATTGTTCCCACTTCAGCGAGACACTGGGGGCCTTGTAACAGAGATTTGGCATCGCTCTGCAAATCTGATGTTAAAGCAATAGCATTGGATGATGAGGGTAGGGAAGGGAGTAATACGTCATGCCCAGGGTCAATTTTTATGCCGTGTGTTGCGCATTGGTCAGTGACCTGACTGTTGCCGTTCCCATAATCTAGCGACTTGAGCGGTGTAAGCGGTGTTCTTAGACCTTGTACTGTAATTGAGCTCAATAAGAGAGCATCCCCTGCATTTTTTAGAAACTGAAATTTTGTGTAGATCTTGGGCTGTGTCCGTTTATGGTAGCTCTGGGTGGGTATTGCCTCATGTTCTTTGTCCCCCAAGGTGGGGCCCATGCCAGGAGAGATGTCGCCTGCTCTGGTTTTTGAGTGGGGCTCAACCATGCAACCCTTTGGCGACAGGGACCCTCTTTTACGTTTGTTTGCTTTTGTCCTGGGCAGGCACCCTCTGACCCTGCCGGATCTCATTTCCCCTTGGCCCAAGATCCCCTGTTAGCTGCCTCTTACTTCTATTGCTCCTGGACCTTCCTTATGTGTTGCGGGTTCCTCCGACTCCTTTGAGTCCTTCACTCTCTGTGCGCCTCCCTGCTCCGAGTTTTGATAGCGTGTTGCGCACTCTGATGTTTAGGTGCCCTCGTTAGTCCAGCTCCCTATGGGTCCAGGTGCCCCTATTGTCTTTGTGAGCCTATTGCCTTTGTGAGCCTCGGAGCCCCAAATGCAGTTGTCCTGTAAGCCTCAGAGCCCCAAATGCAGTTGTTCTGTGTCCCATGTCCTGTGTCCTGTGTCTCTCCTTCAGATACTTCCTTTTGCTTTCTTGAGCTGTTCGGGCTGCTCGGATGACAGTGCGTAGTAGATTTAAACTCGGTGTAGGCTAGGAGCAGATTGAAGTGCAGATTAAGATTAAGGTGTTCTGACAAGCAGTTGATGTTGAGTGGATTGTCTCATCTGCTGTTAAAGGTGGCCTCGGAGATGGTGTTTAGAAAGGGAAGCAGGGATGGCAGGGATGGCTTAAAGCACAGGGCGAGAGGCACAGGGTAGACCCCCCCCCCCTATATGCTGCCACGGCCCACCGTGCGTGTCGGGGAATCACTGCCTCCTGCTGCAGCTGCCCTGGGCTGTGGACTTTAGTGCTAGAAGGACGGGAAATTGTAGACAAGATTACAACGAGTCAGGCGGGTGGACTTCTTGAGGAGGACAAAATGCAGGCAAGATACAGGCTGCAGGCCAAGTGCAGACAAAGTGCAGGCAGGGTGCAGGCAATGGGGGCACTGGTGGTATGAGAGATAGCGAGCAGGGCACACTGGCGGACCGCAAGCTGCACCCAACCTAGTTGGGCTGCTTCCGCGGGCTCACCGGACTCGCACTCCGTGACCGCGCCTAATGACGGTCATGCTCGCTTTACTCCGCTTCACTCTGCGCACCCCCGTCGTGTTTGTGTTATTTTGCCTGAGGAACTTGGGGAGCTTGGGGAACTTTCTCTATGGCAGGCCGCCTTTCCTTTGCGCTGCGGCTTCCCAGCACGCAGCACACCTTTGTGTGTGGTTTGCTGCTGACTGGTTGCGAGGTTGTGGGGGTCTGGTTACTGGTTGCTGCTGGCTGCCGCAGTTATGGTGGCACCGTGGTGATGGCGGGCGGACTGCTCGCAAACACAGCCTTGCGATTACCGCTGGTACCGCCCTCCGCGGGGCCCGCGGGTTGCTGGTTTCCGGCCCCCCCGCACAGTACCTCTGATGCCTCGCTCCCTTGCTCGGTCCCACTCTGTCCTGCGTTTCCCGCTAGGCCAACTGCTCCGCTCAGCCGTGTCTCAGCTGACTCAGCTGCTCTGCCTCGCCTCGCCTCTGCTCCGCTCACTTCCGCTTCCAATCAAACACTCTGGTAACTGGGCCTGTCTAACTTTAAGACCTGCTACTTTCTTCTTTTTAAATTGAGGTTTTGATTTTGGCTTGTCTTCTTTTTTAGAAGTGTAGTCTGAAGCGCGTTGCGTGTCTCTGGACTTCGTTCACTCTTCTTGTCTGTGTTCTTACCGTCCTTCTCTCTCAGAGTTTCTTGGTGAACCCTGAAAGGAACGAGAGGAATGTGTATCAGTATCCTGATACCTGTCAGGTTTTTTAATGTTATCTCTATTCCTAAGGTTGTATCTCCTTTCGGAGGGTTCCTGTTGAGGAGACCCACTCCTAGTTAGAGATATGTTTTCTCTAAACTTTTGGTTAACTTTTGGTTTTTGTTATTATCCCATTTCTTCTTGGAAGGATCAGGTGCTTGCTTGGTGTTCTCTTTTTCAGGACCACCCATGAGTTGAGGTTTTGTTGCTCTAGCTCCCAAACTATCTCTACCTAATTCAGCATAGGTGTACGTGATAATTTTAGGTAATTCACGTTCCTGTTGTAAAGGAGTGAAATCCCTCAGGCGACGTATTGCCACTGCTGCTGCCTCCCCTTTTATGTTTGCTAATATTATAGCTGATACTTGGGCAAAATTACCTAATAATTTCATCCCTAAGTTCAGAGCAGGGTCTGCTCCATACTCAGGCTGTATTTGTCATAATACGTCTGGTATTACTGCTAATGACGGGATACCATGAGTTCTGGTATATATGGCAGCGAAAACTGTACCCCAAGTGGTACAATCCACAATATGGGGAGCTATCCCCATTGGCAAGCAGATTGTTAGCATTCTGTGTTTTTCTTGAGGGCTTGTGTGCGGAAATACTGCCTCTAGCTGTGTTATTTTCTGAGCTATCCAGAATGGCATTTGCTCACGTTTAGTGGCCACTTTACCCATTACTGCGTATAGCGTTTGTGGTGTAATTTTAGTTGTAGATCCCTGAATTTATCTTGTTTGTGTAGCTCTTGTTTGCTGAAGTGTGAGTGTTCTCATCACGAACTGTCAGGTTTCTGTAAAGTTTTATTATTTCTTTATGAAGTGGACGTAAGTCAGCCACTGGCATTGAGTCAATGTCAGGATGTGGTGTGTAAGCTGCTAGGACAGGCCGAGTGGCTCCATCTCTTCCGAGTGGACCTAGTCTCACTTTGTCTTTTGTGTGGGGGAGGGCGCCTTTAAACCAGTTTGTGCTCCTGGTAGGTGAGCGGAATTTCAATGTCCTCATACGGACAGTATTCATCTGGTGTTTCATCTTCAGTGTAAGAATGAAATGTATTTGATTGTGCATCTGCTTGTGGGAATTTAACTCATGAGTAGAATACCTCTGTTCTACAAGACTCATGAGCCTCAATCACGAATGTTACTGTCCCACCCCTAGCTGTGACTCCGTAGTCTGTTACCTTTTGAGTAAGGGCATTTCTAACATTTTCCAAAATAATGATTTCACCTTCCTCTTCTTCTTCCCTGACTACAGCAGGCTGTGCTCGCACAGCAGCGTTCTCTTCAGTCATTGTTGAAAAAGTTTCAAGGAAGAGTTTCAAGGAAACTGAGAAGGTTTTATGCACAATAGAAACGGTTTGTTCTTCAAGCTTGATAAACCTATAGCCAATACATAGGATATGCCTACTCAGCTGTGGCGGATAGTTCCCTTCCCACTCCACTCCAGATGTCTCTGGGGAAATGTGAGTAGGGGTCTCTGAGAATAGCACGACTGAACTACTCAGATTTGACTGTTAAATAAGTACCAATCCAACGTTGGGCACCATGTCATGTAGTTCCTATAAACCTATATAGGATCTGCGCGTTTTAGACAACATACACTGTAGGATTGGCGTCCGGACTGATTCTAGACACCCCCACTGGGTATGTTAGCCTGTATGCCAGCTAGCTCACAGTGCCACTAGAAAGCCCTCTTACCAAGGAGAGAATAGTTCTTGGCAACTATCGAACATGACAACCCTGATCCCTCAGGATCGTGGAAACAGTGTGATACTTTTCGCTCAGTAACTCGTGTTCACATTGTCTCAGAAAGATACACAGAATAAACGGTGGGGACGTTTTTCAATAAACATTTATTGAACCAGCCTCATTCTAGTGTAAAATAGGTGTGCTAAAACAACCATTAGACAGAAACAGATATAAATGACTAGAAGCACTAACAGAGTGAAAGGATGGTAGATTTCTACCATTGTGCTAAAACAATGAATACAGGCAAGTATATAAAATACATGACAATAGTTAATGCGTACTCCTACGCCGGGACCCTAACTAGAGGTACCTAAGTGTACCTAGCATGTATGTAGGTGTAAAGTCAAGAATCCCTCTGGGATAAAGTCAACCCTGTTACCTGAAGTGAGAGACTATGGGACCCCGTCTTGGTCTTGAGATGGACACCACGTGAGTGATGTCAGACCACTGCGAGCTGGAGTGTCTGCGTGCAGGAACCTCATCGTCTCGGGTCAGTGTGTCGGCATGGAAGTCCTTTTCTCCTCTGACTACCTCAGCAAGATATTGTGTATATATACCCAAAGTGGTACCCCCTGGGGATATACCTTGCTGTGTCATTTTGGAGTAGGATGACGGAAGGAATGACCCTTATACATAGTTATTATGCAGGAGATGGTAGGCCTGCTTTCCTGCTGTGATTCCAAGAATCCTCATGCATAATGAATGAGGCTTAAGCTTTTCGGAGAAAACCCCAGGTCATCTTTAGGCATTACCGTAACTAGGTAAAAGGTCAGTACTAAGAACGGTTATGCAGTGTAATATCAGGGGAATGTAGGTGAAAGGTGCATTTATTACCTGAGCCGATATTGGGGTACATATATGGAACATAACACAAATAGATGGAAGAAAGCTGGAAAAAGTGGAAAATTTGACGTATTCAGGCATTCTCTTTGACGCCAAATTAAATTGGAAGGAGATGGTGAGAAATAGAGTTAATTATATGTCTAAAAGCATAGCCGCAGTTTTTAAGTTTGCAAAAAACCTAGGAAACAAACCAATTCAGGAAATTGTGAAATGTATTTAGCGAAAACAATATTTGTAGCTACATATGGGGCATCAATTTGGGGCATAGCACAAGTTGAGACATTACAAATTATAGAAGACAAATTTGCCAAAGGCTATTGTACATTCCCGGGTCATGCTCCAGTTTTATCACCCATAAAGAAATTGGTCTGCCCTATATCACCGATACCATTAAAATGGCCCCCTTATTACTATGGCTATTGATATGGAAAAGTAACTCTGTCCAACTAATTCAGCTCATTTTAAAAGATAATATGAAGCTTGATCATGCCGCAACTATCCCTTGCTAACTTACGTGAGAGAGTCCTTTATTGCTCTGGGTTTGGAGGCTCTTTATAAATCTCCGATTCGTTGTGTAACCTTCTCCAAATCAAGAGTAAAAGAACTTTTCATAGCCAAAAGTAGACAAGATAGATGGGCAAAAAATGAAGCAAAATGTTCAGTGATAACATATCAGGCGATGCCCCCTATGCTGTTTTGGCGTTCTTCCTACTTCTCCTTTATAGATAACACCCAGACCCGATTTATATGGATAAGAATTCGATTAAATGATATCCCTTTAATTCTGGGTTATCCTTCCTATGCACACTCATCAAACCAGCTCTCTGTATGCCCTCTTGATGATAAATCAAAACAATCTATCTCTCACATCTTATTTTTTTGCTCTCTATATAAAGTAGAGAGGAGAAAGTTTATTGTCCCCTTATTGCAAAAATGTAGTATACATTCCTATATCTTAGCACTTTCAGTACTACAGCAATTAGAATCACCATTTGTATGTTTTATGACTGCGTTATTTTTACAGGCTGCTGTAAAGACCAGAAGGGCTGCCACTACAATGATAGCTTAAGTGAGACACAGTTAACTTATAGCCCATGGATATATGTGTAGCTTTCTTTTTATGTATTTAATGCTTTGTGAATAGATTGCTGTGTTTGGCTAACTACCTAATCCATCTATATTGCACACTCTTATGTAAAAGGCTGTATATCGGCCATTTATTTAAACTGTAATGGATATCTGGGTACGTCATACTGTATATGCTTTTTTAAGAAGTTTTTAAGGAATTTTGGTATTTTTGAGTATGAATTAATTGTTGTAAATGATGTTTTATTTATATTTTTATTGTTTTAGAAATTGCATGGGTACTGAATTATGGTAAAAAAAAAAAACACCCGCAAGAAATTAAATTGTATGTACTTTTATGCATTTTTAATGCAAAATAAATATGAATTAGATTTTTTTTTTTTTGCATAGCGAGAACAATACTATAAAGCACACAAATTAAATTCACATCCAACATTAACCCATAGAAAGCAATACAATATATTGATTTATAAATATTATTTTAATTAATCAGTGTAACTAAAACTTTATAACTAAACAATATCTAATAGTGAAAAGTAAAATTAATTTATAATAAAATTTATAAATTCACACAATAAAACATAACACATTTTCAGAAATGCCAAGCAGCAAACATAATATAAAATATATACAATACATAATTTGTTTTAAAAAATGACAGTATCATAGAAACAACAGCCATAGTAAACATTTCCCACCCCAAATAAATTAAAATTAAAATCAATTTACGATTCTGTAGTGGATGTCCATGATACTTTTACAATCAACCAAAACGAAATCCACAAGCATAGAGTAACCCAAAAAAAATGCAAAAATATAAAATTATAAAAAAGTAAATCCACAAAATTATTCCAGAGTCCTAGGAAACCCATTAAAGGCCTAAAAAAATAAAGTAGAATCCGTTCCTGGAAAACTGAAAAATAAAATAAAAATAAAAAGTAATCATAGTTAAAATATAACCAAAATAATCCGCTCTGACCAAAAAATCTGTACAAAACACAACATACCCACCTCACAAAACATATAGCCCAACACATTAACACACAATAGTCCCATCCTAAAAACAAAATACCTAAAGTAACTACACTACACATCCTACACTATGGCCTACCTCATTCAACTATGTAACTATAAAACATAATCTAACCCAAAACTATGCTGCAACAGCAAAACAATAGACTATTCTACACTAACAAACCCTGCCCTCATCTCCCTACTCCTAAAACCCCGAATAATAATTTTAAAATACTTATCCTTAGTGCAGCAGCAAGGAGCCTTGACCTACAGGAACCAAAATCATCTAACAATTATGTGAATAGACTAAAAAATATTGGTAGCAGTAAAAATAAAATGACCGCTAAATGGAAATAAAAAAAAACTGTTATAATAGTTTGTTAAATATATATATATTAAACAGTACTATATAATTGTATAGTAAACTAATGGTATTAATATATACTATAAAAAATATATTTTATAACAAAATGTTTGCTTTTATTTTTTTAAGTTATAAACATATGTTAAACAAATATGATATATATATGACATTACATTACATTTATTAACATCCCAAAAACATTTGTAAAACATATTGTATGACAAAAGTATGTGAAAGAATTATTGTCCTATTGTTTGTGAATAAAGTGATATACAAAAACATGTGCGCGTGTTAAATAATTTAAAGATGTGCATATTAAATATGTTAAACTGTACAAGTATATTATTAAAATCTCAAAACACACAAATACTACAAACTAATCAACACTACAAAACATACAATTACTCAATAAAGACTGCCTATATTCTCTCTCTACAACACATTATCCATTAAACAACATACATCCCACTAAAACCAAAATCTTATTGGGAGCACGTGTACTTTAAAAACATAAAACAAACTATTCCCACTCCAATGTAAAGGATTTGTGAACAAAGCTGCTGGAAAGCCGAAACGCGTTATGTGAAGCTGAGTGAATTGGATTACAAGCAACATTTCTCTCTGTGTCCTGAGAGTGATATATACATCCTTTGAAAGCTAATTTACGAGGACACGGCACTCCCAGCAGTTTGTAAAATGTTCAATTTATTTCAGTGTGTAGGAACGAACTGTTCTTTTTGGTTGCACAGCCACCCTGTTTACAATACGCATAGATTACACTAAAACAAACATTTAAAAAATATAGAAAAAATTGATCACAGAATTCTTCAGTCGATATTCTCGTATTATGATATTAGAAACTTTATAACTTGTCCAAACACCAAGCAAAGATGAAGTAGAAGGCTATCCATGACAGTGAAGCCAAACTTGCCATCACGGAACTTCAGAGGAACTCTAAGAAGGCCTGGTCCCATTCCCTGTTGAATGCGGGTCATTAATCTAACGGCAACACCTCAATAACTCCACAGGTTTAAAATGGCCCTGTACAGAATATTTGATACTCCACCGGATCTGTCTGGAGCGCCTTAGGACCCTCAGGATCCAAGGTGGTCTGTTTCAGATGCTGACTGCGCCACTCACCCTCACTTCGAGGCAGCCCTGTCTCTGAGCCTGATGTCCCTGACTCTACCACTGCCACAACATACAGCCCAATGACCCATGCCACAAACCTGCGTCTCAATGCCTGCCCCGACATCACAAATATCGGAAACCAAGCCAATAGTTTTAGCAGACTCCAAAACTTAGTTTTCACCCCTTAAGGTCCATCATGGCACTCATGTACACATGTTCAAACCTGGAAACCTCCTAATCACATGTTGATAACGACTAATGATATTAATGGCCCTTATGATAATATGTTTTTGGATTTACAGGAAGCCAATGGATTGGACACCTGTCTGGAGAGGTTTTTCTGGCAAGGTGATCTTTCCTATCCTAACCAGGCTATGGCAATAGAAGAGTCTGCCTTCTTCCCACAGTGATTAGGAGAACAAAAGAAGTTTTAGAACTTACCCTGCCCACAACAGATGTAAAAACGAATCTCATGACTAAGTTACTTAGCTTAAGCCAAACAAGCCAGGAACTCTTGTTTCTGTTCAATGAATCCCTTACTGATGTGCTGGTGAGCACATGGGCAAAGCCAGGGTGTTGCCCCCAGTATGTAGGCAAGTGGCAAGGAGGCATGGACCTGCTCCTGGGGATCCAGATTTTCTTATGTAACACCCTAGAGCTTAGCGGTGCAGGCTTGCACTAGTTGCCTTAACTCTAATGCGTTCCCCCAAAACTCCTCCTGACAGAGTCACACTCGTGGAGACATTTTGCAAGTGTATGTTTTCCTCCGCCAGCCTTGCCACCAATACATTTTGCCTCCTGGGCAGGTACTTGCATGCACTGTGGGACTGAGTGATGAATATCTTGATAGCTGTCCTGCATGAGGTATAGACAACCCTACAACACCTTTTCTTGGATGGCCAAGACACAGCGAAGTACTCTAGTCGCTTGGGCCTGAACACAACATGCTGTCTGGATAGGGCAGTTGGAACCAGGGTGGTGCGGCAACACACCTGGGTTGGATCCACAAGCTTCTCTTCCTATGTCCAATAATCTCTCATGGACATGCCCTTTGATGGCTCTAGGCTGTTTAGAGCCAAGGCAAATTCAGCCTTGGAAAGCCTAAAAAAGAGCAAAGCTACTGCTCGCTCTTTAGGCCTAGCTCCGCCTGTTCAGCAGTTCCCCCAACATACTTAATTCTTTCGAGGTTTCGGAAGGGGATAGCAGCAGAGCCAGCGTCAGTATGTACCTCAACAGCAATAAGATTCCCAGTCCTTTCGAGTTAGAGGCTGGGGAAACAAGCTGACAGCATCCAGGCCCCCAGGTTCAACTTTCTTCCCAAACCCTAGAACCCCCACCTGCAGCTGCCACAAAACCGCTTTAATTTACCCTTCGCTGCACACAGTCGCCCAGCGGCAGGCTGCATCACCTTCTAACTTTCCGGGTGGAGTAGCATCACATCCGACCAATGGGTGCTCCAGATTGTGGAACATGGTTACTCTCTACACTTCCTGTTGCATGCTTTGGATATACCACCTACACCACAACACCTCTCGGATGACCACTTGTCCATACTCTAAGGAGAAGGTCAGGCTCTCTTTGCTAATGGACCAATAGAAAGGGTGCCAGCATCAGAGATTAGGACTGACTGTTACTTTGGTTACTTTCTGGTGCTAAATAATGATAGAGACCTATCTTCAACCTGTGACCGTTGAAATTTCTCCTCTGGAAGGACAATTTCAAAATGCTCACACTGGGCCAAGTATGCTCTGCCCTAGAACCAGGAGACTGCATGGTGACATTGGATTTGCAGGACGCCTATTTTCATCCCGTTACTGTAGTCCTTCAAATGCTACATGTGGTTTCAGGTAGGCAGAGAGCACCTTCAGTTCCCTGTGCTCCCCTTTCTCCTTACCAGTGCACCTCAGGTGTACACAAAAGTGATGGTGGTGGTTGTAGCTCATCTGTGGAGGTTGGGAATACCAGTTTTCCCACACCTTGATAACTGGCTACTAAAGGTGGGCTCTCCTCAAGCAGTCCTTAGCCATCCCCAGGCAATGGCCAATCTGTTGACATCATTGGGCTCTTCTATCAGCGTGCCAAATTCACACTTGACTCCTATACTGTGGCTCTCTTTCAAAGGAGTCATCATGGGCACAGTACGTTTCAGATACTTTCATCCACCTCAATGAGTCCAGAACTTTCAGGCTATGAAGCTGCAGTGGGACCTTAATTTGGTCCTCACATACCTGATGTGCACTTCCTTTGAACCTATGCACAGCTGTCCTTTGTGGCTGTTGACTCTTAAGACGGTGTTCCTCATCGCCACTACCTCTGCAAGACGAGTGAGTGAACTCCAGGATCTGTCCGTCCAACAGCCATACACATTTATCTTCACAGATAAATTGATTCGTCAGACTAAAGTGAGATTCCTGCTGAAGGTAGTTACGCTCTACCATATCGAGCAATCCATCACCTTACCAATTTTCTACTTTCAACCTCACCCATCTAAGGAGAAGGAGCGGCTCCCTCGTCAAGACCCTAAGAGGACCCTCAATTTTTTACAGAGACCATTGTTTGGACGATCAACTGTTTGTGTGCTTCTCCGGCATGAAAATGGGGAAAGTGGTGAAGAACACAACCATCTCCCAATGGATTGTTTTATGTATTAAGATCTTCTATGGCTAGCCAAAAAGCAGCCCCCAGAAGGCTTACGTGCGCCTTCCACCAGAGCAAAGGCTGCTACCACTGTGCTGGTGCATGGTGTGTCAGTCTTGGACATCTGCCAGGCTGCTACCTGGGTGTCCCTCCACACATTCACCAAGCACTTTTGCCTGGACAGCCAAATCCAGCGGGATAGGCACTCTGCCTGATCTGTCTTGCAGATTTTCTGGTTTGAGTAATTCCACAGACCCACCACCTGGGGAGGTACTGCTTTGGTATCTATTAACAAGGTGAGGATTTTGTTGTTAGAAGTTTCTATCCGAAGACCAAGTTACTTACCTTCTGTAACTCCTTTTTAGGTAGAGACTTAATTTAACTGCATATTTCTCACCAACCCATCCACCTCCCATTCTGTGGAATCTTGTACAGTCCGTTAATAAGATCCCAATCTGGAGTTCTGCACAGTGGTATAATAGTGTGGCAAAATAGTACCCAGAGCTTCCAACATAAAGCAAGAAATATTTGCTAAATGAACAAAAAAAATAACGATTTCAAGACCAACTCCAAGAGTGTAGATTCACAATGATTAAAGGTGATGATAGTAATAATCTACTGAGTAGAAAGTCCCTGACAGCAGATACGATTAGGAAATAATACCAGAATCTGAATGGGGCTCATGTAGATTTTTTTGTCAACCAAGTGGCATATACTATTCGACATGGACCTACAGTTCTCGGGTAAATGACTTCTCAAATATATCCCTGAGTTTACTCTATGGTCCACTGACTCCTAAATACTCATTGTCAAGAGAACAAGACGGTGCTCCCTTTCATGTCTAGAGCTCCCTTTGGGCTGGCATTCTTATCAGACTGGTATTCAACCAGCCCTGAGAAAACAAGAACATGTCCACCCTCAGACCACTATCATTGAGACTTCAGAACAGTCCTCTGTGTGTCTTGACTTTACTGCCACTATACCCGGATTGGGCAAATGGTGTGCACTACCAAAATTCACATATATATTAACAAAGCATTGACAAAAGTTACCTTTCTGCAAGGATTGCTTCGAGTCCCCACGGATTCCCCTTCCTGCCATTACCAGCCCATTGCAGTCTTCATCTGGATTTAATCGTATCTCCTGCTATTTCTGACAGCTTGATGGCTATCCCTGAATAAATGAGTTGCTGTCTGTCCGGAAGCAGGCTATTGAGCAGTCTCACTGTATTATGCGACTGTAGTTCAATTTGTGCCCTCTTGGATCTCGAGTGATGCATTTATGCTTAGATGTCGCTTGTGAGGCTTGTTTCAGTCAAGTTCTCCTTGGAAGGATTGACTTGAATGACCTCTGTTAGTTGCATTAACCTGAGAATAGTCCCTAGTCTTATAGCAGCACACACCAGTGGGAGATTTATCATGGCCTCTTTTTCAAGGCTTTCCAATCTCTGTCTTAGTTGTTAGCGAGGCTATTCCGAGTTATCTTTGAATGGGTGAATGGGGTTAGATATATCCAGTCCTCGATGATCATTGAAGCCTCGAGCCTGTTATATACCCAGGGGTGTCAGGATTTGGGGATTTTGTCCCTAGTACCTGGTGTATGCTTTTCGAAGGAACCACTTGCGTGCTCCTCATCCCATAAGGCTTCCATTGCTTGGAGTGAACACTCCTTGTGCAGTAAATGATCTAATTTGTGCTTGTCGTTTTATTATGTCCTTAGCCTAGGAAACTGGGGAATAGCCCTTTTTCAAAATACCATTCCACAGTAAACCACAATGTGGCTTTGTGGTTGACTTCTCCTTCTGTACTGCCCTACATTGGCCCCAAGCACAGAAGAAAAGGTGTTTACTAAACCCTGTAGCTCACCTCACCTTCGAAGCACTGAGCTACGGAGAGCTGTTAATGCTGCAGAGGGATTTTTCGGCAGCATTTTGCCTCTTTCTTTGGCTGCCGTGCGAAGAGCGCAAACCAAAGAGTGACAACAAGTAAAATGTTGCACAAGTGGCAAAGTCGCCCTAGTGGGATAGGTGTGGCCTATGTTTAGAAAACTCTCTTAGTCAGATGGCAAAAGTCACAATTATATATGTTGAACGCCTAGCTACTAAGATCTATTTGGCCTCCACAGCACTGCGCCTGACTACCGCATCATCCTGTAAACTGGCATGCTGGTCCTGTAGTGCAGGAGTCTTAACTCTTGGTCGGTTTTCAAGATTCTAAGGTGTCATTACTGATTTCATTGAAGGCATAGAATTGCATTTCAACTCCCAGAAATAATTGTTCATGCTATAAAGAATAACCCTTCAGCGCCTGGGCAGTGGCGTGAGGTGCCATACAAATGTACCTACACTACAGTACAAGTGTGAAACTAACACGGTTTAACATTCACCTGTGTAATCCTTCCATTTTTGCTTTAGGCCAATGCTTTTTCATTTTAGACTGATGCGGTCCTGGTACCGTCTCCAACAATAACTTTTTTTGACAAAGCCAATAGGCTAGCTGCCAGACATATTGGCTTTGCCAATGCTGCTTATAAATGAAAGCGCTTCTTCATCAGTTGGCATGTTTGCAGCTGTGTGGATGAGTGAGGGAATGAGAATGAGTCGGAGAGTCATGAATGGATGAATGATTGAGTGTCCGAGAGTATGGATAGATGACTGGGTGAATAATTGGGTACACGGATGGATGAAAGGAAGAGCGGATGTCTAAGTAGGTGCGTAGGAGGATGAATGTGAGTGAATAAATGGAAGGGTGATCAGGTGTATAGATAAATGGGTGAATATTTGCACAGAAAATTAAATGACTAAATGAACGTTTTGCATGAGTAGGTAAATTACCTGCTATTACTAATATTAGCAAGTTTATTTTATGTCAAGAATTGGTTAGTTCGCTGTCAAATGATAAAGTGTACTTCAATATTTCCAAAGTAGCAGACGCATATCTCAAACCTTTAGTTCATAATGTTCCAGGATAACCTCATAACATGGCAGGAACCAAGTTATTAAATGCCAGCGAACAGCCCACATGCCAAAATCATTTCAACATTTGAAAGTAAAGTAAGCCTCTTACACAAATGTTCGGAATGTCTCAAGAATCGGTTTATGCGCCTAATGTGAGGTCATATGCCTATTCATATGAAAAACAATTGCCACGCCTGCGTTACTTCTCCTGCCTCACCATGTGGGCAATTCCCGTGCCCTGTCACCCTTGTATGTCAAATTCTTTTGTGCAATCAAGCATTCCGAAATAGTTCACCGGAGCTGCTTCATTACACAACCTCTTGAAAATCCTTTCTTGTGTTTTGTCAGATAAACATTGGTAGGAATGGTTTGCAATGTTTGGTCGCCATGGAGCGGCTCGGATATATCTGTTAGCAGACCTCTGGAGGCCCTGGTGGGTAGCAAATCTGCCCAGGTCACTAAAGCTCAGCTCCCACAGTAGGGCCAGCAGGATCTGCAGTCCCACATGTCAGCCCTACTTCTGGAGAAGGGTAAGGAATATCATTTTGTCAGTCTAAGGAGTCAGTGGGTAGAATTTGCTGACACTGGAGAAGAGAGAGGAACTACTATTGTATGACTTTGTTTACCCTTTTGGTGCCCAGGATCAGGACGTTGGCAGCTTATGAAATTTACGAGGTTTATAAACCAACCCAGAATTGCAGCAAGCAAGCAAGAACTCCTGATTAACTCAGCTAGGCTCTGTGGAGTTGTTGCCCAGAAAATCTTTTTAATTAATGTTTTTTTAAATGTAGAAATATAGTGAATCTATTTGACTGCATAATTTTTACCTAAGTTTGCTAAAAACCCTAGTGTTGAATAGGCAGTTATGAAATATTCCTTCTTGAAAGAAAAGTTTTTTCTGCGCAGATCTTTTCACTTGCCTACATGGTCTGAGTACTGTACATTTATTTGGTTGATCCTGAACTACACTAAAAAGTACACTAGAATCTCCCCTTCCAGCAAGGATCGCAAACGCTGGACAGGAAATTGGACAACTTCTAGACCTATCCTGAGTACATATGACATCATCTCCACTCTGGACAAACCACGTATGAATACGTACACTAAGGTAGAGGAATTTGTGCCCAGCAAAAAATGTCAGGCTATAACAGATTGGCCATTTGCTGATGGTCTGAAGTGCTAGTGTCGGAGAACCCCACAAATTTCTTTGGATACTACTGACTTCTAAATCTCGTTTTGTCATATTAGAGGCTGGGAGCCGAATCGCTTCTAGAAGACATTTAGTGTAGAAATTCTCAATAATTTTATATATATATATATATATATATATATATATATATATATATATATATATATATATATATATATATATATATATATATATATATATATATATATATATATATATATATATATATATATATATATTATATGGAACTCAGTCTCTAAACATCCAGGCTTCCAGGAAAGACGAACACGGACCCAGATAGCTGCGTGCAAAAAGGTATTATTTTAATCCATAGTGACACCACGCACCGCCATGACGTGTTTCGGCCCCAGAGAGGCCTTGATCACATATATATATATAGTTTCCAAAAGTTTTTCCTGCATTAAGAACGCACTCGGCTGCAGGTAGGTTTCACACCCTTTATTTGCAGATGAAAGTGTAATTGCATTCCGACCTTTTCAATCCTCCTGCCTAACTTGTTTCAAAGCTTGCTGCTTCTTTTTCAAAGGCATCCGTGATTTCACAGCAATGTTCATTGAACACAGTGTTCTACGTGCTCCTTCATTTATAGGCCTCCGGTGTGCCTGCCTTAATGGATTTTATTAACTGATGCATGCTGGTACTTGTGGTCAAATTTGGCAATTAATTATACCTTCCAGTAGGTTCTGTGTAATTCACGTAACTTTTAAGGACAAATTAAGCCCTCCAGTGGGCCTCGGAATGGAATTTCACTTTTCCAATTCATTGCGCTGCTATACCTGCATCGGAAAGGAACAATTCCCCCTCCTGCAGCCCCTCGTTTATTCCATGGGTGGTGCAGTCCTCCACGGCCGGATATATATATATATATAACCTAGTGGAGGTCGCCATTCAGTACTTATAGTTAAGTCTGCTTTTCCATGGAAAGAGTTTTTTGGATTGCTAATAACTTTTGCCCCGTTTGACGAATCTTCACAAAACCTTGCCAAAAAAAGTTCATCTACCTCAGCTACTTCCTGGAAAGTTCCAGGGTGATCCGTAAACCGGGGGCGAGAAAAAAAGTGTGATAGCAAAAACTGTTGAATGGAATTAAACCAAATTAGTCAAGAAGCTAGATTTGGGTCCGCAGGGTGTGATTTGGTGTAAATCCGTTCAGTCATTTTTGAGATATTACGGATGAAAAATTATTGTATTTTTTGGCAGTTGGTCTCCCTAGAGTCGAGCGAGAGCGTGAATTAAGAAGTGTAGCCCTGTGATTGGTCACAAGCCCGTTTTTTCCCGTGAGCGTTCACGCTCTCGCAGGAGCATGATGGCACCCATGAGTCTCACGAGTGCTCTGATGGACTGGCTGTTGGAATTTTAGAAATGGAATGGCCCTCGTTACTGTTTATTGTGAAAAATTTCAGGTGTTGTGAAGATGAAGTAAAACAGCTATGCAAGGGGGCAGCAGAAAGGCATGCTCTCCTCCTAGATTTAGAGAGGAGGTCTCTAAGTGACAACTACTGTGATGAAATAAATGTATATTGTTTTTAAAAGGTTTTACGATCTTGCAGGACTCTCATGGGATTGTGAATAGTAAAATGGAGTAGGTGAGTTCCCAGTACAGTCTACTAGTAGGAATGCATATTATGCTCATTGTTATTTAGAGGAAGTTTGTAACAGATGAGGGCTGTGATGTGTAGAAGGTTAATTCTTTTTTTTTTTTTAATGTTACGATCTTGCAAGACTCTGAGGATCGTGAAAAATAGGAAGGAGTAGGTGATCTTTGAATACACTCTGGTATGCACATTTGAAAGGAGAGGCCAGTCCCTCCCCACTCACTACTATGCACACCTTTCATCTGAGATAGAAGTGTCAAAGGAGAGGCCATTCACTCGCCATACATACTACTACGCACACACGTCTTCTGAGAGAGAGGTGTGAAAGGAGAGGCCAGTCCATCCACACATCCTAGTACGCAAAAGGAAAGGCCAGACCCTCCCCACTCACTAATTCATGCACCCGTCATTTGAGAGAAAGCTCTCAATGGAGAGCCCTGTCACTTTCCATACACCCTACTATGCACACCTGCCATCTGATAGAGAGGTCTTGAAGGAGATGCCAATCCATCCACACACCATTCCATGGACATCTGTCATGTAAGAAAAAGGTCTCGAAGGAGAGGCATGTTACTTACTATACACCCTACTACGCACACCACTCATCTGAGAGAGCAGTCTTAAAGGAGAGGCCTGTTACTTCCCATACACCCTACTACGCACACCAGTCATATGAGAAAGAGGTCTCAAAGGAGAGGCCAGTCCATCCACACACCCTACGACACACACGCCCATCATTTGAGAGTGGTGTTAAAGGAGAGGCCAGTCCCTCCCCGCTCAGTTACTCACAGCTCTCATTTGCGAGAGAGGTCTCAAGGAGAGGCCAATCCATCCACACACCCATCATCTGAGAGAGCGGCCTCAAAGGAGAGACCAATTGCTCCCCATACACGCCACTATGCATACCTGTCATGTTAGATAGACATCTCAAAGGAGAGGGCAATAGCTCTACACACTGTACTATGCACACCTGTCATCTGAGAGAAAGGCCTTGAAAGGAGAGAGCAGTCCCTCCTCACACCATAGTATGCACACCTATTATGCAAGATAGCATTTTCATTTTGAGGCTAGTCCTTTCCATGTACTGCTATTTCCTACAATACTGTTGCGAACTTGCGAGAGTCCAGCACGAGTAGAACGCAAGCTTTAGGGACTGAAGCTTGCTGCATGAGGCTCGTTCGATCTCGCGAGACCTGCTTTCAAATTTACGGGCCTGCAACAAGGTGTTTTTCGATCCAGCAAGAGTCTTGTGAGATCGTATGAAAAGAAGAAGAAAAAATGGGCCAAAGTCAACCAGTATTTAATATTCTTATTAAATGGTTGAAGAAATGCTGTGGTGTGATGTGATTGGCTATAGAGCCACAGATAGCTCAGGTTGTCGTTGGTGCTTTGGAGGAGAAGGAAGTCTCTTCCAGTTGTTCTCAGCAGATGTGACTTAATTTGGAACTGAAAGGGACTGCTGTCTTCAGCTGCATTTAGGAAAAAGTTCCAAGTTCAAGTATTTAATAATATATTTTATGAACTTCGTTGAAAAGTGTCAGTAAGCGCACTACTGTCAGTAAACATATTCTATACAAGGTTTAATGAGTGAAAAGCTGTTTGTAGAGGTGCATATTTCTAAATTTAGCTTTTGAGAAGTAGATGAGATCTAGATCAGCAAGTATTGCACGTTGTGTTAAAAAATTAACTGTTCAATCTGTATGTAGCTGAAAGTAAAACGGGTAGTGTTTCTCAAATTAAAAAACAATCTGCAATCTGGTAATACAAGCCTGAACCATACTGTACACATATTGTACCCCTATGAGATGTTTGAGTGGAGATATTGCTATTATATATGTGATTGTGGGTAAAAGATGTATAAAAGTTTGGAGAATATAGTGATGAATCAGTTATCAATTATTGACCAGTATGTACGTTTTAATTTTCTGGTTATTTTTCCTTTTTGTGCGAGGAAAATGGAATACACAGATTGTGAAAAAGAAAAGTACAATGTCAAAAAATACATAGAGGAGAAAAAGCAAAGTTATTCACTTTTTAAGAAATAGGAAAGAATAACTGTGTGTAAAATCAGGAAAAACCAATTCATTGGAGAAGTGATTATGTTCTTATTGTCTAGAGAGTCATTTGTGGTCTTGTACACTTTGTCCTGTGCAGGCCTACTTTTCTCTAATAAAACAATTATCTACTTACATGAGCTGTAAAAAAAGCCTTATTAAGTGAAGCAGGATTATTGTGTTGTTCAGCAGTAAGTACCTGAGCAGGCACAGCTTATCCAGGTTGAAAAGATGTGGAAGAATCCGAAGACCTCTCCAGTTCAGCAGCACAAGCTAACTCTGCCTGAGCTATCCTTTGTGAACTTCTTTTCACAAACTTTACATATGACAGATTTTGCTGATACTTTTTTGCCATCTGTCGTCCTATTAAAAAAACTGCCATACCAAAGATTCTTTGGCAGGCTAAGGTGGCTGAGGTGCTTGCAACTACACCATTCTGCTCATCATAATCTAATGACATAAATTATTGAAACTGATTTTGTTTTACAGTTGTTGAAATAGTTTATTGATATAGTCGTAGTTTTTATATGTTTTTCAATTATTTTGTTGTAATAAAATAAGTTTAAAGCTACCATTGAATTGTTTATTTAATAGTTGTTATAGAGGTGAATGTTATTACCGTATTGTAATGTTGACTCAAACTGCCAGGCCATCTCCAGGGAGTGCAGAAGTGCTCCTGTATGTATATGTATCCATATGGGACTATGCACATCTTTTATGCTACTGAGAGTTGGTAATGGAGGAGTTAGTTATTTGAATATCCTAGCATGTCATGTTAATATTTTTTAAAGTGTAATGAATCATACCCTAAGGTATATCTTGGCACTTGGCCAATACAAACAAGTAACCAATGACTAAAAGAGCCATGTTTTCAGCAATTCCCTGAATTTGGTGAAATTAGCACAGCAACGAAGATGGAAAGGCAGTTGATTCCAGGCAGTCTGTGCCGTAAAGGAAAAGGCTCCGCCACCATATCTGACAGTGCGAGCACCGGGGACAATCAGAAACTCCTTATCACTAGATCTTAAAGTGCGGGAAGGCAAATAGTGATGCAAGTTATCCTTTAGGTAGAGAGGGGCATTGTCAATCAAGGACTTGTGGGTGAGGCAGTAGATCCTAAACAGGCTGTGCCTTCGGACAGGGAGCCAATGAAGATCTCTCAGAGGAGTAGCCGAGGGGGAGCCTGACGGGATATTACAGACCAGACAGGCAGACGTATTTTGCACCACTTGGAGCTTGGACAGTAGGGTGACTGCCATGAAAAGCACATTACTGTGATCCAGGCAGCTTATAACAAAGGTCTGGACCTGTGTTTTCCTGGCAGAGGATGGTAGCAAAGAAAAGACCTTCCTCAAAAGTCTCATTGTCGCAAAACAGGTAACGCATGTAGCAACAATGTGGTTCGTCAAGGAAAGTTTCTGGTCCAGATTAACGCCTAGATTTTTTATGGCGTGACATGGCAAGTGAGCTTCCCCCAACTCCCCAGGCTACCAGTCGAGAGTCCAGAGGAACTGAGCTTTTCCAAACAGTAAGATCTCAGTTTTTTCATCGTTCAGCTGGAGAGAGTTGGTAGTCATCCAGGCCGCGATATTCCTCAGTCTTGAAAACAATGTTTCACGTTGTCAATATCCTGTCGCTTTGCAATGATCAACTGTATGTCATCAGCATAGGAAATTACATCAAAGCCACAAGATTTAACAATCTGGGTCAGGGGGGCCACATAGATGTTTAACAAAGTCGGGCCCAAAGATGAGCCCTGAGGCGCCTCCTTATTGATGAAAATAGTGTGTGATTTAAAGGAGAGCTCAGACTGATCATTTGAGTGCGGCTTTCTAAGACACAAAAGAGCTTTGCCCCAGATTCCGATCTTCTGCAGCCTGCTGATCAATACTGCATGGGAGACTGTGTTGCACACCGCAGAAAGATCTAGTAGCACAAGCATGGCAGGAAAACCAGCATCTAGCGTACAGCGTATGGAATCCGTAACTGCCACCAACGTCACACTGTTGTATAGAGACCTCTCGTACAAGAAAGAGGTCTTGGCACAGAGGCCAGTGCATCTCCATGCTCTATAACACACTTCTATCAGCTGTTACAGTTGTGAGAGGGGAGTCCTTTTGCACGTTACTTACTATATGTGTTTGTGAATCTGGAGAGAAGTTTCAGCGAAGAGGTCTATCACTGTACTAGACATTCCTGTCCTCGTAGGGAGATGTTTGAGGGGCAGCTGAGTGTGTCCTCTCATTCAAATATGCACACCTGTTATCCAAGAGACAGTTCTCAGCAAAGAGGCTACTCCATTTTATACCCTACCATGGACATTCAACACCATAGAGAAAGGTATGAGCACAGAGAGCAGTCTCTACCCACAACCTACTTTGCACATGTGAGCCTGGAGAGATATCTGACTTGACAGGGCAGTGTGTCTGCATACACTAGTCTCTATAGTTATTATGCAAGATAGACTACTTAGCATAGAGGTGCTTCCCCCACCTTACTTGCACATCTGTCATTCTTGGGGAGAGCTGTGACCAGAGAGGTAAGCCCCTTTTCACATCCATCATCCAAGAGACAGCTCACAGGAGAGGGGCCAGTGTCTTTGTACATTCTACTTCACAGACTTGTCATCCAAGAGAGATGTGTCAGCAAAAAAGTCAGTTTTTCCCCACAGCATACTATGTATACATGTCAGCATGGGAAGAGGTATAAGCAGAGAGGTACGTTTTTCTCAAAGACTACTACAGACACCTGTCACCCTGGGTAAATGTGATAGCGGACAGGCCACTCCCTTTACAGACAGTAATGTGAATACCTGTTGCTCTAGGGAAAGGTGTCAGCAGAGAGGCCATTCATTGCCCACACTGTAATACACATCCATGTTGTCCTGGAGATAGGTGTTAGTGGAGAGGACAGTGTTTCCCTACACACTACTGTGTATGTGTGACATTCTAGGGAGAGGTATCATTGGACAGGCAAATCTATTCCCACACCCTACTATAGATGCTTACTGCCCTGGGGAGAGTGGAGAGGCCAGTACCTCTAATACTTACTATGAAATACAGAGGTCTTACAAACTGAGCTGAGTACCTTCTGCACCCTCCTATGCATACTGGTGAGCCTGGGGAAAGATGTGAGTGGAGAGGCAGTGTCTCTTTACACCTACTCTACACACTGGTCACCTCGATGCTACTTTACACTCCTGTTATACTCTGGAAAGCTCTGAGTGGAGAGGACACTTTCTCCCTATACCCTAGTAGTGGAAACTATAAAGTATAAGTACTGTAATCAAAGAGAGTGTAAATTCTATCCCCTAAAAAAATGTACGCTCTCATGAGACTCTCAGGATCATAAAAAAGTAAGGAGGGGTACAGAAAATCTGTCTGAACAGAGAGGTCTCAGCAGACAGGCTTATGTGTTTTCATGCTCTACTACCCACACCCAAGAATACAGGACTGTTATCCATGAGATATATGCTGTGTTTAAGCACGCAAGACTCTTACGAGTGTCGGACAAATATATGGGTGGAGGCAGGTGTTTGGGTGCTCCTGCTCTCACAAGAGTCTCATGGATGTCCATATTCCCAAATAAATGAGTTCTAACATGAGCTAGTAATATAATGTAGGAATGAGGTGGCTCTGACAAGAGCCTTTATGTTTATAGTGTGTAGTGTTCAGTTACACATAAAACTTGATGCATTCCTTGATGTTATTAAGGAAGATCCTGTTCCATTCTTCAGTGAAATGCACTCCATCTCGCCTATAGACACTTGACATATCAAAACGGATATTGTTATGACATATTGGCCTATGCCATAGTCACAAAGAAATGCAGAAACAGTTTTATTGCCACGCTTCCGAGATTTCTCAATCTTAGGACAAAACTCTTTTGGCTATTGCCATTTTTGCCCCTGACATATATTAGAATATACAAAGGCAGAATGGGGAAAGAGAGACATCAATTGTGAAAAGTTCTCCTTCATCTGGATTTTAAGCGCAACACCTGTGATAGTGTACTGTGGTGGAGGGGAAAGAGAGGGGGCACAGGCAGAGGAACGACAAGGAGTCAGAACCAGGTCATGGAATCAGAAGAAATAGGGGATGTCATTGTAGTGAATTTGACTGAAAAATGTTTCTCTAATGATGCTGTGTCTGTTTTGACTAAGGGTATGAGTTTCTGTCCTAGTACTGTTGGTGATATATGTGATCTCAAAATAGATTTGTATAAATTCGTGAGACGGATGAAAATTAAAAAGCATTTTCAACTGACATATCCTGACAATAAAAACATGCAACAATGCCATGGGGTATTTTCTTCTAGTGAACTTTCGATTCAGGACGTGATGGACACCAAGCTTTTACTATCGTTAGCTGACTGTGAGGATGAGCTGGTTACTTTGGATATGGTCTTGAGGAATCTGAGTGTTGTCAGTGACGTTTCAATCACTAGCGGCCTGAAGGAGAGGTCCAAATGGACACCCACATTGTTTACAGGGAATAATAAAGACATTTTCCAAAAACTAGTACTGTCGGATTTGGATAGACATATGGACAAGAAGAGAAAGACAATGAATGTGAAGGACAACCTGACATACAAGGATCGAGAAGCGCTCAAGAATCTGATGGTTTATGACAGCATCACAATTCGTGAAGCGGACAAGGGTGGGAACATAGTAATAATGAAAAGCAAAGACTATGAACAAGACATCCTTTTTCAATTAAATGATCATGAGTGTTATGAGCCTCTCCCTACTAACCCGATTTGGAAACTTACAGATCATATAAATAGACATTTGAAACAATGGCATGGGCTGGGTTTACTGGATGAAGATGGGTTTACTTACTTACGAGTTGACCGTCCTAGGTACCCTTGCATATACACGTTACCAAAGATTCATAAGGACCTCCCCTTTCCGCCCGGTAGACCAATCATTTCAGGGAATGATGGGCCTACCGAAAGAATTTCGGAATATGTGGATATGTTCTTGAAACCAATGGTCAGCAATTTACCATCCTATATCCGTGACACTAAGCACATCTTAGGGATACTTACGGATTTGAATTGGGAAGAGAACATGATTTTAGTCACCTTAGATGTCATGGCTCTTTACACCAGTATGAAGAGAGAAATTGGGTTATGTGCGATTAGGAGGACTCAACACCAGATCAGCTAGCGCATGGGATCACACAGAGATGCTGACGAATATGATCGAGCTTATTTTGGATAATAATGTTTTTTTATTCAAGGATAAGTGGTACAGGGAAAAACAAGGGGTGGCCATGGGCTCCAGATTTTCTCCCTCGTATGCCAACCTTTTCATGGGTTGGTTCGAGGATATGCGATTCTGGGGACCTATGTGCACCGAATGGAATGACTCAATCCTTTATTGGGGTAGGTATATTGATGATTGCCTAATGATCTGGGCGGGCACCATGGATAAACCTTTTTTTTTAAAATATTTTAACAGCAATGAGTACAATATCAAATTCACTTTTGAATACAGCACAAGCAAGATTACTTTCCTGGATTTAGAGCTATATATTAGGGAGAGCAAGATTCACAGCAGACTGTTTCGAAAAAAGACGGCCTGTAACGCAGTACTACATGCCTCCAGCGCGCACCCTGCTCATTAAATCAGGACCATTCCCTTTGGGGAACTAATCCGGGCGAGACGCAATTGCAGTCATGATGCTGAATTTGAGGAATGTAAGAAAGGAATGATGGCCCGCTTCCGGAAAAGGGGTGATGATAAAAACACACTCTCTAGAGCTGAACAGAGGATACACAAGATAAAGAGACAGGACACATTGAGGGAGCGTATTAAAACCGCCAAAAAAGATGAGAGAATACGCATGGTGACTAATTAAAATACTTGGTATGGGGTACTAGTATGTAGTCTGAGCAGGCATTGGCCCATCTTAAGGGCAGACAGATCCCTATGTGGTTCCATTACAGGCAGACCAGACATCACCTATCGAAGGGGGGTATCCCTCAGAAACTTACTTAGCCCGAGTTATCTACGGTGAGGACAACAGAAAACGGGCTGACGCCGCGCACAATAGGATTTTTGGGATGTGGACACTGCAGTGTATGCAAATGGGCATGCAATAAGAAAACACATTTCAGGGGCCCTGGTGACAAAACATATAAGATTATGTCCAATATCAACTGTCACATGAAATTTGTTGTGTACATTATTGAGTGTAAATGTAATAAAAGGTATGTTGGCAGCACCATAAGAACTCTACGTGAAAGAATTGGGGAGCATATGAGAGCGGTTAAACAGGGGGATATTAGATATCCTATTGCAGCTCACATAGCGCAATGCACCTCACAGACCAGAAACAGAGACTTCACACTTTATGGCATTGACCAGATCCTGAGGCACCCGAGAGGTGGCAACAGAGAATTGACTCTACGCAGACGAGAAGCCTCTTGGATTCTCAGACTACGTTGTACAGAGATAGGGCTAAATTTGGATCAGGAGCTCCATTACTTTCTGGGGAGATAGATGATTGTGGCTTACATGCATAATGTATGATCATAATGATGTAAAGTATCGGGTGAGTGATCTGTAGATTACCATCACAGTTGTGTACACTAATTATTGACAGTACTCCTGTTACGTGTAATGTTTGTAATCTAGGTTTGCCTTTGTGTTAATTATGAGTTAAAGGAGGTTGTATGAGTTGGATGTCTTTTTTCTGCATATATAACCTTTTGAAGACTGCACCGTTAATTCTTAACAGATTCTGTATGTATATTTAGGAAAGTAAATGTTATTTTGTAAGTTTTCCAGGGGATGGAGAAACACAGTACACATGCAATACAATTAAGATACAAGGTGCGTGATACCTCTTACAGGATATTTGGTGGATCTTCACTCTTACCATTAGGGGAACACCACTTACAGGAGCGATTTTGCAATTTTGGCCACAGGTTCTTCGGAGCACTTTTTTTAGCAGGAGAAAATTTCTTTACAGTTTATTGACATATTACAAGATGGCGCCCGATGAGAGTCGTATTTGTGGGCCATAGTATAATGCATGGCATTGAGGTGACGGTAACTTTTTCTTGCATAAATTATAATCTTTCACAAATACGCAGATATGCCCGTGAATGATAATTAGAAATCGGGCAGATTGGTATATAGTTTTCAGGTCATCGGTATACTTTCATGATGGCAGCCGTGTGGTAGGACAGATTTTGTCCTCTTTCGATGACTATGACTCCCGGGAACATGGGAGCTATATAATTGCGGGAAAATACACTTCCGTGTCTCGTACTCGAGGACATGGCTGGAGAATAGACGGACGGAACGTGTCGCAAAGCGGTAAGATTTGGAAGATTGTGGTGGGACTCACTGGATGACTTCGTTTGATTTAAATGGGACTTGGCGGCACCAAGCGTAGAATAGTGGCTAAATAGAGACCGTATGTTATAATAAGAAGTCGGTGAAATCGAGACTTTTCCTTTAGATTTCAGAACGTGCATACTTGGATCAAATTAGGATCTAAAACAAGTTTGAAGCGAGATTACTAGATTTCGGCTTTGGATATCGCGTATTGCCCAATGTGGGTTGGAATTATCACCACTTGAGAAGTAGGTGATTATGAGATCAGAGTTGGTGGCTTTATTTTTAAAGAGGAAAGCATTACCTACTTGATATGGTCGTTGTAGGACTTGGCCTTTTTGGCTAAAGTTCCCTAAACGTTTTGCTTTCCCCCTAGACCGTTTTCCTGACATAGAGTTGCCAATTTAGATGCTTTGGGTACTTTGCCACTGCTGATCAGTGTCAAAGTACAACTGTTCCCTGTGTAAAGTATAATGGTAATTGGTTGGCCATGATTGGTATGTTGCCTTACTAGTAAAGTCCCTAGTGATGTGCACTGTGTGTGCCAGGGCTAGTAATGCAAAGGTGCGCGGAGAAGGGAACTCAGGCCTGCAGTGTAGGGCCTGCGCACAGTTTGCTAAGTTAGCATGTTGTCCTGACAAGTGTAACCACTTGTCAGGCCTTACTTTCCCTTTTGTGTACACAGTGGAAACCCCTGTGGTAGGTCCCGGGTAGCTTCTGGGGAGGGTGCAGTGTAAGTAAAAGGCAGGACATATACTGAGGTGTGTGTTATGTCCTGACAGAGGAAAACGCTCCATTTCGTTTTTCAATGGTGAAAGGCCATTCTGCCCATAGGACAGAATGGGGGAGGCTGGGTATTGTGTTTGTTAGCCTAGCTTCCCATAAGTTTAAAATGGAGAGGTGAAGTTTAGTATGTATGAACTCACAGCGTCATAACACATCTTTCTATGAAAGTGGTTTTGTCACTGTGTGTTCAGAAGCCACACTTTTAGAAAGTGGCTGAGTTTTGTGCTTTAAGCATTTCTGTGTGTCTCTGCTGAATGTGGATTGACTGTCTGGATCTGAGAGGGGAGAGGAGCCGGGGGAGGTCTTGACCCAGGGAGGGGTTGAGATGGCACCTGGCTGACCTGCAGCTGGAGAGCAGGCGAGGAAAAGCACCGGGAGGTGAAGAGGCCTGGGTTGCAGCTATAAAACAATTGACCCATCTCCTGCTGAGTGATTAAGGATCCAGACCCCCAGTATCAAAGGGAGAAAGGTGACACTGGGAGGGAGACACCCAGAACTGATTTAGGCAGGGGTCAGGGACCCCTGAGCACAACAAACTTCAAAGACGTTTAGGGGTATAACTAGGAGAGCTGAGACCCCTGAGCGGGGGGAATGGATTAGAAATGGATTGAGACTGAAAAGGCTTGGACCCATTTCGTGGTCAAGAGGAACCTCTGCTAAGGAAGGAACAACTGAAGAGACTGCTGGGGAAGGACCAACCCTTGCTTTGTGATCTGGGGTTGGTCTGCAGTTTGCTGTTCTAACCAAGGAAGAGGCTGTTGGGACTGTGCTTTGTGCGCTGGTTCCCCCTGCTTGTAGAAGACTGTGCTTTGTGCTGTGTCTTGTTACCCCCCAAGGGCCCGAGGTGAGCTGGCTCCCTGTTTGGAAACACAGGAACATAAAAGTTTCCGGAGAAGTTTCAAGTGACGCGGTGGGCGCGTGTTGTGGCAGCTTGAGACCATCGGAAGGTGTGCTGTGCCCTGTGATCTTGGACACACGGAGGAGGAGTGAGACTCGGATGCGCTGGGTGCGTGTAGTGGTGCACAGGAGATGCGGGTGAAGAGCGCCTGGTCAACGTGTGCACCGAAGTTAAAGTGAGTCTCGGACGCGCTGGGTGCGTGTCGTGGTGCACAGCAGGCGTTGGTGAAGAGCGCCTGGTCAGCGTGTGCATCGGAGGTGACGTGAGACTCGGACGCGCAGGGTGCGTGTCGTGGTGCACCGCAGGCGCTGGTGAAGAGCGCCTGGTCGGCGGGTGCATCGGAGGTGAAGTGAGTCTCGGACGCGCAGGGTGCGTGTCGTGGTGCACAGGAGGCGTTAGGGAGGAGCGCCTGGTCAACACGTGCATCGGAAGTGGAGTGAGTCTCAAACATGCAGGGTGCGTGTCGTGGTGCACCGGAGGCGCTGGTGAAGAGCGCCTGGTCGTCGAGTGCACCGGAGGAGAAGTGAGGCTCGGACACGGTGAGCGTGTCGGGGTGCGGCCAAAGGCGTTGGGGAAGAGCACCTGGATATCGGGGCACCGGAGTTGGAGCAAGTCTCAGTGAAGCAGTGTGCGTGCTTTGGTGCAACCTGGGACTGTGGAGGTGATCGGCTGATCATCGTGTGCACCGGAAGAAAGTGAGTCTGCAACGTGATGTGCGGGTCTTGATGCCAACTAAGACCGCAGGAAGGAGTGCCTGGTGAACGTGCACTCGGAGTCGACGTGAAGTCCCATCAGCGTTGTGTGCGTGGCTTCATGCCAGAGGAGACCCGGAGGGTGCTGTGGTGAAGTGCACCCGGAGTAACGTAATCTCAGGGGCGTGGGGTACGTGTGCCCTGCGGCCGCCTGAGACCTTCCTAACAGTTGCGGCCCGGACCGGCAGCCCGGAGGAGCTGAGCTGCCAGGTCGAGCCGCTGAGGCCCATTGAGAAAGTTCTACACGGAAGGCCCAGTTCGCTGAAGGAGGAGAGGAGAGTGGGGTCGCGCCCCCAGGTAACGTGGTTCACTGCCTGGGCGGGGCGCGGGCTCGGAGGGACACTCTCTCGGCCTCTCAGACCTTCTGGCGGCGTGAGCCTTTGCTCAGGCTCAGAGTGGGGCCCATACTGCGTTCAGGAGTGGCAGTACTGGGGCCAGAGTGGGAAGCTGTACTTTGTGTCATCGTTGATACGTGTGGGGGCCCAACTGTTATCGAAGAGGCTGACTGTCGTAATACACATTGCCGATATTGCTGCTAACAAACTGCCGGACTGTCTTAGGACGCCTGACCTTATTTCTGCATAACGAAGTACACGATTGTAGCGCTACGCATTGCATTATTTCTCCCTTGCAAAGTACAGGATTATAGCGGCCCGCATTGCATTATTTCTTCATTGCAAAGTACATGATTGTAGCTACGCATTGCATTATTCCTTCATTGCAAAGTACATGATTGTAGCGGTGCGCATTGCATTATTTTTTCATTGCAAAGTACCTGATTGGGGTGTGACGCATTGCATTATTCCTTCATTGCGCAGTACATGATTGTAGCGGTACGCATTGCATTATTTCTCCCATTGCAGGTACCGGGGTGTATCGTTACGCATTGTATTATTATTCCTTTGCCCAGCACAGGATTGTATCATTACGCTGTGCACTATTGTTTGTCCATTGTAACGTGTGTGATTTTAGCATTACGACCAGCATAGCATTTTGAAAGCGGTGGTTGGGATTTGAACCTACCAACCTGCCGGAACGAATATTACCCTTTATTATATGTTGGCTTATGTATCGTGAGGACTGATCGTATATCTTTTTACATAAAGTTTATACTCGTTTTATCAAACTCGTGTGGAGTCCATTTGTGGTGTCACCAGTGGGTTGCTGTGAGTGTGGTTGCAGATACTGTACACTCGTGCCTTGGAGATAGGCCTGGCTGCTCGTGCCAAGCTACTAAGGGGGTGAGCAGGACTATCTCAGACGGTGTCCTTACTTAGCCTAACGTTGAGGGAGGAGTCCCAGGTCTCGCATTTGTGACAGTGGCGCGGGACGGGGACTCCGGCTTCCAACATTTGGCGGCAGAGCGGTGGGATACGATCCTAACGTAATTGAAACGCGTGTGTGCAAAACCACTCACAGTAATTGGTGTACATCACAAATTGATCGCAGACCACGACGCAACAACATATTGTTTTGAATTGTGGGTTCTATTGTTGAGTAACCTTTAAACCACACATCATGTCTCAGGAGGGGAGCCAGATAGCCGGTGAGGCTGGGGCTACAGAATTAGAGTTTGACATTGAGGTATTGTCTACTTACAAGGTTGATCAGTTGAGGAAATTCTGCAGAGCTTTGGGATGTCCCATGAAGGGTAGCGCCAAGAAGGAGGAGCTGCAAGTGGCCTTGAGGGCCTGGTGGGAAGCCAAAGAGGCTCAGGAGACGGGTGATGTTGAGGTGGATGAGGATGACCCAGGGAATGGATTTGGTCCACAGGATTTGCCAGTGGAGGGACCAGCCGGAGGGGCTGGTAGTAGCCATTCAGGGAGGAGTTTTTCACCAGAGGAGTTGGAGGAAAACCAAAGGGTCAGGCTGCATGAGTTGGCGGTGTTAAGACTTAAAACTCAAGCAGAGGAGAGCAGGAACGCTCTCGCGTTGGAAGAGAAACGGGTTCTCTTCGCTCATGAGTTAAGCATGAGGGAACTGGACATTAAGGGTAAACAAGCGGGGTCCAGTTCAAATGGTGGCAGCGCACAGCCAGTGCCAAGTGTGGATGAGTACAAGTGTGCACTGGAAGATTGGGTAGTGGTTAGCATGGTAAATGATTTGGAGGGGTTGTCCAATTTGGCCCCACGGGAGCCTAGGCTCAGAAATTATTTTCCAGGATTGCGCCACCCCGGGTTAAGGTGTGGGCTCCTTGATTCCTGGGAGCCTGCACGATAACTGGACCCCAGATCTTGGGTCCAGGGGCCTGAAAAGGCCCCAGAGAGGGAAGAAGGGCCAAGTGGCACAAGGAGATCCCAGAGTAGTGAGGAGGGGTTGTTGGCCAGCCCCTTGTCTCAAAAGAGGGGGAGGAAGAGTAAGCAGTACCCCCAGGGATCAGCAGCACCACCCAGGAAACTGGGGGGGGGCCCGTAGGAGAGCCCCCGGGTGGAGGCCTAGTGCCTACTTGCCAGAAGTGTGAGGAAGGACACCTAGCATCAGGAGGGCGTGGGGAGTCTGTAGCCAGAGCTCCTGCTGTCCTGAAGTTTGTGGGTGCCATTCCTAAGTAGCAGGCCCAGAAAAATAAATGGAACGATAAAAGAGGGTTTTGTTTCCCAGTGGGAACACCCATGGGACAGTGTCCAGCCAGTGGGGCTGGGTCCCCTAGAAGTGACCAGGGTAAACCCACTTTTAGCCTGGAGGGCAGGATGACTGTAGGTAGTATCCTGACCAATGGGCCTTCCCAGGGTACCACTCCAGGGTGGGATTGGCATGGGTCCAGCACCCCTGGAGGGTTCCCCCTGGACGGGAGGGATCCATGGAACAGCATTGTTGGCTCAGGGAGTAGTGATCAAGATGACCCCCTGGGGTCAGGAAGGCGTGGAACAGGAGGGTGTCCCTGTGGTAGAGGGCCTGCGTCCTGGGTCTATCGCCTGAAGCCAGGAAGTCCATCAAGGTAATGATTGGTCTACCCTGGCTTTTGGCTGGGAGGGGGTTGTGTAGGACTTGGCCTTTTTGGCTAAAGTTCCCTAAACTTTTTGCTTTCCCCCTAGACCGTTTTCCTGACATAGAGTTGCCAATTTAGATGCTTTGGGTACTTTGCCACTGCTGATCAGTGTCAAAGTACAACTGTTCCCTGTGTAAAGTATAATGGTAATTGGTTGGCCATGATTGGTATGTTGCCTTACTAGTAAAGTCCCTAGTGATGTGCACTGTGTGTGCCAGGGCTAGTAATGCAAAGGTGCGCGGAGAAGGGAACTCAGGCCTGCAGTGTAGGGCCTGCGCGCAGTTTGCTAAGTTAGCATGTTATCCTGACAAGTGTAACCACTTGTCAGGCCTTACTTTCCCTTTTGCGTACACAGTGGGCACCCCTGTGGTAGGTCCCGGGTAGCCACTGGGCAGGGTGCAGTTTAAGTAAAAGGCAGGACATATACTGAGGTGTGTGTTATGTCCTGACAGTGGAAAACGCACCATTTCGTTTTTCACTGGTGAAAGGCCATTCTGCCCATAGGACAGAATGGGAGAGGCTGGGTATTGTGTTTGTTAGCCTAGTTTCCCATAAGTTTAAAATGGAGTGGTGAAGTTTAGTATGTATGAACTCACAGCGTCATAACACATCTTTCTATGAAAGTGGTTTTGTCACTGTGTGTTTAGAAGCCACACTTTTAGAAAGTGGCTGAGTTTTGTGCTATAAGCATTTCTGTGTGTCTCTGCTGAATGTGGATTGACTGTCTGGATCTGAGAGGGGAGAGGAGCCAAGGGAGGTCTTGACCCAGGGAGGGGTTGAGATGGCACCAGGCTGACCTGCAGCTGGAGAGCAGGCGAGGAAAAGCACCGGGAGGTGAAGAGGCCTGGGTTGCAGCTATAAAACAATTGACCCATCTCCTGCTGAGTGATTAAGGATCCAGACCCCCAGTATCAAAGGGAGAAAGGTGACACTGGGAGGGAGACACCCAGAACTGATTTAGGCAGGGGTCAGGGACCCCTGAGCACAACAAACTTCAAAGACGTTTAGGGGTATAACTAGGAGAGCTGAGACCCCTGAACGGGGGGAATGGATTAGAAATGGATTGAGACTGAAAAGGCTTGGACCCATTTCATGGTCAAGAGGAACCTCTGCTAAGGAAGGTACAACTGAAGAGACTGCTGGGGTTAGGACCAACCCTTGCTCCGTGATCTGGGGCTGGTCTGCAGTTTGCTGTTCTAACCAAGGAAGAGGCTGTTGGGACTGTGCTTTGTGCGCTGGGTCCCCCTGCTTGAAGAAGTCTGTGCTTTGTGCTGTGTCTTGTCACCCCCCAAGGGCCCGAGGTGACCTGGCTCCCTGTTTGGAAACACAGGAACATAAAAGTTTCCGAAGAAGTTTCAAGCGACGCAGTGGGCGCGTGTTGTGGCAGCTTGAGACCTTCGGAAGGTGTGCCCTGTGATCTTGGACACACGGAGGAGGAGTGAGACTCGGATGCGCTGGGTGCGTGTCGTGGTGCACAGGAGACGCAGGTTAAGAGCGCCTGGTCAACGTGTGCACCGAAGGTGAAGTGAGTCTCGGACGCGCTGGGTGCGTGTCATGGTGCACAGCAGGCATTGATGAAGAGCGCCTGGTCAGCGTGTGCATCGGAGGTGACGTGAGACTCGGACGCGCAGGGTGCGTGTCGTAGTGCACAGGAGGCGTTGGTGATGAGCGCCTGGTCAACGTGTGCATCGGAAGTGGAGTGAGTCTCGGACGCGCAGGGTGCGTGTCGTGGTGCACCGGAGGCACTGGTGAAGAGCGCTTGGTCGTCGAGTGCACTGGAGGAGAAGTGAGGCTCGGACACGGTGAGCATGTTGGGGTGCGGCCGAAGGCGTTGGTGAAGAGCGCCTGGATATCGGGGCACCGGAGTTGGAGTAAGTCTCAGTGAAGCAGTGTGCGTGCTTTGGTGCAACCTGGGACTGTGGAGGTGATCGGCTGATCATCGTGTGCACCGGAAGAAAGTGAGTCTCTGCAACGTGGTGTGCGGGTCTTGGTGCCAACTAAGACAGCAGGAAGGAGTGCCTGGTGAGCGTGCACTCGGAGTCGATGTGAAGTCCCATCAGCGTTGTGTGCGTGGCTTCGTGCCAGAGGAGACACGGAGGGTGCTGTGGTGAAGTGCACCCGGAGTAACGTAATCTCAGGGGCGTGGGGTACGTGTGCCCTGCGGCCGCCTGAGACCTTCCTAACAGTTGCGGCCCGGACCGGCAGCCCGGAGGAGCTGAGCTGCCAGGCCGAGCCGCTGAGGCCCATTGAGAAAGTTCTACACGGAAGGCCCAGTTCGCTGAAGGAGGAGAGTAGAGTGGGGTCGTGCCCCCAGGTAACGTGGATCACTGCCTGGGCGGGGCACGGGCTCAGAGGAACACTCTCTCGGCCTCTCACACCTTCTGGTGGCGTGAGCCTTTGCTTCGGCTCAGAGTGGAGCCCGTACTGCGTTCAGGAGTGGCAGTACTGGGGCCAGAGTGGGAAGCTGTACTTTGTGTCATCGTTGATATGTGGGGGGGGGGGCAACTGTTATCGAAGAGGCTGACTGTCGTAATACACATTGCCGATATTGCTGCTAACGAACTGCCAGACTGTCTTAGGGCGCCTGACATTATTTCTGCATAACGAAGTACACGATTGTAGCGCTACGCATTGCATTATTTCTCCCTTTGCAGGTACCGGGGTATATCGTTACGCATTGTATTATTATTCCTTTGCCCAGCACAGGATTGTATCGTTACGCAGTGCACTATTATTTGTCCATTGCAACAGGTGTGATTCTAGCATTACGACCAGCATAGCATTTTGAAAGCGGTGGTTGGGATTTGAACCTACCAACCAGCCGGAAAGAATATTACCCTTTATTATATGTTGGCTTATGTATTGTGTGGTCTGATCGTATATCTTTTTACATAAAGTTTATACTCGTTTTATCAAACTCGTGTGGAGTCCATTTGTGGTGTCACCTGTGGGTTGCTGTGAGCGTGGTAGCACATACTGTACACTTGTGCCTTGGAGATAGGCTTGGCTGCTCGTGCCAAGCTACTAAGGGGGTGAGCAGGGCTATCTCAGACGATGTCCTTACTTGGCCTAACGTTGAGGGAGGAGTCCCGGGTCTCGCATTTGTGACAGTGGCGCGGGACGGGGACTCCGGCTTCCAACAGTCGTCCTGACTATATGTCTGTGTTTATTTTTTACATAGATTCCGTCCGGAGAAATTTAAGGTACCTTATGGATTTTCGGTTAGGCATGCTTTGCGAGTGTTTATAAATGGGTGTTCTAATCACTTTACCGTCCTGTGTTTTCGCCAGTGTGGTTTTTAATATAAGGTATATGGTTTGTTTATATTTCTCCCTTTTTTGGTACACTCTTTTTTGACACTCCTATATACACCATGTCGCTTTTAAAGTTTGCATTAAAAAATCTTTCAGAGATGCATGGTTTTGCACCTCTTATTTTCCACATATGTGGGTTTTTCTCCATCACCTGGATACTGGAAATCTGTGATACACTTGAGTAATATGGTGACTAAAGAGTTGTTCTCTCACAAAATATTAGATATATTGACAGACTGTTGGTATTGTGGATGAACTCTGTGCATGGTGTGCACCTGAATTGTGATTCACAGGATATTCATAATGATGTTAAGTGTACACCATTTGTCTGTATGGTGTCACAATTGCCATTCTTTATTTTGCTTATTCAGCCTTGAGAAAGTCGCGGGGCGAATTCCCAATGTGTGACGAAACACGTGTTGGCTGACAAAGAACTTTATGAAATAACAGAAAGAAAAGAATAAAGATAGAAGGATTACGAACACTGTCTTTTCCATTTGTGCACACTCTTATGCATTACCTTTATCTACCTTGCATACGTGTGCTGAGGATTGTCTTTATCTGTTGTGTTGGCCTCGGCCACAAATTAGGGGAGGTTGGTGGTTCTCCTCACCTTACAGCACCGTACTTCAATATTGTTCTTAACCGATAAATGTGCTATTTCTCCCAAGTGGCGCCTATATACCTAATTTCATACCACTGATCTTTTTCACGTCGTACTGTGGTGGTAATGACCTAATCACAATCATCAGGTCTGGGTACTCGCAATCCAAAATGCTCTCAATCATTGGTAACAATTGATGCCACTTTATACCTCTATGACCATTCCAAGTTATGTCCAAGTCTAGAAATCCAAGATTTTTGTCAATACCACAATTAATGGCATATTCTCTAGCCCAGTGGATGAAGTTGTGTCACAAAATCCAGAGGCGAACCATGGTGCAGTATGGAGATCTCAGTCACAAAAGGAGTGCTCAGCAGAATTAGGAAGCTCCAGGAGCAAGATAGAGTTATATGAGGAGAGAAAAATGGGAGGGTGGCAAAATTATAAATATAATTGGTAGATTTTTGACAGCTACAAAAGTAGGTTAGGTTGTGATCAACTGCTGTTTGTATGGTGCACAGTTACTTAATAAACAGTATGAGCTTTTCTATTGGGTGATTTTAAAATTTTGATACATTCTCGCAGGAGGCTCACAATAGTAAAGCAGGCAGCACTGCCCCGTTGGTCTGCGCACAAAGGATTTTCTGCCTATCTCTTGTGAGAGTTTTTAAGAAGAGAAAAAGGCAAACATACTACAAACAACATAGGTAATGAAACTATAGGGTAGCTCTGAAAAGAGCTGTTTTTATTAACATTTTATACATCCTGTGATGGCATCCAAACGTAATGAGTCACAATTTTCTATCTACCTTATGAATATTGCTGAAGTTGGTTGGATTGCTGATTGCTGATCACTAGGATTCAGAATTTTGTGAACCAAGGGCCAGATGTATGACCGTTTTTTGCGGTCGCAAACAGGAAATCGGCCCGTTTGCGGCCGCAAAAAAGGGTCCTGGCATGTACAACCGCTGTTTTGCGAGTCGTGACTCGCAAAATAGCGTTTGCACCTCTCACTACTAGGAAGGGGCGTCCGTTCCTAATGGCAAGTCACATTGGAATGTTCCTTTGTTTTGTGACCGCATTTGTGGCCGGAAAACACTCGCAGTTTACCACCTACTTTAAGTAGGTGGTAAGCCACTCGCAAACAGGAAGGGGTCGCCAGGGGACCACTTCCCCTCTGTGAATGGATGCGAAAATATTTTTTAAGAGCAGGCAGTGGTCCCAGGGACCACTGCCTGCCCTTAAAAAATTAAACACAAACGTTTAATTTTTCTTTTTTAAATGCATCCCGTTTTCCTGTAAGGAAAACGTGCTGCATAAAAAAAACTGCTTTATTTAAAAAAGCAGTCACAGACATGGTGGTCTGCTGACCCCAGCAGGCCACCATTCCTGGGAGTACTAGCCATTCCTAATGGGGGTCACAAATTGCACCTGCCTCATGAATATTAATGAGGCATGCAATTTGCGACCCCATTAGGAATCGCAAACAGTGTCTAAGACACTGTTGTACATTCCAATTTGCGAGTCGCAAAACGACGCAATTTGCAACTCGCAAATTGGCAGGGTCATACATCTGGCACCAAATTATTAGTATATAGATCAGTTAGCAAAATTATTTTCCATTCGCAAATGGTCAGTGCGCAATTTGCGACCACTTTTTGCAAATGGAGATTTCATACATCTGGCCCTAAGATTCATCTGATAGAAGCCAAGAGCACATTAGGATGACATTCAGTTTGATCTATCAGTCATTAGCTTTGGAGTCACAGTTTTGAAATCATGATTTAGGTTAAAAGTTGCACAGTCTGATTGTATAAAATGCTATAGCAAGCACTCAATACCCCTTCGTCCATCCTCCTCGTCGAGTACTACTGCGTGAAGAATGCCCACCCTTCCAAGACAGACATTTTTTATAAGCCTGTAAGAACTCAAGGCACTTCTTATTAGACTTTCTACTATTTCTATGCCTATTAGCAAAAAACCCTCCTTCCTTCCACACCTGTCCTGTTTGTTTCTGTCTCTGTGATGATGTCATAAATTAAGGTAAAATAAACCTGCATTTATTTGTGTACACTTATGCTGTCTTGCTGTAGCAGGTGGCCTGTTGCATGCACTGCAAAGGCTTGTGCTCCCCACTTGTGCTGGGCTGGGGCAAGGAGCGATATCAGTGAATCTTAATGAGCTGTGTGGACCACAGCACGCCAAGACTCCACCACGCCAACACACGCCAGCAGCCATTATTCCCAAGTTGGTGTGGTGCACGTGTGCTGACATAGGTTGCACTGCCTTTTACCCTGCAGGGTGGTCTTGCGAGAAGAGATTTGAGCAGGCTAAGAGACCTATAAAACGATACTAGAATGCTGTTGAACTGAGAAGTCAGTCTTGTTGCGCTATCACAATGGAGTCAGCTACGGTACACAGAAGCGTTATCATGTGGAGCAAGCAGCAGAAGCAGAGGAGGTTCTGGGTATTTCCAGAGCAGATGTAGAGGAAATGATGAAAAAAACTGACACTAATGCCTTCAACGAAACATCTGCAATAAAGCTAGCCTCGCAGCCTAATGTGGATGAGAACCAGGAGGAGCCAAAAGGAAAATATAGTCCAAGTCTACAGTTGCAAGAGCTACTAAGGCACATCAGAGAAGTCTTGTGTTTTGAAAATAAGCCCCAAAATGATGAAGATTAATTTTTCACTCAGTATAACGCTCCTTTCCATGATGTTTTGAAGGGCATTGTACAAAAGGAGTAGAAAGATATTACTAAATCAGCCTTTCCAAGACTCACTAAAGAGTTTTGAAAGATTTTCTACAAGCTCCAAAAGCGAACTCAGTTCTTGCGATTGTAGCCTTTACTTTATCTTTGGCATCTGAGGGTGCAACTTTACCAGATCATGTGGATAGCAATGTTGAGGCATCATTGAAAAGAGTGTAAAAGGCTTACAATGTTTCTAGAAGAACTGGTGCATATACTGCCTATGCCTCCCAGGCGTTGTGAAAAGATTTTCCGCTTCTGTTAGACTGTCTACAGGATAGAGCAGATCCTACCACTATTCTTCTTAACGTAACTTTTAGCTCAATTTCTTTCAGATACGACATTTGTCAGTTTGTGTGGTCTGTGGCAATAGTGTCAGAAGCCTCCACAGCAGGCTCATATAGCCCAAACTTTGGAAAACTAGATGTGAGTCGAAAGGGCTTTGATACATTGGTTGCCATTCTTGGGTCTGAAACTTTTTGGTCCTCATTGGAACAACTTAGTTGAAAAATATGCACAGGAATACAAGTTTCTGCAGCATTTTAGAACTTCTGCAGGTACATTTTGATTCAGAGGCATTCCTCCCAAGGGGTTCAGGAGGGAAACCAGTGCCTTCCACAAAACATCTGCAAAAAAGCAGCATGATGTGGATGAGAACCAGGGGGAGCCAAAAGTAAAATATATTCAAAGTCCACAGTTACAAGAGCTACTAAAGCACATCAGAGAAGTCTTGGGTTTTGAAAATGAGCCCCAAAATAATGGGGGATCATGGCTGGGCCTGGCGCCAGGTGTCGTGGCTGCTGAAAAATCGTAGCTCCAACCATCCCAACAACAGTAACCACCAAAAGCCTGACTATCCAGAGTCTCTTCACCCGACAGGAGTGATAATGCAGGTTCCTCAGTGTTAGAAAAAACAAGGGAATTATTCTATCCTATTCCTAGTTCCAAAGCCAAATGGAAGGTTCAGATCAGGCCTGGAATTAAAGACGCTCAACACGTTTGATGCATACACTACATTTCAGATTTCAACATTACAGTTGATAATTCATGTGATATCAATCAGAAACGTTTTGGTGAAGCTGGGCCTTCAAGACACATATTTTCATTTACCGATTCACCAAGAGAGTCAGCATTTGCTGAGGTTTGTATTGGAAGACCTACATTTTCAGTACCAAGCTCTGCCTTTCAACATATCTTCTTCATCCAGAGTGTTCCATTAAGTATTAGCTTCAGTTGTGGACTCTTTAAAACTAGAAGCAATTCAGATATTCCCTTACTTTGTTGATCGCTTGATTTCTGCTGATTCTGATTTTTCTAAGCCAAGGTCAACACAGAGAGAATATGAGCCATCTGACATCCCTGGATTTCGTCCTTAATCTCCAAATGTCCCAACTGCACTCAGAGCAACAAAAGTTGTTCATAGAAGCTTTCTTCAATACAGAGAAAGGAAGCATATTTCTCCTAGAGCCCATAAGAGTCAATCTGAAAAATCACCTCTGTACTCTGTTTAATGCCTTGTGCATGTTAAGAGTACAAGGGTTGTTAGCAGCAATCACGGCAGTGGTTCCATGGGCTCGCCATCATTTGAAACCTCTCATCATCTTCTGAATCACTTGTCTCAGGTGTCCCTGAACACCTTAAGGAAGACCCTCAAGACCTGGCTCTTCAGATAAACTGATCTGCGGACCCCCCCCCCCCCCTCAGCGCCTTGAGACCCTCACAGGTGAGTAGCGCGCTTACAATTCCCTGATTGATTGATTGATTGATTGAATGAGGAGTTTATTCTGGTACTGAACAAGATGAAACAAATACTGCAATAGTGGCTTGTTCCAGAGAACCTACAGAGGGGTATTATGTTGCAGTAGCAAATACCCTTGGTGGTAACGACCAGTGCCAGTAAGTGGGGTTTAGGTGCAGGAATAGAAGTGAATGGCAGGTGGCCCAATCTGGAAAGGTTGAAAACTTCTAATTGGGAGAACACATGGGAGATCTTTTGCGTTCTGCAGTCTTATGCGCATTACCAGCAAAGGAGATTTGTCTTAGTGTGAGAAAGTGCCTTTTTTGCATGGTAGCCTCCACTTTCTGCATGGTTTTGATGTGGTTTCAAATGTAGTGCACAAGGTCCCTGCCAACCAGGTCCCCTGTGCTAGTGCTTCTTTCCTAAAAGCAAATCCCCAATTGGTACTTCTACCCCCTGTAAGTCCCTAGTAAATGATACCCTGGGTACCTAGAGCCTGGGAGCTGAAGAGGGTCCGCTGCGACCCTCTCACTGAGGCCATGCTACTGCCCTTACATGCCCTGTGAGGGAGAAAAATGACAAAGTCGACATGGCACTCTGCCTGGATGTCATGCCAACCAGCACTGCCTGAAGGCATAGGTAAGTCACCCCTCTGGCAGGTCTCACAGCCCTATGGCAAGGTGCACTATACCTAGCAGCCCCAGGTTTACACCACCACTTTGGGCAGGAAAACCACTGGGAAAAACTCAACAGAATAGGTGGTGTGCCCACCTCTGCCAACCCCACCCCTAAAGTAGGGGAGGCGAGGTGAAGCACAATTTTCAGTACCCGCCATCTTCAAGATGGGGAGACCCCTCGAGTCAGGGCTAGGTCTATGCCAACCTCCCAGAGGCAGGCGACCTGTCCAGAAGAAACATACTCCAAGGAATTGATCCAGGCGAATCCGCGTCTCCTGCCCTCTCTGCACCTGACGCTCACGTCCCGAGTCCGAATGGCTCACCTGTGCAGTGATGTGTCCCCAGCGATCCTGACCTTGTGTCCAGTGTTGGCTGACCGCTCCTGACCTCCACGACAGTGCCTGCAGTGTGAATCCAGAGGCTCTCCCGACCGCTGCTAGCTCCAGTAAGAAGACTCTGATGTCAAAAGGCACCCCTGCGCCCGAAGCCCCTGGGCCTTGGTGAGCTGAACCGATGGTGCCCCTACGACCCCCAACATCTCTACTTACCTCTGCTGTTGTTGGTCTCCCTCCTTCAACCTTGGGTATCCCACCTGCAGCCTCGTTGCCGAAAGAAGAATCCCTATTGAAAAGCATTGGGCACCCGACGTTGAAATTGCACCCTGCACCCGGCCACCCCTGTGCCGCTGTTGGTGTATGTTTGGTGCTGCTTTGTGGCCGCCGGTGCTTAATCTAACCCCCAAAGCTTGGCCCCAGCAACTGATCTAAATAACCTGTGAGCAGTGTAGCTCCAGGCACCCACTGCCACTGTCTACATTGGAAAGCATTGGGCTGAATTCAAATTTTGACCGCTAGACCCGGCCACCCCTGTGCCACTGGTGGTGCAGTTTTGGTACTCAATTGACCCCTAGCCCTTGCTGACTTTTGGTTCTGAAGACTAGGATTGTAAGTGCAGTACTTACCTGTTTAACTGCAATATTGTTTTCCCCATCGGATAACATTGGACTGTGTTGAAACGTTTCTGTGTCGATTCTTCAAGGTGAAAAACATTTTTAATTAAAAACGAACTTACCATATCACGAAGACCTTGGTCTTAAAATAAAATACAAAGTATATTTTTCTAAAATTGGTCTGGATCGCCTACTTGAGTCATGTGTCCATTATTGATCACTGTTGTGAAATAAATGTCTTACACTCCTCTATGTTAGGCCGAAGGCTGCTCATCCACACTACCACTAATAGAGCACTTTTACACTGAGCCCTGTACACTTTTGGGAAACCCCTGGGCTCTGTGCATGGTATTATCACCTAGTGGTACTGTCATATACAGAGCCAGCTTCCTACATAGGTGGTGCAGCGGTGGGGTACAAGGCTTTGACATTTGTTGCACCACTTGATTGATAATTGATTTCACTAGGGAAATCCAAGAATGATCTTTAGATAGAATGTTTTATCAATTGTTTATTTTTTTCCCAAACGTATTAAAAATTGTGTTAGGGACTTGGTTAAGTCCCCCACTGTTTTAGAAACTTAAGACTTTAAAGTAGTTAGGCCTTAGAAATACTTAGAGTTTTTTTAAACCTTTAATAAGACCGTACTTACTTTAAACACCATGACTGATACTGCAGGGACCAGCCAGGAGCTTAACCTGGGTCCCTATGCAAAGCTTCAAGTTTCGCAACTTAAAGATTTGTGCGAAGCATGGAAACTTGCTGTGGGTCCTAAATCCAAAAAAAGCCCATCTCCAGCAGTTGCTGGCAGATAATGACAAGGCCCTGGCAAACAGAACCTCTCCCACTGGGGATGAAGTAGTAGAAGAAGATGAGGAGGTAGCTGGGGAGGACACTAACTCCATCACTACCCTTTCAGATAGCAACGACCCTAGTGGTGTCCCAGATGAAGCAGGCACTTAATGCAGATCTTTAAAAACTGGCAAAGAGGATAGCTCTAGAAGCTAAACTCCTAGCCATAGAAAAAGAAAGAGCTGAGATGGGCCTAGGACCCATCTCTGGTGGCAGCAAAATAATAAATAGGGAGGCAGACTTCTCGGACTCCAAAATCCCCAAAGGAATTGTCCCTAAATATTTTGAGGGTGATGATATCACTAAGTGGTTTATTGCATTTGAGAGAGCTTGTCTTAGTAGACAGGTTTGCATGAAGCTGTTGAGTGCTAGCCTGTGGGAAAGTGCAGGGACAGACTCCCGACACTCAATGAGAAAGATTATACTTCCTATGCCCTTATGAAGGGTACCCTGATTGAGGGATTTGGATTCAGCATTGAGAAGTATAGGATTATGTTCAGGGAGGCCAAGAAAACCTAAAGCCAATCTTGGGTATAGTTTGTAGATTACGCAGTGAAAACACTTGGAGGTTGGTTGAGTGGTAACAATGTACATGATTTTGAAGGGTTGTATAATTTGGTTATGAAGGAGCACCTTTTAAGTAATTGTCACCAAGAGAAACTGCTTGGTAGACCAAGGTTCACTTTCTCCTCAAGAATTGGGGAAGAAGGCAGACTACTGGGTCAAAACAAGGGACACCAAAACTAACAGTGGTGAGGGAGACCAAAAGAAAGAGGCCAAAAAGCACCCCCAAGGGAAAGAGGGTAACCCTAAAAATAATCAAGAGTCTTCTACAGGCCCCCAAAAACCTGCTCAGGAGGGTGGGCCCAAAGTTTCTACACAGTCTAAGGGTGGGTACCAAGGGAGGAACTGGGATCCCAACAAGGCTTGGTGTCATGATTGTAAAACAACAGGACACCAAACGGGTGATCTGAGCTGTAAAACAAACAAAAAGGCCTCTAGTCCACTTGCAGTACCTGCAGTTGCTAACATCCTGGTGGGATACCAGGATAACTATGTCAGTCACCCCACTGAGGCAGCATTTGAGGGAGAGATAGATTTAGTTTCTGCTGCCTGGCCAGATAATATGAAAAAATACAGGCAGTCTCCCAAGATTAATGGGTCCAGGATAGAGACCTTGAGGGATACTGGGGCTAGTGTCACCATGGTGACCCAGCAGCTAGTTCACTCAGATCAGTACCTGCTTGGAAGGACCTATCCAGTCACCAATGATCGCAATATCACCACAGTCCATTCCATGGCTATGGACTGGGGGAGAGTAGTTGGACAAAAAGTAGTCGTGTCCCCAACTGTCCCTAAAGATTGTCGGTTTGGAAATTATTTGAAGACTTCCCCTTGAGCGGAAGTCGAACTGAGGACCCATGCCAGCATGGTAGGTCTCTCAGGATGAGGGTTGTTTTACAACCAGAGCACAGAGCAGAGCTCTGAGTGAAAAAGAAGGGATGGATCCTGGAAGAATGGACCACTCCAAGAGAAAGGGCAAGAAGGCTGGGGGACCAGCTTCTAAACAGATCAGAATCTCACGTCTCAGGAGGAGGACTTAGTATTCTCAGAGGGAACTGAGCCTGAAGAGGTTTGGCCTTACCAGGCAGATCTCTTGGGTCCAGGGGGACCCTCTAGGATGGATCTGTGCCAGGGACAAGAAACCTGTCCCACTCTTGAAAGCCTGAGGCAGCAAGCTGCTGCACAGTAAAAGGGTGTTATCAAAGGCACCCACAGGGTCTATTGGGAGGATTTGCTCCTATACACTAAGGCCAGAGGCCCCAAGCCTGGTTCAACCACAAGAGTGGTAGTACCTCAGAGTTTTAAACAGTTTCTTCTTACTTTGGCCCATGATTTCCCCTTAGCTGGGCACCTTGGCCAGGATTAAACTTGGAGCAGATTGGCCATTCACTTCTACTGACTAGGGATATCACAGAAGGTGAAAGACTTTTGTCAGTCCTGTGCGGTGACAGGTGCAAGCCTGTGGCAAGGCAGGAAGCCACCAAAAGGCCCCCTTAATTCCACTTTAGTGGTTGGGGTAACCTTCGAAGGGGTAGGGGTCAATATTGTTGGCCCCCTGGACCCACCAACAGTCTCAGGGAAAAAATATATTCTGGTGGTAGTGGATCATGCCACCAGGTATCCTGAAGCTATTCCCCAAAGGGCCACCACTGCTCCTATGGTGGCAAACCCCTCTTTGGTGTATCTACCAAGGTTGGTTTCACAAAGGAGGTGGTATCAGACAGAGGTGCAAACTTCATGTCTGCATACCTAAAACATATATGGGATCAGTGTGGAGTGAACTACAGATTCAGCACACCCTATCATGCACAAACCAATGGCCTGGTGGAGAGATTCAACCAGACATTGAAAGGCATAATTGGTGGGCTCCCTGAAAAACTCAGAAGGAGATGGGATGTCCTACTTCTATGCCTACTTTTTGCCTACCGGGAAGTGCCACAGAAGGGAGTGGGGTTTTCACCCTTTTAACTTTGTTAGAGGTCCTCTGTTTCTGGTGAGAGAAGGTTGGGAAAAACCTCTCAAAGAACCAAAACAAGACATAGTGGACTATGTGCTTGGCCTTCATTCCAGGATGGCTGAATACATGGAGAAAGCAAGCCAAAACCTTCAGGCGAGCTAAGAACTGCAAAAGCAGTGGTATGACCAAAAGGCTGCTATGGTAGAATTGAAACCAAGGCAGAAGGTATGGGTATTGGAGCCTGTGGCCCCTAGGGCCTTCCGAGACAAGTGGAGTGGGCCCTACCCTGTCCTTGAAAGAAAAGGTGGGTCACCCATCTGGTGGACCTTGGCAGTTGCAAACACCCTAAAAGGGTGATGCATGTCAACCGCCTGAAGCCCTATTATGACAGAGCTGACATGACCATGTTCATGGTCACAGATGAGGAACAGGAAAATGAGAGTGAATCTCTCCCTGATCTCCTCTCAATCAATCCCTAAGATGGGTCTGTGGATGGAGTGGTCTTTTCAGACACCCTCACTGACCAACAGCAAGCTGACTACAGGCTAGTCCTAAATCAGTATGCTGAGCTCTTCTCTCTGACCCCTGGTCTGACTAGCTGGTGTACACATCATGTGGACACTGGTGACAGCCTACCTGTCAAAAACAAAATTTGCAGGCAGTCTGATAATGTCAGAGAGAGCATCCAAGCTGAAGTCAGCAAAAGCTGTAATTGGGTGTCATTGAACCCTAGCGGACCACTGGGCCAGTCCTGTTATCTTAGTCCCCAAACCTCACTCCAAGGGTGAAAAGAAAGAAATTAGGTTTTGTGTGGGCTATAGAGGCCTCAATACTGTGACAAAGAGAGATGCACACCCAATCCCTCGGTCAGATGAACTAATTGCCAGGTTAGGGGCAGTCAAATATCTCAGTACCTTTAATCTTACATCTGGGTACTGGCAGATAGACCCCTGGAGCAAAAGAACAATCAGCATACTACACCCCAAATGGGTACTTCCAATTTATTGTGATGCCCTTTGGGCTAAAGAATGCCCCTGCCACCTTCCAATGGTTGGTGAACAAAGTCCTTGCTGGGCTGGAGTCCTTTGATGCAGCTTATCTTGATGATGTTGCTGTCTACAGCTCTACCTGGCAGTATCATCTGATCCACCTTGGCAAGGTCCTTGAGACTCTGAGAAGTGCAGGCCCCACTATCAAGGCAAGCAAGTGCAAGATAGGGCGGGGAAAGGTTGTATACTTGGGTCACCTGATAGGTGAAGGCCAAGTTCAGCCACTCCAACCCAAGATCCTGACAATTCTGGACTGGGTTGCTCCCACAACCCAGACCCAAGTCCGGGCATTCCTTGCCTTGACTGAGTACTATAGGAGGTATGTGAACGACTATGAGTAAAAAGTGACTCTCCTCACAGAACTTACCTCCAAAAGGATGCCAAAGAACATAAACTGGACAGGGAGCTGTCAAAAGGCTCTTTTTTATTCAAATTCTGTTTATTGTTTATTCAACCATCAGTACATACAGGGCATATGCATGGTATATTGTCAACTTTAGTGCAGGCAAGCTATAGCCAGTCCCGAATGGATTGCAGTATAACATGAAAGATTGTCTGCATTGGCATTTGCATTTAGGTAATGTTCCATTAGGCGTATGTAAAACATTGCAATCTGCAATGAGATGGTGTCTAAACCATGCATAATATTTCAAGTACAGCTTCACATAACTGCGTACTTAGTTAGGTACAGGAAAAACTAAGTTATGTGTTTCCTTATAATTGTGTAGAACCCATATTGAACATTAAAAGAACAGGTCAACGTTTGTAGCGGAGAGGACGAGAGAAGAGGCGATGGTGTCTCACGTGGGGCATGGGGTAGTGCACTCCCTCCAACCCAGATGCAGGTGGCGCTGTGGTGTGAAATACAAGTGATAATTTAGTCAAAAAGATGAAGCGATTGAAGCTTCACAGGGCTAAAGCAAGTGAATTCTAAGTGCATAAGATACTGGATTAGGGGTTTCCATATCTTTTTCTCAGTGTTTGACAAATTGTGTGATATCCGTTCCATAGCTAAAATGTGCCAGACGTGGGTATACCATTGCGCTAGGGAGGGGGGCTTGTCTGTTTCCACATGAGTGCTATAAGCTGGAGCACCGCTAGGAGAAGATAGCTATTAAGTTTCCAATCGGTGTGGGTCATGGCTTGCACATCTGGGGGCCTAATGCCTAGGATGACCGTGAGGTATAATTACAGGAGAGGGTAGCCTATGACCTCCTTAATGTGGCCCAGTATCTCTTTCCAATAGGTCGTTATGACCTTGCAGTACCACCAAATATGTTGAAAGTCTCCCACTTCTTCCCCAAAGCACCAGCAATGAGAGGTTGTTCCTGGATATATGACAGAGAGTCGAGCTGGTGTATGCTACCAATGGAACATCAATTTATAAGCTGTTTCCCTATGTGAGATACTTCGATATGTTTTAGGTATGTTTCGCCACAGGGTCTCCCATTGCTTGGGCCATATCTCTACCTGTGCAGTGGTCTGCCATGTCGACTGATAGGAGTGTATACGCAATGGTGAGGAGCATTGGAGCACTTGGTAAGTGTTAGATATAAGACCTTTTGAACCTGTGAAGGTGAGGACATGTGTCTCAAAGAGGGTGTAAGGCCGGATGGTCACGGGGTATACTGAGTAACCCTGGGCAAAGCACTACGCTACGCTCGCGTAGTTTGCGCTACTTCGCACAACGCGAATTGCACGTAGCACAGTGCAAACACGCGTAGCGTAGTGCAGCGGTCATTTTTTGCTTGCTCGCGGTCCTCAACGTCAAGTTGGCGACCGCGAGCAAGCAAAATGACATCCCGGCGAGACTTTTTCCTCGTTCGCGATCAGCAACATCAAGTTGCCGATCGCGAGCGTGGAAAATATACCTCCCGGCGAGATTCTCAACGCGGGGAGGTCAGGTTTCTCATTGCGAGTGGTCGCGTATGCTCGCGACCGCTCGCGATGAGAAACTACCAGTCCGCGTTGAGAAAGCTGCTGCTCGAGTAGAAATCTACTCGAGCGGCAGTAAAAGACAGCTCGCACTGTGCAAGATGCCGTTTTCAATGATTGCACAGTGCGGACAAGCATCCGGCACTGTGCAATCATTGCGAACAGTGCACTACGCAGTTCGTGTAGTGCTACGCGTAGCTCGCGTAGTGCGAACTGCACTTTGCGTAGCTTCGCGTAGCGCTACTCGCGAACTACGCCCAGGCTTAATACTGAGGGGTGTAGGGCCCAATGTCGTAGTTGGCCATACTGGAGCCGTGAGGTGTCCGTAAGCTAGTAATCTTCCTTGCACTGGTCAAAGTTCTTCATGTTGACCCCCACGAATAAATCACTGAGCGTCCAACATTCCCCCTCGCTCCAATGGCGAAATGAAAGAGGGAAGAGCGCTGGAGGTAAGTCAGCGTTGCATGCGATCGGTGTGTTTAGGGAGGGGAAGGTAGTCAGACTCTTTTTTTAGAGCCACTTTGCCCCAAATATTATGTCCCGTTCAGGTCGGGCTGGCGATGTAAGCACTACGTGTGTTTGAGCAGCCATGCCAGGTCCCACAATGGATGGCATGCTACTGCCCGGTCCATGTGGAACCAATGCTTTTCACTCTCCCGGACCACCCACTTGGAGATATAGCTTAAGTGGGCAGCCAATAATATTCCAAAAGTTTGGGGCACGCTAAATCTCCCCTATCCTGTGGAAGCATCAACAGTGCATTTGCTATTCGGGGACGCTTTCCATTCCAGATAAAATTACGGACGTCGCATTGTAAATGTACGATGTCATCTTGCGGGATCGGTGTGTGCAGAGTCCGAAATAGGTAAAGGACTCGCGGAAGAACATTCATTTTTACAACGTTCACATGCCCCAGACAAGATATATATAGAGGCTTCCATCTCTGAAAGTCCGCCAGGATGGCACAGCGTAGGTGGGGCCAATTAACTTGAGACCAATGGGAGAGTGTACGGGTGATATTGAGGCCCAAGTATTTAATAGGAGTCTGAGACCACTGGAAGGGCGCTAGTTGTTGTAGGGCCAGGAGGTCCTGAGCAGGGATGTTCAGGTTGAGCACTGAGGACTTGGTCATGTTAATCCTAAAGCCCGATACTTCCTCATATGGCTGGAGGCAGTGTACCACCCCTGGGAGGGAGGCTTCGGGCTGAGTGAGTGTAAGGAGTAGGTTGTCTGCAAAGAGTCTAATCTTGTGTTGTTGCCCCCCAAAAGAAATGCCTCTCACTGCGCCTGTATTGCGGATCGTGATGGCTAGGGGCTTGAGCACTAACACAAACAATAAGGGTGAAAGCGGGCACCCCTGCCGCGTTCCTCACAGTATAGCAATGGGTTTTGTAAGCTGCCCATTGCCCCAGACCCAAGTCTCCGGTTCTGTGTCCTAGGCCATTATATTGGAAAGCAGCCCCGGACCCAGCCCAATCTTTTCCAAAATAACGCGGAGGAAGGACCAGTTTACCCTATCAAAGGCCTTCTCCGCGTCTAGCGAGAGGAGGCTTGCGGGTATATTGTGACGGTGTGCCTTCTCTGCCAAGTGTGCTATGCGACAAACATTATCTGCACCCTGTCTGTGGCATATAAAGCCAACATGGTCCGGGTCGATGAGGCCCGGGAGGTAGGGTTCCAGCTGTTGTGAAAGTAGTTCGGTAAACAAATTTGTGTCCGTGTTAAGCAGCGCTATAGGACAGTAAAAGGAGCAAAGGGGGGGTCTTTTCCTGCATTATGTATGAGGTAAATTTCAGCTGAGGCCACAATGGGCATGAGTCCTGTTTAGTGTGAGAAAGAGTTAAATAGCCATACTAGGTGATCCTGTAGGTCAGGTAAGAAGAGCCGATAGAAGGAGACCGGGAGGCCATCAGGCCCAGGAGTCTTGCCCAGGGGAAGGGCCCTGATGGGCGTCTGGAGCTCCTCAAGGGTAATCAGCTCATCAAAGAGGTCTGCATGACATGGGTAAAATGGCTCCCACTCACAGGTATCTAGGTAGGATTTCATAATTTCCGAAGTTGTTTCTTCACGCAAGTATAGCATTTGATAGTAATCGTGAAAGCTCTGGAGTTTATCTCCCTCATCCATCACCCAACTCCCATCCTCTGACTGCAGCTTAGCAATCTGGTTCTTAGCACGCGCCTGGTGGATCCTGCAGGCCAAGAGTCAACCCACTTTGTTACCCCCCTCATAGTAGCATTGTTTCAATGCTAAGAGTGCCCGCTCCACCCTCCCCGTTACATGTGTGCAAAGCTGGCCTCGCAACACAGCAAGCTGCCGTTTAGTGCAGTGGGAGGGTTTCGTTTTGTCCTGTTATTCCAGTTGTTTGATTTCCGCCGTGAGATTGGATTCCACTAGCTTAGATTCCCTCCCTCGGGAGATTGCGATAGATGTGATCGTGCCTCTGATAGCGGCCTTAAAACCATCCCAGAGAGAATGCAGTGAGAGTTCGGGGAGGTCTTTAAGGGAGAAATATTCACTAATGCCTTTTCGAATTTCTGCCACATCTACTGGGTCTTGCAATAGATGTGGGGGTAAGCGCCAGGGCGGTGGAGTCTTCTGAAGTAGCTACTACCCTCCCATGTTAGTTCTATGTGAGTGTGGTACGAGATTGAGATGTCCGATATTTCTATGGTGCAAAGGCGGCGAAGAAGAGAGTGGGTGAAAAACGCGTAGTCGATGTGGGAGTAGGAGGCACGCACGTGTGAGAAAAGAAGTAATCCCTTGAGTGCTTGTAACGCCATGCATCAACTAAACCCAGGTTTTCTATATCGCGCTTAAGATGCTGTAACATAGCCCATGCGTTTGGAATGTGGCTCCGCTACAGTCGAGGGTGGGATCCCATACCAAGTTAAGATCCCCGCATACTAAAATGTCTCCTTCCACCCCCTCTAGTTGTTCTTTCAGAACACGTCTGAGGTATGTGTCCTGAGAAGCATTTGGCGCATAGATATTAAGTAATGTAAGCTTTCGCTGTCCCAGGAGGAGGTGGAGTGTGAGAAAGCGTCCCTCCCCGTCCTGACCCACCTTAGTGACAGAGGAGTAAAAGCTTGCCTTGTATGTGATGCCCACCCCAAGTGTTTTCATGCTAATGTATGCCCAGTGACATTTTGGGTATCTTGGGTGTGCCATGCGGTGACATTCCACTTTTAGCAGGTGGGTCTCCTGTAGGAGGATAACATCGGGGTCATGGTGCAATATGTATCCCCAGACTTGTTTGCCCTTATTGGGGAAGTTTAGGCCCCGCACGTTCAGAGATATCAATTTAATACAGCTCGCCATTAGCGTGGCTGCCGGTGATGCATGGAAAGGGCACTACAACAAGAAGGGGGTTAGCTCTAGGGAGTGCACCGCAACTATAAAGAAGTGGAGGGCAATGCCATCCCACCCACCCCCAGAGAAGGGCAAACCCAAAGAAACAGCTGCCTAACCCCAAACAGAGAGGGTTCCCTGAGGAGTGAGGTAGAGGGGGGAAGCAGTCGCGCATGCACCTATACCTTCTATCTCTACTGTTGTTAAGCAGGACCCATGCCAGTCGTGGCAGAGCCCACCCATGATGTGGGTCGACCTGGAAAAGAAAAGAAAATACAACCCAGATTAACAACGGGCCAACAGGTCCCAACAGTGACCTCCACTCATCATGGAAGCCGGCACATAGTGCTCTAGGCCCACTGGAGGAGTCACCCTCCGGGGGGGGGGGTCATCAGGGGTGGCCATCCAAAGGGAGGTGGAGGTCCCTACGAAGTCTGGGTGGTAAGTATCTCTCAGGCCCCTTGGCCCATTGCCACCAGGCAGATGTAAATGAGTCAGAGGACAGTGTTAGACGATGCATAACAGCGAACACAAGTGGAAAAAGGGAGCCTGTAGTAGATCGTGTAGGAGAGGATGCCCCCCAATGCTTCGGAGATGGTGGCTAATATCCTGTTTGGTTTCCTGAGTAGATGCCTCGGTCTGGCGTTTATCGAGGCATTGTGGGGCTTCACTGTGGTCCAAGCCAGTTGCAGAACCGTTCCGGTGGGGTCTGAGGTCAGGTGGTCAGCACAGTTACAAGTGTCGGCAGGGAGACCCACCAGGTGTTTCACCTCCATAAGCGATCTCAATGCCTGCCCTCCCACAGAAACATGAGGGTGGCCATCCGATGCGCCCTGTCGAGGGTTGGTAGCGAGGCATCGTCGTCTCCTCGGATCTCCTGGAGGAGATCGGCTGTGTAGGACATGATGTCATTGCCCTCCGCTCCTTTAGGGACTCCCCTTATGCGTATATTGTTACGGTGGCTTCTATTTTCCAAATCCTCCTGCTTGGATTGGATCTAAATATTTTGTTCTTCGAGGGCTGTCACCCGCTACCGCAGCATCTCCTGATCGTCTGACCTTGCATCCACGGTGCATTCGAGATCGTCCACTTGCTCCCCTATATCTGTGACATCTTTCCGAATGTCCCTCAGGCATAATTTGAACTTGTCTTTGAGGGAGCTAATGTCCGAGCGGATCTCTTGCAGAAAATGGTCCATGTAGCCTTGTGTGACCGGGGCAGAAGATGGGGGTTCCATCATCGGGGCCTGGAGGGAGGGTGGCGACTCTGATTCAGTAAGCGCCGCCTTGGTCCAGAGGGATGTCACCTGGTTATCTTTTGCAGCTTTGGAGCGTGGCATATCAACGCAGTTTTTGTGAGGGGAAGAACGGGGCCTCCAGTTGCATGTCGGTAGCCAAGGTGCAGTGGAGACAATGAAGGAAAGGCAGGTAAGCAGCTATATTTGTGGTCTAGTTATTCCTGGCTTAGGCTGTGGAGACTCGGTCCCGGGCTCCCGGGAAGACAAAGGATATCGTTCCAGGTCCTCCGCTATCGCGGGGTCCCATTCACAACTCCACCCGTCCCTCCTCCTCAAGGCAGGGCAGGGGCCCCGGCTGGTCAGCGCAATCCACCACGCAGGGGCCAGTCTCACAAGGGGGCAGGGGTTCGCACTGGAGGGGCCTGTAGAAGTGGGTGACTTGGTAGCTCAGGGTGCTCCTGCGCAGCGGTATGGAGAGGCCCTCAACAGTCCAGCACGCTATGCTATGTAGAGGGCACCTTCCGGTATGTCCACTCTTTCTCCGGCGAAATCACTCCCAGGGGGTCGGTGTCACAGTTGTGTAGTCCCTTGTTCACATCTCAGTTGGACAGATGGAGTAGGTAATTATTGTCTCCCAGGGTCTCACTCGCAGCTTAGAGGCCTCCGGAGAGTTCCAGTTCCCCCACAGAAGGCAGGTGCTCCCTCTGTTGGTCAAGGCCGCAAGAGCTGACAGTCCTCGTAGACTTGATCCCGAGGCCTGCAGACAAGTGTGGGGCAGGCAGGAAAATCAAGGCACCCCCCCACAGGTCTAGCAGCTGGGGTCCCAGGGGTGTCAGGCAACTCCTGCACTCACTCCTCACTTTCTTGCGTCATCGCCGCAATCAGAGGGCCCCCATGTGGTCAGAGCGGGCAGGCACTGCTCCACGGGCACGCCCCACCTCACCCACCAGGCCGGAGGAGATTGGGATCTGGGAGTGGGCTGTCATGTTTGCTCCCGTTGCAGCACCTCCAGTCACCGGTACGCCAGGTAAGCGCACCCGCACCACCCTGGATGCTGGGCAATGGGTTGAGCGTCCCCACCGAGGCCACATGAAGCTGCAGTCCGCAGAGTGGGATCTCCATCCCCGATGAGCCCCCAGCTCTCCCGATGTGTCTTGCTGGGCAGCAGAGCCGGGGAGGCCCCTTGCGAGCCCAAAAGAGCAGATGGGCACCCCGCCTCCACTGCAGGTATGGTAGCTCGCCACTTTAGCCCCTCGCAGGATGCAGGTTCTGTTTATAGGCCCCGGGGGCTCCAGGCAGCTAGAGGCCGCACCCGCCAAGGGAGCATGCCGCCGTCCAGACCTCGGCTCCAGGTCCCAATGCCACCTTGTGTGCCACAGCCGTGTCCCAATGGTGTGGCCCCAGCCGCCGTTGGAGAGAGGGCAGCTCTTCTCTTCCTGGGGACAGTGCAGTGTCAGCCAGCAGTGGGGGGTTGTCAGCGATTTCCGCCGGCCCAACGGGGTGCAGGCCTCTAGGCAAGATGGCGACCGGGGCATCCAGGGAAGATGCCAAACCCCGGCCAAAACAGCAAAACAGCAGCCCCGAGCGCGCAATCGGCCCCCTCCTGGCAGGGCTGGCGGGGCAGGCAACACTATGCCAGTGATTCGTTGCCTTCAAGTTGTCGCAGTGCATTAGATGGCATCGGATGGGCCTCGAGGGCACCGGAGAGCAGGCAAGACACATCCTACTCCATTCTCGTCTAGGCCACGCCCCCTCAAAAAGGCTTTTAACGCTATGAAGGATACAATGTGCTGTGGCCCAGTCCTAAAAGGTCCAGACTATACCAAGCAGTTCATTGTGCAGACAGTTGCCTCTGAGCATGGGGTACGTGCAGTCCTAGCCCAAACAAATGATGAGGGACATGACCAACCTGTTGCTTTTATAAGCAGAAGACTACTCCCTAGAGAACAGCTTTGGAGTGCCATAGAGAGGGAAGCCTTTGCTGTGGTCGGGCCCTGAAGAAGTTGAGGCCATACCTGTTTGGCACTCACTTCCTAGTTCGGACAGACCACAGGCCTCTCAGGTGGTTACAACAGATGAAAGGTGAGAATCCCAAATTGCTAAGGTGGTCTATGTCCCTACAGGGAATGGACTTTACAGTGGAACCCAACCTGAGACTGCCATGCCAATGCAGATGACCTTTCCAGATTCTTCAACTAAGAAGATGAAAGCTCTGCAGAGGAAGGTTAGTTTCATCCTCTTTCATTTGAGGGGGGATGTCATATGAGAAAGTGCCTCTTTTGCATGGTTAACCTCCAACTTTTTGCCTGTTTTTGATGTGGATTCAAATGCAGTGCACAGGGTCCCTACCAACCAGGTCCCCTGTGCCAGTGCTTCTTCCCTAAAAACCGATCCCCAATTGGTACCTCTACCCTCTATAAGTTCCTAGTAAATGGTACCCTGGGTACTTAGGGCCTGGCAGCTGAAGAGGGTCCCCTGAGACCCTCTCACTTAGACCATGCCACTGCCCTTGCATGCCCCTGTGGGGGAGAAAAATGACAAACCCGACATGGCACCCTGCCTGGGTGCCATGTCAACCAGCACTGCCTTAAGGCATAGGTAAATCACTCCTCTGGCAGGCCTAATTGCCCTAAGGCAGTGTGCACTATACCACAGGTGAGGGCATATCTGCAGGAGCAGATATGCCCCTCCAATATTTGGGTCCATTCCTTGGTATTGTAAGTGCCAGTGAAGTCATAGAGAGTACATCGGCTGGAAACTCAACAACTTGCGATTCACAGCACCATGATGGCTGCACTGAACACATGAGTATTTGGTACCAAACTACCAGTGTGGGATTTATTGTACCATGTACTCAGAGGTGCCCCCTGAAAACGTACCAACCCTGGTGTGGTGTCTGACTGGCTGCAGGCAGCCAACCACCACCAGACATGTTTTTAGACCCCTGGGTAGAGAGCCTATGCTCTCTAGGACCAGAAACAATGCATACCCTGGGCAGAGGTGTCCCGCCTCCTCCCTCAGGATGGGCCAGTGCTCGAAGAGGGAAGCTTCAAAGGCCTGCTGCCTTTGTAATGTGATCCCTAACCTCTGCTGCTAGCAGCAGATCGCAGCACCTGGTTACACCCCCACTTTGGGTGGGAAAACAGGCGGGAAAAATTCAAAACAATAGGAGGTGTGCCAACCTCTGCCAACCCCACCCCTAAGGTGGGGGAGGCGAGGTGAAGCACAACTTTCAATCCCCACCATCTTGAAGCTGGGGCGACCCCTCCAATCAGGGCTAGGTCTATGCCCCCTCCCACAGGAGGATGGCATAATAGAGGGTGCAGTCACCCCAGGTAAGGTGCCCATTGGCCTTACCTTGCTACTCCCTTAAAATGCCTCTTTTATATTTATGTGGCTCCCTCAGACCTAGAAACTAGATCTGAGGCGATCTAAGTAGAAAGAAGACCACCCTGCAATGAAAACTGATGATGACGACTGCCTTGCCCCAGCCCTACCAGCCTGTCTCCAGGTTCTGCGAAACCTGTGACCAGTCTTACAGCCAACGACCTCTAAAATCCAGGGAGGACTGCTGCCTTTGAAAAAGACTCCAATCTCCCGTGGACAGCCGACCTGTCTAGAAAAAACCTTCTCCAAGGAATCCGGATTCAGGCAGATCTGCGTCTCCTGTCCACTCTGCACCCGACGCCCACAGCCCGAGTCTGCAATGTGAATCCAGAGGCTTCCCCCGGACCACGACTAGCTCCGATATGAAGACTCCGACGTTGAAAGGCACCCCTGTATCCGACACCCTTGGGCCATGGTGAGCTGAATCGATAGTGCCCCTACTTACCTCTGCTGTCATTGATCTCTCTCCTGCAACCTCTGGTGTCCCACCTGAAGCCTTGCTGCCGAAAGAAGAATCTCCTTTGAAAGGCATTGAGCGCCCAACGTTGAAATTGCACCCTGCACGCGGACGCCCCTGTGCCACTGGTGGTGTATGTTTAGTGCTGCTTTGTGGCCCCCCCTGTGCTTAACCTAACTCCCAAAGCATGGCCCCTGCAACCGATCTACTTACCTGCAAGCAGCGTGGCTCCAGGCACTCCCTGTCTCTATTGGAAAGCATTGGGCCGAACTCCTATTTTGACCTCTAAACCCGGCCGTCCCTGTGCCACTGGTGGTGCAGTTTTGGTACTCATCTGATCCCTGGCTGACCTTTGGCTCCAAGGACGAAAATTTTAAGTGCAATACTTACCTGTTTTACCTCAATATTGTTTTCCTCATAGGATAACATTGGATTGTCTTGAAAAGTTTCTAAGTGTCGATTTTTCAAAGTGAAAAGTGTTTTTAATTAAAAATATACTTATCTTATTATGAAGACCTTGGTCTCAAAATAAAATACAAACACAGTATATTTTTATAAAATTGGTCTGGATCCCCTTCTTGAGTTGTGTGCCCATTATTAATCACTGTTGTGCAATAAATGTCTTACACTCCTCTGTGTTAGGCCTAAGGTTGCTTGCCCACACTACCACTGATAGAGCACTTTCGGTTTTACATTGAGCCCTGTACAGCGGCGGCTCCTCTGCTAAGACGGCGGAGTGTCGCCCCACTGCTCTTTGAGCAGGAAAAATTAAATGATAATAACATAGTTAATATCATTTTATTTTTAGCAGGTTTGGGGCTGGGTTAGGGCGGGGCAGGGCTGGAGGCACAGGGGTAGGAGTGGTTTGCACACTCCAAATGAGCATGACTGCTTGGCCGGTTGTCCTGGCCCAGCCAAACAGTCATGCGCACTTTGCATGTTTCCCACCAGGCTGCATAACACAGCCTGGTGGGGAACATGCCCAGGCCACCAGTCCCCATCTGAGCGCCGATCCATGGCACTCAGACCAATCACAACGTTGTATTGCAGCGTTGTGATTGGCTATGGGAAGCCTGGGTGCTTCCTGATCGTGTCCATGTTGCTATTACTGTCTCAAGATGCTTAGGAGCAGTGGTGGCCACCACAAACAAAAGGTGGTGGGGCGTGGGGAAGCACGGGAGGCAGTTCGCGGGGGAAGTTTAATAATAATTTTTTTTAAAAGGAACACTTACCTTGAAGCTGCCAGCCGCCTCCCGCGTCGTGCCTCTGTGTTCTACTTCCTGGTTCCAGCAGACACTGGGACAGTATCAGAGACTCCCTATGCAATCCCCGCCCTGCTCTCATGCTATGAGAGCAGCGCAGGGATTGGCCTGAGCGGGATGGTTTGATGTTCCGCTCAAGCATAGGGAGTTTGTGCTGTTTTTCCAACCTGGCTGTGCAATACAGCTGGGTTGGAGAACCCTAAGTGTGCATGTGTGTTTGCCCGGCCTAAGACAGTCGGCCAAACACACATGCGCACTTAGAAGTGCACCAACCAGTCCTCCTCCCCCCTTCCATGGCCCGCCCCGCCCCCACCCCTCCCTACACACGCTGGCTCAGCCACCAGCTGAAAAATGAAACAATGGTAAAATATAATTTTATTTTTCAGCTGCTGCCTCTGAGCCAGTGGGGCGGTCTTCCGCCATTGCGTAGGAGCAGCCTCTGCTTAGTGGTGGACGATGAGGGTTGTTAGTTTTCAGGGAGAGTACCACCAGATGGTGTATGGTGGCGAGGTGTGTTGTGATGAGATCTAATTCATTAGCTAAGTACATGCAGAGTCTTAGAGAGAGAGAGCAGACACAACTTTGCTGTTTGCTTTTAGCTTGGAATTATATTGGGAGCCTCACAGTTTTGGTGTCATGTTAAGTAAGGTGGTGTGATATGGGTTATTTGAAGAAGGAAATATTTCTAAAACGAAGTACATAAAATGTTCACAAAAATTAAACTCTCTCTTAATAAGGCCTTTGAGATCCAAACTGAAGTGGTATTCCCATATATGAACACGGAATAAACAATACCTTCTCGTTGCAGTAGAAAAGTAGTGTCTTGCAGTTATCGTGGCCATCCTTCTAGCAGAAGTTGTGTACAACTTACACAATTGTACGCAATTCTGATACACTCATTTAACTATCCTAGAACAAGACGTTCACCAGTGGGATTAATCCAAATTCTCTTACATCCAGAATATCACTATATGAGTTCATCAAAATTTTCGCCTTTTAGCCTGAGGGCAAATCTTTTATCATTTTGACCAAGGTCGAATGCTTTTTCTGCATCAAGCATTAAAATTGCTGCTTTAACCTTGTTGACTGACAGGTAGTCGATTGCTTGTGTCAAAAAATATGTATTGGAGGCCATAGACCTATTACGAATAAAACCTGTCTGGTCTATATGGACCACCTGTTGTGCATTCGGAGTCAGCCTTGCTGCCCAGATTTTCATAAAAATGTTATAGTCTATATTCAAAAGACTTATGGGTATATATGAACCAGTAGTGGTGGGATCCTTGTCTTTCTTAAGAAAGCAGACCGCTTCCTTAAACTTTTTAGATATCGGTCCGCCATTTTTTATCAAGTTGTACAGTTTAGTAAGAAAAGATAAAAGCAAGGGCTCAAAAATCTTAAAAACTTCAGCAGGAATACCGTCGTTGTCTGGGGCTTTTGCGTTGGCTATAGATTTCAATACCTTGCTGACTTCATCTTGTGAAATAAATTTATCAAGAGAATCCTGCAAAGTCTTAGAAATAGAAGGCATTTCTAAAGATACAAAATAGTGTGTTAGTGATGCTTGAGTATTTTCCTGTGTCTCCTCGTATATCATTTTAAAATGCCGTAAAAAAAAACCTGCAATTTCCTCTTTAGAATCTACAATTGTATCCGAGACCGGGTCTCTGATCCGAGTGACTGCATTTTGACTATTCTGAGTTTTTGTTAACCAGGCCAGATAGCATCCTATATGTTGACTCTCTTCGTAAAGAACAAGTTACTTACATTCGGTAACGATATATCTGTAAGAAACGTAGGTTAGTTATAGATTCCTTACCTTAGAATTACCCCCAGGCGTCAGACTGGATCCGGAAAGTTTTTCATCAGCAGTACCCCTGCGCGTCGAAAGGTGGCATCGGTCGGCTTCGCATTCGTCGTTGGCGTCGTGGTCGCCGGGATGATGTCCAGGTAACTACTTAGACGACGCCCTCGCGCGCTGACGTCAGTTCTTTTACACGACATTCCACGCCAGAAGCGCAGAGCCATGCAAGACACTGACCACTGGTGCACAAAACTAGGGCCCTGAAAGGAAGTCCTTAACCCTAGAAATCAGTTTGCAGAACGGGGAGGATGGGTGGGGCGGTAAGGAATCTATAACTAATCTATATCTCTTACAGATATATCGTTACCGAAGGTAAGTAACTTGTTCATCTGAAAGAAACAGTTAGTTATAGATTCCTTACCTTAGAATAGATACCCCAGCAATACCAACCCCGGAGGTGGGTCTGCGAACTAAATTCACACCAGAAAGTCCTGGAGAACAGAACGGCCAAAGAAGCCGTCTCTCCAGACTTGGCTGTCCAGGCAGTAGTGTTTGGTGAACGTGTGCAGAGATGTCCACATAGCTGCCTGACAGATGTCATGAAGGGGGACTCCTCGTCCCAAAGCAGTGGTAGCTGCCGTCCCCCTGGTGGAATGGGCGTGCAGTCCCACTGGAGGCTCCTTCTTCGCCAAAGAATAGCAAGCTTTGATGCACAAAATGACCCACCTGGAGATGGCTCGCTTGTGCATGGCCCGACCTTTCTTGGCGCCCACGTAGCCAACAAAGAGCTGGTCATCCACCCGGAATTGTTTGGTACGATCCAAATAGAATGAAAGCGCACGTTTTGGATCCAGACGATGGAGCCTCTCTTCCTCCTTTGAAGGATAAGGAGGCGGAAAGAAGGTGGGCAAAGTGATGGTTTGACCAATGTGAAAAGAAGTAACCACCTTGGGAAGAAAGAAAGGAAGGTCTAGGTCTGAGGACGACCTTGTCCAGATGAACAACCAGAAAGGGAGGCTTGGAAGAAAGAGCTTGGAGCTCACTCACCCTGCGCGCAGAGGTGATGGCCACCAGAAAAGCAGTTTTCAAAGTCAGAAGCCTGAGAGGACAGTTATGTAGCAGCTCGAAGGGAGCACACATAAGATACATAAGTACCAGGTTCAAGTCCCACTGAGGTATTACGAAGGGAACAGGAGGAAAAAGATGAGTAATGCCCTTAAGGAAGCGATTTACAACAGGGGACTTGAAAAGAGAAGGCTGCTCAGGAAGCCTAAGAAAGGCTGAAATGGCAGAGAGATAGCCCTTAAGAGTGCCCAGAGCAGAACCCTGCTGGGCCAAAGAAAGAAGGAACAAGAGAACCTCAGAAAGAGGGGCAGAAAGATGATCCACAGCCTTTGCTGCGCACCATGCCACAAATGTGTTCCATCTGCAGGCGTATACCGTCTTAGTGGAGGGACACCTGGCTGCCACACAGACTTCGGGAGGAAGGTCGAAGGCTGTCAACTGTCGCCGCTCAATCTCCACGCAAGGAGGTGGAGGCTGGACAGGTTTGGGTGGAGGACCGTCCCCTGCTGCTGCAACAGAAGATCCTCCCGAAGAGGCAGTCGTATCGGAGGATCGATGGCCATGTGCAATAGCTCGGGATACCAGACTCTTCGTGCCCAATCCGGAGCCACAAGGATGACTTGGGCCCGGTCACGCTTGATCTTCTTCAGCACTCTGGGCAGAAGTGGTATAGGCGGAAAGGCATTTAGAAGACCACAACTCCACTCATGACAAAAAGCGTCGCCTAACGAGTGCCGCCTTAAAAATTCTAATGCGCAGAACTGCTGACATTGCGTGTTCTCTTAGGTGTCGAATAGATCTAGCCAAGGCTCTCCCCACTGCTGAAAGAGACCTTGCGCCACCTCTGAGTAAAGACGTCATCATGCACCTGCAGCTGAGTTCGTCCGCCCTGGCGTTCAGAGAACCTGCCAGGTGTTGAACCACCAGGGAAACGCCCTGATGTTCCAGCCATGTCCAGAGACAGAGAGCCTCTTGACATAGGGTCCACGACCCCACCCCGCCCTGTTTGTTGCAGTACCACATGGTGGTGGTGTTGTCCGTGAACACCTGCACCACTCTTCCCCGGACAGAGGGAAGGAATGCCTTCAGTGCAAGATGGATCGCCCGAAGCTCCAGAAGGTTGATGTGGAGCCCGGACTCCGCCGGAGACCAGAGGCCTCTGATCTCCGCCTCTCCCATGTGGCCGCCCCATCCCAGCAGTGATGCATCTGTCACCACTGTGAATTCTGGCTGGGGAAGGGAGAGGGATCTGCTGTTGACCCAATCCGGTTCGTTAGCCACCACTGCAATTGTCATGCAGTGCCCTCCGAGATCTGCACGCAATCGGACGGATTCCCCTGATGCTGTGCTCACTGGAACTTCAGGTCCCAATGCAGAGCCCGCATATGCCACCTGGCATGATCCATCAGCAGGATGCAGGAGGCTATGAGGTCCAGTAGCCTCAGGGTCATTCTGACCGAAACACAGGATAGAAGCTGGAGATCGGAATCATAGCGCCCGAATATCCCGGACTCGCTGTTCAGGAGGATAAACCCGAAACTGCGTCGTGTCCAGAACCACTCCGATGAAGAGGAGCTTATGAGAGGGAGTCAGGTGTGACTTCGGCACGTTGACAGAGAACCCCAGAGAATGCAGGAGGTCGGCCATAGTCTGGAGGTGGGAGACGACAGCCTGGGGCGAGCCCGCCTTCAACAGTCAGTCGTCGAGATAGGGGAAGACTGGAACCCCTGATCTGCGCAGATGAGCTGCGACCACCACCATCACTTTCGTGAACACCTGAGGGGCGCTGGTAAGGCCAAAGGGGAGCATGGTAGACTGAAAGTGCTCGTGGTCTACCGTGAACCGTAGGTAACGTGGTGGGCCGGCAGGATGGGGATGTGAAAATAAGCGCCCTGCAAGTCCAACGCTACCATCCAGTCTCCAGGGTCTAGGGCACACAGGACCTGAGCTAACGCCAACATTTTGAACTTCTCCTTCCGGAGGAAGCGGTTGACATTCCTGAGATCCAAGATAGGACGCAGGTCTTTGTCCTTCTTGGGCACCAGAAAGTAGTGTGAATAGCAGCCACGACCTACTTCTGGGACAGGAACTCGCTCGATGGCGCCCTTGGCCAAGAGTGCCGAAACTTCCTTTTGGAGAAGGGCCAGATGATCCTCCAACATGCGATGGTACTGAGGTGGCATGGATGAAGGGGCAGTCTTGAAGGGGAGGGAGTAGCCCCTTCGGACTATTTGCAAAACCCATCTTTCCGACGTGATGGTGTGCCAGTGTGGAGGTGATGGTGAATCCTGCTGCCCACTGGCGATTGGTGGCCCTGAAAGGTCAGACTAACAGGGGGCTGTGGTGGAGAGGCCCACCCGCTGGCCCCCAGAACCACGGCGGTGGTTCCCAAGTCCCTGGCCGCGCAGGGGCTGAACAGCTTGCGCTGGCCTGTGGCTCTGGGCGAGACGTGGAGAGGCACCCCTTCTGTAGCCACGAAAGGGGCAAAAAGCAGACTGCGCAGGGCGGGAGGTGGAGAGGCCTAAGGACCTGGCCGTAGCCTGAGAATCCTACTAGTGCTCCAGCACGTTGTCTGCCTTGTCGCCGAACAGGCGACGGCCATCAAAGGGCATGTCCATAAGGGTGGATTGGACATACCCTGAAAAAACAGTCAACCTCAACCAGGCGTAGCGTCGAAGGGCTACCGACGTGAAAATTGTCCTGCCTAGTGAGTCGGTGGTATCCAGCCCACAGCGGATGGTAAACCTTGCTGGGTCTCTCCCTTCGGCAACTGTACGGGAGAGAACGGCCCGGGCCTCCTCCGGGCACTGAGGCAGCACTTGCGCCACCATATCCCACATGGAGTGGGTGTAACGGCCCAACAGACATGCGGTGTTTACTGACCGACCGCAGACCCACGCTGGAGGAAGAAAACATCTTCTTCCCAAGATGGTCCAGCTTTTTGGATTCCCTATCAGGTGGTGCGTTAGGGAATGCGCCTTTGGAGGTGGAGGCTTGGACTACCAAGCTCTCAGGGGTGGGGTGTTGGGAGAGGAAAGTGGGGTCGCCCGGGGGCGGTGGCGTCGGACAACCGTCCTATCCACAGGAGCCGCTGTGTTGGACCTGGACCAGGTGCCCAAAAGGATGTTGGTTAGGGCTTCATTAAACGGCAGCAGGGGCTCCGAAGAGCTCGCTGCCAGTTGAAGCACCTCTGTCAGGAGGTTTGTCCTGACTGCCACCGAAGGTAGCTCGAGGTTGAGAGCCTCGGCCGCCCTACGCAACACCACTGCAAAAGATGCTCCCTCCTCCGTAGCCACGGTAGGAGGAGACAACATGCCAAGGTCTGGTGAGGTATCCAGACCACTGGCTTCCCCCAGTTCCTCTCTCCAGTCCGGCTCGTAACCACCCAACTGGTCAGTTAAAGGGTCACCAGACCCCTCCCAGTCCTCCTCACCCTCACCCTCTTCTGGCTGCTAATCTGGTCTAAAAGAGCCAGGGTAGAACAAGGGCACAAAAGTACCCGTCGGAGCCGGATCGGCGTCGGTTGACGCCGGTCCGGCTCCGTGTCTACGTCGAGGTGGAGGCCGGGGTCGACGCCGGCTGGTAACACAAGTGGCGTCGGCTGCGGACATGGTGCCGGTGGATTCGTCGCCAGGGGAGGTGTAGTAAGATCGACCGGCGCCGATCCAGATCCAGGCCTGGATCCAAGGGGACCCTGCGGCGCCAGGGCCGGAGCCACCAGTGTCGAAACCCCAGGGCCCCCAGCCGAGTCCACGGGACCCGAAGGCACGCCGGAGGAGTCAAGCTGCCCAAAGATGGCATGCATCGCTTCGTAAAATTGGCGAAGCTGGGCAGGGATTGCTCCAGGTCCCGGGAAGGGGGGGAAACTCGGAGTCGACCCTTCGGGCTCCGCACGCGGATCCGCGGCACCCGCATCCCTTGTCGCGTCGGCCGACTGACAGGGAGAAGTCGTAGAGCGACGATACTTCTTCGACTTCTTCTTGTGCTTCGACTTACCTGACCCTGAGTGCGAAGACTTGGAAGAAGAACGGTGATGGCTCTGCGACCGGTCCCTCGACCTCCCACGCAACCGGGACCTCAAACGGCGCGGAGCCGACTGCCGGGCCTCGAGAAGCTTTCGGGACTGCTCCCGCAAAGACTTCGGATTCATGGTCCTGCAGTCGGAGCACGACTTGGGGTCGTGGTCGCGCTCCAGGCAAAACAGGCACACGCGGTGCGAATCCGTCACCGACATCAGTCGGCTGCAGGAACAGCAGGCCTTGAAACCGGGCATCCCTTGTGCATCCCTTGTGCAGGAGAAAACGGTGTCGACAAAAGTCGCCAAAAAGTCAGTCAAAAGATGACTGGAGGTACCCCTCTCTCTGGATCTGCGCTGGCTGGCGCGGAAAAAGAAAGAACTGACGTCAGCGCGCGAGGGCGGCGTCTAAGTAGCTACCGCGACGTCATCCCGGCGACCACGACGCCAACGACGAACGCGGAGCCGACCAACGCCACCTTTCGACGCTCAGGGGTACTGCTGATGAAAAACTTTCCGGATCCAGTCTGACGCCTGGGGGTAATTCTAAGGTAAGGAATCTATAGCTAACTGTTTCTTTCAGATGTTTTTGTTTATAGGCCTTACTCCCCTCAATTACCTGAAGATAACAAAATTGGCTGGGCCTGATTCACAGAACTAACTTATGTCATAAACGTAAAGTTAGTACTTTTTGGTATTCACAGAATACACTTACTCATTTTGGTATTCACAGAATGAACTTACTCATTTCGGTATTCACAGAAGTTAGTAGTCCTAACTTTAGGACTCCTAAATGCCTTCTGTGAATACCGAAAGTCTTAAAGTTAGGATTTTTCTCAGTTTAGGAGTAGTAAAGTTAGGACTCCTAACTTTAGGACTCCTAAATGCCTTCTGTGGATACCAAAAGTCTTAAAGTTAAGATTTTTCTCAGTTTAGGAGTAGTAAAGTTAGCTAACTGGTCCCAGCTGCCGTCATCACTATACGAGTTCGACGAAGCCCAAGAGGCTGACAAGCGCCAAAGAGAGAAATGAGACATCCCCTTATAAATGAAGGAGTCCAACCCTGGAGATATGCACATTAATACATGTACAAGTTTCTAAAAGCCAACCTATCTGTGAAACCTTTACCACAGTAAAACCTGTCTCACACTTCTACGCCAATTACCATCCAAGCATAATTTTACTTATGACTGTTGTAGCAGTGGAATTCAGCCCCTCAGAAGGGGTGAAAGCACAGCCTTCATACATATATAGGAACATGGTGCCAGTGCAGCAGGATTTGCAGTCTTCTAACATTTTGCTCCCACTGTTTTTTCTACATGCCCTGTTCTATTACTTAAAGTTGTTTTTGTTCACTTTTACTTACCTTCTTCAGTTTGTGAATTTTGCATGTTCAGTACTATAAAAAATGAGAGCCAGTAGTCACCCAATCCAGGATTTATAGACACAGACATAGGGGGATCAGAGAGAGTGGAAGGTCATTTGGCAGGATCTGTGGCAGTTATCTCCAGAGGTTAACAATGAAGCTGGGAAGTCATTGTGATAGTATGTCAAAAACTGACACCTGGAATTAGCGTCACCTAGCATGCACTGGGTAAGAGTAATGTAGTGACTCAAGTTTAAGGATCTGTCTGATCTCTCCTCAGAACTAAAACTACATTTCCTAAGATTTATAGGTCTAGCCTATGGTAACATACATTCCACACCATAGCTAGTGATAGACTATGCTGTATCTTGGTTGAGAACTCCGGTGATTGCTGTCATGTTGAATATAAGTGTGTCTATCTGTTGGTTGGTTCATACTAAGAGAAATATGCCCATACTGAAGTTCACTAATTAAAGTGGTGATTGCCTTTCTCCTTTTGATAAATTCGCAGATGATGTTAGCTTAGTATGTTATTCACTGTGGCATTTCCAGCAGCTCTATTGACATGGGCGGCTCCTCCACGTGGGCGGAAGAGCGTTGCCCCACTGCTTTCTCGCAGTGCGAGAAGCAGAAACATAAAATTGTATTTTAAATACCATTTTATGTTTCTGCTTCTCGCACTGCGAGAAAGCAGAAGGCAGGGTTTGGTAGGGGGCGGGCGGGTGGTCGTTCCTGCTTCAGGCAGGGGAGGAGTGGCTTGCCCACTGTTGTGGGGGCTGACTGTTTGGTCGGCCCCAGGGCCGACCAAACCAGTCATGCACACTCTGCCTTTTCTCTATGTAGGCTGCATGCAGCCTACATAGAGAAAATGGCCTCCCCATAGAAGCCTGTGGGGTCGGCCATTGCAGCGTTGTGATTGGCTTAGGGGAGGAGAGGGAGGCTGCCTCCTTCCTGTAAGGCACAGAGAGAAGAAACGCAACGCGGGACCGGAGGCGAAGGTACGTTTACACTTTTTTTTTTTATTAACCCCTTCCCCCCTGCGTGATCTCCCCTCCCCGCGAGTAATGCCGGCCGTAACTGTCTATTGATCTATTGAGAGAGAGAGAGTGTGTGTTTGTGTGTTTTTTTTGCTTTAGGGCATTGGCACCCTCCCCCTCCAATCTGCAAAAAGTTAGAATACATTTTGTGAGTCCTACATGCAATGCTAATAGTACATACATGGCTGCCAGTCTCTTGCTCAGAGCATGGTCATGAGGCCATGCTCTGACAGGCATTCAACCAATTGCGTATGTCTGGGCTTACACTTTCACAGCCACTAGAAGGTACATCAAAGGGGCTCCGCTCCAGCAGTGACAGGATCCCAGCGCCGAAGAAATATTGGTTTCACACGACGATGCACACTGAATACCCTGTGTGATGCCGTAAGGCCCTCATGGCACTTGTTAGTTTTACAGCTCCATTCTTGGCAGTCATTCTTCAATGTTTACTTGAAGACACTCAGGTCGCCAGTGACTGCTGGCGAGTGTGAAATGGCCTAACTAATGCGTGAAGATGAGTCATGAAGCTTTATGGTTTACCATAAATATATGCAGTCGGAACATATTTGTACATTATCTCTACACAGCTGATGTAAATGGTGCCCTAATCAAGTTCTTAGGATTGCATGTACTTAAGCTTCTTTAACGTTGACAAATATCAGTGCCTTTAAAGTAAAATTCATATTAGGGAGTCGCAAACTTTACCTTCTTTCTTAACTTTTTATCGGTGACTCTCTTGGTAGTTCACAGCAGATAGTTTATTTTACTGACGTAGAGCAAATCACTGGCACCACCGACTGGAAGTTACTGAAGAATTCATGGACGCATACAAGAAAGGAAAACTTTTGTATGTATATTTATTTATATTTATTTATTCAAAGTTTTATATAACGCGAACATGACCCATGGGTATCAGAGAGCTTAACAAGTACACAGTGGTAAACAAAAAACAAAATTGCGACAAAAAAGCGATAAACAACAAACGAATCATGGGGACGCAATGAAGATAGGTGTAAACAAGGTCAATGCAAAGTACTTGGATTAGACAATGTTACTTTGAGGACGTTATAGGCAAATAGTAAAACAAGTGTACAATAAATGATAGATCTCAGCTAGTGTGGACTTACTGTTATGCAACAATTCAGGAACAAAGTTGTTATGATAGAGCTAGATGGAGAGAGCAGAGTCATAACTAATGGAAAACGGTAAGAATGAACTGGGTGGCAGCGTGGGTTGAGGGGTGAAGAGGATTGAGTTCAGTCGTCAGCTATGGTAAGAATTTTGTCATAAGGAAGATCTTAGCTTCCTTCTTGAAGGCAGAAGTAGAGCTCATTCTTCTGATGTGAGGGGGAAGCGAGTTCCAGATTCTAGGGGCCACTCCAGAGAAGGCTCTGTCATAGGTTTTCTACTTCTGGAATAAGGGTGGTGTCAGGATTAGATCCCTGGTGCTCCGTGAAGATCTACCTCCCCCCAAAATCTTGAATTTTTTTAGCAAGATACATCGGTATTTTGTGGTGGAGGGCTTTGTGAGTAATACAAGCCAGTTTAAGTTGAATTCTGGCTTCGAATGGAAGCCAGTTCAGAGCCTTCAGATGAGGAGAGATGTGGTCAAATTTTTTTGATCCTGTTAAGAGTCTTGCTGCAGCGTTGAGGCACATTTTTAGGGGAGCAGTGGAGATCTTGGGTAAGCCTGAAATTGTAGTGCAACCATACTCGATCCTAGAAATGACTAAGGATTGTACTGCCATTTTAAGGTCAGTAGATTAAATGAATTGTTTCAATTTCCTGAGATAGCTCAAGTGAAAGCGGGTGCTTTTGGCCTTCGAGTTGGTGTGAGTTTGGACGTTTAAGTTCTTGTCAAGAGTAATACCAAGAGATTTGGAGGAGTCAACCAGGACAGGAGTGCAGTTTGGAGCAGTGATCGACTTGGTCCATTCCTTAACATCGGCAGAGCTTTTGGGCAGAGAAATCAAGAGGAATTCTGTTTTTTGCGAATTGAGTTTAAGATAATTGCAGGTTAGCCAATTTAAAGTCAGCTTTAAGGCATCATCCATTGTCTTGATCTCCTCCAGAGATGAGATCTTCATGTAAATCTGGGTATCATCCGCATACATGTGGTGGGAGGTGTTAGTATGCTGGAGAGTTTCAGTGAGTGGTTTGACATAAAGGTTACAGCAAACAAATGATGGACGGAATGCTGACAATGCAAACATTCTCCCCCAGTCAAAAGATCTGGGTTAAATCCATCGTTCTTTTGCCCACTACGCCACCCCAGTTTGGACCCAGCCATATGCAAATCAGTCTTGACCCTGTGCCCTATGGGAACAGTCCAGACCGAACTGCCAGGCCAGGTCCTCCCTGGACCGGAAACAAGCATCCTGGGACCGGTTTCAGGGTATGTCACCCTTCTTCAGCCAGGCTAGCTTGAATCCAGTGGCAGAGTGAGCAAGGGACCCACGTCTGGGCATACCCATCCCACTTAGGGCGAAAAGTGTTACAGCAAACAAATGATGGACGGAATGCTGACAATGCAAACATTCTCCCCCAGTCAAAAGATCTGGGTTAAATCCATCGTTCTTTTGCCCACTACGCCACCCCAGTTTGGACCCAGCCATATGCAAATCAGTCTTGACCCTGTGCCCTATGGGAACAGTCCAGACCGAACTGCCAGGCCAGGTCCTCCCTGGACCGGAAACAAGCATCCTGGGACCGGTTTCAGGGTATGTCACCCTTCTTCAGCCAGGCTAGCTTGAATCCAGTGGCAGAGTGAGCAAGGGACCCACGTCTGGGCATACCCATCCCACTTAGGGCGAAAAGTGTTACAGCAAACAAATGATGGACGGAATGCTGACAATGCAAATGAAACCGGTCCTAGGATGCTTGATTCCGGTCCAGGGAAGACATGGCTTGGCAGTTCGGTTCTTGCAGTTAACACCATATAAGATTTCTTGGATTTTAAACAGATATCTGACTTCTCGATAGAATTTCTTCTATGGTAGTGAACTTGAGTATAAAGGTCGTATTTTTATTTATTTATTTAGTTATGCGACCCCTAGCACTATTATTCTTCTTTTTCACTTAAAATCTTGTGAAAACAATTGAGGTTTTTTACTGCAAGTGAGGTTTAATTACCCCTCTGAATATGATGCAGAGGTTAACCGGCAGGTAATACATTAGATAGATTTCATCGAAGTGTAACATATATCTGACGTTTTGATAGATATCATTTTATGGTAGTGTGTTGTAGTATGAATGCCGTCCTTTTAGTAATTTTGATAATATCACAGTGGAATGAATGTTGGATGGTGGGGATATTAATTCTGAGATAAGGGTGATATGCATCCCCCTGTGTGAAGAAGGATTAGAATGTTTGAAATATCACCTGAATAGAAACATTGTTGCTATATTTGCAATTCAAAGGTTAACTGTTGATTTTTAAATGTACTTTTTTTTGTGATTTTATACAGATATTGAATGTTTGTGGGAGTTATCGTTTTCTGTCCTGAAGAAGGTGGTGTTTAAGCAGTATACCCACCGAAACACGTCGACGCCCTTGTGTCAACTGGCATACTGTAGACTCTATTGGTCAATCTGTTTTTATTTGTTAAAAGTATTGACACAAAAACCAAATGTTAGATCAATGAATTGGGTCTAATGTATTTGCCTGTCAGCCAACAGAAATAATCTTTCTTGCTGGTTCTCCCAATATTGCTCTGGAAATTACTGTCTATTGTTTTTTTAATTTGTATGTACATATATTTGCTGAATGATTTGTTTTTAATCTTTTTAATGTTTTATGTATAATAAATTGGAAATATATATATTTTTGCAACACTTGACCTTTGATAATGTTTTTGTTATGTTCTGGTGATATGATCTGACTGAGTGTGGTAGCATAAGGTTTTGGTAGTACTTTGTTGCCCAAAGGGGAGTTCTCTTTCTTGACTTAAATTTTTGGTGTCCCGTACCCAATGTTTATTTGTGAGAGGTTGCGAGTTTTTTTTCTTTTTTATGAGCGGTATTTGAAAGTTTATGGTGTGGTGGTCCGACCAATCACATGGATCAATTGAGCTTATTTTAACAACATTGTTTCTGGAGATGATCCAATCTAAGGTAGCACCTTTTGTATGAGTAGGGAGAAAGCAGGCTTGTGTGTAGGATAGGTCATCCAGGAAATCTTTAAGGATATTGATTAAATTGTCTTTAGAGTCATCCCAATGTAAATTAAAGTCACCAAGGAGTATATCATTAGAATGAAGAGACAATTTAGCTGTGATGATCTCCATTAAGTGGTCCATAAACTGAGCGTTCCTGCCAGGGGGATGGTAAAATGCGTGAAGTTTGCAATTTTGATTGTCTGTAGTATTAACGGAGAGAGAGGTATTCACAAGAATCAAGCGGGTCGGTGTGTAACGGAGAAACTTGGAGGTCAGAGTGGTGAATGCAGGCAATACCTCCCCCTATTCTGTTTATACTGTCAAGTCTTATGATGTTGTAGTTGGGAGGGACCAATAGATCCAACAAGGGGAAGAAGATTCGGTGAGTCAAGATTCGGTTATAATTGCCACAACAACTTCATGGTTAATGATGAGATCCGCAATGTCAGAGGCGTGTTTCACAGCAGAGCAACAGTTGCTTAGCAGGCACAGTAGAGGTTTCATAGTGGTAGCATGATGCGTATCTTGATTGAATGAGGATAAAGAAACTTTTTTTAGATTATTAAAGTTGATCTCTCTGTTATAAGGAGCTGAGGTTCTGTTGGAGTTGATAGGGACGGAGCAAATTGTTTCGTCTCCAGTACTGAAGCTAGATGCCGATTCATAGGAGAGTAGTAAGGCTTGAGTTTCATCATCCGAAAGGTATTTAAGCTGATGGCGAGAGCGTTGAAGCCTATTAGAAAGGGCAATGGGAGTAGGTTTTAGTTTGGATTGGAGCTCAAGAAGAGATTCTTGAATAATATTGATTTTGGAGAGATAGGTTTCTGTAAGCTGAGTGATTTTCTTAATTTCCATGTATGTTATTGAATCTGTTTACTTTCTATGCCATGCACAACTATTAATTGAAGTCCTGTTTTAAGAATGGGCAGCCTATATTTTCACGTAAATGTAATTAAATCAATGCGGTTTTGTGAACTCCCCTTTAAATATTTACACTATGGTAAATACATGATGTTAGTATTGCATTTGAAACATAGGCAGACGTGCGTTGTGGCACTAGTCACATCAAAGCAGTTCATATGCAGTAGCTATCAGACCTGAGCAGGAATCCTAAAGTAGCACTGTAATTAGGGATTCATCACTACCTCCCCAGATTTTTTGCCTAAATACTAATTCTACCAGATATGCAAAATACCAGACTCACTCCTAATTTCTTTCCATGCCTAAAATCGAGCTCTCGTGTGGTTAGGGAACAGAAGTACTTTTCTAGACTGAAGACAAATATGAAGATGACTTATACAGTGTCAGTATGTCAGTAGTGAGGTGGATGAAAGAGGGGCCACAGTGGCAGCTCCTCCGCTATGGCAGAGGAGCGTCACCCCCCCCTGCCAGCAGCGTAAAAAAAATAAAAATAAAATGATAATAAACTCCGTATTGTTATAGTTTTATTGTGTTTCCAGGCTGAGTCTTGGGGTGGGGCTAGAGGGATGATAGGCCGAAGGGAGTGGTGGGCACTGCAATCAGTGCACATGATGGTTTGGCCGGCCGTCTCAGGCGTGCCAAACCATCATGCGCACTGAGGCTCTCTCCAACCCTGCTGCGTTGCTGGGTTGGAGACAGCAAAGCACAGGCTCCTAGTCTCCCTGGGAGCGCAAATCCTCGGCACTCAGGCCAATCCTGAAGTTGCTTACATGCATGAGAGCATCTTCAGGATTTGCAGTAGGAGAGGCTGGGACCCTGTGCCTACAGTAGAGCCACAAGAGGAGGAGAAGACCGGGGATGCAGCGGGCTGCAGGCGGCAGGTACGTTTTTTCCTTTTTGTCCCTTTTTTGTTGTTGTTGTCATGTATTCCCTTCCCTCCCCCACCCCGCCCCTCTCGTCTTCACCGATACCAGCTGCTACTGGCCCACAGTCAATGATTTCCATTTTCTTTGTAGAGAACTCTGCCGAATCCCATGTGTGAGATATGGGCTGGCTCACTTTGGTTGCTCGCATGGTGCAGTTCACGATAGATCTTTCTGCCCCGCTGCTTAAAAATTCCACCAGCTGTAGTGTCTTAAGACTCTAAGTGCTAGGACCCTGCAGTTCTGGGCAGACTCAATGAAAGAATTACATAACTATTTGGGAGGTGTTAAGGTGTGGTCATTAGAGGTTATAAGATAATGAGAAGTTCAGTTGAATGTTGTACGCTGATGAATAAAGATGCCGGTTACAAGCTCCGTGTGTGGCGTGTTCATTTTGCATGCTAACGGGCGGGGGAGGGCGCAACAACTTCAGACGAGTAGGGGAAACGTGACCCAAAGAAACAGGATTACTCTCCCTAAGAGTTTGCAAGAATACAACAAAGTGCTCGTGTGTGCCACATGCGCCCCAAGCCGGAGCAAAGGAGTCTGCAGTTGGCGTATGTAGAGTTCAAGCCCCACTCCAGCCCGTACAAGGCCTTGTGAAGGAGTTGAAGGCCTAGCAGAGAAGCACCATTGGAAAAGCCCGTCAAGACTTGACGGTCAGGCTGAAGAAGGAAAACTGTGCTGCGCCATAACTTGGAGCCATCATTCATGCAAAGCGAATGCTAAAGGCAGCGACGACTGGGTAAGACGCCACCAGCGAAGTAAACCGCCCTATGATTGCAACACAGGATGTGACGCCGTAGACCTGGAAAAGAGGCCGATCCATGCAAAGCATCAAATAGCATCAACTGTGGTACGAGTCTCAATTCAAGCGAGGCGACTCAAACGCACAACCTGCCGTTCTCGAAGTCGCAGGTCACTGAGGGTGGTGAAAGCTATCATAACAGCACGAAGAAATGACTCGAAAGAAACAAAATGATGAAAGGAAAGACTGCAGCATGCAATTAAAGGAAAATTCACTTACCTTCAAAGATGAAGAAGGCGCCACACGACATATGAGTGGGCCAGGCGACCCGAACTCAAGCACAAAGCCGGCACTTCCAGAAGGCGCAGATTCAGGTGCACAAAAAGAGCTGTCTGAACAGCATATACTCTAAACGGCAGTAGAAAGACGCACGCAGTACACAGCAGCTGCTTTCCCAAAGCCACCGCCGCCATTTGTTACTGCTAAAGAGCAGAATATTGGCGCCAGATAGACCATATGGATCGCGACCTTCAATTACTTTGTAGATGCTCTGGAAGAAGTAAATGACGAAAAAAAATCACTAAATATTGACAGAATCTTGCTGGAGTAAAAGAAGTGATAAAACAAATCTCACAGACTGTGACAATCTCATGCCATCAAATCAAAGAAGCATAAGGAGCCAAGTTCAAAACGATGCCAAACGTCAACTATGGAAGGTACATTTTCAATCAAGCGGGACAACAGGTTGGTGAAACAAAAGGTGAGTTTGTTGAGACACTTGACGTGCTTATCAAACATTGTAAATTTAATAAATGTAATGAAGAAGAAGCCATGGGCCTCAGAATCATCGATGTCTGTCTTTCGGACTCGTTCAGAAGACGCATGTTGAGAGAGACGCTCAGTTTATGAAAAAGTACTAATAGCGGCAAAAGCTGATGAAAGAGCCGACCGGCAAGCTGGCATAGCAAAGATTGAATCGGCGTTAATCATGAAACACAAGCACAAAGTAGATGCTCGTAAGTCACCATCCACAAAGAAAGGAAAACTGTGTTTCCGATGTGGATTTTCATTTCCACATAAAAGTAAATGTCCAGCTATCAGACAGACATGTAAAGGCTGCAGAAAGAAAAACCACTTCATAATGGTTTGAAAGGCAAAAGAGAAACCAATTGCGTTATGGCGAGACAAAAAAATGGATGCCAGAAAGTTCCAGAAGCATTCTCACAACGCCTACAAAGACAAAAAGCAATCTCAATTGCGACAGGTGTAAACTAAACGTAGTCGATCGTCCTCAAGTTCATCATAAAAATGTTCTTCCACGTCACAATTGAGCGACAGTGAAGAGGGTGAATGTACAATGATCATGTCCACCAAAAAAGAGCATGCACACATGGGTCTTGCTGCTTGCAAAAAGGATGAACGAACAACAAAAACAAGGGAGTCAATGAAATAAAAGCATTCTTATGAACACTGCCCCAAGATTACACTAAAAGGTCAACAGTTGCCCCATAACCTTTATAATTGGCAGTGGTGCATCGATCAAATTCATTCCAGCCAAACAATTTAACAGTTTGTCACCCGTACCACCACTCGCCATGTCAAACATGAAGGTCTACACATGAGCTCCTACCAAACCGTTGCAGAGTCGAGGATCATTCATAGAGACTTTATGATGTAAAAAGACATCTGTGCAAGCCCCAATTCATGGTCTTAAAGGTACTACGTCCAGTGCCTGTCTACTCAGTTTTGCAACTGCTGCTGAAATGGGACTAATATCTATCAATAGAATCTACAAACTCAATCTGAAACTGTGAGTCAGTTCCCGTCGTTATGCCATACGGTCCATACTTTCTCAGTAAAACTGTGTGTTTGTTAGACAACATAAATGTCAAAACTTTGCAAGACTGATTTCCTGCACACCATCATGATATGTTGGCCTGAGTTCTGGTAGATCACAGTGCACCACTTTACCCCAAACCTGGTTAGGTGGAATGTGCAACCTGAGAACATGACAACCCTGACTCCCCATCGAAATAGTGGAAACAGATCTAGAACCGTTTTGTTTGGTAACTCATGCATGCCCAGAAAGAACCACAAGAAATACACAACATGGAGTTTCAATATTTGTTGAAGAAATATGATTCTTGTGTAAAATACGTGTGCTGCAATTATTAATAGAAGGAAACAAAGCAAAGTAATCTGCATCGCGAGAATAGTAAAGAAAATGGGTAATTCAATCATTGTGTTGTTACATAGATTATATGCTCGCATGTAAGTTTAGTGATAGTTGATCCGACCTTGCACTCCCTATCCTAGTGTGTCTAGGATGGTGAATCTGCCAGAATCCCTGTAGGGTGATCTAACTCCCCTGTTACCTGTGGGTTAGTGTCATCAGAGAGCCCATCTTGGTGGAGAGCTGGGCATCGCCCCTCACAGGAGATAAACAGGAATCAGCTGGGCTGGAATTCTGGCATGGGGCGACCTCAACATTGTCAGGGAAATGTGCCTCTGCCTAACACAGGGGTGATGTTGTTTATATAATAAACTTGACTCATGTGATCATGCTGTAGCCCCAGTCAGGCAGCTATTGTTTATTCTTTTGTGATAGCTCGGTCCCCAAGAGGACAATAGTAAACAACAGCATTTTGCACAGTGAATTGAGTCCTTGTACAGAATGTTCAAGGCATTCAATCACATGCCACGGAGAAGTGTACGCAAAGCCATTTCAGAGGAAATTATCTTGCACAGGCACACATGCAAATGTGTGTAAAATGTCAGCGTTTAAGAAAAGATGGCAATTTTAAAACATGGGCTTGTAAAATGGTGATGTACCTACTCAGTGCCAAAAAAGGACAGTGGAGGTGCAGTGTGCATTTGCATGGATATGTGCCAGGCCAACAAAGAAATCGAGAAAGACATCCTGGTCTGCACATTGCAGACATGATCATGCAGCTGAACAGAGTCTTCTCTCCTCTTGACCTGAGCAATGGATACCATCAACTTGGATTGGATGAAACCTGTAGATACATTACGACTTTTTCGAACTCATACTGGTTTGTTCAGATACAAAAGGTGGAGTTTTGGAGTGTCATCTCCTGCAGAAATATTTCAAGATGTTATATGTAGAATAATTCAACCTGTGAACCATGCTTTCAATTACAGTGATGACATACTGGTATTTGGAACAACAAGGAATGACTATGATAAATCTCTCAAACAAGTGTGCCAGTTACATACAAAAGGAGGTCTCACTTTAAATGCAGAAAATTGTGAATTTCACAAAACTAAACTCAAGTTCTTTGGGCACATATTCTCTGATGGGGAAAGACTCCTGAACCAGATAAGGTACAAGCACTGACAGTCACCAAACCCCCACAAGATGTCACCATGCTATGATCCTTCTTGGGCATGGCCAACTATTGTTCAAGGTATATTCGTGACTTTGTTACAGTGAGTGCCCTATTGAGAGACCCGACTAAATGAAATGCCCAGTTCCGATTGTCCTCTGAATGCGATCAAAGCTTCAAAGGGATAAGGCATGCAATTGAAAATGCAACAGAACTGGCTTACTTTACTCCTAAATTACATACTGAGATTACTGTTGATGCAAGTCCAGTGGGCCTGGGAGCAATGCTTGCTCAGCATAATGGGCATCTAAATGCTCAGAGACCCATGGTGGCATATGCCAGGCGAAGTTTGCCTGAGGCAGAACGTGTCTATCCTCAGCCAGAGAAGGAGAGTCTGGCTTTGGGCCTTCGAACACTTTCATGTGTTTCTTTTCAGAAAGCATTTCATGATTGTTACAGACCACCAAACATTGCTCACCATATTCGGAAACCCAAGATGCCCCCTTGTATTGAGAGGTAGGGGTTGCGTTTACAAGAGTACGATTACACAACTGTGCATAAGCCAGGCAAGAACCAAAACCCTGCAGACTGTTTCTCACGAGTACCATTACATCGGCAAGGCTCAACATTGAAAACAGCTGAAGAGTACATAAAATTAATTGTAAGGTCCAGCACACCAGCGGCCTTATCCATTGAACAGATCGTTGCTGCTGCAAATGACGATGAAGACATGCTTACCCGTTAGGACATCATTTCAGCACAGTGATGGAGACAGAGTGTTTGACCTCTGAGGGACTATGTTGAATTTCAAAAGTTCAAACATGTGCAGGATGGACTGTCTGTCACTAAAGAAGGAATTGTGTTACGAGACTCAAGGATCGTCATAACCTAGAGTCTCAGACAGCAAGTCATTGAACTTGCTCACGAAGGGTATTGTGGCATCGTCGCCACCAAAAGAGGCCTGAGGGTACGAGTGTGGTTCCCGCACCTGAACAAGAGAGTTGAGCGGGAACTAAAGGAGTTCCACTTATGTAATTGCCTTTCCCCTAAAGTTACACAACATCCATTAACCATGTCTGATCTTCCTGCATGTGCATGGGTAAGAGTGGCCGTTGATTTCTTTGGGCCCCTAGTGAATGGACATCATCTCATGGTAGTCATTGATGAGTTCTCCTGTTTTCAGCTGGTGGGTGAAATGTCATCAACAAAACATGACAAGGTAATTGAGTGGCTGGACGACATCTTTGCAGCATGGGGCATACCAGACATTCTTAAATCTGATAATGGTCCACCGTTCAATAGTAAGGAGTTTCTAACTAGACTCAATGTCAAGCATCAAAAAGTACACCTTATGGTCCCAAGCTAATGGTGTCATGGAACAATTTATGGTCTCCCTAAAGAGAGTGATCCAACGTCCATCGATGGAGGGAATCAAGCTAAGAAGACATATGCTGATCAGCATTGGCGAACTCAGGAAATCAGCATCGAGAAGGTGACTGGGTTCTTGTCAAACAAAAACGGAAGCTGAAACCAGATCCTCCGTTTGCTGCTGAGCCTCTGAGAGTTGTGATGTGCAATGGACACATGATAATGGGGTGATGTCCTGGAAAAACCATCACAAGGGAATCATCATATTTCAGACTTCTCTCTCCATATGCATCATCACCTGTCATCAAAGATGAGGCTGCCCCACCTGACGGCTTAGATCAAATATCAGCTCCTGTACCCTCGGTGTCCACTCATTGTGCAGCTCAACTACTTCATACAACGTGATCTGACCAAACAGTGCTTAACAAGGGGGATATGTAGTGTCTTAAGACTATGAGCACTACAACCCCGTGGTTCTGGGCAAACTCAATGAAAGAATTATGTAACTATTTGGGAGTGTTATGGTGTGGTCATTAACAATTATGAGATAATGAGAAATTCTGTTGAATTTTTAACGCTGATTAATAAAGGCGTTGGTTACAAATTCTGTGCGTAGCGTGTTTATTTTGCATGCTCACGGGCTGAGGAGGACGCAACACCAGCAGCTACTGGTGGTGCACCTCACTGCTCTCGGTTCAGAATGCCGGAACTGGGCCTGCAAGGGACCACAGCCTGGTGTCCACCTTTGCAATGTGCTTCTATTGAGAACCTTGTCCCTGCAGTGTCAGTGCCACAATGGTGCATGGGACAGCTGCCTACTCCGCTTTATGTGAGAACGTGCACGAGCAGAGAGGAAGTGGTTGGAAATTTAAAGGTCACATTTTGCAAATGGTTTCCGCCTGCCCTAGGTAGTCAGTAGCCAGCCATTCCTCGCCTTGCGAGTGCAGGCATGGGCGTCTCCTTTGTTATAGTGAAGGAGCATCGCCCCACTCGTCAGTGTCAGGAGACACAGAAAAAAATGATAAACTAGTTCTTATATTGTTATATTTCGCTGGAGTTTAGTCCGTGCGAGGCCTTCGTCTTTGACGATAGCCGGCTGCGCAGGGAGCAGGAGAGTTGCAGCTGTCAGTGCGCATGGCAGTTTGGGGGCCGTCTAAGGCCTGCGCCACACAGACATCACTTGCTTTCAGTAGCAGCCGCTGCTGAGGGCAGGATTGACATTAATTATTCAGTGGTTGAAATGTAAAACTATAAGCGCAGGTAACCCTATACCAGAGAACCTAATTCTTCTGAGAAGTGCTGGTACTCTTCAAATAAAAGTTTTGCACCGTTGCTGAGAAGGGCAAGTGCTCTCCCTCTAAAAAACAGAAGTGCAGGTACTCGGTACTTGACTGTACCGGCCCATTTAAAGCACGTAAGCATTTGCGCATCACCTTGCATGTTGCAAGGAGTGGGTCGCCAAAGTTTTGATTCTCAACCCTTGCGAATTGCAAGGTTTTGCAATGTTTCATTTGTGTTTTGTAATGGTATTCCTAACGTACAAGGCTTTTTGTGTACAGCAAGTTTTAGAGTACATTTTGTGAATATGGACCGTATCTTTAAACTAATTTCATTTCAAATTACGGTTATGCGAGTATGAACGCAAACGGATGACATAAGCCGGTTGGCCCTGGCTTGCTGCGAACAATTTTGTCGGCTGTAAAACTTCGGCAACGTTTGATGGTGAATGATTAATTGTAAACAGTACTTCCACTGCTTCTGGCACAGGGCATTGCCTTTGAAAGAGGCCTCCAGGTTGAAAGAGGCCGCCCACCCCATTTACCATTGATAACAATCATAGTAAGATAATGACAGCGCACGCCCTGAACACCTTTGCATGTCATAAGGTGCCGGCGCCTTAGTAATGGAGAAACGCAGTAAACAGTCATTTGCAATACAGTTGTAGTTGTTCTATTGTATCGAGCAGTGGTTCTTGAACTGGGGTCCGGGGACTCCGCTTGCCCACTCAGGGGGTTCGCGACTACTTAGTAAATTAAATCATATTAACAGATTAATAAAGTTTATATATAAAAAAAGAAAACCTCAACTAGACAATTTTAAAACGTTTTGTAAACGTGAAGGAATTTGAAACTGTTGCTTGAAATTAAGTTGGTTTCTTCAAATTGATTCTGGAAGCAGTACAAGTGCATCAAACAGAATTTAGGATGCGCAATGGGTGGTCTTATTTGAATTTAGAGAAGCTCCAACATTCCTATTAAAATTAAAATGTTGATTTTTTCTATTTGTGAATTAAGTAAAATATTTCATCATTTGTGTATTTGTGTCAAATTATCGAAATTGTATAGGCTGGTGTCCCCGGATTCCAATAATGACTCAGTGAGGGGCCCTGAATTAAATATCAATAAATCAATGGGTACCCCCAGATTCCAGTCATTAAGTGGGGGTCTACATAAGTCAAAAGGTTAAGAACCACTGGTATTCAACATCACAGCGTCCCATCCCATACTCTCTAATATGATGTTATCTACCCTCTGATGTAGCTCTGTATGAGGTCATGGAGTTCTAAGGGGGCTGCTGGTCAGTTACTGGAGAGGAGACAAGGGAGCTGCTGTGCATTACTGGTGTTGTAGCGCAAACGTGTTAGGCCTCAAACTACTTTCTACTACTGAATACATTTTCCCAGTATAACCTCAGCTACCAATTTCTGTTCCCCTTAGGTCCTACGATGGATCTTGTTCTGTGCTGAAAGGGACTAGAATATTTAGAGGATGACTATTATCATATGAGGACCTGGAATAAGATAATAGTTAGCATTTATTCATTACCAAATGGATTGGTTCAGGTATAAAATGTTCAGGTCAAATGAATTTGGGAACAGATAAATGACCACAACAAATGAATGAAACAGAATAATTATCTCAGTTGGTATCTTTATCACATCTAAAGAAAATCTTCATACCAAATTAATCTATGATTTATAGAATTTTAATAAGCATTATAAAGCTGTAGGAATCAAGTTAAAGGAAATTCTTCCTCCGCTGAGGGAGTTTGTATTATGAGAAATTAGTCCTTTAAAGTATATAACCCTCATACAAACCCTATAAATGTAAGTTCAGAAATCGCCAGGTTTGTCTGCCCCTGTTCGCACTGCAGCATCAAATGCCACAGCTGTTGTCAGGAAACCTTCCAGCCGTAAAGGTTCCACTTACGCAAGCATACCCGACGGCAGCAAACGCAGTAACATGGTCCAGTTCGCTTTAGTTTCTGGAAGTCCAAATCATCAGTCTCTGTACTACAAGGTGGGTCAAGAAGGTGGGCAAGATAGGAACCGCTCCTGTCCGCACTTTAGGCAATTATACTCCATTGATTTCTGGTTGACACCCCTTGACATCACCAATTTGATCTGACCATTCTGTCCCATTGGTCAGTTTCAATAGGATGAGATGATGTAGTAAGTAAAGTATACCAATCCGGAAGATTAAGTAATCCATTACTTTGCATTTTTCCATAAGACCACTGATTTTTATTCATCCGATTGGTTATGACATCTAGGAAGTAGACGAGTCTATACTCTCATTCTTTGTCAGTCCTTTTCCAAGCATGTACTCTAGGAAGTAACAAATTTGTTGCAAGTCCGGTTAAGTAGGCAACAAGCGTAAAAGGAATTATTGAGGGTTAGAGCACAAGTAGAAACTTTACGAAAAATTCTCATAGGCTTCAGACTATTCAGATCATTAGTTCATGCTAGGAAGGAAAAGAAGTTTGAGGCCTGTACGAAACGCAGCCTGTGTGCGATGAGTTTATGCTAAAATATGAATTTCACATAGTTGAATACAGTGCATTAGTTCTTCAATTAGGCAGGTTAATGACTTGCGATTACATCATGTAAGTATAAAGTACCCATCATAATTTTTTTTATAGCATCTTATTATTATTTTTGCATATTAGTTCTGCAAATTTCTCCTCACGTTACAAGTTTAATATATTATTCAATATTTGGAAGCATAGCTAAGAAAACCTTTACGAAGCACACAATATTTGGTAATTGTTTTTCTTCTCATCAATTTCAGTACCCACATTACACGTTCTAATGTTAAAGTCCATCTTCTTAATACCTAAAATGACTTTACTCATACATGTATAAGGAATTTCTAGGTTATTCGTCTGCCTGGTATTGTTCATCTATGCATAAAGAAAACATATATCAATAGCTTTATCAAACTTCTCAGTAGGTCATCTGTGGTTAGGTAATGTCACAAATCTACGTCTAACATTCTGCATGCTTTTAAGATGCAGTTTCTAGATCAAACTTAATTTCATGCATCTTCTCAAAACAGAACTCGACACACATTTGTCATATCCGTAAATTATTGTCATAAATAATTTTTCCCAGGTTGAATTCATAGAGATTAGATGAACGATAACATCCAGGCTCTATCAATACCCCCTTTGATGGTGAATCGAGCCATCACACTCTTATCTTTATCTGATGTCACATTCATAAGGCAGGTGTCTTCATTAGTTTCAGTCTAGTTTGTTCTAGGGCCTTTAATTCGTTATAGTATCCACATTGTCTATCTTCTAGCTCAATTTCTGCTTGTTTTCTTTTTATTCCTCTCTTTCCTTTCTCAAATTTTGTTAGTTTACAATATCTGTAAATGATTATTATTATTAGTAAGCGAATAGCAATTATTAATATAGGTGTTAATATTCTCCCCACTAAACTACTTCCCAAGGTTGTAAACCTTTTTCCCACTGATGTAAATCCTTGCCCAATGGATTCCCATGCACCATCAGCTTCCAATTCAGTCAAATCTTTTCCCAATTTAGTAATATTGCTGATAAAGCCCCGCAAATCTTTACTTTTGTCAGGGATATAAGTGCAGCACTGTTGGACCTTGAGCATGCGACAGACTCCGCCCTCTTTTGCGAGTAGGACGTCTAATGCAAGTCAGGTTTGTAAAGCCATGGATCTGATAGCAACCATTTCAGTATCTATAACAAGGAAACCTCCTGCTGTATCAGTTGGCAAACAATCAGCTTCAGTAGAGTGCTTTCGAATTTTGTGTGAATTTCGTATCACCCCGACCGATGGTATTATTGCACCAAAAATATCTCCAATTATTTCAGCAGCACTTATTCCCCTTCTTAAACAAGTGTGTTTAAAATCGTTGGTTCCACTAGTTTTACCCACATGATAAATCTTTGGAAAAAACTATTCCCATATAGCAGCATCCATACCATTGTTTTGGCAACCGATAATAGGCACTTCTCCCACAAATATAATACACCCCTGGGAAAACAGGATCGGACCCTCCAAGATGTAAACCAGAACCTCCCACAGTTTGGAAGGTGTGATCACATTCACTGGAACCAACAAATTTATTGTTAAATTCGGTTTTGCATCTTAGTATGCACACCTTCCCCTTGTGTTGCCAATCCAGAGCCATTGCAGAGTGTGCTTCCCCCTTTTTAATTTCATCCTCCCGATGTGCCCAAGGTGGAATTTTTGATTGGGTTTCTGCCTTTTTCTCAATATCCCCACATCTATCTTCTACTGAATTTATGCAATCCTTTTCTACATTATGTAAAAAGCAAGTTAAATTATGTCTATGTGAATATTCTGTATCTATGCTCTGTGTAGGTTTGAAAAATTCACCCACTATCTTAGCCATTCGTGAATCTGGTACAACATCAAATTCTTCTTGATAGGTATTTCCGAAAAGATCAAGTCATAGTTCGAATAATAATATTGAAATTACCCCTTGCAATAAAATTAATTAGTTAGTACACTACATGAAATGCCACATGTTAAAGGAATGTGAGGATAAGTCACTCCCTCTGATAATGTGGAAGGTAGTTGCATGCACATATAACAATCTATCTCATCCATAGTGTACACATACTCATAGAGGAGTTTAGTGAAAACATTTAAACCCTTTGGGTGCTCATGACGGAATGGTTCCCTCATGAGCACCAGTGCTCCTGTGCTCATGACGGAACCATTCCGTCATGAGTACAGGCGCAGAAAATCCCTCTGCTGCAGACAGCAGAGGGATTTCCCATTTTTTTTTGCCTTGGGAGATGGGGAAGAGCTTCCCCAACCTCCCGAGGCCTGTTTTTGGTTTTCCTTGTAATGACGATCACACGCATGGCGCGCTGTCGTCATTACAACGAAAACGAAACTGAAATTTAGTTTCTGTTTCACAGTTTTGGTGCCTATGGGGCTATCTCAGCCCCACGAGCACCGACACACATGGGAGAGGTATCGTTGGAAAGGGGAGAATCTCCCCTTTCCAATGGTACCCTTCCCTAGTGGATCCCTGCTTGGGGATTACCCCAGGAGGGCGATTCCCCAAGCAGGGATCCACCCACTAGCACCAGGGAGGGGGAGCGGCCTCTTGGGCAAGGGCCTTTGCTCCCCCCATAATTTTCTGTGACAGACAATCTTTCTGCCCCCCCCTGGGGAGCAGATGGGGCAGTAGCCCCCAATCTGCACCCCCGGGGGCACAGAAACCACCCTAGACGCCAGGGATTATGTTTTTATAGGCCAGGGGTGGGGGCTGCCCAGAATGGGCATCCCAATGCCCCCACCCTACCCCCCAAAGAAGGCAAAAGACTTTCTGCTGCCCCCCAGGAGGCAGATGGGGACAATAGCCCCTGATCTGCCCCCGGGGAGGGCAGAAAGCCCACTAGGCACCAGGGTTTTTTTGTTTTTTTTAATACATAGGGATGGGGGCTGCCCAGAATGGGCATGCCAATGCCCCCACCCAAAAAAGGTACAGTTTTTATGCCCTCCCTGGAAGGCAGATGGGGCAATAGCCCCTTATTTGCCCCTCAGGGGGCAGAAAGCCCACTAGGCACCAGGGATTTTTTTCCCTCCAAAGTTCGGGGTGGGGGCTGCCCAGAATGGGCCTGCCAATGCCCCCACCCCCCCAAGAAATGCCACAGTCTTTCTGCCCCCCCGGAGGCAGATGGGGGCAGTAGCCCGTGATCTGCCCCCCGGGGGGGAACAGAAAGCCCACAAGGCACCAGGGATTTTTTTATATACTTAGGGGTGGGGGCTGCTCAGAATGGGCATGCCAATGCCCCCAACCCCCCCCCCCCCAAAAATGCTACAGTCTTCCCCCCCCCCCGGGAGGCAGAAAGCCCACTAGGCACCAGGGGTATATTTTTTTCAAAATTCCGGGGTGGGGGCTGCCCAGAATGGGTATGCCAATGCTCCCCTCCCAAAAAAGATACCACAGTCTTTCTGCCCCCCCTGGTGGCAGATGGGGGCAGTAGCCCCTGATCTGCGCCCGGGGGGCAGAGAGCCCACTAGGCACCAGCGATTATGCTGGCTTTTATGCATAGACGTGGGGGCTGCCCAGAATGTGCATCCCAATGTCCCCACCGTCCCCCCAAAAATAGCCACAGTCTTTTGGCACCCCTTGGGGGCATATCGGGGCAATAGCCCCCGATACCCCCCTCCCCAGGGCAGCAGAAAGCCCACTAGGCACTGACTTTTTTTCGAAATGTGCCTACCTGTGGATTTTGGGTCCTAGCGCAGCTGGCACACAAGGAAACCTAGCAAACGTATACATTTTTGAAAACTAGACACCGAGGGGAATCCAGGATGTGGTGACTTGTGTGGCTCTCACTAGGTTCTGTTACCCAGAATTCCTTGCAAACCTCAAACTTTGAAAAAAAAAAACATTTTGCTCACATATCTGTGATGGAAAGTTCTGGAATCTGCGCAGATCCACAAACTTCCACCCACCCAGCATTCCCCAAAGTCTCTCGATAAAAATGGTACCTCACTTGTTTGGGCAGACCTACTACCCGCGACAAGAAACGGCCCAAAACGCAACATGGACACACCACATTTTTACAGTGAAAGCTGAACCTTTTTTTGCAAAGTGCCTAGCTGTAGATTTTGAACCCTAGCTCTGCCGGCACCAAAGGAAACCTAGCAAACCTATACATTTTTTAAACTAGACACCCAGGGGAATCCAGGATGGGGTGACTTGTGTGACTCTCACCAGGTTCTGTTACCCAGAATCCCTTGTAAACCTCAAACTTTGTAAAAAAAAACCCACATTTTCCTCACATTTCTGTGATGGAAAGTTTTTGAATCTGCTTAGATCCACAAAATTCCACCCATCCCACCTTCCCCAAAATCTTTCGATAAAAATGATACCTCACTTGTGTGGGTAGGCCTACTACCCGCGACAGGAAACGGCCCAAAATGCAACGTGGACACATCACATTTTTACAGTGAAAACTGAACCTTTTTTTGGAAAGTGCCTAGTTGTAGATTTTGAACCCTAGCTCTGTCGGCACCTAGGGAAACCTGGCAAACCTATACATTTTTGACAACTAGACACCCAGGGGAATTCAGGATGGGGTGACTTGTGTGGCTCTCACCAGGTTCTGTTACCCAGAATCCCTTGCAAACCTCAAACTTTGTAAAAAAACATTTTCCCCACATTTCTGTGATGGAAAGTTCTGGAATCTACGTGGGTCCACAAACTTCCACCCACCCCGCATTCTCCAAAGTCTCCCAATAAAAATGGTACCTCACTCGTGTGGGTGGGTCAAGTACCCATGACAGGCTAGGGCCCAAAACGTATTGTGTAAATTACCTATCACAAAAAGACCTGGTTTTGCAAGGGGGAGCACCTGGGTTTTTGGCCCCGGGCTCGGCGGCCATTTAGGGAAACCGACCAAACCCACACATATCTGAAAACTAGACACCCTGGGGAGTCCAGTGAGGTATGGCTTGCGTGGATCGCCCAACGTTTCCCTACCTAGAATCCCCTGCAAACCCCAAATTTAGCTGAAAAAAAATCACATTTTACTCACTTTTCTGTGTGGGAAAGTTGTGGGTTCACCGGGCTGACACAAATTTCCTACCACCTAGCGTTCCCCCAGGTCTCCCGATAAAAATGGTACCTCACTTGTGTGGGTAGGCATAGTGGCTGCAACAGGAAATGGCCCAAATTGTACTGTGGAGACTTCAAAATTACCTATCATAAAACTACCTGGTTTTGCGGGGGCACCTGTTTTTTTGGCCCCTGGCTCGCGGCCATCTAGGGAAACCTACCAAACCCACACATTTCTGAAAACTAGACACCCTGGGGAGTCCAGTGAGGTATGGCTTGCGTGGAACCCCCAACGTTTTCCTACCAAGAATACCCTGCAAACCTCAAATTTAGCTGAAAAAATCACTTTTTCCACACATTTTTGTGTGGGATCACTGTGCCGGCACAAATGTCCTACCACCTAGCGTTCCCCATGGTCTCCCGAGTAAAATGATACCTCACTTGTGTGGCTGTCCAATGCATAATCAGCTAAAAACTTTTTTTTTAAATGTAGCGCTTAGAATTTGCGGTGCGATACCCTTAATCCATATGTTTTTGGCCCTTCCCAGTCACAGGCCTTTGGCCCACCCACATAAGTGAGGTATCCTTTTACGTGGGGGAACAAGGGGAATACTGGGTGGTAGGACATTTGTGGCGGCACGGTGATCCCATACAAAATAGTGTGGAAAAAGTGATTTTTCAAAGCTAAATTTGAGGTTTGCAGAGGAATCTGGGTAGGGAAACATTGGGGGATCCACGCAAGCCATATCTCACTGGACTCCCCAGGGTGTCTAGTGTTCAGAAATGTGTGGGTTTGGTAGGTTCCCCTAGATGGCCGCTGAGCCCGAGGCCAAAAACCCAGGTTCCGCCCCTGCAAAACCAGGTAGTTTTATGATAGGTAATTTTAAAGTCTTCACAATACGTTTAGGGCCCTTGCCTGTCTCGGGTACTTGACTCACCCACACAAGTGAGGTACCATTTTTATCGGGAGACCTGGGGGAACGCTGGGTGGTAGGAAATTTGTGTCAGCTAGGTGATCCTACAACTTTCCCACACAAAAATGTGAGAAAAATTAGATTTTTTCAGCAAAATTTGAGGTTTGCATGGGATTCTGGGTAGGGAAACGTTGGGGGATCCATGCAAGTCATACCTCCATGGACTCCCCAGTGTGTCTAGTTTTCAGAAATGTGTGGGTTTGGTAGGCTTCCCTAGCTGGCCGCTGAGGCCGGGGCCAAAAACTCAGATGACCCCTTACAAAAACATGTTGTTTTGTGATAGGTAATTTTGATGTCTCCACAATATGTTTTGGGCCCTATCCTGTTGCGGGTACTTGGCCCACCCACACGAGTGAGGTACTATTTTTATCGGGAGACCTGGGGGAGCACTGGGTGGTAGGAAATTTGTGTCAGCTCGGTGATCCCACAACTTTCCCACACAGACATTTGAGAAAAATTTGATTTTTCTCAGCAAAATTTGAGGTTTGCAGGGGATTCTGGGTAGGGAAACGTTGGGGGGTCCATGCAAGCCATACCTCCCTGGACTCCCCAGTGTGACAAGCTTTCAGAAATGTGTGGGTTTGGTAGGTTTCCCTAGCTGGCCACCGAGCCCTGGGCCAAAAACTCAGGTGACCCCCTTGCAAAAACAGGTTGTTTTGCGATTGGTAATTTTGATGTCTCCACAATACGTTTTGGGCCCTATCCTGTCGCGGGTACTTGGCCCCTCCACATGAGTGAGGTACCATTTTTATCAGGAGACCTGGGGGAACGCTGGGTGGTAGGAAATTTGTGTCAGCCCAGTGATTCCACAACTTTCCCACACAGAAATTTGAGAAAGTTTTTATTTTTTCAGCACAATTTGAGGTTTGCAGGGCATTTTGGGTAGGAAAACTTTGGGGGGTGCACACAAGTCACACCTCCCTGGACTCCCTCGGGTGTCTAGTTTTCAGAAATGTGTGGGTTTGGTAGGTTTCCCTAGATGGCTGCCGACCCTGGGACCAAAAATGCAGATGCCCCCTATCTATCAGAAAACAACCTGGTTTTGCAAGGTGGGCCCCTGCGTTTTTGGCCCCGTGCTCGGCTACCATCTAAGAAAACCTACCAAACCCAGACATTTCTGAAAACTAGACACCTGGGGGAGTTCAGGGAGCTATGGCTTGTCTGGATCCCCAAATGTTTTCTTACCCAGGATCCCCTGCAAACCTCAAATTTAGCTACAAAAATCACATCTTCCTCACATGTCTAGCTGGAATCACCTCGCCGGCACAAATGTCCTACCACTCAGCGTTCCCCTCTGTCTCCCAAGTAAAATGATACCTCACTTGTGTGGGTGGGCCAAGTGCCTGCGACTGGGAAAAGCCAAAAACATAGGAATTGAGGGTATAGGACCGCGAACTCTAAGCGCTATATTTATTTTTTTAAATACTTTTTTATGCGATTCTGCATTGGACACCCACACAAGTGAGGTATCATTTTTATCGGGAGACCAAGGGGAACGCTGGGTGGTAGGATATTTTTGCTGGTGCGGTGATCCCACACAAAAATGTAAGGAAAGTGTTATCTTTTTAGCTAAATTTGAGGTTTTCTGGGGATTCTGGGTAGGAAAACATTTGGGGATCCACACAAGCTATACCTCCCTGAACTCCCCCCGTGTGTCTAGTTTTCAGAAATGTCTGGTTTTGGTAGGTTTCCCCAGATGGCAGCCAAGTGCGGTACCAATAACGCAGGTGCCCCCCTTGCAAAACCACGTCATTTTCTGATAGATAGGGGGCATCTGCGTTTTTGGTCCCGGGGTCGGCAGCCATCTAGGGAAACCCACCAAACCCACACATTTCTGAAAACTAGACACCCGGGGGAGTCCAGGGCGGTATGGCTTGCATGGATCCCCCAACGTTTCCCTACCCAGAATCTTCTGCAAACCTCAAATTTTGCAGAAGAAATCACATTTGACTCACTTTTCTGTGTGGGAAAGTTGTGGGTTCACCGGGCTAACACAAATTTCCTTCCACCTAGCGTTCCCCCAGGTCTCCCGATAAAAATGGTACCTCACTTGTGTGGGTAGGCATAGTGGCTGCAACAGGAAATGGCCCAAATTGTACTGTGGAGACTTCAAAATTACCTATCATAAAACTACCTGGTTTTGCGGGGGCACCTGGTTTTTGGCCCCTGGCTCGCGGCCATCTAGGGAAACCTACCAAACCCACACATTTTTAAAAACTAGACACCCTGGGGAGTCCAGTGAGGTATGGCTTGCGTGGATCCCCTAAAGTTTTCCTACCAAGAATCCCCTGCAAACCTCAAATTTAGCTGAAAAAATCACTTTTTCCACACATTTTTGTGTGGGATCACTGTGCCGGCACAAATGTCCTACCACCTAGAGTTCCCCATGGTCTCCCGAGTAAAATGATACCTCACTTGTGTGGCTGTCCAATGCATAATCAGCTAAAAACTTTTTTTTAAATGTAGCGCTTAGAATTTGCGGTGCGATACCCTTAATCCATATGTTTTTGGCCCTTCCCAGTCACAGGCCTTTGGCCCACCCACACAAGTGAGGTATCCTTTTACATGGGGGAACAAGGGGAACGCTGGGTGGTAGGACATTTGTGCCGGCACGGTGATCCCATACAAAATAGTGTGGAAAAAGTGATTTTTCAAAGCTAAATTTGAGGTTTGCAGAGGAATCTGGGTAGGGAAACATTGGGGGATCCACGCAAGCCATACCTCACTGGACTCCCCAGGGTGTCTAGTGTTCAGAAATGTGTGGGTTTGGTAGGTTCCCCTAGATGGCCGCTGAGCCCGAGGCCAAAAACCCAGGTTCCGCCCCTGCAAAACCAGGTAGTTTTATGATAGGTAATTTTAAAGTCTTCACAATACGTTTAGGGCCCTTGCCTGTCTCGGGTACTTGACTCACCCACACAAGTGAGGTACCATTTTTATCGGGAGACCTGGGGGAACGCTGGGTGGTAGGAAATTTGTGTCAGCTTGGTGATCCTACAACTTTCCCACACAAAAATGTAAGAAAAATTAGATTTTTTCAGCAAAATTTGAGGTTTGCATGGGATTCTGGGTAGGGAAACGTTGGGGGATCCACGCAAGTCATACCTCCCTGGACTCCCCAGTGTGTCTAGTTTTCAGAAATGTGTGGGTTTGGTAGGCTTCCCTAGCTGGCCGCCGATGCCGGGGCCAAAAGCTCAGGTGACCCCTTGCAAAAACATGTCGTTTTGTGATGGGTAATTTTGATGTCGCCACAATATGTTTTGGGCCCTATCCTGTTGCGGGTACTTGGCCCACCCACACGAGTGAGGTACCATTTTTATTGGGAGACCTGGGGGAGCACTGGGTGGTAGGAAATTTGTGTCAGCTCGGTGATCCCACAACTTTCCCACTCAGACATTTGAGAAAAATTTGATTTTTCTCAGCAAAATTCGAGGTTTGCAGGGGATTCTGGGTAGGGAAACGTTGGGGGATCCACGCAAGCCATACCTCCCTGGACTCCCCAGTGTGACAAGCTTTCAGAAATGTGTGAGTTTGGTAGGTTTCCCTAGCTGGCCACCGAGCCCTGGGCCAAAAACTCAGGTGACCCCCTTGCAAAAACAGGTTGTTTTGCGATTGGTAATTTTGATGTCTCCACAATACGTTTTGGGCCCTATCCTGTCACGGGTACTTAGCCCCTCCACATGAGTCAGGTACCATTTTTATCAGGAGACCTGGGGGAACGCTGGGTGGTAGGAAATTTGTGTCAGCCCAGTGATTCCACAACTTTCCCACACATAAATTTGAGAAAAATTTGATTTTTTCAGCAAAATTTGAGGTTTGCAGGGCATTCTGGGTAGGAAAAATTTGGGGGGTGCACACAAGTCACACCTCCCTGGACTCCCCCGGGTGTCTAGTTTACAGAAATGTGTGGGTTTGGTAGGTTTCCCTAGATGGCTGCCGACCCTGGGACCAAAAATGCAGATGCCCCCTATCTATCAGAAAACAACCTGGTTTTGCAAGGGGGGCCCCTGCGTTTTTGGCCCCGTGCTCGGCTACCATCTAAGAAAACCTACCAAACCCAGACATTTCTGAAAACTAGACACCTGGGGGAGTTCAGGGAGCTATGGCTTGTCTGGATCCCCAAATGTTTTCCTACCCAGGATCCCCTGCAAACCTCAAATTTAGCTACAAAAATCACATTTTCCTCACATTTCTAGCTGGAATCATCTCGCCGGCACAAATGTCCTACCACTCAGCGTTCCCCTCTGTCTCCCAAGTAAAATGATACCTCACTTGTGTGGGTGGGCCAAGTGCCTGCGACTGGGAAAAGCCAAAAACATAGGAATTGAGGGTATAGGACCACGAACTCTAAGCGCTATATTTATTTTTTAAAATACGTTTTTATGCGATTCTGCATTGGACACCCACACAAGTGAGGTATCATTTTTATCGGGAGACCAAGGGGAACGCTGGGTGGTAGGACATTTTTGCCGGTGCGGTGATCCCTCACAAAAATGTAAGGAAAGTGTTATCTTTTTAGCTAAATTTGAGGTTTTCTGGGGATTCTGGGTAGGAAAACATTTGGGGATCCACACAAGCTATACCTCCCTGAACTCCCCCCCGTGTGTCTAGTTTTCAGAAATGTCTGGGTTAAGTAGGTTTCCCCAGATGGCAGCCAAGTGCGGTACCAATAACACAGGTGCCCCCCTTGCAAAACCACGTCATTTTCTGATAGATAGGGGGCATCTGCGTTTTTGGTCCCGGGGTCGGTAGACATCTAGGGAAACCCACCAAACCCACACATTTCTGAAAACTAGACACCCGGGGGAGTCCAGGGCGGTATGGCTTGCATGGATCCCCCAACGCTTCCCTACCCAGAATCTTCTGCAAACCTCAAATTTTGCAGAAGAAATCAAATTTTTCCCAAATTTCTGTGTGGAAAAGTTGTGGGATCACCGGGCTGACACAAATTTCCTTCCACCCAGCGTTCCCCCAGGTCTTCCGATATAAATGGTACCTCACTCATGTGGGTGGGCCAAGTACCCGCAACAGGCAAGGGCCCAAAACATATTGTGGAGACATTAAAATTACCTATCACAAATTGTTCTGGTTTTGCAAGGGGTGTCACCTGGGTTTTTGGCCCCGGGCTCGGCGGGCATCTAGAGAAACCTACCAGACCTACACATTTCTGAAAACTAGAGACCTGGGGGAGTCCAGGGAATTATGGCCTGCGTGGATCCCCCAACGTTTCCCTACCCAGAATCCCATGCAAACCTCGAATTTTGATGAGAAATTCAGATTTTTCCCAAATTTCTGTGTGTAAAAGTTGTGGGATCACCGGACTGACACAAATTTCCTTCCACCCAGCATTCCCTCAGGTCTCCCGATAAAAATGGTACCTCACTCGTGGGGTGGGCCAAGTACTTGCAACACGCAAGGGCCCAAAACTTATTGTGGAGACATCAAAATTACCTATCACAAAACGATCTGGTTTTGCAAGGGGGGTCACCTGGGTTTTTGGCCCCGGGCTCGGCAGCCATCTAGGGAAACCTACCAAACCCACACATTTCTGAAAACTAGAGACCCTGGGGAGTCCAGGGAGGTATGGCTTGTGTGGATCCCCCAACGTTTCCCTACCCAGAATCCCCTGCAAACCTCAAATTTTGATGGAAAAATCCCTTTTTCCACACATTTTTGTGTGGGATCACCATGCCGGCACAAATGTCCTACCCCACAGCGTTCCCCTCAGTCTCCCGAGTAAAATGATACCTCACTTGTGTGGGTGGGGCAAGGGCCTGTGACTGGGAAGAGCCAAAAACATAGGGATTAAGGGTATAGCACAGCGAATTCTAAGCGCTACATTTATTTAAAAATACGTTTTTAGCCAATTCTGCTTTGGACACCCACACAAGTGAGGTATCATTTTACTCTGGAGACTGAGGGGAACGCTGTGGGGTAGGACATTTGTGCTGACACGGTGATCCCACACAAAAATATGTGGAAAATGTGTTTTTGCCAGCTAAATTTGAGGTTTGCAGGAGATTTTGGGTAGGAAAACGTTGGGGGATCCATGCAAGCCATACCTCGTTGGACTCCCCTGGGTGTCTAGTTTTCAGAAATGTGTGGGCTTTGTAGTTTCTCAAGATGGCCGCTGAGCTCGGGGCCAAAAACTCAGGTGACCCCCCTTGCAAAACCAGGTTGTTTTGTGATAGGTCATTTTGATGTCTCCTCAATATGTTTTGGGCCCTTGCCTGTCGGTGGTACTTGGGCCACCCACACGAGTGAGGTACCATTTTTATCAGGAAACCTGGGGGAACGCTGGGTGGAAGGAAATTTGTGTCAGCCCGGTGATCCCACAACTTTCCCACAAAGAAATTTGGGAAAAATTTGATTTTTTTCCGCAAATTTGAGGTTTGCAGGGGAGTCTGGGTAGGAAAACGTTGGGGAGTCCACACAAGCCATACCTCGCTGGACTCCCCCGGTGTCTAGTTTTTAGAAATGTGTGGGTTTGGTAGGTTTCCCTAGATGGCCGCTGAGCCCGGGGCCAAAAACCGAGGTGCCCCCCCCTGCAAAACCAATTCATTTTATGATAGGCAATTTTGAAGTCTCCACAATACGTTTTGGGCCCTTGCTTGTTGCGGGTACTTGACTCACCCACACAAGTGAGGTACTATTTTTCTCAGAAGACTTTGGGGAATGCGGGGTGGTTGGAATTTTGTGGATCCAGGCAGATTCCAGAACTTTCCACCACAGAAATGTGAGGAAAATTTGTTTTTTTGACAAAGGTTGAGGATTGCAAGGGATTCTGGGTAACAGAACCTGGTGAGAGCCACCCAAGTTACCCCATCCTGGATTCCCCTAGGTGTCTAGTTTTAAAAAATGTATAGGTTTGCTAGGTTTCCCCAGGTGCCGGCAGAGCTAGGGTTCAAACTCTACAGCTAAGCACTTTGCAAAAATAGGGTCAGTTTTCACTGTAAAAATGTGATGTGTCCATGTTGCGTTTTGGGCCGTTTCCTGTCGCAGGCACTAGGCCTACCCACACAAGTAAGGTACCATTTTTATCGGGAGACTTAGGGGAACACAGAATTGTAGAGCAACTGTTATTACCTATTGATTTTTGATACATTTCTGCCTTCCAAATGTAGGACAATGAGTAAAAAAGAAGTCCCTTTGAAAAATATCCTATAATTCACATGCTAGTATGGGTACCCACAATTTCGGAGATGTGCAAATAGCTAATGTTTCTAAACGCTATATTTTGTTCCCGTTTCAGAAATACAGAGGTGTCTTTCATACCGATTTTTCCCTGTTTATATTTTCCCAAATGAATTGCTATATATCCCCTGTACACAATAAAAAACCATTGCAAGACGCTGCTCAGTTATTGGCTCTGGGTTCGTCAGGTTCTTGGTGAACCTACAAGTCCTATATATCCCCACAACCAGAAGGGTCCAGCGGATGTAACGGTATATTGCTTTAAAAACCTGTTATTTTTAGAAGAAGTTACAGATGAAAATGTTGGCACAAATGGCTGTTTTTGTCAACTCATTTTCAATTTTTCTTATTTTCAACTGTTAGTTTCTATTGAAAAAACCTTGAATGATCTACACAAATGACCCCTTGCTGAATTCAGAATTATGTCTACTTTTCTGAAATGCATAGCTTTCCAGGATCCATTATTTCTTTCATACCCATTTCTACCACTAACTGGAAGGAAGTTGAAAGCACAAAAAATAGCGAAAATAGGCTATGTTCCAGTAAAATGCCAAAACTGTGTAAAATATTTTGGTTCTCTGACAAAAGTTTGTCAGTCCCTGAAAGCTGGGAAGATGGTGATTACAGCACCACAAACCCTTTGTTGATACCACTTGCAGGGAAAAAACCAGATGCTTTGATATGCAGCACTTTTTCCCCATTTTTCCTGCAAAAAGAATTTAGCTGTATTTTGGCTAATTTCTAGGTCCCCTCCAGGGGAATCAACAAACCCTGGGTACCTTTAAAATTCCCATGATGTTGGGAGAAAAGGACGCAAATTTGGTGTGGATACCTTATGTGGTTAAAAAGTTACAGGGGCCTAAGCGCAAACGACCCCAAATAGCCAAAAAAAGGCTTGGCACGGGGAGGGGGGGGGGGAGGCCTAGCAGCAAAGGGGTTAAGAAAAATCGTTAATAGCTTGATCATGATGTAAAAATGTATCAGTTAGAGGTTAGTTACAACTCCATCCTTCTTTTCCTCTATCGGTTTAGTAACATAGATAGGGTTAATGTCATGCTTCACATAGACATGATGAGGCAGATTTAGAACAATTAGTGCTAATACGAGAATTATAAAAAAAAGCCGCTACAAAGCAAGCACATATGTGTTTACATTTTAACGATACCGGGTTTGGATTTTCCATCTCCCCAGAAAAGGGACTTATAATCTTTGTCAAAATGTAGGAATGCCTTATTACGTAGGACTTTGCAGTAAGTATACAAATGTTCTTTGCTTTTACCACTGTCATAATACACAAATTTCAATGGTTTGGCATCATCCGGTGTATTTTGCCTCTTCAATTATTCAAAAGCCATTTTTCCGTGTACTTTCTCCTGCTTTGCCCAAATGTCTCTTATCATATCAGTTTCCCAAGGTGGTTTTTGTGAGTTTAAGTTCTTGAAACAAAAAGCATGATACGCTCTCCCCCAGTTATTTGCTGCTGCTAAATAAGTCCACTCGGGTGCAGCGTATCTCTGACTTGGTACCCTTGCTCTTTTTTATTTTTTCACTGCAGTCTCATCATCATTTTTGTCACCCTGTTCAGCTTGGCTTGGAACTTTAATTACAGTTGGAGGTATTTTACCTTCTGCCAAAACTTGCCTCAATCTGTCAGTTCTTTTGGGCCATTGGTCTCCATTTACTACTCGCTTTTCGCTGGCACTGTTAACAACGATGGGGTCAGTACATCGTCTAGTCAGGTCCCTTTCCACCTGGCCCTCATTTCCTACAGGGACTGACTCTCTCTGACCCTCCTTTGAACCAGTGCTTCAAGACCCAGTAGCTGGCGCCCCTCTACTCTGTGACTGACCTGAGTTGGACGTCTCACTGCAACCACTGGTGCATCCACTGCAGGCACATCATTTTCAAGGGGACATGGGACTTGGCGAGTATGTGCAGCATGCACCAAGTTAGGCATACCACCACATTTGACAGCAGTTGTGGTAACAAGAATCACTTGATATGACCCACGCCAATGAGGCTCCAAACACGTTTCGCACACGTGCTTCTTGACTAGCACCCAGTCTCCAGGGCACAAATCATGGCACTGCTCCTGTCATGTTGTATTGGCAGCTTCTCCATCCTGGTGAGAATCAGAACGGACCACATCAGCCAATCCTTTACAGTAATGGAGTACCAAATCATCAGTTATATTCACTACCTGATTGGCTGGAACTGTAGGCAGTCTCATAGCCCTCCCCATTATGATCTTGTGAGGGGACTGTCCAGTTCTTCTGTCTGGGATACCTCTCAAACTCATCAACACCAAAGGCAAAGCATCTGGCCTTTTCAGAGACGTGGATGCACACACTTTTGCCAAACGGGACTTTAGTGTTCCATTTACTTGTTTGACCCCTCCGGATGCAGTAGCGGCCCGTGGTGGGAGTGCTGCCGGGCGCTGACGTGGGGCGGGGGAGGGGCAGGGTGGGGGTTAGTAAACTTCGGATTACGGCCGATTAGAGGTAAGTAAACATATAAATAAATAAAACGAATTTCGTTGCGCGCTGCTTCGCCAAATGCGATGCAGCGGGCGCAACGAAATTCGTTTTATTTATTTATATGTTTACTTACTTCTAATCAGCCGTAATCCGTAGTTTACTAGCCCCCGCCCCACGTCAGCGCCCGGCAGCACTCCCACCACGGGCCGCTACTGTCCGGATGCCTCTAGTCGATATGCACAGTGGAACTTTTGTTCAATTTGCAATGCTGCACAAAGCATTCGTATCCCCTCATTATTAAAATGTATCCCTCTATCTGATTCCAAAAAGATCAGAAATTCAAACCGCGGTATAAGTTCTCTCAGGAGTACTTTTGCTACAGTTCGACTGTCATTACATCTAGTTGGATAAGCTTCGACCCAACAAGAGAACAGCCACACAATCACTAGAACGTATTTTAGTCCATTGCAAGGAGGCATCTCTATAAAGTCAAGTTGCATTCTATTAAAGGGTCCTCCAGATCTACCTACATGAATCATTGTGACTAGTGTTTTCTTACCCATGTTTTGTTATTGACATATTACACACCTCTGACATAACACTTGCCACAGCTTTGAATCGGGGATTGAACCAGGTTTGTCAGAAAAGGCACATCATGGCATCCCTCCCAACATGTGCAGGTCCATGATAGTTTCTTGCCATTGGTGACAAGAAACTATCAGGTAGGACAGGTCTCCCATCTGTGTATACCCACACCTCATCCTTTTGTCTTTGTATGCAGCCTGCTTTAATCCACCCTTGTCGCTCAGTTTGCAGCTCTTCATCCTGTAATGCTTTTATTTCTTCCCATGTTTCCACAACTGAAAAAACATCAGCCTGCATTCTGTGACATCAGTTTGCTCTTTCAATGGGTCCCCATTGAAGATGTAAAAATTTAGAGCTCAATAGTGCATGATCTCGTCCGCATAGCGGTTGCTGACCGTCACATAATCATTTCCCTGTCGGTGGGCCGGGCACTTCACCACTGCAATTTGGGCTGGCAATTGTAATGACAGCAGTAGGTTTTTCACGCTCTCTCTGTTTCGGATAGGTGAACCCGAAGAGGTCATGAATCCACGCTGAGACCACAACTGCCCAAAATTATGGACAACCCCAAATCCATATTGGCTATCCGTGAAGATGGTAACTCTCAATCGTTCAGTAATGCTGCATGTCCTGGTCAAGGTAATCAACTCTACCACCTGAGCTGATTACACTTCCTGCAACCATGATGCTTCCACCACTCCCACAACCATACAAATGGCATACGCAGCTCTCAAGTTTCCTCCAGCATCCCTCAAACCAGCCGCGGCCCATGCAGGTAAGAGCGGTGGGGCCGGGTGGGGGAGGATTTCAACATATGACTGCGAGGGAAAATTAAATAAATAATGAATTTTTCCTCATGATCATATGTCGAAATCCCTCCCCCCCACCGGGCCCCACCACTTTTACCTGCACGGACCGCGGCTGCCTCAAACACGATCCATCCACGAACAACACATGATCTGATTCAGGTAGTGGAACATCCATAATATCTGGATGAGGTTTTGTACACAGCTCAGTCACATACAAACAATCATGATCTGCTTCATCAATCACAACTTCATTTCCTGGGAAAGGCATCAAGGTAGCTGGATTTAAACTCATGCATCTCACCAGTGTGCAACAGGTCTACGCACAGGTCCATGCATCTGACAGTGCATAGCCTTCGCGCTCACTGCAGAACAGAGTGAGCAACCCCAATGCTGGAGTACGACAGACTCTCTCGCAGTTCATTAAAAGATGGCATGCATTCATCATTTCATTGAACTGGATCTGACACATCCTTGTGCATAAGCCTCTAAAGTGGCTTAGCAGTTAATGAAAAATTTGGAATCCATTGTCGGCAATATCCAACCATTCCCAGAAACATGCAGACTTCCTTTTGAGTTCTCGGTGGGTACATCTACAATATAGCAGTAATCCGATCTTGTGACACCTTTCTGGCTTCCTACTCAATGTGATGTCCCAGGTAAAGGACCTCCCTTTTGCAAAACTGCAACTTAGTAGGTGACACCCTATGCCCACTCACTGCCAGATGATTCAGTAATGAATTTGAGTCGCATATGCAAGCCTCCTGAGTACCTGACGCTACCAACAAGTTGTCAATGTACTGTACCAGAACAGAATGGTTTGGCATTACCAATGGCTCCAAATTCCTTTTCAATATTTGATTGAAAATGGAAGGACTCTCTGTATACCCTTGTGGAAATCGGCACCATGCCAAGACACGGTTTTCAAACCGGAAAGCAAATAAAAATTGGCTTTCCGGGTGCAAAGAGATGGAAAAGAAGGCTTGACACAAATCAATGACAGAAAACCATTCAGCTTCAAAAGGAATCTGGTATAGTATCACTGTGGGATTTGGCAAGATTGGACAGCACGGTGTCACAATCTGATTAATTTTACGCAAATCCTGCACAATCCTATACTTTCTGTTTGGTTCCAGAATTCCCATGATAGGTGAATTACATGGGCTTCCCATGATTTCTCTCAAAATTCCTTGCTCAATCAGTGTCTCAATCAAAGGTGTTATTCCTGCAATGGTCTCAGGACTCAGGTTATATGTTGGAGTCTGGGGGAATTCTGCATTGGATTTCAAAGTGATTCGTATTGGAGCTGCTCCTTTGATCAACCCAATATCCTTTCCTGTAAAATCCCAAACCTCTGGGAACACAGTGTCTCTCACTTCTAAGGGTAAAGCATTACTGGTTAATAAAGGAAATAATCCCTCAACTCCTGTCTTTTGTTTTGACTTTTTGAATACGATGTCTTCATCATTGGTATGAAATTCTATTCCTTTCGGGGTACAATAAATGGAGCAATTCAATTTGCACAATAAGTCACGTCCTAAAAGGTTCACGGGGCTGGAATCACATATCACAAATTTGTGTAAATCCTCAAATCGATCCAATTTGTACTGTAACAGGTTCTGACACATGTGCTGACATTAATTGGTTTGAAACTCCTACAACTTGAATTCTTTCTCCCGAGAGGGGTAGGCTGGGAACTTCCGCTGTTCTCACAGTGGAACGGGTAGCGCCAGTATCAGCAAGGAATGAATTGGGTGTTCCATTTACCTTGCCATCCACAAAAGGAACGCCTCTGGTCTACCTCCAAGGATGAGCCAAGCATGCACCCCTCCTCCTCCCTTAGGCACCGTCACTGGGACAGATCAGAATCACTGTCATCAACCTGAATCAGGTATTGTTGGGTTACATTTGAATTGGTATCGATTTGATCATTTGTATGAAATCCCATGTTCACGTTATACTTCAGCGCTTACCCATTAAATTGAGGCATAGGGGCTTGTGGCATGGTCAAATTTAAATTTTTAAAATCTTTACCCAGTCGGACTCCTTTGGAGAAATTTTCCCTTTTAAATAAGTAATGACCTGATTGTATTTTCTCATTACTTCTGGTGATGGTGCACCAGTCCTCGAATCTCTTGCAGATTCTGTCTCTGGCCAATCTACCACAATCTTACATTCAGTCCACAAATCACTTGGTACCACAATATCAAACAAAGTATCTAAATCCTTCAACAAAACCTTTGAAACCTTCACAAACCTCTAAACCTGCCTGTACCATTCAACTGGCTATTCTCTCAACTTCTGAAAATTATTTGTGACGGACAATATGTCTGGTCTAGTCCAAGGAACATGAAAATACCCTCCTCCTGGCACTTCTCTCATTGGAAATATTTCATTTTGATATTTTCAGTAGCCCCTTTAAACATTGGGTACATTGGCATTGTTGCCTTTGTCGTTTCCTTCTTTTTAGCCCATCTGCCTTCCCATCTCTCTAACTCACCCCATTTCCTGAGTGTTGACAATAACTCTTTTATATGTAATCTTTTTCCTAATGGATTTAAGCTTTCCAAATCCTTGTCGCTAAAATCTAATCGATAGGTTTTTGTAATGCCTTGGACTTCTGTATATCCACCCCATATTTTTGTGCCACCTCAGCAAACTTCTCATGTGTGGTTCTAGCTCTCCTGGTGATATTCTTGCAAATGAACAATAATTCATTATCACGGTAATTAGCAATTCTCACTGGACTACTAGTTCCCAAAATCATCTTTTCCAATTTCACCTTCAATTTAGCTATGTCCAGCATTTTTTCATTTGAATTTCCTGCATCCGAAGTTCCCATTTCTGCCACACTCTTTTCAAAGGTAGAATGTGCTATCTCCTTAATCCAATCATCCAGTTCCTGTGGGGTGGGTCCTACTCTTCGATTTAACGCACCCTCTTGAGATCTCATATTAGCTCCTTCCAATGGTGGAGCGACAGAAGGTTCAGAACCTCGAATTCCCATTTGTAAAGCTCTAGCTGTCGGAGCCTGAGGTCGTCTATTGAGAGTTTCCTTGATCCTTTCTGCAGTCCCAAATTAATGATTTTGATCTTTCTTGATTTGGGGGTACCGTTGTCCGAATTGTCCCTTCACTAACTCCTGATTCATTCCCTTGCTGAGAGGTACCTTCATTGGGAAATGCCCAATTAGAATTCCTTGGTCCCTTAGTAAATTCTTGAGCTCGTCTCACACCAGTAGGAATGGTTAACATGTGTGTTTGCTGTCCTCCCATGCCTGTCTGATATGAAGGAACCACGGGTCCTTTGGTTACGGGTATGGAAAGGGCATTAGGAGCATTAGGTATTATGGAGTTTTTAATCCCTACTCCTCTCGGTTTGGCTCTCCAGTCAAAAAGGGATTTACAGAATTTAAACTATTTGGCATGGCAGATTCGTCTGATTGAAATCCCACAAAGGAATTTGTCTTTGATTGTGTCAGCTCTTCATTATATGGCGCAGGTCTATTCATTAATAATTTGCTCAAAACTCATCATCTATTTCATCCCCACTCTCTTCAGTTAATGTGAGAGCTTGAGCGTTTTCTGAATGCTTTTTCTTTTCTTTGCATTTGCATCTGCAACCATTACAGGATACATTCATGCTCCTTCTGCAATGTCCCGTCTCCACATTTTTCGTTGTGAGTCCCACTTAGCCTCTACATATCTATTAAGTATATTTTTATTCGCCCTTGATATTTCTCCTTTTCTTACTGACGGGCCTCATGTTCCCACACTACGAAAGCTTCAAATTGCATAGGTAATAGCTTAATATCATTCATCTGTCTTCTTACATTTTCAAGTATTCTTACTTTAAAGGTACCATATTGAGGGAAAGTAAGGTCCATCTTTTTCAGTATATTTTATCCAATTTTCTAACCATGTACATGTATGATATCCTTTCTCTAAAGACAAGCACAGGGCAGGAGTGCCTTCAGGTGCTACTGGCACTCCTTCTCTCGTAGGCACAGGCACATCCCCATGTATCAATGTTTTTAAACCCTTTAGGATTTTATTGTTTTCTGGTCAAATTATTTTAATTGTTCTACTTCATTACGAGAGAAATCCACTTCCTTATGATTGTTCTAGCTTGAAAATCACTGCACGACTTTCCTCTGACGCTAGCAACCAATCCCAGTGCGGCTCCACACCAACCGTCCTATCCCAGCACGGCACTCTATGACGTCAGACAAACTCCTCGCAGCAACTCGCCCTCCCTTTAAAATCCAGCTTCTTCAAATCCAATTTCAAACAAACTACTAAACACAAATAAATTCTTGTCTGCTCAACTAAAAGAAAAAAAGAAATTATAGATCTCCATACAACCCAGAATTATTCATCCAATCCTAAGCAAAATCTCGACCAGCACGATTTCACCTGAAAAATCCTTACAATTGATCTCTGTGCACTAGAGAAAAATCCTAACGATTTTAACTTCTCACACGCTCACAAACTTCCCTTGTCTGGTAATACTGCTGATGCATCTCACGTACAGCACCCTCGAAACAGCAGACAAACTTACTCAGCGTATGCCACGCTGAGACAACCCTTAGGTGTATATCCCGGAATCTTAGGCCACTTCGGACCAAATAACAACTTCTATCAATAACCTTTGGTCTACATTAAACACTAAAACAGGCTTTTACTACCTATCATTAGTATTACATACAAATACAATATTTTCACAACCCTATTAATACTCACACCACTTGTCTTGTCTTCTTGTCGTCTTTGGAACTGGCATTTGGCTAAAGAATCACTGAACTTGAGAATCTGTGATACTCTCCTTACACATCCCCCTATATCCCAGTTTTGTCAGACAGGAAACCATCCGACACGCTACCAGAAAAACTGTTATACAGTAAACGTGTTGGGCCTTAAACTAATTTCTACTACTGAATACATTTTCCCAGTATAACCTCAGCTACCAGTTTCTGTTCCCCTTCGGTCCTCCGATGGATCTTGTTCTGTGCTGAAAGGGACTAGAATATTTAGGGGATGACTATTATCATATGGGGACCTAGAATAAGATAATAGTTAGCATTTATTCATTACCAAATGAATTGGTTCAGGTATAAAATGTTCCGGTCAAATCAATTTGGAAACATGTAAATGACCACAACAAATGAATGAAACAGAATCAGCAAAATAGTTATCTCAGTTGGTATCTTTATCACATCTAAATAAGATGTTCATACCAAATTAATCTATGATTTATAGAATTTTAATAAGCATTATAAAGCTGTAGGAATCAAGTTAAAGGAAATTCTTCCTCCGCTGAGGGAGTTTGTATCATGAGAAATTAGTCCTTTAAAGCATATAACCTTCATACAAACCCTATAAATGTAAGTTCAGAAATTGCCAAAATGACCAGTTCCAGTTTATGAACAGGTTTGTCTGCCCCTGTCCACACTGCAGCATCAAATGCCACAGCTGTTGTCGGGAAACCTTCTAGCCGTAAAGGTTCTACTTACGCAAGCATACCCGCAGGCAGCAAACGCAGTAACATGGTCCAGTTCGCGTTAGTTTCTGTAAGTCCAAATCATCAGTCTCTGTACCACAAGGTGGGTCAAGAAGGTGGGCAAGATAGGAACCGCTCCTGTCCGCAATTTAGGCAATTATACTCCATCGATTTCTGGTTGACACCCCTTGACATCACCAATTTGATCTGACCATTCTGTCCCATTGGTCAGTTTCAATAGGATGAGATGATGTAGTAAGTAAAGTATACCAATCCGGAAGATTAAGTAATCCATTACTTTGCATTTTTCCATAAGACCACTGATTTTTATTCATCCGATTGGTTATGACATCTAGGAAGTAGGCGAGTCCATGCTCTCATTCTTTGTCAGTCCTTTTCCAAGTATGTACTCTAGGAAGTAACAAATTTGTTGCAAGTCCGGTCAAGTAAGCTACAAGCGTGAAAGGAAATATTAGGGTTAGAGCACAAGTAGAAACTTTACGAAAAGTTCTCATAGGCTTCAGACTATTCGGTTCATTAGTTCATGCTAGGAAGGACAAGAAGTTTGAGGCCTGTTCGAAACGCAACCTGTGTGTGCTGAGTTTATGCTAAAATATGAATTTCACATTGTTGAATACAGTGCATTAGTTCTTCAATTAGGCAGGTTAATGACTTGCCATTACATCATGTAAGTATAAAGTACCCATCATAATTTTTTTTATAACATCTCTTTATTATTTTCGCATAATAGTTTTGCAAATTTCTCCTCATGTTACAAGTTTAATATATAATTCAATATTTGGAAGCATAGCTAAGAAAACCTTTATAAAGCACACAATATTAGGAGGAATGATCTGCCTTGGTCCCAGACCTTTTTTGCAGTGTTGGTAATCTTTTTATAAGCAGCTCTCATGTCTTGTATTTTTGTTCCTGTCTTTGGCCTTGATTGCATTAATAAGGGCACTTTTTGCTTCTCTGCAAGTGTTAATATACCAAGTTGGTGGATTCCTTCGGGTGACACTATTTTTGAATTCAGTGTGAAGAGTGAATCTCGCTAATCTTTGCCCTGGGGGCGACCAAACCCTGGGTCAGATCCACGTTAAGTAGCTCACCCATGGCCTTTTCTACCTTATAGTAAATGGTTTTTATTGTGTCCCTATTCTGCTTAATGACACTCTATTTGATTGCCCTTCTATTTGTGGTCAGTTGGAGCCTACTATCAAAATGGTCAGGCCTTTTGCCTGGTGGCTCCTATGTAGGTAAATTAAGTTCTAAAGAGAGCACATTGTGGTCGCTGTCGTGTCTCTCTACTATTACCATAGCACTAATGTGAGGCCAGAGTCTAGCATCTACTAACATGGACGCTTTGGTTTAAAGTTAGAGCATTAATTTGGAGTGCCAGTGGTGACCAGTTTTTAATGGGTGTTAGCACCAACTCAGGGACTCCCTATATTTGTTCTTCCTGCAGGGTTGTGTCATTGGAGTTGGTGCCTAGTGGCCCAAACTGACAATTAAAATCACCACCCACCAACTTAAAAGACCCCCCTGGCAAGTTTGCCATGTGAGCAATGGGCAATTCCCGCCCATACCCCATGGGTCTAGAATACATTTTGTAGATGTAGACATCAAGTTTTTGCTGGAATGTGAGGTGGACACACAGGATGTCATCAGAGGCTATGTCTACCTGTTTTGTTGAGCACCCAAGGTGAGCTCCTACCCATGTGATTAGGCCCACTGAGGGTCTGTCCCTTCCTTTCCCACTAGCTATTGCCTCTTCACTATAGCAAGAGAACCCAGCATTTTGAATTCCCATAGTAAGCCAGGTTTCTTAAAATAAACATACATCATAACGTCTTTTAAATTGACTCCATTCCAAGCAATCAAGTTTCGAGGCTAACACAGCAACATTCCCTGAGATCACCCTCACTAAAGGTTTTAATTGGAACTCTTTTCCATAATTCTATTTCCCAAGCCCCCCACCCCCTCCCTCCAGATGACTCGCCTTGTTTTGAGCTAATCTTCCAGGTACACTGTCCTCAAGTGTCCCAACCAGGTGCTCACGTCTAACATCATCACATCATTTGCGACCGTTACAGTGCCCCTCACCTGGTCATGTTGATGCTCGCAACAGAAATTCAAGTTTGTTATTTGTGTGAATGTATTGGATTGTTCTATATGTATATTAGCTAGTGCACCAAATGGAAGCCCATGGCTGAATCTGCGGACAACTGGCGAGAAGCTACTATTAAATCCCTACCTCCAGTGATGGTGGTTGCCTCTTCTATATCTGATCCTATATCTCTTACTCCAAGGCGGATGCTAGATTGACCAATCTCTTCGTTACAAAGTCAATCAACTATTTCCAATGGATCGAACCTGTTTGAGATAGGGATAGTAAAAACCCCATTGTACTTTTGTTGCTTTATCTTATAATCAGTAGGGCAGGTTTATGAGCTGGATTTTGTGCATTGACCATCAGTTTGTCCCCAGGAGGCAAGCCAAAGAATATCGTAGGTATTTTGGGCGTGCACATTTCTTAAATTCCTGGGAAAAGAAAGCAATACACGGCCCCCAAGTCTTTTGAAAAATGTCCACTTAGTGATATAGAGCAGATGGACTTTTTTCATTGCTCAGTAGTTCCCACAGTTTAAGCAGACATGTAGTGTGTTCTGGGATCGTGTTGGACTCCCACTCGGCAGTGATGACTTGCCTGGCTGCCCACAAGGCCAGTGTGATGGCTTTGCCCTTGTGGAATCTCAGGGAGTAAGTTTGTTCGTTTGGGAAACCAAACTGAAATTGTGATATGTTTGTGGTGAAGATTGTGTTTATGTCTGAAATCACTTCCTGCCAGCTTCCTGCCAGTATCTCTTTAACTTGGAACAGTGTGTTGTGATGCAATAAACCCTCTCCTTATCTCCTGTAGATTAGTAGATGGTTTATTGCAAGTTAAATGGAAACATAAATGACCCCACCGGGAGCAGATGTAGTTAGGTGCCTTGCCCTGGTCTGTCGGTCTGAACCACCCTCCAGGGAACACTCAAAACCCTAACATTCCATGACATCAATGGGTAACCTGACAAGCAGGATACCACACAGTGCAACTCCAATTCTGCCCGCAGTGTCAGGATTTTGAGGAGTTCCAATTTTTTTTCCATCCTGTGGTATAGTACCAGTATAGTGTAGTTCTAAGCATGCTTCTTTGCCGGCAGCACTTGTCGTGGATGTACGAGTTATACAGGAAATATTAGACCATTCTTAATCTGAACTCATGCTTTCTAGTCCAGCCCTCCCATTGCCACTGCGCGGGTGGTTTTCCCTGGGGAAGTCACATGTTTAAGTAATGATCATCTTTAGTATCACATTTCAAAGTCTTCTGAAAAATGGGAATGCAGCAGTGTGTGGTGACCTCCAGTCGAGCTAGCTCAAAATATATATAGAAAATAAATCAAAGGTGGCCAGGGAAACAAAACAATTCTGGAGCTGTTAAAAAAAGCAAACATCAGCTTTAAATAAAACAAATATATATAGAATGTGGTAAGAATGAGGAGAGTAGGGGCCAAAGCCCCCACTCACTCCCTGATTCACAAATATAAATTAGGTCTTTTTATCAGTGTTTGTAGATTTCTGTAAAGTAGCTCTAAATACACAAGAGAATGAGAAATGTTTATATCACTTACCGGTAATCATATTACTCCTAGTCCTACTCTTGCTTATCTCCATTACGCAATGAGGCCCCCGTGCCTCGTAAACACCCCCCCTTACCAATATAAAAAGGCACCGCCCCTCTACAATACCTGTACGTACCAAGCCACCGTAGACACAGTTGGCCGGACCACTGGGAGGGAGGGCGGGCCGTAATGGAGATAAGCAAGAGTAGGACTAGGAGTAATGTGATTACCGGTAAGTAATATAAACATTACCTCCACGTCCCTCTCGCTTATCTCCATTACGCAATGAGACATATCAAGCCAAGGAAAAACCAGGCCAACTGTCCAAGCATCAGCCCAGAGCATCACAACCAGATGCCCAAAGGAAGGGCAAACAAACAGGAAAAACAGGCCAGTCCCAACATAGTGGACCGAAACCCGCAGAGAAGCCAGGCTCAAACACAGGAAAGAAGAAGACCCACAAGACAACTAGCTGAGGACCCCCGAGCCAGCAAGCCGACACAGACAGCAATCAAAAAAACAAAAGGAAGAAACCAGCAGAGCCAGTAGGCGCACCCCCAAAGATGAATCGAACAACGGGGAACACCGGCGAGCCCGCCAAACCATAGGGAAAACCCCAAGAGGGACATCACCACCGGAGGAAGGAGCACCCCACAAAGGACCGGGAGACCGGACCCAGACTGACCAACAAACCCCAGCAAGAGGACAGCAAAGCCTCTAAAGGCCAGCTGGAGAGCCAGAGGCAGAGAAACCGAAAGGAACCATGTGCACACGAGCACACCAAGCCCCAGGCAACAGACAACGCAGAGCACAAGAAGACCGCGCAGACCCCCAAAGGGCGCACGCACAGAAGAGGTGACCAAAGCATTGAGACCAAGGCACCGGCAGCCAACACGCCCCATCCGCAAGACGCCAACCCGGGAAACACCCGAGAGGACACCAGGAAAAAAGAAACCACAGGGCCACAGTGAGCAACGGAACCTGGAGACACCAGACCCACCACCAACTCCAACAACAGAGGGACCAAAAGAACAGGACAGGCCGGAGGCTCCAGCACAACCGGACACCCACCCCACTGAACCAGAACCCCGGAACAAGGCCAAGGGAGGGAAGCCACCAAGAGGCCTGCATGCCCAGGAAACCGCAGGGCAACCACCCCCCAAACAGAAAACCGCCCAAGAGCCATAAAGCAAAGTGGGGAACCAAGTAAAGGAGGCACCAGAACAGCCCCCACACCCAGGCGACCACAGTAAACAGCCTGCACAACAGGAACAAGAAAGGCCCAGGGAGCACAGCAAACCGTCAAAAATCCGCAGAAAATACACAGGTGAAAGGGGACGCGCAAGAAAGCCACCAGCAAAAAGAATTCAAACACAAGAAGATGATGGACAGAGCACTGAAACTTTTCAGACACTCACCCCCAGTCACAGATCTGGGTTGAATCCATTATCATTCTTTAGCTCACTTTGCCACCCCAGTTCAGACCCAGCCATATGCAAATCAGTCTTGACCCTGTGCCTCATGGGAACAGTCCAGACCAAACTGCCAAGCCAGGTCTTCCCTGGAGCAGAAACAAGCATCCTGGGACCAGTTTTAGAGTAATACTCCTCATCAGCCAGGCTAGCTTGAATCCAGTGGCAAAGTGAGCAAGGGACCCACGTCTGGGCATACCCTGCCAACTTAGGGCAAACAATGCAAACACAAGGAGATGATGGACGGAGCGCTGAAACTTTTCAGACACTCACCCCCCAGTCACAGATCTGGGTTAAATCCATCATCATTCTTTAGCTCACTTCGCCACCCCAGTTCAGACCCAGCCATATGCAAATCAGTCTTGACCCTGTGCCTCATGGGAACAGTCCAGACCGAACTGCCAAAACAGGTCTTCCCTGGACCGGAAACAAGCATGGCACAGGGCCAAGACTGATTTGCATATAGCTGTGTCTGAACTGGGGTGGCGAAGTGAGCTAAAGAATGATGATGGATTCAACCCAGATGTTTGACTGGGGGTGAGTGTCTGAAAAGTTTCAGCGCTCCGTCCATCATCTCCTTGTGTTTGCTTTGTTCGCCCTAAGTTGGCAGGGTATGCCCAGATGTGGGTCCCTTGCTCACTTTGCCACTGAATTCAAGCTAGACTGGCTGAAGAGGGGTGTTACCCCGAAACTGGTCCCAGGATGCTTATTTCCAGTCCTGGGAAGACATGGCTTGGCAGTTTGGGCTGGACTGTTCCCATAAGGCACAGGACCAAGACTGATTTGCATATAGCTGTGTTTGATCTGGGGTGGCGAAGTAAGCTAAAGAATGATGATGGATTCAACCCAGATCTGTGACTGGGGGTGAGTGTCTGAAAAGTTTCAGCGCTCCATCCATCGTCTCCTTGTGTTTGCTTTGTTTGCTCTAAGTTGGCAGTGTATGCCCAGACATGGGTCCCTTGCTCACTTTGCCACTGGATTCAAGCTAGCCTGGCTGAAGAGGGGTGTTACCTTGAAACCGGTTCTAAGATGCTTGTCTCCGGTCCAGGGAAGACATGGCTTGGCAGTTTGGGCTGGACTGTTCCCATGAGGCACAGGGCCAAGACTGATTTGCATATAGCTGTGTCTGAACTGGGGTGGCGAAGTGAGCTAAATAATGATGATGGATTCAACCCAGATCTGTGACTGGGGGTGAGTGTCTGAAAAGATTCAGCGCTCCGTCCATCACCTCCTTGTGTTTGCTTTGTTCGCCCTAAGTTGGCAGGGTATGCCTAGGCCTGGGCGATGAACTCCGCTCCGCTCGCGGAGTTTGTGGAGTTTTCTGCGTTACGCGGAGATCGCAAACTCCGCTTTGCGGTGCAGAGTTTTTTTCCTCGCTCGCGTTCGTCAACGTCAAGTTGGCGACCTCGAGCGAGGAAAATCAACCTCCCGAAGAGATTTTTCCTCGTTCGCGATCGTCAACATCAAGTTGGCGAGCGTGGAAAATCAACATCCCGGCGAGATTTCTCAACGTGGGGGGGTCAGGTTTCTCATTGCGAGTGGTCGCGTATGCTCGCGACCGCTCGCGTTGAGAAACTGCCCGTTCGCATTGAGAAAGCTGCCGCTTGAGTAAAAATCTACTCGAGCGGTAAAAAAGGAAAGCTTGCGCTGTGCATGGTGCCGCTCGCAATGATTGCACAGTGCAGACAAGCATCCGGCACTGTACAATCACAGCGAACGGCATTTTTCTATCATACTCCGCCGCTCGCGGAGCTCTGCGTAGTGCGACGGAGTTTTTTATGCACTTCGCGGTGTTCCGCGTAGTGCAACTCTGCGAACTCCGCCCAGGGTTAGGTATGCCCAGACGTGGGTCCCTTGCTCACTTTGCCACTGGATTCAAGCTTGCCTGGCTGAAGAGAGGTGTTACCCCGAAACCGGCCCCAGGATGCTTGTTTCCGGTCCAGAGAAGACATGGCTTGGCAGTTCGGGCTGGATTGTTACCATGAGGCACAGGGCCAAGACTGATTTGCATATAGCTGTGTCTGAACTGGGGTGGCGAAGTGAGCTAAAGAATGATGATGGATTCAACCCAGATCTGTGACTGGGGGTGAGTGTCTGAAAAGTTTCAGCACTCCGTCCACCATCTCCTTGTGTTTACCAGCAAAATGAAGGCAGGCACCAAGACTCCAGCGCAGACCGCAAACACCCCACCGCCAACCCAACCTCGGCAAAACCAAGGTGGCCTGCCGAAGCATGGGAGCAGGGAGGCACCCCCAAACAGAAAGGAGGGAGAGCCGGGAGCCCTGGATCGAGCCAAGACACCCACAAGAGTGAAAGGCAAGCCCCCAGCAGGATGACCCACCGCCAGCAACCAGCCCCAGGACAGCCCAGGACTACCCAGACCAGGCGCCCAGCCAAAGGGACACGCAGTGTGGCAGAAAAACAGCCGCCAACCCCATCCGGGCAGAAACTGCCCCACAGAAGTAAGAGGAATGGGGAACTGCACGCAGGGAAAACCCAGGGGTCCCATGCAGGCAAGCCAGAAAAGGAACCAGTAAAAGACCAACAGGATCAGAGGGGCAACCAACCCGACAGCCCGGGAAACCAAACAACCGGACACCAAACCCGGAACCAGCAGGCCAGGACAGCAGAGGAGGCCGACCCCAGCGCCCCACAGACCAAAAGAAGCAGAGGCAACTAGAGGGTCAAGAAGGAACCAAGCGGAACAAACAGGGCCACAGCGCTGCCCCCAACCGACCAGAAAAGGGAGAAGCAGGAGACCACAGCCCGACCACGGAACCAAAGAGGGCGAAGCCCAAACTGGACCACAGAAAGCCACAAAACACAGCACACAGGCCAGGAGGGCAGAGGAGGCAGCGAAGCCCACAGCACCTGACAATCCCAGACAGAAACTCAACCATGAACGAACCAGGCCCGACGCAGCAAAACGACGGAGAACAGACGTGGGCAGGAGCAACCAGGGTCGAATGGCTGCAGGACACAGACACCCCCAACCAGAACTGCTGATGCAACACCCTGGAAGACCACAGGACGGGACAACAGCACCCGGGAAACCGGTACACACGCCCCACCGGCACAACAAGGCAGGCCAGGTGTTAGAAGGTGGTTCTGACACTCTGGGCCGCCTGGATTTTTCGCTTTTTGAGCATCCATTTGTTGAGCTTTTACTGGGGGAGAGCCTCATAAGTTGGGACTCACCCCCAGTGAATTCATTGTGAAAGAGACTGCATGTGGATTTTACTGGTGTCCCCCTAGCGTGACTAGGCCGCTGCGCAGCAGCTGGAGTAAGGGGCCACGGAGCTGGTTACGTGCAGACACCTGTGTACAGGCGTGTGCATGCGTGTGGGGGCTGCGAAGGGGAGATTCCTGGCGTGCGCAGCCCAGGAGCAGATACAAAGTGAATGGTGTGGCAGGACTTATGCAGAATTGGGTGGTGACATGGAATAGGCTTTATACACTGGGAAGGAACATGCCAGGGAAAGTCAGTGTGTTTTACTGTGTTTTTCACTTCATTATTCCCCTTTGGGGAAGTGGAGCCCATGGGCTAGTGTCACTTTCCTAAGGCCTACAAATTCCAGACACGCACTAAAGTCCACTGTAAAGGGTGTGAGAAGAAGTATTCTGCAGAGTCCAGAGTCATATTTGTACTGCTTTTGGGTCATCCATAAATGTTATAGTTCTCTGAGTCAGCTCATAACCAGGGCCTGGCTGGGGGCTGACCCCAGCAGCCTGGAGTGATAACCTTCCCTCCGAAGAGAGAAGCTGGGTGGAGCTGCAGGCTAATCCATCAGCAGCTGTCACTGGGTGCCAGGCACCAAGCTGCACGAAGGGGAAGGCAGCTCTGGGGGGAAGGGGCTTTCAGAGACCATGTGGCAGGAGACCCTGGACGACGCCATCTTGAACCAACCCAGAGGCCTGGGCAGGAAGGAGGGAGCAGGGGCAGTGAAGTGATGTGTCATTGTTTGATAGGACAAACAGAGACTTCCTGCCAGCCCCCTCCCCATTCTCTTAAAAAGTGTTTGCACGGGAAGAGAAGCTCTCTCTGGGGTGTGGTCTGCTGAGACAGAGGGTGCTGGAGCCTGGCGCAATGGGCAGTTGGGAGGAGGAGCCCCCTGATGGTCCCAAGATCCTGAACAGTGCCAGGAGAAGAGACCAGGACCAGTGCGCAGAAGCAGGGGCCTCTGCGCAGGGAGAAGAGAGGCCCAGGAGGAGAGCCAGGCGAAAGGCTGGCGCAGGGAGCAAGTGAAGACAGCTCCCTGCTGAGTCCCTCCTCTGAGAGGCCCAGAGGGCAAAGGAGAGTGCTCCCAGTGACTGGGGAGCGCCACCAGGAGCAAGAAGAGGTCAAAAGCAGGAAGATCGGAGCCCTGGGGGCTGAGATATGCCCCCCAGAAGGTAGGCGACCTTTGACCTATGGCCCACCAACGACGAAGCGCATGGGGCTCCGCCGCCGGTTCAGAGAATGCCCCTGGCGTGGGTCAGGTCCTGAGGGCTGCCCCCAAAAAAGAAAAGGCGGGGAGCGCCGTCGCGCTCCCCGTGAAAAATGTCCTCGCGGGGTGCCAGGAGCCCACCCTGGCCCCTCCGAAACCGGAGGCAGGGGAGCACCATCGTGCCCCCCTGGGAACAGGTAGAGGGGCCCGGGATCCCAACACCGGGCCCCGCCGATGCCGGGGAGCGCCGTCGCGCTCCCCGTGAAAATGTCGTTGAAGGAGGAGGCGGGGAGCGCCGTCGCGCCTCCCGCAGAGAGGTCTTTAGGGGCCCGGGACCCCATCCCCGGACCCCGAAGCAAAGTCGGGGAGTGCCGTCGCGCTTCCCGTGAAGATATCCCCCACGGGGGGCCAGGAGCCCACCCTGGCCCCCGCCGAAGACGAGCAGCCGGGGAGCGCCGTCGCGCTCCCCTTGAAGAGGAGGAGGGGCCCGGGACCCTATCTCTGGGCCCCAAAGTGAACGGGATGGAGGGGAGCGCCGTCACGCCCCCCCTGAAGATGTCCGGGTGCCCGGGACCCCATCCCCGGGCCCCGAAGAGAAGGAGGAGGCCGGGGGAGTGCCGCCGCACTCCCCCGAGTTCCAGCCGGACCAACGGAAGACTCCGTGTCTGTCCGCCGGAGCGGGCAGACCAGAAAGGACGGGCCGGCTCCCGCGGCAGCACGTGAGAGTGCTGGCCGCAGGGTGAGCCATCGGGGGTGGGCTCCCCAGGCTGCCCTCCAACAGAGAAGGCATGCAGGGGTCCCGGGTGGTACCAGGGCCCCGAAAGAACAGAGTGTGCGGCAAGGGGCCCGGGTGGGACCGGGCCCCCGAAAATGGGCATGAGCAGCTGGGGGTGGGCTCCCCAAGCCGTAGCACTTACCTGGGGGTCCGGGTGGGACCGGACCCTCCAACGGACAGCCAAAGCGGCCGGAGGCCCACATCGCGGCTCTCCCCGGAGCAGCGGGAGAGCCGCTGTTCAAAAATGCAAAAGTGCCCATAATGCCTTGCAGGCCTGGACCGGCCTGCAAGGGAAAAACAGCATTTCCTCTGGTTGTGGTGGCCCCAGGAGAATGGGGTCACCCCTACACGTGTGCAAAGGTGCAGGGGGAGCTGCAGGAGCAGCGCAGTGTCCCCCAGCACGAAAATGGAAGTCCCTCCCTAAGTCTCAGGGGGACTGGAAAAGGATAACCCCTCAAGGGCTCAGCCATCATGTTAACTTTTCCTGGGCTGGAACTTTTGTTCTACAGCTGGAAGAGGAGTGAGAAGTGCACCATGGGATGAAGGGCTGAGCTGGGGATGTCTGGAGAAGGGCATCCCCTGGAGGGGAAGAGGTGTAATTGCACTTGTTGTGCATTTATTAATGTTATTCCTTTCAGAGGGATTGAAGGTCACATGTGTAATGTGAAGTACCTGTGTAAGGGACTGAAGGTCACATGTGTAATGTGAAGTACCTGTGTAAGGTAATGTCATAAGTAAAGTGGGGTTATATTGCCAGACATTCCTGCTAGGGTGTCTGGCTGTGTATACTTAATCCTGTGATTTCATCTGTGATACCTTTGAGGGGCTTTAATTGCAATGCATTATATTGATCAACTAAGGTGATGAGTACTGTCATTCTAAAGTGCTGCTTAAACATGTATTCTTGCTGCTGCGCTTAAGTGAAGAACAACCCAGACTGTTAGCCCTGAAGATGTAAGGGTGCATACTGTATGGTCAATATGAGATGCTCAGTCCGGGTTATGAATCACTGGGGCAGGTGAACCTATTTTTAATGCTTGTTGAGATGATGGGGTGGGGGTGCCCCTGGGATGGTGCCAGTTGGCTAGGCCCTCGCTCCAAGTTGTGTCAACCCACTGCATTAGGGGGCAAGATGACGTGCAGGCATGGGAGTGGTGGTACTAGACCCCACCCCCCTGCGGGAGGTGTGGAGATGTTATGCAATGTCACAAAGTAATTCCAACAGCTTATGTATATTTGTAAATTGGTGCATAGTATGGAGTAGTGTGTAAGTTTAATAAATGTACTCTTACTTTTATAAAGCAAAGTACAGACTGGACAGTCAATTATTGAGTGTTATTGCTGCGCACCTGTAATGGCGATTACTAGCCCACACCACCTCCCTTGAGTAAGCCTCAGACTGCTCTGCAACGCTACCCTCTGAGAGTCAGGCGCTACAATTGGGTGTTTGGTTCCCAGTGAAGGACAAATGTAGTCATGTTATTTGTGCAGGCCTCACAGATACTGCCTCGTTTTCCAACACCAGGCCAAAACCAGAGGCCAGCTAAAGATCAACAAGCCACCACAAGCCGGCAAACCACTGGAACAGCAGGCAAAGAGTCCCAGCACAAGCAACAGCCAACTGGCGGAATCAAGACGGAACAGCCAGGCAGGAAGAAGCAACCATGGCACCCCACCACCACAGCCCATAGGAAGCTGTAAGCAGAGGAAGCGCAGAAATGCAGGGGAAGGCCAGCATGAAACCCCACCCAGCAGCCATCACGGACGCCCAGCAGCCTGGGGGACGCCCCAGCAAAAACAGCGCCAGGCCTGCAAGCACCGCAGTGCAGACACAGAGGTAGAACACAGGAAAGCCCACAAGCAATGGGAAAAGGACAACCCACCTGTCAGGAAACAACCCAACAACAAAAGACATAGCACCGCTATACATAAAACAAAAAAGGACGTCCAACCCAGATGGACGGAGAAGCAAAGGGAAAGGAGCACTGCATCCACCACCAACAGACCCCCACCACAGAGGCCGAGAGGCCCAGCACTCGAAACAGAAGGGCCAAAAAGGTAGCAGCACCTGCACCGAGGGGCCAAACAAGTCACAGCGACAGCCAGAGCACCGCTCCGAAGCGCAGCGACAAGCCCAGGGACAGCCGCAGGCGAAGGAGGCCCCAAAACCCAGGAACCACGGCAGAGCCGAACCCACGCGTGGAACAGAGCATCGCCAGACACGGGCAGATAGGACCACCAGGATGTAGGTAAGCTTCCGCAGCCACGGCCAGAGGACAAGCACCCACAAAGAAGGAAAGCATCGAAACCCAGCAGAAAAGGCCAGGCAGACCGGGAAAGCCACAAAGATGACCCGGCAAGACCCAAGGCGCAAAGCAGCAAAGCAACCCCTTCCGAGAACAGACGAGAGCAAGTGAGGCAGGGGGGACCAGCCAGAGGCCCAGGCACCCACTCTAAGAGGCCACAGCAAAAGACCAGAGGCCGACCAACCAGCACAGGAGCAGGCCCGCACCAACCCCCAAAGCAGGACCGGGACCCCTGGCACGAACGCCAAGCCCAAGCAAGAGACAGGGGCCAGGCACATGGAGCCCACACAAGGCCGCTGCACCGCCAACAGCCATCAAACGCACCCCACAAAGGCGTACCAAAAATAAACAAGCCGGAGGCAGCCACAAGCACCCCCCCAAACCACGGAGAGAGAAACCGGCCTTAGGACTCCACCGGAAAAAGGCACAGCAGACCTCCGGTCAGGAGAACCAAACCAGCACAAACCAGGGAAACACACCAGCCGCACCGCGAACAGGAACAGGCACTGTCCCCCAAGTGGGCCACAGGAGAAACACGATTGCACCCTAGGCCACACAACGAAAGGAGAGAGGCAACCACCCCATGCGTCCCAACCGAAACCCAACAGGCCAGAAATCGCCAAAACCTAGCATCCGCCCCCTCCCCCTGCCGCAACGCCAGCACGAATAAAGAGGCGTGATGCAGGGCAACAAGGGAACACATCGTGCACAACAAACTCGGACCAGGACTGCATGAACAGCAATGCGGAGGAAGAGCCACACTCGGGGAGCCAAAGCAGAGGGCCGAAGTGGGCACACATAGACCAAACAGAAAAGCTCCACAGTAACAAACTGGGCACCAGCCAGAAATATTCCCCAAAAAACCAATGTCAGAAGCAGAGAGCCGAGAACATAGCCCCACCGGAGAAAGGCACCGCAGACCTCTGGGCGGGAGAACAAAACCAGCATAAAGTCAGGGAGAAGACTGCCTCACCGCGAGCAGACGCAGCCACCCCATGGGAGCCTCAGGAGACACATGACAGTACCCTCGGCCACAGAAAAAAGGGGGACAGGCATCCCCCCTGCCCGCCCTCAACAGGGAACCAGCCGGGAGACGCCAAAACCGTGTGACCGACTCCCACAGTAGCGCCAGCTGAACCACAAGTGCACACGAAAACCGCACCAGAGCAGCAGGCCCCACAAAGAGGCCGCCTGCGCAAGTGCAACGACCTAGCCCCCAACTGCCCACCGCGCGGCTGACACACAGGCGGACACACATACCCTGGCCGGAGAAAGGCACAGCAAATCTCCGGCCGGTGGAAAGCAGCCCGAACCACAGGCCACGCCCACCCCAACCAAAGGAAGGCACCGCCGACCTCGGTGCGAAGCCGAAACATGCAGGCAAGCAACATAGGGGAGAAGGCGCCAATATCACCAGCAACAAACTCTCAGCAGAGAGGAGGAGACAAGAGAAGCCCCCAGCCAGCAGCCAGCAAAGTCCCACAAGCCGGCCGGAGGCCAGCAGCGCAGGCTTGCGGCCCGGCAAGAAATGGAACCAGGAAGGAGCCCAGAGCCACCGCCCCTAGGCAAACCCACTCCCCCCTTACCTGAAAGACATGGCCAACAGCACCAAGAACGCCGGAGCACGCGTACAGAGCATGCCCGACCCAGAACACACACCGCAGCCAGCAGCAACATGCCGCACCGTGCGGCAAAAAAGGCAGCATCCGACACCAACCACAAAGACGAACTTCAAAAGAGAAAACCCACACTAGAGCGAGCGCACCGCACCCACCCCACCGTGTCTACAGACACAAAAGAACAGGTATTGTGGAGGGGGCGGTGCCTTTTTATATTGGTTGGGGGGGTTGTCTACAAGGCACGGGGGCCTCATTGCATAATGGAGATAAGCGAGAGGGACGTGGAGGTAAATCTTTGTTTTCCCAAAACTACCACAGCTCCTCCATGTAAACATGGCCCCTCCCTTCCCAGCCCAGCGGGGTGAGCAGTCCAAACATGGAGCAACACACTTACTTTGTAGACAAATCTTGCTGTTTTGGATACTCACACTGCTCAGGAAGAGTTGGTTCATTGACACGAGGATAGAAAGTAACGCTGTGAGGAGGCAAGGAGGGGCTCCAAGAAAACATCGTTGCAGCACAGTCTGTACTCGGACAATCAGACTGCGTCCGACCAACTTCTGTTCCTGCCTGACAGTTCTCCCCCCTTCCACGAGGTGAACACAACGGGGGTGAGCGGCTCGGCTGACTGAGGCCTGGCTGAGAGCAGGGGCAGAGGAGGAATTTGAGGAATCTGAACGGAGACGCCTCTGACACAACCGCAGCTGCGTCATCCTGCTGTGCCTTCCTGTGTCCCCTGAGCCCTCGTGTGGCCCCTGTGCCTGTGCTTCATGGTTGCGGCACCACTGCTGAGCAGGTTTCAGCACATGAGCCAGTGAGTGCCAGCCAGCCGGTCAGAGAAGCAAAGGGAGCAGTGTTGAGGGTGTGTAGTGCGCAGGACTTGTTGGGTCTCGGTGCGTGGGAGTTTTTCAGTCTGAGGCCTGAGCCTTGAGAGCCTTGAGACCTTGGGTGGTTTAGACCTGTCACCCGGTTGAGCCCCATGCTTGCGGAAGCGGCCCAGCTTGGCTAGGTGCGGCTTCCGGCCAGGAGGACTCCCCTGCATGCCTGCCCCTGATGCTCACTCAACCAGGCTTTCACCTGCCTTTCACTTTCCTCTTACCAGTTCCCGCTATCCTGCCAGCAACAGAACGTGCTTGTGCCCCCCCCGGAACTTCAGTGGGCAATAGTTCAGTGGCGAAGTGGCGGCGCTGTCTAAGTTCCTCCATGGTCTTGGGGCATCTTGGACATCAAAACAAGCACCTCTCCTGCATGCCTACACGGCTGCAACTGGGCTCCACAGTTTCCTGTAACCAGCAGTGGAGGGAGTGGGGAGTGCTGGAATTCTCAGGTCCCTGTGCCAGCAAAAGCAGCCCGGCTTGGCCGGGTGTGGTTTGCAGCCGGTGAGTCTTTCTGCACGCCTGCTCTTGACGCTCCTTGACGGGCTTGCATACTCCTCTAACTAGCTTGCCAGCCTTTTACCTGCCTCTCACCAGCTCCCTTCTTCCTCAGGCTCAACACATATCAACTCAAATTAAGCAGACCTAGCCTCTTCAATATCACCGCACAATAGGAGTACAACAGGAGCACAATAGGAGCATTCAAAAGGAGTGAACCAGCAACCCAGCGGTACTAGTACAGATCTAAGAACGTGAGATCTGAGGCTGTTCACAAAGGAGATTGAAACCAGGAAAGCTTAGGAAGCGGCCCAGTCAGGCTGATTGCACCAATATGAGATTAGGGAGAGAGAGGCAACTGGATCATCAACAGCAAACAAAAGGAAAAGGGACTGCAAAGGTACAAACGAAGGAATCAAAAAAAGGACAACAGCATAGGAAAGTGCCTCACCCCCTTACCCGACTTTGGTAGCCGTAGAATCTACCGCAACTGCCACAACAACGGGTATCAGCCAAAAATCTACACAAAATTGTTCTTCGTGAAGGACGCTGGGCTGTGCTATGCTCAAGTAACGAGGGGCTCTACGGCCTCCCATCCCCATTACACCCAGTGGCTATAGATCAGATCAGCACCTTAGGCGTCAACCCAGCAATGATGATTGAAGGAAATGCAAACATGGCAACAGAAGCTTCAGGTAACGGAGGCCACCAAGGAGCAGCTGCACTCAAAAACACGATTTTGGAAGACTCAATTATCATCTGACCGAACTCAAATACCACTAGGCAATTGCTACCAAAACTCTGTGCACCCTCGATATCCCCAGTGGAAACAGAGAGACCTACTGTTGGACTTGGCCCTTTTTGCAGGGTCATCCCTGAACTTTTTGCCTTCCTCCTGGTATTTTTTTCTGACCTGGTGTTGGTGGTTTTAGGACTCTGGGCACTTTATCTCTGCTGGCCAGTGTAAAGTGCATGTGCTCTCTATGGTAAACGTGGTAAGATTGGTCTACACCTGTTTGGCATATTTAATTTACCTATCAGTTCCTTGTAAAGTGGTATCTCAGATACCCAGGGCCAGTAAATTAAATGCTACTGGTGGGCTTGCAACGTTGCTTGCGCCACCCACCAAAGTAGCCTTTCAAACCTGTCTCAGGCATCTGCCATTGCAGGGCCTGCTCCAGCAGTTTACTGCCGGCTTGACATGGCACGTAAAGTGGTTGCCACGTCTGTGACTCCCCTTTTACTACACATCAGTCACCCCTAAGGTAGGCCCTAGCTAGCCCTATGGGCAGGGTGCGCTGTAGGTGAAAGGTAGGACATGTACCATAACTGTGTGGCATGTCCTGGTAGTGACAAACAGCCATTTTGGTTTCTCTCTACAGTGAGGCTGCCCTCTCATAGGAATGCATTGGGGATTCCCTGATATGTGTTTGAGTAGTAATTCCTGACATGAGAGGAGTAGAGTGGTCAAGTTTGGGATGTTTGGAATAGTGGCAATAAATGCTGCGTAATGGTGTTCGCAGATTTATTATCACTATTTTAGAAATGCTACTTTTAGAAGTGGGTATTTCTGTGCGCTATGTGTCTTTGTGCCTGCCTGTTGTGTATTGCATGTCTGGCTCTGGAGTGACATGGGCTGGGGAGGTGCAGTGGCTGCAGAGGGGCTGGGTGAGTCAGCACTAGGCTGAATAGGCCAATCTACATTTGGAGTGGTGGGAGGAGTAGCACCTGGGCCTGAATAGGACTGTGCCTGCCTTCCACAATGCTGGCTCCGCCCCCCTGTGGTGTGTCTGGGGCCAGAGCCTATACTGACAAAGGAGGTCTTCGTGCACATTTAAAGAAATGTGTGAGTGCCCCCCCAGAACTGGTTTGGACCGGGCACTGTGCACTGTGCCAGGGGGAGAACAAAGACTTACACTAGTATAAGTATTGGGGCTGTGACCCCATGGTGGGGTGTGCTGCTTGGTGCTTACTTGGGGCCGGCAGGCTGCCAGACTGCCAGGAGGAACTGCCACCGGGGGACTGACCTGCTGCCCTGCTTGGCAGCCGAAGGATCTGCTGTCTTCCCAATAGAACCGGTATGCTGGCCTGCCAATGCACCTTCATGAGAAGAAGCGCTGCCTGCTCCCTTCGGTGTCTGCAGGGAAGAGACAGGCGGAGCACTGCTCGTTTTGCCTGAATTCCTGGCCCTGCAGAGGAGAGTGTGTTGCTGGCTCCCCTCTTGGAGAAGACGCAGGGTGGAGGGCTGAAATTAGCCCCGGAGCCCGACGTGCGGGCTCACCAGCTGAGACGCCATCGGCAGGAGCCTACCCCGCATTGTTGGTGTCAGGGGAAAGTGCGGTGTCCGCACACCTGAAGCAAGTCGTGGGCGCTTCGTGTTTCTCTGCCCCCGGAGTCCGAGACGTGGGCTCTTACTGCAAGTGCAGAAGTCAGGCGTGACGGCACCTGTTGTGGGCAGGGCCGGCCAAAGGAAGCTGAGAGAAGGCAGGAAGTCAGGCGTGTTGGTGCCTGATGGTGGGAGGGGCTCCCCGTGCTGAGGAGGAGAGCCCCGCGTGCTTGCTGCAGAAGACGGAACCTCGCGGGCTTACCAGACCCCATGAGAAGAGGACCGGAGCCACGCGGGCTCCCCCGGTGACCGCATCCGTCCTGGTGTCCATTTGCCAACTGACTGACTGAAAGTATTTGTAGAGCGCACTACTGCCGAGGCGTCTTGGCGCTGGGTAATATGCAACAACAGTGGCCAACAAGTTCAGGGTTGGGAAAAGAGCCATGTTTTAATTTCCCTCCTGAAGACAGATCTGTTTGGCAGGAGTCTCAGGTGTGTGGGCAGAGAATTCCAAAGTTTGGATGCTAGAAAAGAAAAGCGTTTACCTCCACACCTTATTCTCTTTATCTTTGGAAGTTGTACTAGACCAAGGGAGGCTGATCTTAAAGATCGTGAAGGTACATATCGGGAAAACAAGGTTTGCACATCCTTGGATCCTCCACCAAACAGGGCTTTGTGCACCAGGCATAAGGTCTTAAAATCAACACGTCGCCATACTGGGAGCCAGTGAAGTTGTTTTATACTGGTCGATGTAGGGTGGTGTTTAGGAAGATTGAGCAGTAATCTAGCTGCCGCATTCTGAATTGACTGTAGTTTGGAGAATTGAGCAGCATTTGCTCCTAGGTAGAGAGCATTACAATAGTCAATTCTGGATAGAATCGTGGCTACTACCACTGTTTTCCTCAAGGAAAGAGGAATAAAAGGAAGAATCTTCCTCAGGCCTTTCAGCATAAAGAAGCAACCTGATGAGACTTGGTTGGTCTGGGGAGCCCAGGAAAGATCTTTGTCTACCAGAAGACCGAGGTTCCTGGCTTTTTTGACCTGAGCCGGACAGGTACCGGCTGCATTTGGCCACCATAATTGGTTCCAGACCGAGATTTTCTGGCCAAACTCAATCACCTCGGTTTTATCTACGTTAAGCTTTAAGAAATTGGCATTCATCCAGGTCATCAGAGCAGAGATACAATTGCAGAATTGAGCTGCCATAGCATCCACTGACTGTGTTACCGACACTATAAGCTGCGTGTCATCAGCATAAGACACCAGCGTAAAGCCTTAACTTTTTATTAATCTAGCCAGAGGGGCTACATATATATTGAAAAGCGTAGGGGATAAGGCCGAGCCCTGTGGGACTCAACCGGGGAGTGTGAATTCCTCGGACTGATATCCATCCCAAAATACCACTTGTTCCCTAGACGATAGGAAGGAAGAGAGGAGGGCAAGAGCTGTGCCATTGATACCTACATCCTGTAGCCTTCGTATTAATACGGCGTGGTTCACGGTATCGAAGGCTGCTGTTAGATCAAGCAGGACCAATGCGGCCCCTCCTCCACCATCCATCCCCTTACGTATTTCCTCTACTGCCAACAAGGAGGAGAAGACCCGGTGAGTGTGGCATACACGGCACACTGTTGGTGCCTGCTTGTTTTGATCTTCCTATGAAGAAGAGCCCCGGTGAGGGGGGCTCACAAGGCACACTGTTGGTGCCTGCTTGTTTTGATCTTCCTACGAAGAGGAGCCCCGATGAGGGGACTCACAAGGCACAATGTTGGTGCCTGCTTGTTTCGATCTCCCTACGAAAAGGGGCCCCGGTGAGGGGGGCTCACAAGGCACACTGTTGGTGCCTGCTTGTTCCACAGCCGCACAGCCGGATTGCGGGCAGCTGCAACATGGGGGGTATTTTGGTGTCTACAAAGAGACACGGGTGAGTTGCACCCTAGCCCCCATTTTTGTACTGGTCTATTGGGGCCAGTACTCTGCTGCATCGACAGCCTGATGGCTAGTTCAAAGGCCACATGGTAGCAGAGCCCTGACTTTGGGGCAGAGGGCATTACGGGAAAGCCCAAGACGAGCCCCCGAGGAAGGCCAGTCGGCCTGGTGTTCGCCTCATGTTTTGGTTGGGCGTAAGGCCCTGAGGTGATGTGTGCACCTAATGAGAGTTACTGTGGTGCACTGGTTATTTAGGATGCATGCCTAAGATGTTATGCATAATGTGTTTATGCTACATGCAATGCTACCAGTAGTTACTGGTTGTGTTTATTTCTCACTACTTGTGTGTGCTAATGGTGATGACAGTGGCCCGATTGTCCCTGTCGTATTTAATCCCCTGTGAAGTCATACCTAGTGCCAGGTGGCACAGTGTATATATGTGATTGCGTTCTAATGTGTTTTATGAGTAATACAGAGGCTATTTTTTATATAACCTTGTGTGGAGTTTCTTTTGTGGTGTGCCTAGTGTGTCGCTGCTGTGTGAGTGTGTTGCGCAAACGCTTTACACATTGCCTCTGGGATAAGCCTGTCTGCTCGTGCCAAGCTACCAAGGGGGTGAGCAGGGGTTATCTTCAGTGTGTAACTCCCTTGCCCTGACTAGAGTGGTGGTTTCTGCCTGGCTAGGCGCTTGCCCTAGCCAACCAGAAATCCCATTTCTAACATTGGTTGTCAGCGGTGAGGATAGGACTTGCGTTTGCGCAGTACCACAGTGACGCATGGTTGCACTACAAAACTCTGCATTTTAGACAATCACGTGTTTGGGGATTTCTCCTGATTTTCTCGCAAAAGTCATTTTTTTATTATTGTATACTCCTGTTGTAGCTCTTACACCTAGGTCTCTTGTGTTGCACTTGTGTCTTAGTGCCCTGCCAAAAATGGAATCTGCCTTTATTGTAGGTGATCTGTTCAATTACAGTATGTTGGAGTTGAGGGGGTTCTGTGAGGAGAGAGACATAGCAGTGAGTGGGTCAGACACCCAGCTAGGCCTTCAGAAAATCCTGCTCCAATGGCAAGAGGATGAATGGAGACTTGAGTACTCTGAGAGGAGGAGTGCCCTGTCTGCATACCAAGAGGGTGGTGGGTCTGAAGGTGGCCCTGAAGAGTCTGCACAGGAGGAAGAAAATGACAGGGCAGGGACACCAGTAGGTAGTGAGGACACCGTAGAGAGGGAGTCCTTGCTGGGTCCAGTGCCGGGGGCAGTGCCTCATCCCTTTCCCTGTCCCCAGAGGAGTGGGTAGATAGGAGGGAGGAAAGGGAGCACCAGCTGGCTTTGGAAAGGCTCAGGTTAGAGCATGCCAAGGAGATAGCGCAGCTGGGTGTGGATGAGAAAAAGGCATTGTTGGCTCAGGAGTTGAGTCTCAAGGAGTTGGTCCTGGAAGAGAAAAAGCTAGAGACTCAGAGGGTCATAGCGCAGGAGAGGATGGCTGAGGCAGGGAGGGCCTTCGCCCGAGAAAATCTGGCTCTTGAAGATATGTCCCTTGAGTGTAGTTTTAGTGGTCTGGAATCACCAGTGAGGGTGGGGTCCAGTGGTGGCAGCAAAAGTGAGTCCAGTGTAGGAAGTCCAACTCCCAGATCCCAGAGCATGGTACCTTGTTCCCAGGAAGAGGGTGTCACATCTGAAGGGTATAGGTTGAGGTTCAGGGGCAGTAGGAAACTGCCCCACCAGTCTTGGGGGGAGTTTGTGGATGAGTGTTGTGATGCACTGGAAGGTTGGGGGATGGGTAGCACGGCAAACAATTTTGAAGGGTTGTTCAATCTGATTGTCAGAGAGCACATGTTCTGTTGTTGTTTTCCAGGGTTACGCCAACACCTGTTGGAGTATGAGTTCTCTGATCCCAGGGAGCTTGCACAGGAGTCAGACCTCTGGGTGAGTGCCAGAGGGTCTGAGGAGGCATTTTGGAGTGACCCTAAGAGGAGTGGCTCAGGAATTTCCCAGCCCAGGGTGGTGGGAAAGGTTCTTAGTAGCCCAGATAGGTCCCGGTGTAGTGGGAGGGGTGTAGGGGCTCACGTCCTGTCTCCGTGGAGAAGGAGTGAGGATGGGATGCGTCCCAAGGTACCCGAAACCCAGTCTCAGGGCCTGGAGGGTACCATAAGGGAACACCAGGTGGGGGGCCTAGGCTGTACTAGTAGGCCATCCGTTGAGGGGGATCTCCTAGTGTCTAGAGAACTTGGATCGTCTGTAAGCAGAGCTCCATCAGTTCTGGTGTCTGGCGGTGCCGCTACTGAGTGGATGATGCAGGAGTCCAGATGGAGGGGTGAGAGGGGGAGAGAGTCCCCAGTGGGAGAACCAGTGGGTCAGGGGCCAGCTTAAAGGGTTGAGCTTTCTAGCAGTGACCATGGTGACACCACTTCTGATTTGGGGGGTCTTTGTGCACTGTCAGATGGACAGGGGTCGGGAGATCAGCGCCAGGCAGACTGTCACGCAACACATGAGGTATGTGTTACCCTTGGGGGGGCCTGCGTGCTCCCCCGGAAGTCCTGGTGTGCCAGGCCAGTGTTCAGCCGCAGGATTTAGTCCCTGGGCTGGGAGGCCTGGTTCAGGTTTTGCCTGACCTGGAGGGAAGGACATCTGTAACCAGTGTCCCTACCGTTTTGTCTTCTGGGGGTACCACTATAGGTGGAAGGGTGCAGAACTCTGGCAGGGGGTGCAGCGGGAGGGAGTTCTCACCTCTGACCCCTGTTCCACCTGAGGGTTTAGATCCTAGGTTGGGAGACCAGTTGCAGGAGAGAGGTCCTGAACTGGTGGGAGAATTGTGTGGGAGGGCTGATTCCAGCGTCCTGACAGTTTTGTGATCTGAGGGTGCCTCTCCTAGGAGGAGAGTGCGGAACCCCAGAAGGAGGGGTAGGGGGAAGAGAGCCTCACCCGTGACTCCTGATCAGCCTGATGGTGCAGACTCTGGGTTGAGGGATCAGTGGCAGTTTAGGACTGCACTGATGAGAGGTAAAGTGGAGAATGGATAATATGTACCTGGGGCTACTGCCTCCCACTCTGTGAGATGGCAAGGACCAGAGACACCTGGATGGCCTAGGGCCTGGTCCTGGCCATGGACAGCTAGGGAGTCCCAGTGGGGTAGCTTAGTTGGTCCTGGGAGCTTAGACAGAGGGAACCACATGGGTTCAGTTTGGCATAGAACTGGAGTGTGCCCCTGCAGTTGCGGTCCTGCGTCCGTGTTCTATCGCCCCAAGCAGGGAAGCCCATCAAGGTATTTATTGGTCTACCCTGGCTTTAGGCTGGAAGGGGGTTTTGTTGGACTTGGCCCTTTTTGCAGGGCCATCCCTGAACTTTTTGCCTTCCTCCAGGTATTTTTTCTGACCTGGTGTTGGTGGTTTTAGGACTCTAGGCACTTTCTCACTGCTGACCAGTGTAAAGTGCATGTGCTCTCTATGGTAAACATGGTAAGATTGGTCTACACCTGTTTGGCGTATTTAATTTACCTATCAGTCCCTTGTAAAGTGGTATCTCAGATACCCAGGGCCAGTAAATTAAATGCTATTGGTGGGCTTGCAGCATTGCTTGCGCCACCCACCAAAGTAACCTTTCAAACCTGTCTCAGGCCATGTCTGTGACTCCCCTTTTACTATACATCAGTCACCCCTAAGGTAGGCCCTAGCTAGCCCTATGGGCAGGGTGCGCTGTAGGTAAAAGGTAGGACATGTGCCTTAACTGTGTGGCATGTCCTGGTAGTGACAAACAGCCATTTTGGTTTCTCACTACAGTGAGGTTGCCCTCTCATAGGAATGCATTGGGGATTCCCTGATATGTGTTTCAGTGGTAATTCCTGACATGAGAGGAGTAGAGTGGTCAAGTTTGGTATGTTTGGAATAGTGGTAATAAATGCTGCGTAATGGTGTTCGCAGATTTATTATCACTATTTTAGAAATGCCACTTTTAGAAGTGGGCATTTCTGTTTGCTATGTGTCTTTGTGTCTGCCTGTTGTGTATTGCATGTCTGTCTCTGGAGTGACAGGGGCTGGGGAGGTGCAGTGGCTCCAGAGGGGCTGGGTGAGTCAGCACTAGGCTGAATAGGCCAAACTGCATTTGGAGTGGTGGGAGGAGTAGCACCTGGGCCTGAATAGGACTGTGCCTGCCTTCCACAATGCTGGCTCTGCCCCCCTGTGGTGTGTCTGGGGCTAGAGCCTACACTGACAAAGGAGGTGTTTGTGCACATTTAAAGAAATGTGTGAGTGCCCCCCAGAACTGGTGTGGACCGGGCACTGAGCCCTGTGTCAGGGGGAGAACAAAGACTTACACTAGTATGTGTTTTGGGGCTGTGACCCTATGGTGGGGTGTGCTGCTTGGTGCTTACTTGGGGCCGGCAGGCTGCCGGACTGCCAGGAGGAACCACCACCGGGGGACTGACCTGCTGCCCTGCTTGGCAGCCGAAGGATCTGCTGTCTTCCCAGGAGACCCGGTATGCTGGCCTGCCTGTGCACCCTCATGAGGAGAAGCGCTGCCTGCTCCCTGCGGTTACTGCAGGTGAGAGACAGGTGGAGCACTGCTCGTTTTGCCTGAATTCCTGGCCCTGCAGAGGAGAGCGTGTTTCTGGCTCCCCTCGTGGAGAAGACGCAGGGTGGAGAGCTGAAATTAGCCCCAGAGTCCAAGGTGTGGGCTCATTAGCTGAGACGCCGTTGGCGGGAGCCTACCCCACATTGTTGGTGTCAGGGGAAAGCGCGGTGTCCGCACACCTGAAGTGAGTCATGGGACGACACTCAACTGATCCTCTCCCTCACCAAGGACCCCCTCGCCACCAAAGCCAAACTCCATGAAGGAATGAAGGCCGTCGCCGATTGGATGAAGATCAGCCGACTAAAGCTGAACACGGACAAAACGGAGGTCCTCATCCTCGGCTCCAACACCTCAGCCTGGGACGACTCCTGGTGGCCAACGACGCTGGGAGCAGCCCCGACACCCACCGACCACGCACGCAACCTGGGAGTCATCCTCGACTCAACGCTCTCCATGACCAAGCAAGTCAACGCAGTCTCCTCCTCCTGCTTCAACACCCTCCGCATGCTTCGCAAGATCTACAGGTGGATCCCGACAGACACAAGAAGAACAGTCACCCAGGCCCTCGTCAGTAGCAGACTGGACTATGGGAACGCCCTCTACGCGGGAGCCCCGGCCAAGCTCATCAAGCGACTGCAACGCATACAAAACGCCTCCGCACGACTGATCCTCGACGTACCACGCCACAGCCACATCACCCCCCACTTGAGGAACCTGCACTGGCTCCCCGTCGACTGGAGGATCACCTTCAAACTCCTCACCCACGCACACAAGGCACTCCACAAAACTGGCCCAGCCTACCTCAACAGACAGCTCTTCTTCTACGTCCCCAACCGCCAGCTCCGCTCCGCCGACCTCTCCCTCGCCACCGTCCCCCGCATTCGAAGAACAACCACCAGCGGCAGATCCTTCTCACACCTCGCCGCCAAGACCTGGAACACCCTTCCACTAAGCCTACGAAAGACCCAAGACCTGCTGACCTTCAGGAGGCTACTCAAGACCTGGCTGTTCGACCAGTAGCAGCATCCCCCGCCCTTCCCTCTCCCCAGCGCCTTGAGACCCTCGCGGGTAAGTAGTGCGCTCTACAAATTCTGTGATTGATTGATTGATTGATTGATTGATTGAGCTTCGTGTTTCTCTGCCCCGGAGCCCGAGACGTGGGCTCTTGCTGCAAGTGCGGAAGTCAGGTGTGACGGCGCTTGGTTGTGGGGAGGGCCGGCCAGAGGAAGCCGAGAGAAGGCAGGAAGTCAGGCGTGTTGGTGCCTGATGGTGGGAGGGGCTCCCTGTGCTGAGGAGGAGAGCCCCGCATGCCTGCCGCTGAAGACGGAGCCTCTTGGGCTCACAGGACCCCATGAGAAGAGGACCAGAGCCTCATGGGCTTCCCCGGTGACCGCATCCGTCCTGGTGTCCATTTGCCAACAAGGAGGAGAAGCCCCAGTGAGTGGGGCGTACACGGCACACTGATGGTGCCTGCTTGTTTTGATCTTCCCACGAAGAGGAGCCCCGGTAAGGGGGGCTCACAAGGCACACTGTTGGTGCCTGCTTGTTTCGATCTCCCTACGAAGAGGAGCCCCGGTGAGCGGGGCTCACAAGGCACACTGTTGGTGCCTGCTTGTTCCACAGCTGCGCCTCCGGATGGCGGGCAGCTGCAACGTGGGGGGTATTTTGGTGTCTATAAAGAGACACGGGTGAGTTGCACCCTAGCCCCCATTTTTGTACCGGCCTATTGGGGCCAGTACTCTGCTGCATCGGCAGCCTGGTGGCCAGTTCAAAGGCCACATGCTAGTTGAACCCTGACTTTGGGACAGAGGGCATTACGGGAAAGCCCAAGACGGGCCCCCGAGGAATGCTAGTCGGCCTGGTGTTCACCTCATGTTTTGTTTGGGCGTAAGACCCTGAGGTGATGTGTGCACCTTATGAGTGTTACTGGGGTGCACTGGTGATTTAGGATGTATGCCTAAGATGTTATGCATAATGTGTTTATGCTACATGAAATGTTACCAGTAGTTACTGGTTGTGTTTATTTCTCACTACTTGTGTGTGCTAATGGTGATGACAGTGGCCCGATTGTCCCTGTCGTATATAATCCCCTGTGAAGTCATACCTAGTGCCAGGTGGCACAGTGTATATATGTGATTGCGTTCTAATGTGTTTTATGAGTAATACAGAGGCTATTTTTTATATAACCTTGTGTGGAGTTTCTTTTGTGGTGTGCCTAGTGTGTCGCTGCTGTGTGAGTGTGTTGCGCAAACGCTTTACACATTGCCTCTGGGATAAGCCTGTCTGCTCGTGCCAAGCTACCAAGGGGGTGAGCAGGGGTTATCTTCAGTGTGTAACTCCCTTGCCCTGACTAGAGTGGTGGTTTCTGCCTGGCTAGGTGCTTGCCCTAGCCAACCAGAAATCCCATTTCTAACATTGGTTGTCAGCGGTGAGGATAGGACTTGCGTTTGCGCAGTACCACAGTGACGCATGGTTGCACTACAAAACTCTGCATTTTAGACATTCACGTGTTTGGGGATTTCTCCTGATTTTCTCGCAAAAGTCATTTTTTTATTGTGTATACTCCTGTTGTAGCTCTTACACCTAGGTCTCTTGTGTTGCACTTGTGTCTTAGTGCCCTGCCAAAAATGGAATCTGCCTTTATTGTAGGTGATCTGTTCAAATACAGTATGTTGGAGTTGAGGGGGTTCTGTGAGGAGAGAGACATAGCAGTGAGTGGGTCAGACACCCAGCTAGGCATTCAGAAAATCCTGCTCCAATGGCAAGAGGATGAATGGAGACTTGAGTACTCTGAGAGGAAGAGTGCCCTGTCTGCATACCAAGAGGGTGGTGGGTCTGAAGGTGGCCCTGAAGAGTCTGCACAGGAGGAAGAAAATGACAGGGCAGGGACACCAGTAGGTAGTGAGGACCCCGTAGAGAGGGAGTCCTTGCTGGGTCCAGTGCCGGGGGCAGTGCCTCATCCCTTTCCCTGTCCCCAGAGGAGTGGGTAGATAGGAGGGAAGAAAGGGAGCACCAGCTGGCTTTGGAAAGACTCAGGTTAGTGCATGCCAAGGAGATAGCGCAGCTGGGTGTGGAGGAGAAAAAGGCATTGTTGGCTCAGGAGTTGAGTCTCAAGGAGTTGGTCCTTGAAGAGAAAAAGCTAGAGACTGAGAGGGTCATAGCGCACTAGAGGATGGCTGAGGCAGGGAGGGCCTTTACCCGAGAAAAGCTGGCTCATGAAGATATGTCCCTTGAGTGTAGTTTTAGTGGTCTGGAATCACCAGTGACGGTGGGGTCCAGTGGTGGCAGCAAAAGTGAGTCCAGTGTAGGAAGTCCAACTCCCAGATCCCAGAGCATGGTACCTAGTTCCCAGGAAGAGGGTGTCACACCTGAATGGTATAGGTTGAGGTTCAGGGGCAGTAGGAAACTGCCCCACCAGTCTTGGGGGGAGTTTGTGGATGAGTGTTGTAATGCACTGGAAGGTTGGGGGATGGGTAGCACGGCAAACAAATTTGAAGGGTTGTACAATCTGATTGTCAGAGAGCACATGTTCCATTGCTGTTTTCCAGGGTTACGCCAACACCTGTTGGAGTATGAGTTCTCTGATCCCAGGGAGATTGCACAGGAGTCAGACCTCTGGGTGAGTGCCAGAGGGTCTGAGGAGGCATTTCGGAGTGACCCTAAGAGGAGTGGCTCAGGTATTTCCCAGCCCAGGGTGGTGGGAAAGGTTCTTAGTAGCCCAGATAGGTCCTGGTGTAGTGGGAGGGGTGTAGGGGCTCACGTCCTGTCTCCGTGGAGAAGGAGTGAGGATGGGATGCGTCCCAAGGTGCCCGAAACCCAGTCTCAGGGCCTGGACGGTTCCATAAGGGAACACCAGGTGGGGAGCCTAGGCTGTACTAGTAGGCCATCCGTTGAAGGGGATCTCCTAGTGTCTAGAGAACTTGGATCGTCTGTAAGCAGAGCTCCATCAGTTCTGGTGTCTGGCGGTGCCGCTCCTGAGTGGATGGTGCAGGAGTCCAGATGGAGGGGTGAGAGGGGGAGAGAGTCCCCAGTGGGAGAACCAGTGGGTCAGGGGCCAGCCTAAAGGGTTGAGCTTTCTAGGAGTGACCATGGTGACACCACTTCTGATTTGGGGGGTCTTTGTGCGCTGTCAGATGGACAGGGGTCGGGAGATCAGCGCCAGGCAGACTGTCACGCAACACATGAGGTATGTGTTACCCTTGGGGCGTGCTCCCCCGGAAGTCCTGGTGTGCCAGGCCAGTGTTCAGCCGCAGGATTTGGTCCCTGGGATGGGGGGCCTGGTTCAGGTTCTGCCTGACCTGGAGGGAAGGACATCTGTAACCAGTGTCCCTACCATTTTGTCTTCTGGGGGTATCACTCCAGGTGGGAGGGTGCAGAACTCTGGCAGGGGGGGCAGCGGGAGGGAGTTCTCACCTCTGACCCCGGTTCCACCTGAGGGTTTAGATCCTAGGTTGGGAGACCAGTTGGAGGAGAGAGGTCCTGAACTGGTGGGAGAATTGTGTGGGAGGGCTGATTCCAGCGTCCTGACAGTTTTGTGTTCTAAGGGTGCCTCTCCTCGGAGGAGAGTGCGGAACCCCAGAAGGAGGGGTAGGGGGAAGAGAGCCTCACCCGTGACTCCTGATCAGCCTGATGGTGCAGACTCTGGGTTGAGGGATCAGTGGCAGTTTAGGACTGCACTGCACTGATGAGAGGTAAAGTGGAGAATGTGAGATGGCAAGGACCAGAGACATCTGGATGGCCTAGGGCCTGGTCCCGGCCATGGACAGCTAGGGAGTCCCAGTGGGGTAGCTTAGTTGGTTCTGGGAGCTTAGACAGAGGGAACCACATGGGTTCAGATTGGCGTAGAACTGGAGTGTGCCCCTGCAGTTGCGGTCCTGCGTCCGTGTTCTATCGCCCCAAGCAGGGAAGCCCATCAAGGTATTTATTGGTCTACCCTGGCTTTAGGCTGGAAGGGGGTTTTGTTGGACTTGGCCCTTTTTGCAGGGTCATCCCTGAACTTTTTGCCTTCCTCCTGGTATTTTTTCTGACCTGGTGTTGGTGGTTTTAGGACTCTAGGCACTTTCCCACTGCTGACCAGTGTAAAGTGTGTGTGCTCTCTATGGTAAACATGGTAAGATTGGTCTACACCTGTTTGGCGTATTTAATTTACCTATCAGTCCCTTGTAAAGTGGTATCTCAGATACCCAGGGCCAGTAAATTAAATGCTACTGGTGGGCTTGCAGCATTGCTTGCGCCACCCACCAAAGTAGCCTTTCAAACCTGTCTCAGGCCACGTCTGTGACTCCCCTTTTACTATACATCAGTCACCCCTAAGGTAGGCCCTAGCTAGCCCTATGGGCAGGGTGCACTGTAGGTAAAAGGTAGGACATGTGCCTTAACTGTGTGGCATGTCCTGGTAGTGACAAACAGCCATTTTGGTTTCTCACTACAGTGAGGTTGCCCTCTCATAGGAATGCATTGGGGATTCCCTGATATGTGTTTCAGTGATAATTCCTGACATGAGAGGAGTAGATTGGTCAAGTTTGGTATGTTTGGAATAGTGGTAATAAATGCTGCGTAATGGTGTTCGCAGATTTATTATCACTATTTTAGAAATGCCACTTTTAGAAGTGGGCATTTCTGTTTGCTATGTGTCTTTGTGTCTGCCTGTTGTGTATTGCATGTCTGTCTCTGGAGTGACAGGGGCTGGGGAGGTGCAGTGGCTCCAGAGGGGCTGGGTGAGTCAGCACTAGGCTGAATAAGCCAAACTGCATTTGGAGTTGTGGGAGGAGTAGCACCTGGGCCTGAATAGGACCGTGCCTGCCTTCCACAATGCTGGCTCCGCCCCCCTGTGGTGTGTCTGGGGCTAGAGCCTACACTGACAAAGGAGGTGTTTGTGCACATTTAAAGAAATGTGTGAGTGCCCCCCAGAACTGGTGTGGACCGGGCACTGAGCCCTGTGTCAGGGGGAGAACAAAGACTTACATTAGTATAAGTTTTGGGGCTGTGAACCCATGGTGGGGTGTGCTGCTTGGTGCTTACTAGGGGCCGGCAGGCTGCCGGACTGCCAGGAGGAACCGCCACCGGGGGACTGACCTGCTGCCCTGCTTGGCAGCCGAAGGATCTGCTGTCTTCCCAGGAGACCCGGTATGCTGGCCTGCCTGTGCACCCTCATGAGGAGAAGCGATGCCTGCTCCCTGCGGTGTCTGCAGGTGAGAGACAGGCAGAGCACTGCTCGTTTTGCCTGCATTCCTGGCCCTGCAGAGGAGAGCGTGTTTCTGGCTCCCCTCATGGAGAAGACGCAGGGTGGAGGGCTGAAATTAGCCCCGGAGCCGAAGGTTCGGGCTCATCAGCTTTGAGGCCGTCGGCGGGAGCCTACCCCATATTGTTGGTGTCAGGGGAAAGCGCGGTGTCCGCACACCTGAAGCGAGTCGTGGGAGCTTCGTGTTTCTCTGCCCCCAGAGCCCGAGACGTGGGCTCTTGCTGCAAGTGCGGAAGTCAGGTGTGACGGCACCTGGTTGTGGGCAGGGCCGGCCAGAGGAAGCCGAGAGAAGGCAGGAAGTCAGGCGTGTTGGTGCCTGACGGTGGAAGGGGCTCCCTGTGCTGAGAAGGAGAGCCCCGCGTGCCTGCCGCTGAAGACGGAGCCTCTCGGGCTCACCGGACCCCATGAGAAGAGGACAGGAGCCTCATGGGCTATCCCGGTGACCGCATCCGTCCTGGTGTCCATTTGCCAACAAGGAGGAGAAGCCCGGTGAGTGGGGCGTACACGGCACACTGATGGTGCCTGCTTGTTTTGATCTTCCCACGAAGAGGAGCCCCGGTAAGGGGGGCTAACAAGGCACACTGTTGGTGCCTGCTTGTTTCGATCTCCCTACGAAGAGGAGCCCCGGTGAGCGGGGCTCACAAGGCCCACTGTTGGTGCCTGCTTGTTCCACAGCTGCGCCTCCGGATTGCGGGCAGCTGCAACGTGGCGGGTATTTTGGTGTCTACAAAGAAACACGGGTGATTTGCACCCTAGCCACCATTTTATTACCGGCCTATTGGGGCCAGTACTCTGCTGCATCGGCAGCCTGGTGCCCAGTTCAAAGGCCACATGCTAGTTGAACCCTGACTTTGGGACAGAGGGCATTACGGGAAAGCCCAAGATGGGCCCCGAGGAAGGCTAGTCGGCCTGGTGTTCGCCTCATGTTTTGGTTGGGCGTAAGACCCTGAGGTGATGTGTGCACCTTATGAGTGTTACTGGGGTGCACTGGTGATTTAGGATGTATGCCTAAGATGTTATGCATAATGTGTTTATGCTACGTGCAATGCTACCAGTAGTTACTGGTTGTGTTTATTTCTCACTACTTGTGTGTGCTAATGGTGATGACAGTGGCCCAATTGTCCCTGTCGTACATAATCCCCTGTGAAGTCATACCTAGTGCCAAGTGGCACAGTGTATATATGTGATTGCGTTCTAATGTGTTTTATGAGTAATACAGAGGCTATTTTTTATATAACCTTGTGTGGAGTTTCTTTTGTGGTGTGCCTAGTGTGTCGCTGCTGTGTGAATGTGTTGCGCAAACGCTTTACACATTGCCTCTGGGATAAGCCTGTCTGCTCGTGCCAAGCTACCAAGGGGGTGAGCAGGGGTTATCTTCAGTGTGTAACTCCCTTGCCCTGACTAGAGTGGTGGTTTCTGCCTGGCTAGGCGCTTCCCCTATCCAACCAGAAATCCCATTTCTAACATTGGTTGTCAGCGGTGAGGATAGGACTTGCGTTTGCGCAGTACCACAGTGACGCATGGTTGCACTACAAAACTCTGCATTTTAGACAATCACGTGTTTGGGGATTTCTCCTGATTTTCTCGCAAAAGTCATTTTTTTATTATTGTATACTCCTGTTGTAGCTCTTACACCTAGGTCTCTTGTGTTGCACTTGTGTCTTAGTGCCCTGCCAAAAATGGAATCTGCCTTTATTGTAGGTGATCTGTTCAAATACAGTATGTTGGAGTTGAGGGGGTTCTGTGAGGAGAGAGACATAGCAGTGAGTGGGTCAGACACCCAGCTAGGCCTTCAGAAAATCCTGCTCCAATGGCAAGAGGATGAATGGAGACTTGAGTACTCTGAGAGGAAGAGTGCCCTGTCTGCATACCAAGAGGGTGGTGGGTCTGAAGGTGGCCCTGAAGAGTCTGCACAGGAGGAAGAAAATGACAGGGCAGGGACACCAGTAGGTAGTGAGGACCCCGTAGAGAGGGAGACCCTTGCTGGGTCCAGTGCCGGGGGCAGTGCCTCATCCCTTTCCCTGTCCCCAGAGGAGTGGGTAGATAGGAGGGAAGAAAGGGAGCACCAGCTGGCTTTGGAAAGGCTCAGGTTAGAGCATGGGAGTCCCAGTGGGGTAGCTTAGTTGGTCCTGGGAGCTTAGACAGAGGGAACCACATGGGTTCAGATTGGCATAGAACTGGAGTGTGCCCCTGCAGTTGCGGTCCTGCGTCCGTGTTCTATCGCCCCAAGCAGGGAAGCCCATCAAGGTATTTATTGGTCTACCCTGGCTTTAGGCTGGAAGGGGGTTGTGTTGGACTTGGTCCTTTTTGCAGGGTCATCCCTGAACTTTTTGCCTTCCTCCTGGTATTTTTTCTGACCTGGTTTTGGTGGTTTTAGGACTCTAGGCACTTTCTCACTGCTGACCAGTGTAAAGTGCATGTGCTCTCTATGGTAAACATGGTAAGATTGGTCTACACCTGTTTGGCGTATTTAATTTACCTATCAGTCCCTTGTAAAGTGGTATCTCAGATACCCAGGGCCAGTAAATTAAATGCTACTGGTGGGCTTGCAGCATTGCTTGCGCCACCCACCAAAGTAACCTTTCAAACCTGTCTCAGGCCACGTCTGTGACTCCCCTTTTACTATACATCAGTCACCCCTAAGGTAGGCCCTAGCTAGCCCTATGGGCAGGGTGCGCTGTAGGTAAAAGGTAGGTCATGTGCCTTAACTGTGTGGCATGTCCTGGTAGTGACAAACAGCCATTTTGGTTTCTCACTACAGTGAGGTTGCCCTCTCATAGGAATGCATTGGGGATTCCCTGATATGTGTTTCAGTGGTAATTCCTGACATGAGAGGAGTAGAGTGGTCAAGTTTGGTATGTTTGGAATAGTGGTAATAAATGCTGCGTAATGGTGTTCGCAGATTTATTATCACTATTTTAGAAATGCCACTTTTAGAAGTGGGCATTTCTGTTTGCTATGTGTCTTTGTGTCTGCCTGTTGTGTATTGCATGTCTGTCTCTGGAGTGACAGGGGCTCTTGCTGCAAGTGCGGAAGTCAGGTGTGACGGCGCCTGGTTGTGGGCAGGGCCGGCCAGAGGAAGCCGAGAGAAGGCAGGAAGTCAGGCGTGTTGGTGCCTGACGGTGGGAGGGGCTCCCTGTGCTGAGGAGGAGAGCCCCGCGTGCCTGCCGCTGAAGACGGAGCCTCTCGGGCTCACCGGACCCCATGAGAAGAGGACCGGAGCCTCATGGGCTTCCCCGGTGACCGCAAATACTAAAGGGAAGTGGGACCCCTGACTAAATGGAGGCAGGTAAGCAGGGGAAATAAGGAACACCAAAAGCACAAATAACTACCTGCCCCGTATTATCAAGACAAGGCCCTAGAAGAGGGTCCTAAAATTCATCCACTATCTCTGGAGCAGATCAAAGGCAAATATGAATGATCACATCAAGTTTTACAAAATATATGATAGTTTTATTAATTGCACAATCATTTCAGCAATTCATAAATACACATAATAATAATCACAACATATGATGGTCAATAAGGCAAAATTCCAAAAATTCAAAAAATTCAGTCCCACACACCTACTTCAAACAACACACTCAAACCATCATGCATTCCCAGGATTCATCATAAAGACTCACACATCATTCACACAGATTCAAAAAACAATATAGAATAAAAAGTGTGCATAACAGCCACAAGATGGTCAAATGACAGAGTAGAAACAAGTCATCAAGGGGTAGGGATGAGAATAATCCAGCTGCCCCCACACGAATAACGCCGTCCTGGTGTCCATTTGCCAACAAGGAGGAGAAGCCCCGGTGAGTGGGGTGTACACGGCACACTGATGGTGCCTGCTTGTTTTGATCTTCCCACAAAGAGGAGCCCCGGTAAGGGGGGCTCACAAGGCACACTGTTGGTGCCTGCTTGTTTCGATCTCCCGACGAAGAGGAGCCCCGGTGAGCGGGGCTCACAAGGCACACTGTTGGTGCCTGCTTGTTCCACAGCTGCGCCTCCGGATTGCGGGCAGCTGCAACGTGGGGGTATTTTGGTGTCTACAAAGAGACACGGGTGAGTTGCACCCTAGCCCCCATTTTTGTACCGGCCTATTGGGGCCAGTACTCTACTGGTGGCCAGTTCAAAGGCCACATGCTAGTTGAACCCTGACTTTGGGACAGAGGGCATTACGGGAAAGCCCAAGACGGGCCCCCGAGGAAGGCTAGTCGGCCTGGTGTTCGCCTCATGTTTTGGTTGGGCGTAAGACCCTGAGGTGATGTGTGCACCTTATGAGTGTTACTGGGGTGCACTGGTGATTTAGGATGTATGCCTAAGATGTTATGCATAATGTGTTTATGCTACATGCAATGTTACCAGTAGTTACTGGTTGTGTTTATTTCTCACTACTTGTGTGTGCTAATGGTGATGACAGTGGCCCGATTGTCCCTGTCGTATATAAGCCTGTCTGCTCGTGCCAAGCTACCAAGGGGGTGAGCAGGGTTTATCTTCTTTGTGTAACTCCCTTGCCCTGACTTGAGTGGTGGTTTCTGCCTGGCTTAGGCGCATGCCCTAGCCAACCAGAAATCCCATTTCTAACACCTACACACAGAAATGAACAAACCTTCATGGAGGCCTGCCCAAACAAAACACTGACAACAAGCACCTATTCACAATTTCAAAAAGTTAAAGTACTCTCAGGCAGATGTAAATCGGACAACCTGGCATCATTACTCATTCACACCTAAATGAAGCTCTACAGAGTATTATCAAATTTGACTTACCACATGACAAGTCAAGCAATGGAAGCAAACTCAATGAACCTTACCTGGCCACGCTCTCACCCACAAAGCAGGCTTCAAACAGTGCCCCCTATAACAATTCCCCCTCAGAGAGGCCAGAGAGGCTAGCTGCCGAGATTGCGAATGGCGACACATCAAATACATCATAACTCATAATGCAAGAGTTGGAAGAATTGGTAGCTTCATATACCCCTGAATTATCTCAGGAGAAGGGCAGCAAAACGCGAAATCACGAACACTGAGGAGAAGCAAAATGGGACAGACAATATATGAACATCCTTATTAAACACTATGCAACTGCCAATCAATTCGATGCAATACTAATCTGATAAAATGGACATTCAACTATCTCGCCTTAATTTCCTGGCCATACATGTCTCAAATATCGATACCAAACTATCTGACATGAATAATCTGATTAGAAGAGCTCAGGCTGAAACGCAACTAACTCGATCATTTATTTATTTATAAAGTTTTATATAGCGCAAACTTGACCCTAGAGGGTATCAGAGAGCTTTACAAATGGTTGAGCCAGAAGAAACAGGTAGAACAACCAACAAACAGATATGCTGACAGTGTACAGTGTAAATCAGGAAAAGGACAATAATTAATAAGCAAGGACATAGCAAAAGAGTAAAAACCAGACAATGCAACATCTCAGTGCCCGGCAAAAGTCAGTAGGTCCTAGGGTAGAAATGTGTTCATCAGAAGCACTTTGTCTTCTTTTTTGAATGATGTGGTCGAGGAGTTAAATCTGATTTTAGGGGTCAAGGAGTTCCAGATTCTCTGGGCCATTCCTGAGAAAGCTCAGTTGTAAGTTTTTTTTCCAGACATTTCTGAGGTTTCAACAATAAGTTGTTGGAGCTTCTAGAGGATCTACAGCCACCAGACAGCTCCAGTTTGTCAGATATGTACTTTGAGGTGTTGAAGTGTAGGGCTTTATGGGTTATTCAAGCAATTTTCAGCTGTATCCTTGCCTCATATGGGTGCCAGTTCAGCGACTTCAGATCGGAAGTGATGTGGTTTTTCTTTTGGAACCAGTGATGAGCCTTGCAGCAGAGTTAAGGGATGCCCGTAGTAGAGCCAACTTGGATCTAGGCAGACTTCAGAGGGTTGCACTACCATAGTCCAACTTGTGGATCACTAGTGCTTAGCCCTTGACTTGAAGTCGTCAAGTGGGAGGAAGGGCTTTATTTTTCTAAATACGTTCATTTAAAGGTTTGCTCCTTTGGTGGCTGAACTGATATGTTCCTGCATGTTAATATTCTTGTCAAAGGAGATGCTGTGGCTTAACGGCTAGGGCGGCGACTTTGAAGCTGGGGAACCAGGTTCAAGTCTGGTGAGAGGCCCCAACATCCTGTGATTCTGGGCAAATCATTTAATCTCCCTGTGCCTAAAAATGAAGGTGTCCATCTGTAATGCAACTGGTGCACATGTAAAGTGCTCTGATACCTTCGGGTCAAGTTTGCGCTATATAAAACTGCAAAAAAAAGGGTTATTCCCAGAGACCTCATGGAATCTATAACGTGTGGAAGGCTGTTAGATGCTTCATCCATTCTTTGCTATTGAGGGATTGTCTGGGTGGGGCGATTAAGAGAAATTCAGTTTTGAGCGCATTTAGTTTGAGGTAGTCTCAGGTCAGTCAGTTCTGGGTTTTTTGCAAAGTTATGTTGAGAGATCGGATGTCTTCGGGGAAGAGATTTTTAGGTACAGTTGGGTGTCATCTGCGTACATGTGGTATTGGATATTAGATAATTTCAGAATTTCAGTTAAAGCCTCCATGAATAGGTTAAAGAGAGTAGGTGAAAGGGTGGACCCCTGTGGGACCCCTAATGTGACCCGAGAGGTATTGGACAGGGATTGGTTAACCTTGATTCTTTGAGTTCTGTTGTGGAGAAACTAGGCAAACCAGTTTAGAACGGTCCCGGATACCCCCATCCTGTGTTCAAGTAAATCAAGTAGACTGTCATGTTTGACCCTATCACAAGCTGAGAAGAGGTCTAGGTGGATTCTGAGCCAGCATTTTTAACACGCCATCCACTATGTGTGCAAAGTCTCTTTCAGTGCTCTGACCCTGACGGAAGCCGGATTGGAATTGGACTATCAGTTGGAATTGCTCTATGAGTTTGCAGAATTGGACATGGACACAGTTCTCAAGTAGCTTTGCCAGAGTCGGAATGGTAGAAATTGGACGGAAGTTCTTTGGGTCAACAAGATAAACTGTGGTTTTATTCAGAATAGGGGTTACCTGCACAGATTTTAGGCAATCTGATATAGCGCCTTGAAGTAGTGAGGCATTCACTATCTTGGTCCAGAGTGGGAGTATAGATGTTTTGATCTCATTAAAAAAGTTAGATGGCAAAGAGTCGCAGAAGTGGTTTGATGGTTTGAGTGTTGATAGAATTTTAAGAATGGAGTTTTCATCAAAAGTTTTTAATGTATTCCACGAAGCATTGTTTTTGAGGGTGTGTCCTGGTGGATGTGGGGGCTGGGCTATCATAGGCGGAGGAGTCTGTTTGGAGGTATGACCGGAAGGTTCTTAATTGCTATTTGAAGATCACTTTCAATCTTTTTTGTCTTTTCCAAGAAGAAGGAGGCAAATTGCTCGCAGTTTGGCTGGAGGTTATATCCAATAGTGGAAAGGTTGGGTTGTCTATTAGACTGTAATTTGACAATTTTGAGCAGTTTTTTGGGGTGATTTCTGCCTTTGTCTAGTTGGTTTCTAGAGACATTTGCTTTTGAGTTTCTGATGCGTTTGTTGTAGGTACTCCTCAGAGATCTCAGGTGCTTAAGGTGTTCGAGGGACAGTGAGAATCTCCACACTCGTTTCAAATTGTGTCTTTCTTCATTTAGGCTACTATTGAACCATGGTTTGGGTTCTTTAGTGGACATTCTTTTTAGCTGCAAGGACGCAATTCTATCCAGAATGTTCGTCATGGAGTTGTTGTAGTGGTCAGTAAGGACATGGACATCAGACATGTCCACCGGAGAAGGCAAGATGTTTTTGCTGAGGGATGTCAGTTCGTTATGGTTTATGTTTCGAGTGATCTTTTTCCAAAGTCTGGGTTTCTATAGATTAGCATTGTGTGTCCTCACTGATTAAGTGATGAGGAAGGTGATGCGGTGGTGGTCTGTCCAGTCACAGGGGACGATAGATTAAAGTTGAATGGAATTGGCCTTAGTAATGATTAGATCCAAGGTCGCGCCCAGGTTGTGTGTACAGCTGTCGCAGATTTGGATCAGGTTGAGGCCTGCCAAGAAGGTCTCTAGGCTGTCCACTGTGGGATCATTTGAATCATTCCAAAAGAGGTTGAAATCTCCGAGAAAGATCCGGGTGCAGTTTTGCCCCACATTGGTAGTGATGATGTCCATAATTTTTTAGATGAATGAAAGGTTGTCTCCCGGTGGATGGTGGATCGCGTGCAGTTTGCAAAGAGGCTTGTTGTTACTTGCAGTGTTTGGGCATAGATATTCACAGGAGGATAGCACAATGGCTTGCAACTGATTCACCGCAATGTTGTTGCGGTGTATACAGGCCATGCCTCATCCTGGTCTGCTGGCTCTGTCTGATCTTATGATGTCATAGTTTGGTGGGACTAATATGTCGAGGATTGGTGCGGCATATTCGGAGGAGTCTTTTAACCATGTTTCAGTCAAGATTACTAGGTAAAGCTTGTGTGCCAGGATGAGGTCAGCAACGTCCGACGTGTGTTTCATTGCCGATCTACAATTGAGTAGCATGCATTTCAGATGTGGTTTGGTGTCTGCTGAGGTAGTCTGTATGATGGGAACAAGCTTAAGGTTTGCCTTATTTACGTCTCTAGAGTTTGGTCTAGGTGCTCAATATGGGTTCACTGGAATTGTTTGGATACGAGCTAAATTGTCTGGCTTATCGTGATTTGTAGACTTATATGTGAGGAGAAGAGAGTGAATGTCGCTGTCTGATAGCGTATCCTTCAGTCAGATGCGCCGTGTGGAGGCGGTGGGGTAGGGTATAGATCGCCATCTGCGGTAAGGGGGTGGCAAGATTGTTGCGGTCCCATTGGCAGCGGTGTATGATGTCAGCATGAGTGGTAGGTAGTAGGTTGGGTGTGGTTGTGTCTTTTATTTTCGGAGGTCCTGTTAGGCCAACTGTTGCAAGCCAACTCTGCAGTGTATTTTATTAGGCTCTGTAAGTCTGTCTTGAGTTGTTGTAGGTCTTGTAAAATTTCGCCAAGTCTGGATTCTAGGGAGGTGTGGGAACAAGTGGTTGTGGGATGGGCCAAGTATCCAGGTGGGGGGTGTTGCTCGGGACATGCGCAGTTTTCCCAGAGACGGGGATGAAGAGGAGGAGGGCAGCCCGGGGACGCCGCAGCCAAGGTAAGTGGTTTGTCTTTACTTTAAAGTCTTTTTATTTAAGTTTTAATCAATTGTTAATAGGGGGGGTGGAGGCGGGGGCTGGCCAACTCCGCTCCGCCGCAGAGTGTGCGGAGATTTGCCTACTCCGCGTTCTCCGCGGAACGCGGAGTAGGAAAATCTCTGCACACTCCGCGGGCGGAGCGGAGGTCTCCGCCCGGGGTTAGCGGAAATCCAGTGAGATGTGCGACAACTGCTGTTTATGGAATCCAAGCTAACTGACTCACAAGTTACAGGAAGGATAGAGAACCTTGGATCTATATACTCATGGACATAATCTTTTCTGGGAAAAAGGTGAGTCTCCTTCTAATGTAGGTTGGGTAGCATAGTAGTGTCGACTGGCACTCACCACACCATATCATTGAATAATAGTCAGGCAGAGATGACTTGCGCCATGTTGTGTGGGTTACTCGAGCTGCGATGTACTGGGAGCAACCATCAGAAATTATAAGAGGAAACACATTAATGACATTAAAAGACGGCTGCTCCATTATTAGCCAGAGTTAAACCAGGTTAGAGGGCTAGGAGTCCTTCCTTACTTCCATTGCAACTGCCTGTTAGTCGTCCTTCATTACTGTCGATGAGCCAGCTGGTAGATCAGTTCTCTTTCAGCTAGTGGGGAAATCGCCATCTTGGGAAGATGCCTGCATTCAGGGAGGTGAGTGGGGCTCTCAAAATGGAGGGCTGACTGCAACCCAGTGAGCCTCCTAGTGGGACCAACACCCACCATCGACAGCAAACGTTCAATGCAGCCCAACAGTGTTTTCCCCATGGTGCACTTGTGTCACAATAGTTGACAAACTATCAACACTACCATCCGCGATGGGGTATCTCTTGTCTGACATAAAAAGGTAGCTAATACCACAAGGACAGCGTCCCAGACCAGTCACGTGATGGGTAATATAACAACTGAACAAATAACTGACACGGTTCAGAGGGATGGAACCAGCAAGGAAAATGTAAAAAAAAAAAAACAATCATTCTCAGAAAAATGTGGACATTAAAGATCAAGAGATTTTTGGGCAGCCACCCAGACCCTTAGAGGAACCTGGCAGTTCGGGCTGGACTGTTCCCATGAGGAGCAGGGCCAAGACTGATTTGCATATGGCTGGGTTCAAACTGGGGTGGCATAGTGAGCAAAAGAACGATAGATTAAACCCAGATCTTTTGACTAGGGATAAGTGGTTGAAAAGTTTCAGCACTCAGTCCTTCACCTTGTTATGTTTCCTATGTTCGCCCTAAGTGGCCAAGAGTATGCTCAAACGTGGGTCCCTTACCCGTGGTGCCACTGGATTCAAGCTAGCCTGGCTGATGAGGAGTGGTAGCCCGAAACCAGTCCCAGGATGCTTGTTTCCGGTCCAGGGAGGACTTGGCCTGGCAGTTCGGGCTGAACTGTTCCCATGAGGAACAGGGTCAAGACTGATTTGCATATGGCTATGTTCAAACTGGGGTGGCATAGTGAGCAAAAAAACAATGGATTAAACCCAGATCTCTTGACTAGGGGTGAGTGGTTGAAAGGTTCCAGCACTCCGTCCATCATCTTGTTGTGTTTGCTAGAGCAACAGCACCATCTGCCCCAAAGCATTGCCGGAAACAGAGGAGGAAGGGCAAGAAAAGGAAGACTGACCATACCGGCATTCTTCCAAACCAGATCAGCTTTTCCAGTGATAAGAAGCACAGTACTAGGGGTAAAAGCGAAACAACAACAGTAAACATGGAAATTAACCTTAAACAGCCTGGTACGAACATCGAAGCAGCTGAGGAGACCCAAAGGAGAAGGGGTGGCACTAGCCAGGAAGACTGAACAACAATAGAGTAGGGGAGATAGTAGTTTTACCGGCAGAGCCTTCAACTTTAATTGCAACTACTGAAAGTACCTTGGAATCAGCGCAGACAGCGGCAATAAGTCCCCCCAAATTGGAAGAATGGGTACATCAAGCCAACTCCCTAAATGACTCACGGGCGCCATCAGAAACCTGTACTATCCTGCTTATCCCGGTATAAGTCCAGAGGCCGGGGGAACATTCTCAACAGAGGGAATATTCTACGACTGCTAACGTCAATCAGTAGACTGGAGGATATAAGATCTCATGATCTGGAATCAATTGAGTTCAAAGAGTACAAAAATCTCTCAGCCCCAGTGAACAAGGAGACAACTGATGGTTGGAGGGTGAGGCAAGCCAGGATTGGTACCTCAGCATCAGATGATTGGGGTTGGCTAGCTACAACAATAAATATTAAGAGTAATAACTCCTGACTTGGAACAAAACCTTCACCAACGGACAATACCCATTTACGATTATGCTCTTAGAACATAAATGGCTTGGGATACAAAACAATGGACTCACAGCTACTGCTATACTTTCAAACCTTCAATCTTATTTTCCTACAAGAGACTTGGTTAGATCAATCAGTTTATCTACAAGGATTCAAAACACATCATCTCCAAGCTGCAAAAAGTGCTAAATTTGGACATCTAAAAAGGGCATGCAATGTATACCTTATTAAAGAGCATTAATGTGGCTAAGGAGCTGGATACCAAATCAACTTCAACAAATGGCACACAATTATTTAGAGTGGATATAACAAATGGCAACAATGACCTACAACTGGTGCTCATAAACGTGTGCCTGAACCCACGTGATAAGATCAATGATGTGAAACTCCTGGGAGGGGATATAATAAAGTTACTAAAGGTGGAGCCTAAGCCAAATTTTGAACTAACGGGCGATTTCAACTTGCACTTTCTGGGTCCATCGGAAGAGGACTACTTCCTGGAAGAACATCTTTCTTCATGGAACATCCCACAGCAGGAAAGTAATAAGTAGGGAAACCAAACCAGGTTAGCCAAAAATCTACTGAGGGATATTAAACATCTAAGGGGCCCTTCTTTTGAGATCGCCCCCCTGATGCATTCTTTCTCAACGCGTCAGCCAGCACCACAATAGAATACACAATAGAATACACTTTTGTAACCCTCCCCTTGATTTACAAAATACCAGAGTGTGCAAGGTGCACATTTGTAACTTACCAAATACACTTTGTCAGCTCAAATAAGACTGAAATTCGGTATGCAGATGCAAGAACTCACACTCATAGGCGTTTATATAAAAAGCTAGTATAAGATCAAGAGAGCTGAGCCTGGCTCATTATTGCTCATTTATTAAATATATTGCTGTCAAAAAATAGCAGTGCAGCAAAGTTCTACTTGCAAGAGTCAGTTGATCAACTGGGCCTATGTGATCTCTGGGAGGCCTCAGGGTCAAACAACAGCTACAAACAGCTTGTCAACAAAGATGTCAAGACTGTTTCCTTGGCAGAGGACAAAGCCCTGCTGTCAGTGGGGGCCCACGGATGGTTCACTCTGCACAGTTACCCCAGTGCAGTGCCAAAATCTTACCTAGGTGCAGGGTTTACTAAAGCAAATAAAGATAAATATCTTCGGCACCAACTTGGCATCCTTCCATCCCTGTTCCATTTACCACCATGGAAACACCCACAGATAACCTTAAGTTGCCGCCTGTGTGGGGCAGCAAATGAGGACGGGATACATTTGCTGTGCATATGTGGATAACTTATATACAAAAGCAGACTACTGCTAAAGCACCTCTTTAATGCCAAGGGAAAAAGAACATGCAGGCAGGCAGTGAAAGCATGCTTTGCTGGCGGAGATGTTCAGTTAGCCTGCCGCCTTGTACAAATCCTGATCATTGCTGAAAAGAAACTGAACACCAGTAACAATTCTTCGCTGAATAGATCATCATGCCAATAGATAATCCAATAGATAATCATGTATTTTCTTTTGGTCAAACACTGAAACCACAGGACGTTAAAAATTAAAAAAACCTGGAAAGGATAATGATCCACAGTCTGAAGGAACTCCTAAATTCTTTGCTAATTTGCACATTCAACCGGAACTTATATACTGCTTGTTTTTTTGTTTTTTTAACTATACTGCTTGGTTTTACACAACAGTTTCTGCCATCTGTAGAAAGAGTCTAAATGCTGCTGACTTTGCTCATTGGTTTTTGCAGCCAGTACAGAATCTTATGGTCTTACGGTCTTTTAATCTCAATAATTTTAATGCATAAAGCAGGTTTAATCTTCTGAACAATTATTTTTAACTGTTTCTGCCCTTGCTATTTGTAGACAGAGTTTATACGCTGCTCACTGTGCACATTGGCTTGCTGGCCATGCAGAACTTTATGGTCTTATGGTGTCTTAATTTTAATTATTTTAGTTGCTAAAAGCAGGTTTTACCTTTGATAAACTATCTTTTACTGTTTTAGCTGTATGATCTTAGCACACAGAGCACTGTTGGATCTGAATATTGCTACAAGACCGAACTGTAAATTTTGGATCTCAATCATGGTTGACTACTCTGAGTAATTGAATGTTAACTGTTCTCACTATTGCAATGGTTATAATTAATCACGCAAATAAAGATATTACTTAGTTATTGTGCTAGTATTTAATTGAAAACATTATATTAAGTCGAGTATCTTCTTCCTTAATATAAAATAAACTGTCATACACAACAGTATAAGCCCAAACTATAGTTGGCAAGTTAATCACCACTATCAATTGTTATGGACGTTTATAATCAAGTATTCTCCAAGCTTCTACCTGTGAGAAATTGGGTTGTTGGTTGGGAGGTGGGGGGAGGCCTTCGCAAGCAACAGCCACAATCCCTGTCAGAGTGACCACAAAAAGTCACTAAATTAACCTGTGATTAACCCTCTGGTAGCTTGTCATAAAAGCAGTCAGGCTTAACTTAGAGGCATTGTGTAACATATTTATGCAACACTTTGTCGTGTAATTCCTAAAAATACATAGAATCTGCGCATTTAGACAACATAAACTAAGGGATTGGTGTCCAGACTGATTGCAGACACCCCAAAGGATATGTTAGCCTTTAGACAAGCTAGCTCACAGTGCCACCATAAGCCCCTAACCTTACCAAGGTGGGAATAGTCTCTGGCAACTATCGAACATGACAACCCTTGATCCTTCAGGGATCGTGGAAACAGTACAGTACTTTTCGCTCAGTCTATCATGCTCACATAGTCTCAGAGAGATACACAGAATAAATGATGGGGACGTTTTCAATAAGTATTTATTGAACCAGCGTCATTCTAGTATAAAATATGTTTGCTACCACAACCATTAGACAGAAACAGATGTATAAGATTACAAGCACCAACAGAGTAAATAAAAGGTAGAATTCTACCATGGTGCTAAAACAGTGTCATATATACATGACAATAATCAAGCGTACTCCCACGATGCAAACCCTACCTGAGTGTACCTAAGTGTACCTAGCATGTATGTGGGTGTAAAGCCAAGAATCCCATAAGAAAAGCCAACCCCATTACCTGATGGGAGAGAACGAAGGTCCCCATCTTGGTCTCGAGTTGGACACCTCGCAAGGGATGTCAGACCACTGCATGCTGGAGCTTCTCCGTGCAGGGACCTTAGTGTCTTGTGTCAGCATGGAAGCTTCTCCTCTGTCTATCTAGTGTAAGTATGGTTCTTTTATACCATAAATTGGCCTCGGGGTTCCTAACACAATCGATATGTTGTGAGTATGATTATACAAATGAGCCTAAACAATACCTGCAATTATGCAAAGTAGTTATTTCGCCCTAGGATGAAGATGACCATGACTTTTATACAGAGTATGTTAATCCTGTTATGTAGGTCAAGTGCAGGGAACTTTTCTAAGAATCTTCATGCATAATAAATGAGGCTAGTTTCAAGGAAATCCATCGACATTTATTCAGCACATAACTGGGTAAAAGGTCAGTGCTAGAACCGTTATGCAGAGGAAGGTTGGACAAATGTAAGTGAAAGGTCATTTAGCTATTTAGGCCTATATTGGGGTACATAACACCCACTCCTCATCCAAAGCTCGATAAGGTCAACTAATGCTAAAATATGCCTGATAAAAGAATAAAAACATTTTCATAAAACCAGAGTCTAAAAACATCTAAAAACATGGTATATGTAAAAACGATGCTATCAAAATTCAAAAAAGCTCTATAAGTCTACTAAAAAGAGTCAATATATGATCAGACTGACTGAGGACGCCGAAAGCCATGGTGCTCAGTGAGAGCAGGAGAAATAAAACAAAGCGATGTTTCACATTCCAATTTGGCTTCTTTTGGAAAAAGGACCTAATTGTTCCCATCACACGGAGAGCCTAATGTTTATGTGTCCTGTGTAATAGACGCAACATCCCTGTTGCTCGCAGACGGAGGTCCCTGTAACACTTCTTGTATCAGGTCAATGGAGCAAAGTTGATCATCTTCAGTTCCCACAGCAGCCGCTGAGGAAACACTTGATACCTGTGTGATAGTTGTAGAGCCACTGTCCGTTCTGACAGGAGCTGTAATATCCCGTGGATGCTCTAATGGGAATACGCTGAGGACACTGTAACAGGTGGGCTTTTAAGGGGTCCAGTAGTACGTCTATGTCCAGTGGCGCAACCGATGGAAGAGTCAGACATATGTCCAACAGGCATTCGTATCCGCAGAATAGGCAGTGGAGCACAGGCAAGATGCAGTAACCAAGAATGGTATGAACAATAAGAACCAATGCTCGCTTAGCTCCTGAAGCCGAGGTGTGCCCAGATGGAGTACCATGCGTTCACAGCAACGTCGCACCAGGAGTGCTTTTTCCATCTCTTAAGAAACTGGGCCGTCCATTACCTAGCAGGAAAATTAAAACCAGGATACCCACTACAAGTAGTTGGACCAGCGAAAGCCCTCCAAAAACACTTCCCAATACAGAGTATATAAATGCTGGAATATCGCCTTAGATTGTCTGAAAGATGCTCAATAGTCCAGAACCTATGCTTTTAAATAGCTGCACGATCCCCCTCGTATCAAACATGTTAAAGATACGATGAACCATTTCCCAGAAATGGAGCGGGAAGTTCGTATGAATTAGTGCCTGTATCTCAGTTGAAGACCTTGCAACCTGGAGATCAAAAGTCTCTCGGGCTGAGGTTAAGGCCATATCTTTCTGCAAAAGCATGGCTTTCAGTCTGCTCAGAGAATCAAACTGTATAAAGGAAACATTCAATGAAGGCCATAGCATTGCCTCCCTAACTGTGTGGGTTGGTGGAAACAATACTTATATACAACAAGTAACCCTGGAACTTACTGTGACTAGATATGCGATGCCTGGTGCCATCCTACAACAGCCTTGATCATTCAACATCAAATAGCTCCCATTCGAGAGCAACTCGAACTCCGGATGAATCACGGCAGTTGGGGAACCCTTCAAGTGACATGACAAGTTAGCAACTGAAGCATTATAGGCTCTGTGAAGCGAAATGTCTTTGCAAAGTAAGGAACCACTTAAGGCACTTTCACAGTCTGAACCGCTGAGTAAAACTGCAGTGTCATAGTATTTACGGTTTTAAAGTCCCAATCATCAGAGAAAGTACTAGAGGTGATGATATCACTAAGAGAAATTTTAAACAAGTGTGGTATTTTTAAAAGTTCAGTAGGACCAGATACATCATAGGAAACCCTGTCCCAAACTATTCCTTCAGGAACTGGAACTGCTGTAATGTTCACTAAGGACAGGTCTCTCTGTTCACGGTGTGATGATGCATGCGGTTTCAGGACCAAGTTCACATGTTGTACTGCAGAGCGTCTGGGAGGTAATGCCCATTCAGGAGCAAGAAAAAGACAGTCACTATACCAATCCAAAGGACTAGGAACAGTAGACCAATTGCAATCCAGAGCTGTAGCCAGTAAGAAACAAAGTAAGTCTTTTTCAGCCAAAGGTAGAAATCATTAATTTGTTGTTTTGTGGGAAACAGGCGGTAGTGGTAACTCGGGTTCACTTGGATCCAATGAGAAAGTATCAAAAAGATGAAGTAGCCAGACGCGGTTCGATCTATCTTTGGTAGCTCAGCAGGTTTTGTGGAACTGGCAGACGTCTTTGTTCGAGACATATTCACATAGATGTCGGTGTTAGGCCGAATTGAGATCTGTGTTTCATTTGTAGTTTGTTGCTGTTCAATTTCAACAGGTACAAGTTCCATTTCATTGTTGGTAACTCCTTCACTTCGTAGAGTAGAGTCTTCAAAGGTTATAAATCTTTCTGGCTGAACTTTCTGTATGGCAGCGAGAGGAGATCTGGTGCTACCCAGGAGTCCACGTGGCCTAATATTGAGTATCAGCCACATAGTGTGGTTTGATCAGATCAATCGAGACGAATCTCTTTTCTTTTTTGAAGGCAAGGGGCGGAAGAAGTACTGTTCTTGTTCCTTCGGCAGCCAAGACAGGTACAGTCGCTCTGTAAGATGGCCCAAATTATTTTTTGTCCACAATCTTTTCTCTGATCAGGTCCCCAATCTTCGGGACCCAGGCATGTCTTGTTGGAACAACTTTCACTCCTCCAGTGGCAGTGCATTTTACTTGGACGTTGTTTTGTAATGCCTGGAATTCATTGAGTTCTTGTAAAACAGTCAACGATCAGTGATGTCAAATGGTTTTTCATTCGCCACTGTGCTGCCACAGTTGAGGTCAGATACCCACATTCTAATCTCGAACAGGACTTTGTATAGAGTACTGCCCCCCAGGGAACTTCTTGGCCTGTTGTTAAGTGCCCTCTGGACCCCATATAGGTGATTGACCCAACTGCCACCCAATCCTAATACCCTAGCTGTTAAGTATTGCTTTAAGTCCCGGTTCTTCCTCTCCACAATCGAATTTCCCTCTGGATGATACAGAGAGGAGTACTGCAGTGCTACACACAAACTTCCCATGGCTTCTTTGTAAGCCAGTGAGCTAAACGCAGGGCCACGGTCAAAATGTAATGTGCCAATTGCGTATGTCCCTATGAAGACTTGCAAATCCTTTATAACAGTTCGGGCGTCAGCCGAGCTCTGAGGCCGAACCCACAGGAATCTAGAGCATGAATCCACTGCCACCAAGATGTACCTGTAAGCCCTGTCAGATTGTGAGGGGCCGCAGTGGTCCAAATAGCTACATGCCAGAGGTCTGTCTGATATCAGTAATGGTGTTTGTGGTGGACGTTCTACGGTGGAACCTTTCATTTGCTGACAGATGTCGCACTTAAGGACATAACCCTTGGTCTGTTTAGTAAGACCTGGCCACCAATAACGCTGCTTCAGTAGTGAAATAGTTGCAGCGATACCTGCTTGTGCCGAACCCAGACCCATGTGTGCAGCTAGAATTAATCCTTATCTGCGATCCATGTTTGGTATTACTCTATCCCCCACTCTTGGAATTTGAGCATATGGAATGTTTTGCGCATCTAATTTGTAGGAGTACTTGAGTGGAAAACCTTTTGGCAAGGCTGAGCTGTTGTTGCGCGTAGCGTTCACAGCTATCATTATCTGTCCCCCTATCCTCGTACTAGAATGAGTGATTGCAGCAATGGCAGCAGTTATCACTGTCGCCTTGGTGGCTTCATCAGCAAGTGAGTTCCCTTCAACGTGCACACCAACACCCTGGTGACTCAATGTGTGAATTACTGGAGCCAGTGGCAAGCATTTTTTCAGCTCTGCCACCTGTTCCAACAGCAATTTGTGCTTTATTGTGCAACCTTTAGAATCTCTAAACCCATTCTGTGCCCAATAGTGAAGATATTAATTGTATGACTGGACACAGTAAACCGAATCGCACACAATGAGTGTGGGGAATTCCCGATCTGTATTTTTTAGTGCCAGTCTCAGGGCTTTTAGTTCTGCCAGTTGTGCCGTACAGTCTCCTAAAGACTGCGTCTGTGTATTGCTAGGACGGAACTTGCCGTCCCGCATATGTCCCTTAAAAATTGCACATGCTGCGCTGTATTGCTGTTTACTTCTTACAGCAGGCTGGGCGGATCCGTCAGTGTAAATTATGTATACATACTGATCTAGAGGCATTATTTCATTCCGGAGAGGATATTCTTGTTCATTCTGAAGGAATGCTTGTGTTTATAATGTAGAATCAAATTTGTAGTCTACATCTGTTGCAGTGAGAGAATTAGCCCATTGTATCCATCATGGATGCAGTGCGTTTGCATTTGGAACACCTGTTTTGGTAACAGCCTCTAAGGTTGGTACTGGAGTCACGACAATTATGCGTTACCCCTGTGCTAGTGCTCTTTCTCTCACTACAGTAGTCTGTACTGTCAGTATCTTTTCTGTGGATATAACACGCATTTCAGCGTTTGTGTACAAATGTGATTTGTATGCAATGGGTACAGTTTCGCCTTCATTGAAAGTGAGTTAAGTGTACCCAGATTGACCAGCGACTACACGGATCACCAAATTCATAGTATTTACATGTGTGTGTAAGTGTTTGGAAGCTATCATGTCAGCTTGTACGGAAAAGAGAATTTCTGTGTGTTTCTGTGTCCAATGTTGAACTGAAAAATCAGGTCTGATTAGAACGTAGAAAGGTTTTACCTGTTCTGTGTAATCCAAAATGTATGTTCTGCCAAAATTTAGGAATCCTAAAATGGATTGTAAACCTTTCAGAGTCTTTGGAGGTTGGAGCAGTGCATATTTTTCTAAAAAATTAGCTACCAGGCTTTTTCCATCACTTGATAACTCATATCCCCAAAATAGGACATTGAGGTGGGCAATTTTAGATTTTTTAAAGTTAAATTTGTAGCCCACAGTGTCAAACCCCAAAAGTATGTTGTTCACCCTCTGCAAGTGATCCAATAACTCATTGTCTGTCAGATAAACATCATCTAGATAGGACAATGCCTCCTCATCACAATTTTGAAGTAACTCTGTTACTCTTGCTGAGAACAACCCGGGGCTATTCTTATACCCTTATACAGAGTTGGCGTAGAGAGCCTAGGGCCGAGAATGCTGTCAAATGTCTGCTTCCAGGCGCTATATTTTGCATAAGAATTCATTTGAAATATCTAATGTTGTTTTGATTTTCTCCTGCACAATGTTATTCATTAATAAGGCACTGTGTGCATTTTGTTCTGCAAATGTTCGTGTTCATGTGTTCAAATACCTGTAATCTAAAACTAGACGGTATGAATTGTCAGGTTTCATTACGGATTATTCATGGAAGAGGTGCAATTTTCAATCACACCTTGGTACTCAAGTTGATCTAAGATCTCCCTGACTTGCTTCTTTGCGTCATGTTTTATTGGGTACTGCCTCTGTGGTAGGAGTAGTTTTAAATGGGATTTCATGGTGAGGTGGTGAGGTGACTCAGAATCCCACCCTACATGATTGCGGTAAAGTGCGGGAGCTAGTGCTAATGCCCACTCCTGCGAGTATGAATGTTTTAGTGACACTGGAACGAGGTCGGAGAAAGCCGGTAAATTACATCTTCCCCCTTTGGGCACTCCATGACATACTCAGGTGGCCAATCTTTTTCAGCCAAAAGGATATTGTATCCATATGTCAGGTTCTCCCAAAAGAGACCTTTCACTTTCCTGGATATGTCCCCCTCCATTTGGAGCGTAATTTCGTATAAACGATGTGGGACACTTACCGCGGTATCAGGTGTCTCCACCGTGATATGTTCATTCAGCGCTGCTGTCACTAGATCCATCAGGCTCTGGAAAACGATTGTTACTTCTGCTGTGCTGTCTATCATTGTCAGAGCCCATTCCCCGTTCAGTAGTAGAGTCCTCAGTAGCCTGGGCATTTCTTATTTTAAAGCCAGCTACCTTCTTCTTTCTAAATTGAGGTTTAGTTTTGGGTTTATCTTCTTGTTTGATAATGTAGTCTGAAGTGCGATGTGTGTCTCTTGGCTTGACTCGCTCTTCTGATCTGTGTTCTGACCGTCCTTCCCTCTCCGAGTTTTTTGATGAACCCTGAAAGGAACAAGAGGAACGTGTATTAGTATCCTGATACCTGTCAGGTTTTTTTTTATATTATCACGGTTTCTAAGATTGTATTTTCTATCAGAGGACTCCTGTTGAGGAGACCTACCCCGTGATCGTGATGCTTTCTGCTTATTATTTTTTTACTGTTTGTTATCCCATTTCTTTTTAAAAGAATCGGGTGCTTGCTTTGAGGTATCCTTTTTAGGATTACTCGTTATTTGTGATTTTCCAGGTCTAGCTCCCAAGTTATCTCTACCCAGCGAAGCATAAGTTGCTTCGATAATCTTAGGTAATTCTCATTCCTGTTGCGCAGGAGTGACTTTCCTCAGGCGTTGGCGTATAGCCACCGCTGCTGCCTCCCCCTTTATGCTACCTAACGTAATTGTTGATACCTGGGCAAAATTGCCTATCAATTTCATCTCTAAGACCAGGGCAGGTTCTGCCCCGTACTCATTCTATATTTGTTTCAATACTTCTGGTATGACTGCTATTGAGGGGGTACCATGAGTTCTGGTATAAACGGAAGCGAAAATCGTACTCCCAAGTGGTACAATCCTCTATCGGGGAGCAATTCCCATTGGCAAGCAAATTGTTAGTAGTCTGTTTTTTCTTGCGATCATGTATTGGCAAATACAGCTTCAAGCTGTGCTATCCAGAACGGCATTTGCTCACGTTTAGTGGCCATCCTTCCCATAATCGCGTTCATCGTTTGTGGGCTGATTTTTGTCGAAGTCCATTGCGGTTGACCAGCTTGAGAGACCCTTGTAGGTTGAATTGTAAGTGGTCGCATTACGAACTGTGTAAGGTTTCTGTACAGTTTTACTATCTCTTTATACAGTGTACGTAAATCTGCTGCTGGTAATGTATCAATCTCTGGATGCAGTATGTAAGCAGCTAGGACCGGCAGGTCACTCCTTCTCCGCTGAGCGGACAGAATCTCACATTTTCTGTGTTGTGGGGAGGGCGCCTTTATACCAATTAATATGTTCTTGGTAAATTAATGGTACTTCTATTCCTCGCATGGAGAGTATTCTTCATGAGTCTCATCTGGAACGTAAGTATGAAACAAATCTGTGCGTGCATGTGCAGATGGGAATTTGATCCAAGAATAGAATACCTCTGTCCTGAATGCCTCGTGTGCATCAATCACGAAGGTAACATTTCCACCCATTGATGGGAGGCCATAATCTACTAATTTCATAGTAATTGCATGTCTGCAATTTTCCGTAATATTAAGAGCGCCTTCAAACTCTTCTTCCCCTGTATTCGCAGCGCCGTCCTGGACAGACATTGCGGAAGAAAGTTGTAAGGAAAAGAGATACGGTTATGCACAATGGTGGGAACTATAATCCTTCAAACTTGAACAAACCTACAGCCAATACATAGGATATACCTACTGAGCCACGGCAAATGTTTTCCCTTCCTACCCAAGACGTCTCTGGGTAAATGTGAGTAGGGGCCTCTGAAAAAGCACGACTGAACTACTCAGAATTGTCCGTTAAATAAGAACCAAACCAACGTTGGCAGCGCCATGTCGTGTAGTTCCTAAAAATACATAGGATCTGCGTGTTTAGACAACATAAACTAAGGGATTGGTGTCCAGACTGATTCCAAACACCCCCAAAGGATATGTTAGCCTTTTTGACCAGCTAGCTCACAGGCCACCATAGGCCCCCTAACCTTACCAAGGAGCAAATAGTTTCTGGCAACTATTGAACATGACAACCCTTGATCCTTCAGGGATCGTGGAAACAGTACGGTACTTTTCGCTCAGTCAATCGTGCTCACTTAGTCTCAGAGAGTGTCAGGCTTGGCGTATCCTCAGGGTTGGATTGATGCTAATAGAGGTCCACCTCTCAATAGCTTCAAGTCTGACAGCTATCACAGCACAGACTATTGAAGTGATTAAGCGGGGGAAGGAAAGGTAGGGATCAGGAGGGAAGGAGATCTGTAACAAATAAACACAATTACTACCGTATCTCAATATCGTGATGTGCCCTCTCCCCACCTCCTCTATATCCTCAATAAATATACCTGTAAATAAAAAGAACCAAAAGGAAATGATCCGTGTTTGGGAGCTGTCTTCTCAAGGTGTGTACAAAGCTGCATAAAGGTAAGGAGGTAATATGTATAGTTTAGGGGAAGGTACAAAAGAAAGGGATCATGAATACAGTGCGTTTACTGATCTACTACTATGCTCCTGCCCTTCATCCACATACCCTTAGTCTTGTCCTGCGTCAAATCACAGGGGATGTGTGAACTTAGACCTCCTTAGTTCCTACACGGTTCCCCTGTTGGAAGCAGAACACACAGCAAGAGAGGCAAATCAGGATCAACATGCTATTTCCGTCATAGCGTTAGTATAAACATGAGTACCTCTGTTTAAGGCCACAGAACCTGGTAGGAACTCCAAAAGTAATCGAGAGCGCACAATATAGGGGCCCTATATAGATTAGTATTTCACAACCAAAGTTTGAATCCCAACGACTGGAACGTAACACACTCCTTATGATAGTCTGTTTCTGTACATGTGCTGCAAGATTCAGAACATACAGTAAACAATGAATAACAGTTTATATTCTCTCTGCATGAGTTACCATCACTCGCCAACGGAGAAAAAAATCGGAAATATGCTGGTTAAATCACCACTAGCTACCCCCTCTGCAAGAGCCTAAGAAGCGACTCGCACACAGAGGAGGTCCCGCAGAACTCCTGAGCAATCTCAGGCTTCAGAGAAAACACTCCTTGCGTTCTCCAAAATCACCAGCTTCACGGGCACAAAGGAATAAACACAGAATTGGTGCCGTTAGCACCCTTACCGGACCGGATTGCCAAGACTGTCCTTCGGCGTCTTCAGGAATAATCGGCAGCGCCGAGTGCTCCGGAAGAGATTAAGAGCAACCTGGAAACAACGTAATGACGCATGTACGTCTCCAAGCGCATGGCATCTTGGTAAATAGAGTCCATATGACTCCCGATGTCAGCGTTCAAGTACGATCGTGTGTGGCACCCTGGTGGGATCTGACAGAGAGATACACAGAAAAAACGATGGGGATGTTTTCAATAAGTATTTATTGAATCAGCGTCATTCTAGTATAAAACATGTTTGCTGCAACAACCATTAGACAGAAACAGATTTATAATATTACAAGCACCAACAGAGTAAATAAAAGGTAGAATTCTACCATGGTACTAAAACAGTGAATATATGCAGGCATATATACATGACAGTAATCAAGCGTACTCCTACGATGCAAACCCTACCTAAGTGTACCTAAGTGTACCTAGCATGTCTGTGGGTGTAAAGCCAAGAATCCCCTAGGAAAGAGCCAACCCCATTACCTGATGGGAGAGAACAAAGGACCCTGTCTTGGTCTCGAGTTGACTACCCCGCAAGGGATGTCAGACCACTGCTGGAGCTTCTGCGTGCAGGGTCCTCAGCGTCTTGTGTCAGTATGGAAGCTCCTCCTCTGTCTTTATAGTGTAGGTATGGTTCTTTTATACCATAAAGATAGCCTCGGGGTTCCTAACACAATTGATATGTTGTGAGTACGATTATGCAAATGAGCCTAAAACAATACACGCAATTATGCAAAGTAGTTCTTTCGCCCTAGGATGAAGATGACCAAAACTTTTATACGGAGTATGTTAATCCTGTTATGTGCGTCATGTGTCGGGGACTTTTCTAAGAATCCACATGCATAATAAAATAGGCTAGTTTCAAGGAAACCGATCGGCATTTATTCAGCACATAACTGGGTAAAAGGTCAGTGCTAGAACCAGGTAGGACAAATGTAGGTGAAAGGTCAGTTAGCTATCGAGGCCTATAATGGGGTACCTAACAACTTAAACAGTGATGAAGTGAAAACCCAACATTAAAAAAATCCCACACCACTTTAGACAAATAAAGTAAATTCTAATAATATATTTGATCAAAGTAAATCGTGCAAGACTGTGGCAAGGTCGAACGTTATGGGCGACCGCGATGGACCGCAGTTCAGATACGAAAAGTGGATTGGGCCTGGTCTCCGTGCAACTTTGGACTCAGAAAACATTTGGAGAAAAAATGTCTTGAGAATTAAGTTCAGCGGGGCAAGGCAGCTGGCGGTGTCTAAAGAGGAGGCGTCGTCATTGGGAGCCAGTGGACGAAGTCACTGTGAAGATTTCTTCGTTTGGACTTAGTCTCTTTTTTGGAGGTTGAAGCAAGACAAAGCTGCAGGCTTTACCTGAAGAGGGCTCCACGAGGCCTTCTGCAAGGAGCCGCTTATTAGGATTTTCTGATGCGGAGAAGAACGTAGTGGGAGCAAGCGTAAAGTCTAGCGGAATGGCGATGCACTTAGGGCAGATCATTAAGCAGGTAGGTCCCGGTCTCCTTTCCGTTCTCAGGACACTTTTGGGCTGAAAATCTCCCAAAACTCCCACTTTTTGGATTTGGGCTAGCTGGATCACCTTTAGCACCACTTTCAAGGGTCCAGTAATGGAGGGGCATCACTTGGAGGGTCAGGGCTCATTCAGACTGGGTCCAGGTGAGGGTCAAGATGGTTGGAGCCTTTTCAGTCTCTGAGACTTTGATCGGGAGGCCAACTAAGTAGCCCTTGCAGGCACTCTGGAAGTCCTGGGTCCTGTTACTCAAGTCCCGTTTTATGTGGGGTGTTTTGCAGTATACCATGACCCACACTGAAGGGAAACTGGTAGCTGCATCAAACTGCAAAAAGGAAACACTGAAGAATTTTTTTTTAAAATAACTCCCATTAATGTTGGTACACTGATCCCTTTCAGGCATACCTGACTTATTCCGGATTCAAAACGTTACGTAACTTACCCAATGAAGTTCTCGCAGACCAATTGTCCCCACAGAGATCGAAATGCATTGGCTTAGCCTAAGAAGTACTAAGGTGCCTTATTACTAAGAGACTGAACTATTACATGCTTAAGGACACCATCCAGCACCAGGGCAAGGGATCGCCTTCATAAACTGTTTTCCACTGAATAAGGACTTTATCCTATCACCATTGGGAATGGGTCAGGGAGTGTTTACACATGAAATTGGTTAAACAGTTTGAAAAATGTTGTCTATATGTGAAAAGATTGTCTTCCTAGCGTGCACATAACAATGTTTTTGCTGTTGTGTTGAATGTTAAATCTATTTAATGTGCTAAACACATGAATTTACCATAAAATAAATTTTCTTTAAAGCATTATTTTGCTGTGGAAATTTGACTTCAATGGTATTGACATGGTGAAAAAGGTCCGCTTGTCACACTTATTTAAGAATGTATAATAATCTATGGTGAATGAGGGTTACTCTTTATTTTATTGACTTTCTAAAAGTGTCATTTTCAGAATTTTGCCTTGTGCCAGAGTGGCCTTCTGGTTGTACCAGAGTTTCATGACATCCTGACTGACTTTTATGTTTTCAGAAGCCTTTTTTCCAGAACTTCTGCATCGGATTCCTGAGAAACCAGCATATAACTGATTACATCCTGGGGGGTGGGGTGTTCTACGAGCTTGACCCAACACCTCCTTCACCAAGCTGAGAGGTCCCCTAACAGGGTGACCATAGAGGAACTCAAATGGGCTAAACCCAACTCCCCTTCTGTGGTATCCCTCCAGTAGAGAAAGAGTAGGCATGGTAAGAGGACATCCCACTTCTGCCATAATCATGCCTTTCAGTAAGCCCATTTATCTAAGGGTGATAGGGTGTGGAGAACTTGTAGGTTACCCCATACTCATCCCACATGGACTTCATCTAGGCAGACATGAAGTTGGTTCCCCTATCAGACACTACTTCCTTGGGGAACCCCACTTCGGTAAAAATCCTCCCTATCAGGGCCCTAGCAACTGCAAGAGCAGTCACAGATCTCAAATGGATGGCCTCTTGGTAGCTGGTCACATAGTCCACCAAAACCAGATTAAACCTATTGCCTAAAGCAGTTTTGGGGACCATGGTCTCAACAATGTCTATGCCCATCTGTTTAAAGGGGATGCCAATGACTGGTTAGGGAACCAGGAAAGCCTTGAACTTTGTCCCTGTTTTCCCAGTGGCCTCCAAGGTGGGACATGGGCCAACAGAATGCATCTGAGGATGTCTTCATCCAGGGTCAATATAAGTGGATGACAAGATCTTGTACTGCCCCAAATGTCCTGCCAGAGGTATGTTTTGATCCAGCCCCAGTGGGAAGTCTCTGTAGCACGGGTGCCCACCAACACACAGATTGCCCCAGACATAAAGATTCTAAGGCTCACTATATAGGAGCTCATTCTCCCAATGAATTAGGTGATCTCCAGAGGTTTCACCAGCTGCCTAGGCCTCAGCTAGCCGCATCAAGCCCTCCAGAGTTGGGCCCTCCTTCTGTGCTCTACAGAATTCCTTCTTGGTAGGCCCACCATCAGCTTGCCATCGAGGAAGCTCAGACAGGTCTCCCAGGCAGCAATGTCCTCAGTGCCCCTTCAACTTGGACCATGGGAGTTTTTAGGGTCTGGTTTCCACCGCCCCTTGCCCTTCCATTTCTTGGTAGCCGCCTGGGCCATTGTTTTAAGCTCCAGGCTTCCTTGACTCCCCTCCTGGGCAGCCATGAACCGTGTGGCCAGACACACCCACTCAGGCAACCCTAACATTTCCATATCAGATCTAAGGTCCACTTCTTTTCAGCTAGTGGGCTCCAGATCATTGCCTAACAGACAATGTACAGGCACAACACGGCAAGGCTCACAGCTACTTTTAGAGAACCTAAGACCACCCCACCCACCCAAAGGTAACCAGAACCACTGGATAGTAAATATCCACAGTGTCTGCTACCACAACCTGCTGGTATGTATTGGGTATTACTTGCTCGGAGGACACCAGATGATGCCTTACAGTAGTTATACTGGCTCCTGTGCGTCTCAGAGCCTCCACCCTCTGCCCATTGATGGTGACCTGCTCATCTTTTTTCTCTAAGTCTACATCCTGCTCCTCAGGCAGTCATACTTTAGCTTCTCTGGGGAAGGCTGCATCCTCTTGGCCTCCTCATAGGTAAGGAGAGCTATCTGGAGGTTCACCATGGTAGCCTTCTTTCCTGCATTCAGCCTCCTCTCCTTGAGGAGCTTCTACAGCTCAGCCTTGCTGAGATCATCTCCATTGTAGCAAACAAGGAGGTGAGGTAAACTTAAATTTGGAAAAGGGAGGAAAAATAGCCAATAAAAAACTAAGGAGAATTTAAAAAGAGGTTAAATCTGGTGTCAAATTAATTAGCTGGGATGTTATTGTTACAGTAATCACTGTACTGGTACTGCACAACCACAAGTACTGAATCCCACCACAGAGCACCAATGTGAGAAACTGGGTTGTTGGTTGAGGGGGTGTGAGTCCTTCCCAGGTAACAGCCACAAAAAGTCAGTAAGTTAACCTGTGCTTAATCCTCTGGTAGCTTGACACAAAAGCAATCAGGCTGAACTTCGAGGCAATGTGTAAAGTATTTATGCAGCACACAAACCGAAAAAATAATAAAAACATAACATAAGAAATTTTCCCCACCAAGTTAGAAAGGTAGAGGACATTTTAATAAATTATTTGACACCAAAACAACAAACATCCAATCAGTAGAACCAGAGTTATGAATTTTTATGGTTTAAAGTGAAAAATAAGGCCTAACAGATCAAATTGTCAACTGCAAACATCTAGTCGCGCAGGTTTTGGGCAAAGTCGAAAATTATGTCCGGCTGCGCAGTTCGTATACATGAACTCAATTGGGCCCGTCTCTGCTTACCTTTGGACTTATAAAGAATTTTGAGAAAACGTGCCTTGACAAGGTAAAGTTCAGCAGGTCAAGGCAGCCGGTGGTGTATGAGGTGAAAGCGTTGTTGGGGGGGAAGCTGCTGGACAAAGTTGCGGTAAAGATTTCTTAGTCTCTTTTTTAGAAGTTGAAAATATCCAGTGGGACAGAGCTGCAGGCTGTAGCCAACGAGTACTTCACAGGGCCTGATACCCCTTCTGAGAGGAGCCGCTGACCAGGATTTGCTGCTGCGTAGAAGAACATAGTGGAAGCTACCGCAAAGCCAGGCTGACTGGTGATGCACCTTGGGCGGATCTGTGAGCAGGTAGGTCCCGGTCTCCTCCCAGTTCTCAAGGCACTTTTTACCTGAAGATTTTCCAAGTGAGCAATTTTGGATTTTGGCTATCTGGGAATCTTTAAGACCACTTCCAAGGGCTCAGGAATGGAGGTATACCACTTGGAGGGTCAGGACTCACTCAGGCTTGTTTCTGCTACAGGTTCAAGATGGTTGGAGCCTTTTTTGTCCCAGAGGCTCCGACCAGGAGGCCCCAGTCAACTAGCCCTTGGAGTCACTCTGGAATTCCCGGGTTCAAGCAGATAAGCAGGTCTCAAACATCAGGGCAATCCTCTGAGGGCACAGGGCAGGCTTCAGGCAGCACAGTAGTACTATTGGTGCCACAGGGCAATTCTCTGAAGTACACAGTAGGCCACAGGAAGCAGGGCAGTCCTGAGGGAGTTCTCTGCAGGCCCAGAAATGAACTGAAGAGTAGGTCTAGGTTTTCCTCCCACAGATGTGTCTGGATTTTCCTGCCTCCCTGACCTTGTCCCAGGATGCCTGGAGTCACAAAAGGTTCTTTGTGCGTGAAATGAGGTAGTGTCTTGAAGTGCAATTGGGGCTGTGTATAGCTGAGCCCCTCCCATTCTGTCAGGATGGCCCGCCCTGTGAACACCCATTACCTCTATTGTGTGACTGTCTAGGAGGAACACACATAGGCCAACTGCCGACACCAGTCGTGTGACCCAGGAAACAGGCTGCAGGCACCAAATGGTTAAGACAAGAAAATGCCAACTTTCGGAAATTGTGACTTAAAATCCAACTCTACCATTGCAGAGGATTTTAAATTACAATTCCTTAGACATCAAACAGGAGATTTTTACCTGCTTCCAAACAATTATTAAATGTAATAAGGTAACCCAATGTTATCCTATGGAAGAGGTAGGACTTACAGTAGTGAAAAACGGATGTGTGAGTTTTCTACTACCAGGACAAGCAAAACGTAATAGTACATGTACAACTTTTCGAAAAACAATTAACTTTGCCCTATGGGTTGTATAGTACTTACCCTAGGGGTGAACTAAATGTATTAAAAAGGGAGTTTTAGGCTTGCTAACAGGTTTATTTTGCAAGCTGAATTGGCAGTTTAAAACTGCACTCATTGCTGCAATGGCAGGCCTGTTTTAAGGGGCTACTAAAGTGGGTGGCACAATATGTGCTGCAAGCCCACTAGAAGAGTTCAATTTACCGGCCCTGGGTATATAGTATACCACTTTACTAGGGACTTTTAAGTAAATTAAATATGCCAATTAGGTGTAGACCAATTTTACCATGCTTAAGGGAGTGAGCACAAGCACTCAAGTACTGGTCAGCAGTGATAAAGTGCAGAGTCTTAAGGCCAACAAAAATGTATTTAGCAAAGGAGGAGGGGAGAAGGCAAAATGTTTGGGGGAAGACCAACCTAAGGCTGGCAGGTCTAACATTAAGGATACCCCTTTCCAAATTAATAACCCTCTTTCTGACACCCTGTCACTATTGAGTCAGTGCGTGCTCTAGGGCCCGCCCCAACCACCTCTGGTCTGTCACCCCAAGGGACAGTTTTTCCATTTTGTGGCAAAGAGCGTAATGTTGGTGACCTCCCTTCTGGAAAGGTCCATGGTGTAGCTCTGTCAACACGCTGGTGGCTGCGCTGTCATTTCCATTGATGTGGTCATGTTTATTCTCTGCTTCATTTTCTGTTACAGCAAATTTTTTCCCTCTGGACTACATATCCCAGCTGCCCTGGAGGGCCGCCATGTTGGGTGTGGCCCAGGCATAAAGAGCGGCCCCGCCGTGGTGGAGGCACTCACTATTCTACTGCAGCCTATCAGCCTGGAGCTCCCGCTTCCTGATAGCCGCTCAGGGTTCCCAGCATTTTTTGCGGCCGTGTCTTGACTGCACGAAAGAAGCAGTAAGGTAGGTTAGGCCTTCCCGGTGAGCCTGCTTATCTTTTGCTATATTCCAATCCCCTATCGGAGGGTTTCCTTAATCCTGGGAAACTTCGTAAATGCTTTGCTGATTTTCGGAGACTTCTCTGAATGTTTTGCGTGAGTCATCCATGCTTTTTGGAGTGCTCTATCCCTATGAGAGGTAATAGGGATTTATGATTAGGACATTTGTATTATCCTTGAACCCTGATGAGGAAAAGACAAACTATTGAGTGTTTTTTCCAAAGCTCATCATTATTGGCAGCATCATTAGTACGAGTGTTTCAACTGTGAGTTGAACTGTTTCTTACATCTGGCATTATAGGTTGTGGCGAGTGTAAGATCGAGTGAGAAGTGAGCGTATTATAATTTCTGTAGTTGCACTATTCGCATGAATACTTCATGTTTGGACTCAGGCCCAGGATTGTGAGCTTGCAATCTAGAGACATGTGTTCCACTTGTTTTTTAAGAGTATATTGCTGAGCATGGTTCTGAGAAATGGATATGTTTTTATTTCTGCTTAACCTTTTCCTTTTCAGATCTCTCTCCCCACAGTTGGCAGGGTATGCCCAGACGTGGGTCCCTTGCTCACTTTGCCACTGGATTCACGCTAGCCAGGCTGAAGAGCGGTGTTACCCCGAAACCGGTCCCAGGATGCTTGTTTCCGGTTCAGAGAAGACCTGATTTCACAGTTTGGGCTGGACTGTTCCCATGAGGCACAGGGTCAAGACTGATTTGCATATAGCTGGGTCTGAACTGAGGTGGCGAAGTGAGCTAAAGAATGATGATGGATTCAACCCAGATCTGTGACTGTGGGTGAGTGTCTGAAATGTTTCAGCGCTCCGTCCATCATCTCCTTGTGTTTGCTTTGTTCGCCCTAAGTTGGCAGGGTATACCCAGACGTGGGTCCCTTGCTCACTTTGCCACTGGATTCAAGTTAGCTTGGCTGAAGAGGGGTGTTACCTCGAAACCGGTCCCAGGATGCATGTTTCTGGTTCAGGGAAGACCTGGCTTGGCAGTTCGGGCTGGACTGTTCCCATGAGGCACAGGGTCAAGACTGATTTGCATATAGATGGGTCTGAACTGAGGTGGCGAAGTGAGCTAAAGAACGATGATGGGTTCAACCCAGATCTGTGACTGGGGGTGAGTGTCTGAAAAGTTTCAGCGCTCCGTCCATCATCTCCTTGTGTTTGCTCTCTCCCCACTGTTCCTACCCCTCAACCCTTTCCCTCACCTGGCCACTCTAAACCTCAGTGCTATTACAGCATACTGAGTTGGAGGTGCCTAGAGGTAGACTTGGAGAAATCGTGCAAATCCTGAGGAAGGACACCGTTGACACACCCACTCTTATTGTTTCAGTTACAGATGTCGAATGCCCAGGGTCCTAGTCATCCCTTGACTGAAGGAGCTGGGGGAAATCCTTTGATTAGGAGAAAATAAAGAAAGAACCAAGTAGTTGACTATTAACCCCATATATTTTAAAAGCTGATAATGAGGATTACTGCACATAATATGACTTCAGAACATAGAAAATGTTTGGATTAATGTAGAGAAGACAAGTATGTTCACAAGTCCAGTACCTTATGAACCCATGCACGCTCTGTATGGAGACCCCGCACAGCCTTTTGGTGGTACAGGGTATTCACAATCTACCTAATGACAATGTATTTGAAATAAAATCCAACCCTTTTTAAAATGGTCCTTTTTGCCTGGATTCTATATGCCAAAATATGAAGAGACTGCCAGACCTGACTTCTGTGCAAACGTTGTTCTGACCTAAAATTTCCCCAGCCCCCCTCCCATCTTCCCACTAATTGTAGCGATGTGCTTAATAGTGTCTTAGGAGCAATGAAACAAATACAAAATCCTCTGGTCATAAGGCAGATGCTAAAAATCTATCTTGCAAAGACGTCTATGTAGGACAAGTAGGTTCATGTAAACTACTGAAAGAATGGCACAATCTAAGCAACCAATAATAAGTATGATCAAAACTATTAAAATGAGCATTCTCCAGGGCGCGGGCTGCCACAGAAGCATAGTAAGATTTGGTCTCGCTGGGCTGAATACAGAGGTATAGACCTGCCCCGCACAATCCCTAGAACTTTCCATCATGTAGGAAATACACCCACATAGTCACGGACCCTACCTTGATTAGCAGACCCGACCACTCTGATGAACTAGACAGGCAATCTTTACGGGATGGGGTGGAGTGCACCTTCTGTGCCAGAGTTGGTTTTAGTAGTTTTATTTTCCTTTATGCCTTTGTTGATGTCTTGAAATCCCTGTACAATTGTGTAACATATTCTAACTGGATGCATACAATGGGCCCGCTTGGCGATGATGTACCGGCAAAAATAAAAATAAAACTTTTTATTAAAACAAAAGATAATTCTACCATTATGTTTGAGAACTTGCTATTGGAGAAGATTTTGCAGCAAATCTTCATTTATTTGGGGCTGGGTTTGCATAGAGAAATTATGTTGATCTAAAGCAAAACGTGCGAAAGCACAAGAAACTTTAAAATTACTTGAGAGCAGATAGCTCATACTGATTTTGAAGTAACTATAGACCCTTCCAAAATACAAATCCAGGTCTTGGAGGGCATAATATTGATGCACAAGATGGAGGACGCCATTCTGTAACGCTCCTGCACTGACCATCTAGCAAATATCCTTGAGTTGACAGTGCAGAGCTAAGATAGACACTGCTGTCTTGACTCGCAAGGACCTGTGGCAGTTGTGGCGACCCTAAGAAACTCAGGGAACGTGGTCATAGACACCAAGAGGAGACACAGTATCCAAGACATCAAGCAGCCAAGATGGCGGCAATGTGGGGCGGAAGAACTGATACGTGGGAATTGGGCCTCCGGACCGGTCATTGGTCAGTGTTTAAATAGACCACCCACATCTGGAGCTCCCCAGGGGAACAGAGAGCCTTGCCCCCTCCGCTGGTGTGTCGAGAGGTGAAATTTGTCAGACGCGGTGCACGACCGTCCCTTTGTTGGCAGAAGTAGAAGGGAGGCAGCTAGGGTGGCCAACTGGCATAGGCGCAAATTCAGGACAGTGAGTGTAAAAATTCAGGACAATGGGTCAAAATTCAGGACAAAAATTCAGGGCAGGAGGTCAAAATTCAGGACAAAAATTCAGGACAAAAGGTATGCTTTACAGACACATCAGTGGATGTCCTGCAATAGTATATAAATAAATAGGCAAAGAACATAAGTACAAGTCACTTCTCCTGCTCGGTCCCTTTCTCCTGCCCGGTCACTTCTCCTGCCCCGTCACTTCTCCTGCCCCGTCACCGCTCCTTCCCTGTCATTTCCCCTGCCCCGTCAATGCTCCTGCCCAGTCACTGCTCCTGCCCGTTCACTGCTCCTGCCCGGTCACCGCTCTTGCTCATGCCTAATCACAGCACCTGCCACATCACTTCCCTTGCTCTGTTACTTCTCCTGCCCTGTCACTTCTCCTGCCCCATCACTTCTCCTGCCCTGTCACTTCTCCTGCCCCGTCACTTCTCCTGCCCCGTCACCGCTCCTTCCCTGTCATTTCCCCTGCCCCGTCAATGCTCCTGCCCAGTCACCGCTCCTGCCCTGTCACTTCTCCTGCCCCATCACTTCTCCTGCCCCGTTCACTGCTCATGCCCCGTTCACTGCTCCTGTCCGTTCACTGCTCCTGTCCGTTCACCGCTCCTGCTCATGCCTAATCACCGCTCCTGCCCCGTCACTTCTCCTGCCCGGTCACCTCTCCTGCCCCATCACCTCTCCTGTCCCGTCTCCTCTCCTGTCCTGTCGCCTCTCCTGTCCCGTCACCTCTCCTGTCCCGTCACTGCTCCTGCCCCGTACACTGCTCCTGCCCCGTTCACTGCTCCTGCCCTGTTCACTGCTCCTGCCCCGTTCACTGCTCCTGTCCGTTCACTGCTCCTGTTCGTTCACCGCTCCTGCTCATGCCTAATCACCGCTCCTGCCCTGTCACTTCTCCTGCCCCGTCACTTCTCCTGCCCCATCACCTCTCCTGCCCCGTCACCATTCCTGCCCCATCACTTCTCCTGTCCGTCACTTCTCCTGCCCGGTCACCGCTCCTGCCCCATCACCTCTCCTGTCGCCTCTCCAGTCCCGTCACTTCTCCTGCCCCGTCACTGCCCCTGCCCCGTCACTGCCCCTGCCCCGTCACTCTGAGTGAACAACATTGGCAAATTACACAAGGCCTCAAGTTCCTCACAATACTCTCTTTGGGGAAAGTTCATCTGTAATCACTAACTACAATCTACTGGCTCCAAGTGAATTACTGGCCTCAATGGCACTCACTCGCACATGATATGCGCATTGTCATTCGATAGGGTATAATCAGCCTCAGTCAGAATGACAATGGGCGTGTCCACAGTCTGTGCGAGCTCAGTGAGGGGCTGCTGCAGCCTCTGGAGTTCAGCAGAGAAGTGCAAGCTGGCCCCTGAGAGCTTTTAATCTCTTGGGGCTTCTCGCAGGGGAACAGCACAGCTCGCTGTAATTAATCTCCAAAATCACAGACAAAAGGCGTCCGTAAAAGGAATGATTACGGACATCACTCCAAAATGACAGACGGTCCATGAAATTTACGGACTGTTGGTCACCCTAGAGGCAGCGCTGGTTGGTAGCGAGGCCTGCTTGTGTCTCGAGGCCCAAATATGGGAGCTGCCATGTCCCTGAGAACTGCGGCGGCGACTAGCGAGGCTCTTGTTGGGTGACCAAGTACTAAATAGCATCATGTGGGCTTTGAGCCAGGAAGAGACAGAGACTGGTGTGACGACCCAGTGGATCTGGCCCAGTGGGCAGCAAGTAAGTGAACCCTCACTCAGTGGGGACCATCTCCCAGCGATCGGAGTTTCCGGCAGTTCTCCCCCAGCGATTGTAGCCCGTTGTCCTCCCCTATCCTTGGTGGTAAACTGCAAGTGCACTGAGTCAGAGTGGATTCCCCGGAGCGCTTCTCTGAGTAGGTGTGGGGACCCACCCCCTGCTCTTGTCATTCTTCCTAACGGTCCAGGGAGGGGGCCTTGTGGGCTGGACACTGACATTGGAATTTGCGCAGGGACCCTGTGCACTGTATGATGACGGCCAAAGACAAGGACCCATCCAAACACGGGAACTGAACAAATTCACCAAACCAATCGCACAGCCACCAGAAGACACTGTGATTAGGGGACTACGATTCTACATAGGGCAGAGGGACCGGGGATGCCGCACGCTCCGGAACAGTTGTTATACTATACCGTAGGCAATCAGATCTTCCTGAGAGGCTTTGGAGACCAAAATTGCGGAGGCAGGCGCGGATGAAGCACTACTCCATTAGGATCTGTGTAAAACCACTGTCTGTGTGATGGTTGCTCAAGGTTTAAAAATCTGCGCATCCTGGGATCCCCGGAAGGCATGGAGGGCTCTTGCTCAGAACAGTTCCTGAAAATCTGGCTATGCTGCTTTCAGTCTGTGGAGCAGCTTTCAACCTGATTCCTCTTAGAGCGGACCCACCATGCCTTGGTGATGGTGCCCGTCCCCCAGGGGCACCCACTGGATCAATAATTGCTTGCTTTCTAAATTCAGGGACAGAGACTTTGTACTTCGAACGATGGCGGGCATGGTTGAGATCTTCCATTAATCTCATAGAATCCTAATTTTCCCAGACTACACAAGTTTAATACAGTGGCAACGTAAGTTGTTTGAGCTGGTGAAGCAGAAGGTGCAGGCAATGGATATAAAATATATGCTGCTCTACCCAGCCAAACTCCGAGACTCTAAGTGATTTTCTGGGGTAAGAATCTATTCTTTGATCATCCAGATCAGTCAAGGGAATGGGTCAAGGAACAGCCCTCGCAAAAGACCAAACCCAATGCCCGGTATCCCATGGATCGACGTGACCTGGAACAGGGGAGAGATGAGGAGACAGATGACATTGCACTTGCCGTGGCCCGTGGAAAAGATCAAGGCTAGGACGGAGGAAGTTGGTCCTGGCAACAAAGAGAGACACGTCTGGTGTGACGTCCTCTGACACAGACAATGGTGAAGATAACTACACGCAACCACGAGATGGGTCACACAGAAAAGCACTGGCCACTGATGAATAGTCAGCTCGCAATGCAATGTTGCTCATCTGGTGCCTTGTACGAAGTTTGACAGTCGGTGGGTAGGGAGAGAGAGCGTGCTTGGTATTCTATAGGTTAGTTCCCACATAGGCAGTATGTGAGAGGGTTGGGATGGGTGACAGACCTTTCCAAAGTTGGGGAAGTGGGCAGCGTGGAAACCACATAAAGGAAAAGTACAGTGGGGGAGTATAGAGTTACAAGTTTTAGTTCAAGGTTGTAGGGCACCACACACATCTCAGACAAAACATAGCAGGGACACACACGAGACCACAGAGATTCTCATTGAAAGTGAAAAATCCTCAGACATGCTACTGAACAAAACAATAAACCCCCACCACATGGCTGAAAAACGGACGGTTCTCTTATGCAATGTGAATGGGCTGGGCTGCAATATTGAAAGAGGGGTTGTGGCACAATATATTTGTAGGCATTCACCAGATTTGGTGTTGCTACAAGAAACCCACTTGCTAGAAAACAACTGCAAATGTCTCCACAGAGGCCGATGTGCCTTATTGGCACATGCAAGGTTTACAGGGGGATCAAGAGGGATTGCCATTGTGGCCAGGAAACAATCTCCCTTCCAAATTGATAAACACAGGGCAAACCCCTGAAGGCTGTTATGTGGCAGTATGGGGATAGTGGAACAGGAGGGAGATCCTTATAGTCAATGTGTACGCATCCCCCAAGCTGTAGAGCAGCGTCCTCAAGAAGTTGGGTTCTATTTTGGTGGACTCTGGCTTATTTGCATATTGTTGGTGGGGACTTTAATGAGGTGATGAGCTGGGAGGGGGGAAGTACAAATCAGCCATTCTGACATTCAGGATTGGTTTGGGTATCTTATTTAGATGCAATTGCTCCTTTTGTGACTTTACTGTGTGCGTTTTTTTTGCTTTTAAAAACAGTTAAAAAATCATTATCTTACTCAAGCTATGGGAAGACATAAAGCAAACCAAAATTGGTAAAGAAATAGTTATATAGCAGATTATTTATCAAAAAGTGTTTGAAGAAGACAATAGGATCAGCATGCTGCTGGGCTGGAAGATTAAATCAAGAAATGTACAAAATGCAGAGTTAAAATTGTTGATATTGATTCTGGTGAGGTATTGGAGCCACCATAATTAGAGAAAACAGTTTGAGATTATACTGCAAGCAGTACAAGGAAGAGCTTTGCTCCCCAGCAAAATAAACCATACAGTTTCCAGATTGAGCTAAAAGGATTCGATTACAGAAGAGGAAGGATCTACTTTAGTTGGAAAACCACCACAGAAGAGCTTTTGTGACCTATTAATTCACTTCCTGCTGGAAAAGACACTAAAGAAGATGGGCTTCTTAATAAAAATTATTTATGGCTCAAAACGTTAAGTTGAATAATCTATTTAATTTTGTAATACAGAGTAAGAGTAACTTTTGTTACGTAAGTTATGACTTGGGGAAGCTCTACAAGCTGTGCTTTGCCACCCACGGGTGACAGGGGTGAACTTGGTTCAATGCACCAGAGAGGAATGTAAAAGACAGGTTATTGTTGTAGGCCCGCAAAACACTATCCAATGTGTAATTGACATAGAAGGGTTACTTTTGGGTTACTAACAATCCCATAAAGGGAACAGGGGCACAGTGGAAACAGAAACAAATCTTGTCACCGATATATGGCAATACCTCTGGATCTGGTTGTAAGATCTCCATAATTCGTGCTGAAAACAAGCCAGGGCTATTCTTATAGGCTATAGACAAACACCGGAATGAAAACTGCACTTTGGCGGAACTAAAGGTGGTTAGATACTCACTACCAGGCACTATATTTTGACTGAAACCCCCATTGGCAATATCCAGGGTCATTTTGTATTTTCTCCGCACCAGGTTCGTTATTAAACATGTGTTGTGCGCCCGACGAGTGGTTTATCCAGTCCATCTTTTGTCTTTGCCTGTTAACGGAGCCTTCTGTATCATTTTTAGTTTTAAATGTGGCTTAACGGGTCAAGTACCTAAGGTATCCCTACCTACAGAGGTAAATTGCTTTTGGCAGTCCCCTTCCACGATCTTGAACCAGAGCTGTTGTATAGCCAGAGCTGAAGCCTCTCCTTTAATGTTGCTTAGGGTGGCAGAGGAGACTGTAGAGAAGTTCTCCATTAACTTCATTCCGAAATCCAGATCTGGTGCAGCTCAGTGCTAGGTTTGTAGCTGTCTCAGTACATTAGGGAGGACTGTCTATGAAGACATACCATGCGTACCATGCGTACTAGTATAAATGCATGCAAAGATGCTTCTCCAGGAGTTACTGGAGGCACCATCCCAAGGTATGCTTTACAGACACATCAGTGGATGTCCTGCAATAGTATATAAATAAATAGGCAAAGAACATAAGTACAAGTCACTTCTCCTGCTCGGTCCCTTTCTCCTGCCCGGTCACTTCTCCTTCCCCGTCACTTCTCCTGCCCCGTCACCGCTCCTTCCCTGTCATTTCCCCTGCCCCGTCAATGCTCCTGCCCAGTCACTGCTCCTGCCCGTTCACTGCTCCTGCCCGGTCACCGCTCTTGCTCATGCCTAATCACAGCACCTGCCACATCACTTCCCTTGCTCTGTTACTTCTCCTGCCCTGTCACTTCTCCTGCCCCATCACTTCTCCTGCCCTGTCACTTCTCCTGCCCCGTCACTTCTCCTGCCCCGTCACCGCTCCTTCCCTGTCATTTCCCCTGCCCCGTCAATGCTCCTGCCCAGTCACCGCTCCTGCCCTGTCACTTCTCCTGCCCCATCACTTCTCCTGCCCCGTTCACTGCTCATGCCCCGTTCACTGCTCCTGTCCGTTCACTGCTCCTGTCCGTTCACCGCTCCTGCTCATGCCTAATCACCGCTCCTGCCCCGTCACTTCTCCTGCCCGGTCACCTCTCCTGCCCCATCACCTCTCCTGTCCCGTCTCCTCTCCTGTCCTGTCGCCTCTCCTGTCCCGTCACCTCTCCTGTCCCGTCACTGCTCCTGCCCCGTTCACTGCTCCTGCCCCGTTCACTGCTCCTGCCCTGTTCACTGCTCCTGCCCCGTTCACTGCTCCTGTCCGTTCACTGCTCCTGTTCGTTCACCGCTCCTGCTCATGCCTAATCACCGCTCCTGCCCTGTCACTTCTCCTGCCCCGTCACTTCTCCTGCCCCATCACCTCTCCTGCCCCGTCACCATTCCTGCCCCATCACTTCTCCTGTCCGTCACTTCTCCTGCCCGGTCACCTCTCCTGCCCCATCACCTCTCCTGTCGCCTCTCCAGTCCCGTCACTTCTCCTGCCCCGTCACTGCCCCTGCCCCGTCACTGCCCCTGCCCCGTCACTCTGAGTGAACAACATTGGCAAATTACACAAGGCCTCAAGTTCCTCACAATACTCTCTTTGGGGAAAGTTCATCTGTAATCACTAACTACAATCTACTGGCTCCAAGTGAATTACTGGCCTCAATGGCACTCACTCGCACATGATATGCGCATTGTCATTCGATAGGGTATAATCAGCCTCAGTCAGAATGACAATGGGCGTGTCCACAGTCTGTGCGAGCTCAGTGAGGGGCTGCTGCAGCCTCTGGAGTTCAGCAGAGAAGTGCAAGCTGGCCCCTGAGAGCTTTTAATCTCTTGGGGCTTCTCGCAGGGGAACAGCACAGCTCGCTGTAATTAATCTCCAAAATCACAGACAAAAGGCGTCCGTAAAAGGAATGATTACGGACATCACTCCAAAATGACAGACGGTCCATGAAATTTACGGACTGTTGGTCACCCTAGAGGCAGCGCTGGTTGGTAGCGAGGCCTGCTTGTGTCTCGAGGCCCAAATATGGGAGCTGCCATGTCCCTGAGAACTGCGGCGGCGACTAGCGAGGCTCTTGTTGGGTGACCAAGTACTAAATAGCATCATGTGGGCTTTGAGCCAGGAAGAGACAGAGACTGGTGTGACGACCCAGTGGATCTGGCCCAGTGGGCAGCAAGTAAGTGAACCCTCACTCAGTGGGGACCATCTCCCAGCGATCGGAGTTTCCGGCAGTTCTCCCCCAGCGATTGTAGCCCGTTGTCCTCCCCTATCCTTGGTGGTAAACTGCAAGTGCACTGAGTCAGAGTGGATTCCCCGGAGCGCTTCTCTGAGTAGGTGTGGGGACCCACCCCCTGCTCTTGTCATTCTTCCTAACGGTCCAGGGAGGGGGCCTTGTGGGCTGGACACTGACATTGGAATTTGCGCAGGGACCCTGTGCACTGTATGATGACGGCCAAAGACAAGGACCCATCCAAACACGGGAACTGAACAAATTCACCAAACCAATCGCACAGCCACCAGAAGACACTGCAGTAGGGGACTACGATTCTACATAGGGCAGAGGGACCGGGGATGCCGCACGCTCCGGAACAGTTGTTATACTATACCGTAGGCAATCAGATCTTCCTGAGAGGCTTTGGAGACCAAAATTGCGGAGGCAGGCGCGGATGAAGCACTACTCCATTAGGATCTGTGTAAAACCACTGTCTGTGTGATGGTTGCTCAAGGTTTAAAAATCTGCGCATCCTGGGATCCCCGGAAGGCATGGAGGGCTCTTGCTCAGAACAGTTCCTGAAAATCTGGCTATGCTGCTTTCAGTCTGTGGAGCAGCTTTCAACCTGATTCCTCTTAGAGCGGACCCACCATGCCTTGGTGATGGTGCCCGTCCCCAGGGGCACCCACTGGATCAATAATTGCTTGCTTTCTAAATTCAGGGACAGAGACTTTGTACTTCGAACGATGGCGGGCATGGTTGAGATCTTCCATTAATCTCATAGAATCCTAATTTTCCCAGACTACACAAGTTTAATACAGTGGCAACGTAAGTTGTTTGAGCTGGTGAAGCAGAAGGTGCAGGCAATGGATATAAAATATATGCTGCTCTACCCAGCCAAACTCCGAGACTCTAAGTGATTTTCTGGGGTAAGAATCTATTCTTTGATCATCCAGATCAGTCAAGGGAATGGGTCAAGGAACAGCCCTCGCAAAAGACCAAACCCAATGCCCGGTATCCCATGGATCGACGTGACCTGGAACAGGGGAGAGATGAGGGAGACAGATGACATTGCACTTGCCGTGGCCCGTGGAAAAGATCAAGGCTAGGACGGAGGAAGTTGGTCCTGGCAACAAAGAGAGACACGTCTGGTGTGACGTCCTCTGACACAGACAATGGTGAAGATAACTACACGCAACCACGAGATGGGTCACACAGAAAAGCACTGGCCACTGATGAATAGTCAGCTCGCAATGCAATGTTGCTCATCTGGTGCCTTGTACGAAGTTTGACAGTCGGTGGGTAGGGAGAGAGAGCGTGCTTGGTATTCTATAGGTTAGTTCCCACATAGGCAGTATGTGAGAGGGTTGGGATGGGTGACAGACCTTTCCAAAGTTGGGGAAGTGGGCAGCGTGGAAACCACATAAAGGAAAAGTACAGTGGGGGAGTATAGAGTTACAAGTTTTAGTTCAAGGTTGTAGGGCACCACACACATCTCAGACAAAACATAGCAGGGACACACACGAGACCACAGAGATTCTCATTGAAAGTGAAAAATCCTCAGACATGCTACTGAACAAAACAATAAACCCCCACCACATGGCTGAAAAACGGACGGTTCTCTTATGCAATGTGAATGGGCTGGGCTGCAATATTGAAAGAGGGGTTGTGGCACAATATATTTGTAGGCATTCACCAGATTTGGTGTTGCTACAAGAAACCCACTTGCTAGAAAACAACTGCAAATGTCTCCACAGAGGCCGATGTGCCTTATTGGCACATGCAAGGTTTACAGGGGGATCAAGAGGGATTGCCATTGTGGCCAGGAAACAATCTCCCTTCCAAATTGATAAACACAGGGCAAACCCCTGAAGGCTGTTATGTGGCAGTATGGGGATAGTGGAACAGGAGGGAGATCCTTATAGTCAATGTGTACGCATCCCCCAAGCTGTAGAGCAGCGTCCTCAAGAAGTTGGGTTCTATTTTGGTGGACTCTGGCTTTTTGCATATTGTTGGTGGGGACTTTAATGAGGTGATGAGCTGGGAGGGGAAGTACAAATCAGCCATTCTGACATTCAGGATTGGTTTGGGTATCTTATTTAGATGCAATTGCTCCTTTTGTGACTTTACTGTGTGCGTTTTTTTTTTGCTTTTAAAAACAGTTAAAAAATCATTATCTTACTCAAGCTATGGGAAGACATAAAGCAAACCAAAATTGGTAAAGAAATAGTTATATAGCAGATTATTTATCAAAAAGTGTTTGAAGAAGACAATAGGATCAGCATGCTGCTGGGCTGGAAGATTAAATCAAGAAATGTACAAAATGCAGAGTTAAAATTGTTGATATTGATTCTGGTGAGGTATTGGAGCCACCATAATTAGAGAAAACAGTTTGAGATTATACTGCAAGCAGTACAAGGAAGAGCTTTGCTCCCCAGCAAAATAAACCATACAGTTTCCAGATTGAGCTAAAAAGGATTCGATTACAGAAGAGGAAGGATCTACTTTAGTTGGAAAACCACCACAGAAGAGCTTTTGTGACCTATTAATTCACTTCCTGCTGGAAAAGACACTAAAGAAGATGGGCTTCTTAATAAAAATTATTTATGGCTCAAAACGTTAAGTTGAATAATCTATTTAATTTTGTAATACAGAGTAAGAGTAACTTTTGTTACGTAAGTTATGACTTGGGGGAAGCTCTACAAGCTGTGCTTTGCCACCCACGGGTGACAGGGGTGAACTTGGTTCAATGCACCAGAGAGGAATGTAAAAGACAGGTTATTGTTGTAGGCCCGCAAAACACTATCCAATGTGTAATTGACATAGAAGGGTTACTTTTGGGTTACTAACAATCCCATAAAGGGAACAGGGGCACAGTGGAAACAGAAACAAATCTTGTCACCGATATATGGCAATACCTCTGGATCTGGTTGTAAGATCTCCATAATTCGTGCTGAAAACAAGCCAGGGCTATTTTTATAGGCTATAGACAAACACCGGAATGAAAACTGCACTTTGGCGGAACTAAAGGTGGTTAGATACTCACTACCAGGCACTATATTTTGACTGAAACCCCCATTGGCAATATCCAGGGTCATTTTGTATTTTCTCCGCACCAGGTTCGTTATTAAACATGTGTTGTGCGCCCGACGAGTGGTTTATCCAGTCCATCTTTTGTCTTTGCCTGTTAACGGAGCCTTCTGTATCATTTTTAGTTTTAAATGTGGCTTAACGGGTCAAGTACCTAAGGTATCCCTACCTACAGAGGTAAATTGCTTTTGGTAGTCCCCTTCCACGATCTTGAACCAGAGCTGTTGTATAGCCAGAGCTGAAGCCTCTCCTTTAATGTTGCTTAGGGTGGCAGAGGAGACTGTAGAGAAGTTCTCCATTAACTTCATTCCGAAATCCAGATCTGGTGCAGCTCAGTGCTAGGTTTGTAGCTGTCTCGGTACATTAGGGAGGACTGTCTATGAAGACATACCATGTGTACCATGCGTACTAGTATAAATGCATGCAAAGATGCTTCTCCAGGAGTTACTGGAGGCACCATCCCAAGAGGAAGACACATAGTCAATATCCTGTGTTTATCTTGGGGATAGTGTATGGCTACACTGCTTCTAACTGGCAGGTCTTACGAGCATTCCAGAAAGCCATTTCATCACACTTCCCGGGCGCTTTTCCCATGATAGCGTTAATAGTCTGTGGACCAATTAGTCTGTAATTGTGTGGGAGAAGAAGGCCCTGCTGTGACAGCAGGTCTGGAGCTCAAAGTTCGTTGTACAAACTGCACAAGCCTCCTGTATAAGGCGACTGTGTAATTGAATACCCCGAGTACCTCCACATGGGGTAGATTGTTAGGGCGAGAAACAGGAGTGTAATCAGCCAAGACAGACCACAAAGCCCTGTCATTGCTCAGAGGCCCAAAATGGACATGTCTGCGCATATGCGGCAATTGATCACCAAACTAATTTTGTTGTTCCTGATAAGTCAAAGGGATTTCCAAATCTTGGTAAGCCCTATATTGTACTGTGGGGTCTACTGCTGTATATTTTTGAAACTGCCCTTAAGCAGTATAAATAGGCTCAAACTCCATCCAGGAGTAAAAAGTCTCAAAGGCATACGCTGGATTTGAAGTTAATACAAATGTTACTACCCCACCTTCATAGGGGACAACTAAAGATTTGAGATGTTGAGTAACCACTTCCTTGCAATTGACCCCTATAAAAAATTTACATTTGGAATCAAAGAATTAGAAAGCCCACATAATGGGGAACAACCTTTTATGAACCGAGCTTGATGAACCTACAGAAATAGGTGCTTCCTTATCTCCAATAGGAGGTAACCATGATTACTATGGATATGTCCGTAATGATGTAATAATGGTTCAGCTGTGTGTGAAAAGTAAAAACTACTAAAGGCGTAACCATAAAATACGTACCCAAACATTGGGCTCCAACTGTTGCGTGATTTACAACTTTGGCGTAACTCTACAAGGTATGCTTTCCCACCCATAGGTAACAGCGGTGAATTTGGTTCAATGCACCAGCGATAAATATGGAAAACAGGTTATTGTAGCCCCGCAAAACACTATCCACTGTGCAACTGACATAGAAGTATTGCTTTTGGGTTACTAACGATCCCATAAAGGGACCCGAAGCACCGTGGAAACAGAAAATTACCTTATTTCGTTATTCACAGTATCACATACACTGTCCTAAGAAGAATGAACACTTTCATGTAAAAACATTTTTATTACTACAGGAGCAATCTGTTTCTCAGTACATCTAAACCAACTACACAGAATATTATAAAAACAGCAAGAAGGCATGTTATAAATAATGAGAATAAAATGAACATTTCTATCAGTGTTAAAATGTCACATAGAATGTCATCTAGAACCTCACAGCCTAACGTCTACTCTTCTATGTGCTATACTATGATAGCATGGAAGGCAGAGCAACTTGCAGTCTAGAGTTTCTTAGGGAGAAGAGATGCGCTGCATACCTTGTTGACAGCAAAAACTGTCTTTATCAGCAGAGGCGCGAAGACAGTGTTCCCCACAAAGGGCAAACATACACTGCGGTAGCAGTCAGACAGTCTTCCTCCGGGACACAGCATTATCAGCTTCAGGTGAGGTGTAGCATCCGCGAAGTGAGAAGTGTGCCGGCAGTAGGTGAGACAGTCTCTGGCACAATCTCGGGCAATAGTCTGGGCAAAGGACATGTCCTGACAAGTGGTCAAGTGATTGTCCTTATATACTAAATTGTCTCAGAAGTTGGAATTTCTGACATAAGTTTAAGAATACCTGACATAGATTATGTGCATCAAGGTATGCGTCCGAGACATTTCCTTATGAACCTGAGGTAAAAGGACATCATTTCAGACTACACTATTTTGTCTATATGTCTGAATATATTCTTAATTATCCCTGACATGGTGAAAAGTAGACATTTGACCCAGACAAATATCGCATTGATGGTTGTATCTGAATCATTAATTGAATGGTTTGACATTTTCACAGTTCTTAGAAATATAAGGTCAGGTGTCATCTGTGTTAAATGGCAGACATGATAATGGTTCTAGATAAATCAGAAAAGGAGGCGACTCCCATTATGTGAGGGATGGAAGACGGCAACCTCCTCTAGTCAAGATGGAGTCGAGGCCTATATAAGATGGAGTCAGATGTCAGGGGCGTTTCGCCACCTTTAAAGCCTGATAAAGATTGAATACTTTGTGCATCCTACTACCCAGTCATGTTACTAATTTAAGATTAGAAACGTTTTATGCAGATATTGTCTAACAGATGGATTTGAATCTTCCATAAAGTCTTACACATACACAGAACTGGATTTACTCTGGGTAAAAAAACAAATTCTACAGTGGAAGTTCTTCTCCTGTGTAGATGTTGAAAAAGCCTTCGACCTAGTGAATTGAGAATCCTTAGAGATAGTATTAAGGGAAATTAATTTTCATACTCAATTTATTAGGCTGATCCTAGCTTTATATACGGGTGTCTTCACTGATCTAATACAGAGCGGAGAAAGAGCGGGATCGATTGAGGTTGAAATAGGCACACAACAGGGCAGCTGATGATCACCTCTCCTATTTACAGTCTTCCTTCAACCTCTGGGTAGATGTTAAAGCAACACAGCAGCATTCAGTGCAGGTAAGTGCGATAGGGCGGTGGGACAGGGCGGGGGGATGTCAAGAGACGACGGAATAGGATTTATTTATTTAATTTTCCCTATTCCGTCGCCACTGACATCCCCCCTCCCCACTGCGCTTACCTTCACCGACCGCCGCTGTGTATAAAAAATCTTTTGGGGATTTCTCCACTGTAAGAGACACGCACTGCTATACTTGGGCTCTGAAAGCCTGTTTTTTAATTGCTGCAATTGTTTCCTTGTAGCGTTTTAGGTGCAGGGAGGTGCCTGGCTCCCGAGTCACTCTCCTTTCATTTCCTTGTAACGCACTAGGCGCGTGAAGGTGCTTGGGTCACGGTCAGCGGCCATATTAGGTGGTCTGCCTCCGACATTTTAATATTTGATTTTTACAGATGCCATTAGGTTATTTGGTAGTGTGTTGACTCTACTTACCTTGCTATTCTATTCTTTCTTCACTGGTGGAGAGAAGGAACAGGGCTCGCACTGAGTTGTCTGCCTCCCCTCCGTTTTTTCCTTCCTGGCGACTAGCCACGCCCTTAGAGGCAGGCTATAAAATGATGGCAGCTGTGCAGTGTAAATTTCTCTTTAATACCCTACCAACGCCGGTGGTAGGTACAGAAAGGGGTTCCTTGGGCATGGGGGATACGAAATGCCTACTCTTAAACTGCAGGTCCTTGAGGAAACATAAATTTGAGATTTTAGACTTGCGGACTACGCAACAGCAAGCAGCTCTGTTTCTGGTTGAAACCTGGCTACCTGCTCAATCCACACCAGATGGTTTGGATGCGGTCCCTGACGGATATGCCATGCTGAGAATGGACAGACCAAAACAAAGGGGGTGGGGGGCTGGCAGTGATTTTAAAAATGAGCTTCAATTTAACCTAATGGAAATCACCATCTCAGGCTGTGAAGCAGCCTTCTTTTCTTTATCGCTCACCTGCTCCTATTGCATAGCAGACCTCCTGATTTACCGACTTCTGGTACTGGCCAGGGCTTTCTTAAATGCCCTTGTGAATTTTCTTCCTTCCTATGTCATTTGTTATTCGACATTTATTGTATTAGGGGACCTAAACCTACATTTGGAAGATTCCCAGTGCCCTGTAGTATCGTCTTTTGTGAAGGACCTTGGGGCTCTGGAGTTGTCTCAGTTGGTCCACTGTCCCAAGCATACTGGGGGGCATACCCCAGACCCCATTTTTGTGAACGCCAATTTTATAAAGTTACTTCAACGACTCCGGTAGCTTGGTCTGATCATTTTATTATTCCTTTTCAAATCAATGACCCTTCAGCTTTATTAGGTTCTCCTAATAAATCCGGCTCCGCTAAAAGAAATCCGCAAATGGTCGCTAGTTACCCCGGAGGCTTTGACTGCCAAATTGGCTAGAAATCCTCCTATACTGGATATATGGCCACAGAATGCCAATAAACAAATATCTTCTTGGATAAGTGTGGAGTTGAACACTCTTGCTCCTCTAAAGACAGGGAATAGCACATGCCGTAACCCAACGGCTAAATGGTTCACCGAAGAACGTCTGGGTCAAAATAAGGACTGTAAAAGGCTAGAACGCCTCTTGAGAAAAGGCTATAGGCTGGAGGACAGAGTTGCCTATCTAAAAGCACTAAAAAATGATCACAAACAGATTTAAAAAACGCACACTAAATTCCATATGCTCAAAATTAAAGCCGCGAAACGGTCATCCAGAGAGATCTTTCAGATTGTCAAAAACCTCTCCTCTCTTGAACGAGTTACTGCCTCCATCCTGTCCTCTACAAACCAATGGAACTTAGTGGCCTGCTATTTTTCTAGAAAGAGTGATACAATTTATGCCTCCTTCCCTGAAAAGAGTAGGAATTTTAAGTTTAGTCCCCCGGAGAACACACTCCCACCTGGAAATCTGTTTAGTCTTGAAACACCTATGCTGTTGGAGACTCTGGGGCCGATTCCGATTCGGGCCGGAAATCTCTCCGACCGAGCCGGACCCGGAGAGATTTCCGACCGAATCGGACCCGTGCAGCCCGACCGAACGAGTACGATGCACACGTATGCCATCGGACTCGAGTCGGTCGGACTCCCATTGAAGTCAATGGGGGCCTGTCGTACAACGCGTACGCAGGCTCCCATTGACTCAATGGGTGCGAGGCGAACAAGGGCGCCCCCTGCAGCGGGTACGCGGCAAAGCGACTCGCGCCGTACACGCACAGGTAGGGGGGACCCATGGGTCCCCCCTGTGTGCGACTCGCGCGGCTACACGTACAGGGGAGTCCGACACGGACCCCCAAAGTACGGCTCCGACTGCTCTTTGGAGCCGGAGTGCGCGGCTCGGTCGGACTGCTCGCGGCGCGCATCGTACTCACCCAGCCGGGGAACGTCTCCATTGCGCGGTGCGTGTCAAGTCCGAGCGAGTCGGTCGGTGCGGTTAGACCCGGGAACGAGTCGGTCGGAGCGGTCGGGACGCCCGGACGAGTCGGTCGGCGATTTCGCATCGTACTCGCTCGCCTGGACGCGCGTACGAATCGGTCGGGAAATAGGGCTCCGAATCGGATCCGGTTAAGCCGAATCCAATTCGGAGCCCTACCAGCCGAGATCGGAATCGGCCCCTCTGTGTCTTCTTTCGGCTGTGAAATCTGACTCCCCCACTGACCCTATGACCCTAAAATTCTTGTTACAGGGGAGGAAATGTGATAGCTCCTGCTGTTTGCAGAATTCTCACTCTTTCACTCACCACAGGTATAGTCCCACAGGACTGGAAGCATGCAACGGTGGTCCCTCTACTTAAGAAACCATCATTGGATCACACCCTCCCAGAAAAACTGAGACCTGTCTCCTTACTTCCTCTCTTCGCAAAAACGGCAGAGAAATTTCTTAACCTTCAGTTAACAAAGTACATGAGACTCAATCAGGATTTAGATCCATGTATAGTACCAAATCGGCTCTACTTTTAGCGTCTGAATCTCTGAGAATGACTGCAGATGAGCACAAGACAGCGGTCTTGCTCCTGTTGGATTTAAGTGCCGTGTTTGATACAGTTTCCCATGGCCTTCTTTTGGAACGCCAATGGGAACAGTGAGTGAGGGGAGCTGCGTTGGGCTGGATTTCAAACTTCTCACAAGATCAAACTTTCCAGGTCATCCAGCAGTCTTACAAATCTGAGATTCACCCCTCGTTGCAAGGAGTGCCCCAGGGGTCAGCTCCAGGGTCGGCTCCTCCATTAGGGCAGAGGAGCGTCGCCCCACTGCTTTCTCGCAGTGCGAGAAGCAGAAACATAAAATGGTAAAACTACCATTTTATGTTTCTGCTTCTAGCACTGCAAGAAAGCAGAAGGGTTTGGTTGGGGGCGGGCGGGTCTGGTCTAGGGCAGGGGTGGAGTGGAGTGGCTTGCCCACTGCTGAGGGTGCTGACTGTTTGGTCAGACCTCTGGGGCCGACCAAACCAGTCATGCACACTCTGCCTTTTCTCCATGTAGGCTGCATGCAGCCTACATGGAGGAAATGGCCTCCCCATATGCGCCTGGCTGGTGGTAGTCCCGGCCAATCACAATGCTGCAATGGCAGCGTTGTGATTGGTTTAGGGGAGGGAGGCTGCTTGCTTCCTGTTCCTGCTGGAGGCAGGAGAGCAGGAGAGCAGGAAAGCGCGGGACCCGGCGAAAGGTAGGTTTTTAAAATGCATTAACCCCCCCCTCCCCGCACGACCCCCTGACCCCCCACCCATGAATAATGCCGGCCACGACTGGTCGGCTCTGAGCCCAACACTGTTTAAAGTGTATATGCACCAATTGGCGGATGTTGTGGAGTGTCATGGGGTACCGATGGTATCATACGCTGACGATACTCAGCTAATCATCACTTTGACCCAGGACGAAGCTGATACAGCCCTTAAGTTCAGTTCATGCCTGTTGGACCTTGCAAAATGGATGACCTCCAGCTGTTTGCAATTAAACACTGGAAAAACAGATATTCTTGTGGTTAGGAAGCACCCGTTCATTTGGATCTTGGTGTGGTGGCCCCCGGAATTAGGACAGGTCTCTGTCCCCAAAAGTAAAATAAAAAATCGAGGGTTTTGGTTTGACACTGCTCTGAACTTTGACCACCAGATTTCTACGTTGGCTGCCACTTGCTTTGGCATCCTGAGGATGCTTCGTAAAATCCTAGAATTGTTGCCAGAATCAGCCAAGAAAACAGTTATCCAAGCGCTGATAGTGCCTTGCATGGATTACTGTAATGTTCTGTATCTTTTTGTTTCTAAAGGGCAGAATAAGAATGTTGCAGAGGGTGCTGAACACCCCTGCCCTATGCTGTTGAAAATCCTGAGTTTTCCTCTTTGGGCTCTGCCCTACTAAAGCTACACTGGCTCCCCTTGCAGGACAGAGTGGATTTCAAATCCTTATGTTTCTGTCACAGAATCCTAAATGACAAAGGCCCGTGTTTTCTGTTTCCTTTGATTAAACCTTACCGGCCTAAACGGAATCTTAGATCATCAGGCACAGCTAAAGTGATGATTCCCAAAGTCCACAGAGCTCGCATAGGTGGCAGATCTTTCGGACTGCTGGAGGCTAAAATGTGGAATTTTCTACCCCTGGACTTGAGGATGCAGCCCTCTGAAGTGCTGTTTCGTAGGGATTTAAAAACATGGTTTTTCTGGATATCCGCAGGCATGGAATGATAATGGTCAGCTGCTGTTAATCTCAGATGAACGGTAAGGAGAAAACCTAGCGCAGGGATGCTCCGTTTGGAGTAACCAGGTGCTTTATAAACTACTAACATAACATAACATTATGGAGGCCCCTTACTGTGTGGGGAGGATATTGTGCTCTATTTACAACTCGAAGTTAAGAATATTGAAACCATATTTAGAGAAACTGCAGAGTTTTCTGAGATCTCCAGGTATCATGTTATTTAGACTAAAACACATTTAGGGATAAGAGTAACAGAAAGAAACTATTTAGCATCATCTGTGGCAGGCTATTAAACAAATTCAGGGTGATTTGCAGATGCAGCACTATAGATCTCCCTCATTAGGCGAGTAAACACATTCACTTAAAATAAATACTCTTCCCGGTGCCTAATTTTTTCCTGGCACTCCCTTTTTTCTGACCAAGAGCTTTTTCACAACTACATAAACTAGTGACTTAATTTATCTGGGACAAGAGAACTTCTGTTGAAGTGGCGACCAGTATGCTACAGGACCACCATATAATAGTGACAGTCACCCAAGCCTATTTAGGGATTGGGAATGTCACTAGGGGGCATATTTATCAACAGTTTTACATCACCCTTGCGCCACGCAAGAGGGGGCAGGGTGACACAAAACCTATAATGAGATTGATCAAGCCACGCAAGGCCACCTTGCATGGCCCTGTGTGGCTTGGTAAATCGGGAGTAACGCACAGCAGCGTATGTCGCTGCCTTGCGTTACTCTGCACCAGGGTGGCGTTCCGTGGGTAGAGCATGGGTGTTCCAACGCATCCACCCATAGATTTTCGCGCATTCCCAGATTTACCATCAGTGGTAGAACTGGGAATGCATCAAAATGCTACGACTCCCGAGAGGAGGCATAAAAAGGGAAATATGTATATTTCCCTTCGTTTGTATCGCTTTCTATTTCTAGAAAGAGGAAAATTTATCTGCGAATTGGTTTTGTGCAGGAAGGAGCACCTTCCTGCACAAAAACAATCCCGCCTACCATGCAGGCACCATTGCGCCATAGTGCAAGGGTGCCTGCATTGACGTTAGGCAGCACATTGTGTGCCAGCACACACAGAGAGCAAGAATGCACTGTATAATGTTAAATGTGGTGCATTCCTGCCCTCTCCCTTTCATGCAGCGCAGCACAGCACAGCACAGCAAGGTGGCTTACTGAGTTGCGTGATCATTTGATAAATATGCCCCTAGATTTCTATATCCGAGACCACCATAAAAGGCATGGATGTCCTGTACAGAGAATTTAAATAATGACCTTGACGTGCAAGGAAAAATCGCTCTGTCCATTAAGTTACATGTTTTTGAAAAAGAAAATAAGGTTTGCTGAGAGTGGCCAGAATTAGCTCTTCTGCCTTCAAAGCAACTTCTGCACCGGCATGTTATAAACAGACATATAATTAAAAATACTCCCTTTAAAAAGGTGATGTAATTACATAAGTTTCTGATTTTTCTGCTCTATTGTCTATTCATTAAAAAAAACAATAAAAAGAACTATATTAAATTAACCCCTCTATCTTTGCACACACACTTTCAACTATATTAAAAGATAGGTCTTTATTACAAAATGGATCCTCTAAAGTTACCGGCCCATCACTGAAGGATTCCGATACACTGTGGGCACAACCAGTAAGACCAACCTAAACCTTTGGTACGCATTTCGGTGGATAACACTGACCAGACCACCTTCATCAGGACATAAACGTTATAAACAACAGTTTAGGATACAATAGATTCTCCACAAATTATAGAGGGTTTATTATAACTCCATACTGATTCTCATATTTTAAAGACTTGTCTTTAAAATATGGGCGTCCTCTCTTCCACTATCATAGCATGATGGCCAATTTATCATGATATAAGCTCATCCCTTTAGTAAGGGCCACTTTGAACATCAAGTCACTACAGGACCCTTCACGTTCAAGAAGATTTAAACATAGACTAAATGGTTTGACTCAATGTATTTGAAAGGACCAAAAGTAAAAGGTGATGTACCATCTGTGAAGTAGTCAATATATCAAACTCTCACAAACTTGAAAATCCCATACTGGTTTTCAGAGAGCAGGACCATTTAAAAGTTTGAAACGTTTCATTTCTACTTAAAAAGAGTGTGTTTATAAGTCTGTCAGAATGCACTAACCTGAATTCCGGATTAATCGGAGCCATGAATTTTTCTACACTTCTCTAACTCCACAGCTAACCATACACATTAGGAATGTGTGTGTTAGCACTAACTGGGTTAAGAAAGAAAACAGAAACACTGGATATCACCATTCTGACTTGTCATTCTGCTTGTAACTGATGTCTACTTTAGCATAGCAGATATCTAAAGGCAAGATTAATATCTTTAGAGCCGTATCAATGTACTTCAGCATCTAACATTGCTACAACAAATTATATACCATCAGAATATTTTTGTTGCACAATCTCTGTGATCTTGTGGAACTCTGACATTCATGGAACTGAAAAATAAATAACATCTATATAACCAAGGTCATAATTCGGCTAATCAACTGGACCCAGCCAGCGCCTGCATACCCTCAGTGGTGACAAGAAGCGCTCTACAGATCTACTGAGCGATTGATTGTTTGATTAGAGTTTTGGTGTAGTTGACATTGATAATCAAATCATCACTCGCTAGTCTCATATTACTACCATAATACAATATGTGTGTCATTAAAAACGTCTAAAAAGTATTTTAAAGAGTTCAGGATCACCAAGATTAGCAGAAAATGTGCAACAGAAAATATGAGCCCATACTCCTTTATGGCTATTTCCGAAACAGTACTTTACTAATGGAAGTTAGCTTCCACTATACAATCAGATTCCTAAATATTGTTCTCTGTATTCAACTCAGTCTTCAAACACTCTGCCAGAACAGAAACAAACGTTTTCCAAGGTTTTCCATTAGCTCCAGTAACAAGATCCTGGATGCAGCAAAAACGCATCTGGATTACCCATCAAGGACTCTCTAAAATATGTAGAATTTATATTCGATAATTTTAAAATGGCCATCGACATTTGCAAACATCATGAATATTCTGTGGCTTTGTGGGAAATGTAGTTTTCTGGATTACACTCAAGCACCTCACGTAGATGTGAAGAGTCTCTACAAGCAGCATCAGCACTCCTCTTTTTATCCCTCTGGATGTGTGATGGATGTGCATCTGCTGAGCACAGAAAGGTAAGTGCAGGCCACAGAATATAACAGGTGCCCCTTCCCCTCAAAGACCACCATCTCAGCAGCCGACCTTCTGGTTTATCTGGGATAAGGATCACAAAACAAACGTGGGGCATGAAGATTGGATGAAGTTCCCATGACCTCTCATCAGGGTTGAACCCCTTCCAATATACCAGCTATCGCAACAGTTTTCTAACAATTCTTGCATCTAGAATCCTTTGTATTTCAGATTCTTTTTCAGAAGTCACGTAAATAGGCAAAGGATTTGGTGCAAGATGTGTTTTTGCAAAACAGGTTTTCAACAAAGATAGCTGGAATACAGAATTCATTTTTCATGGACTGGGGCAATTTTAGCCACACTGTAACTACATTTACAGTCACATAAACAGAAAATAGACCAATTAATGTTTCACTCCAACGTAGATTTTTTTCAAATGTAGATTGTTAGTGAGGAGCCACACTTTCCGATCCACCGTACATTTAGGTGTAGAATTTCTTTTACAGTCTGAATACAGCTTCTAGCTAGGTTTTTTAAATGCCTCCTTTGCTGACTTTTCACTTTTCTTCAGTTCAAATAAATGTTGTTGTATTAAAGGAACTAATATGGATGAGGTCAAATCTAATGGTAATGCTTAGTCTATACATACAAAAAAGGTGAAATTGGTGACGTGGTGAGGCTGTTGGCTGATTAGACATGGGACTTGGAGGCTCCCATCACAACACTACTATCCTGACATAATTAAGCACTACAGACTGCATCCGATGCCTGCAATCCATGCAACAGAGGCAAGTGGGCAGGATGGTACCAATGGATGACAGTACTAAGGTACCTAGAACTGTAAGTTGCACTCAATAAAAATGTAAAATATAAAATAAATAAGACAAGCCAAGAGATTAAGAAAAGTATTGGCCAACCTAAATCACAAATTTGCTGTTAAGTCATCACAGACCTTTGGTCAATCATCTAATTGCCAACAATTACAATGAGGATCAATGGGCCATTTATGCAGAGACCCAACCAAATCAACATGGTGGGAATGCAGAGATACTCCTACTAAGAAAGGAGGCATAATTTATTCTACACTTCGGAACTACCATAAACGGTCTAAAGGAAATATTCTAACTTTAAAGTGTAAAATAATCCCTACGGTTGCATGAGCATGGGAGAAAAGCATGTTTGTCCCTACAAATCGGGTCAGGAAAAACATGCCTATCATTACTTTGGGACTAAACTATGAGTTCATTGTAAAAGTGTAAGAAATTTGGAATATTTATTGAAGGGGTGTACCACTAAAGGCATCAATCAAACCTGTGTTTAACCCTCCAGAAGCTTGGCACAAAGCAGCCAGACTTAACCTAGAGGCAATGTGTAAAGTATTTATGCAGCACTCAAACAGTAATAAGGTGAGAACATAACACATGAAAAATCCCAAACCAATTTAGAGGAATAGAGAATATTTTGATTACTAAAATGGCACACAGTGGGACGTTTTTGATTGGTGATATTTTTGTTGCCTATTTTGTTTTTGTTGCAACGTTATTCTTGCATAAAATACGTGTGCTGCAATGATTAGGAGACAGAAGCAAATAAAGGAGATTACAAACACCAAAAGAGTGAACAGTAGATACATTTCTACCATGGTGCTGAAGCAATGAATATATGCAGGCATATATGCAAACTGGTAACCTAACATACTCCTATGATGCTCTGTGTGTACCTAGAGTGTGTATGGGTGTAGAGCCAAGAATCCCCCTAGGGACAATCCAACCCCATTACTTGATCGGATTGAGTGAAGGACCCCGTCTTGGTCTCGAGTTGGACACCCCTTACAGAATTTCTCAGCATGCAGGGACCTTCGATATCAGCAGAAGTGCCTCCTCTACCAATCTATCGGGATGCCTATTATTTATAATAAAAAGCAGCCTTCACGATGTGCGCTCTAGATTAGTGATGTTATGGACATGTAGATAGTGCTGTCGCCCCATTGATGAAAATAAGACGACTTTTGTACCTAGTGTGTGGAGAGAGGCCTAGTACATGATGTTCAAGGCATTGTGATAATATTGTGCGAAGCTGGATGTGTAAACAAAGTAGTTTCAGAGAAACTAATCCAACATTGTCGAGCATGCAAATGTGTGCAATAGGTCACCGCTGAAATGTTATTTTCTAGGACAATGGAAGAAATAAGCTGCCTCGCTACATGGGCCTAACTCTGGAATATAACAACCTCATCTAACTACAAAATGTCAGCCAATGACCCTTCATAAATGCAGATACCCCACCTGGGAAAGTTATACCCTATCCCCAGACACACACACACACACACACATTTTTAAGAGCAGTTGGTGTCTACCCTTCCCCTCATTCATAAAACCATGTAATTAAAGCCAGAAAAACTGCTATAAATTACTGATTAAAGTCAAATGTTAAGGCTGACCATGATGGTGCGCCTGTTGGATACAGGAACCAGGTTTGTACCGGTGGAAAGTTTACCTTCAGACTTGGAAATTTTTCTGAAGAAATGTGAATGTCGACAAGTCATTGGCGGGGCAACCTGCAAGCTAAATCTGATGTAGGGCACAACAGCATGTTTCTGAAGAGCAAGGTCCCTGGGTAGTCATCCTCGAAGGCAGGAAAGCACCAAATGGGTGAAGTGTGAAGTCTTTGCCCGGGAAGGTCTCAACGTGGATGAGTTGCTGCTCGATATCGCTTCCTCTGAAGCTCTCTACGTTTAGACTTAAAAACATTCTAGAAGTCAGATATCCTTCAGAGGGGCAAACCACCAAGTTGAATCTGGCTGGCAATTTACATTAATGGCTTTGGCGCCACTGCGGTCCCAGTCTCCCACCAATTCTTTGGAGGAAAAGTTGGCAAAAAGTTTCTAAGCCCCAGCTCTTGCAGTTTGGATACTAGGAGTACACTCTAACACCAGCCAAGAGTCCAAGACCTGGGGGCTAGGACTCACTCCAAAAGAGGCCAGCAGACCGGTCCAGGGCACATCCAGTAGAAACTGGTTAGCTGAGCAGTTGCAGGAAAAGGCCTCTGGAACTTGCTGTGTCCATGTCGCTCAAACAAGAAGCAAGCCAACTGACCGTTAGAGTCACATCTGGGGTCTTTGGGTCAAGGCAAGCAGGTTCAGTCTTCATTCAGGATTCTTACAGTAGGGCATTTGTTTTTCTAATCTTCCAGGTCCAGGAGTGTTCTGAGATACTGGCGATCCCACCTTTATGCACGGTGCTAGCCTGTGGGTGGGGGAAACTCCTAGCCACTCCCTAACCAATGCAGCAAGCAAAAGTTCCCGAAGATGCCCATGCCCACTTTTACAGCGCTTCCTGTGTGTTTTACTGAAGATTATCCCACAGTGGCCTTCTACCTAAGTCCCACATGGCAGAGCCCCTTTACCCCCGGCCAGAGCTGCCTGTGCCCAACTAGAGATGAGGCTAGGATAATGGACAAACTTTCCCTTGTGGTCACTCAAAACCAGTTCTGGGGCAGCTTCCACCTCCCACTGGGTTTGGAGCCTAGCTGACAAGGAAGACAAAGAGAGGCATATATGAGCAACGTGCACCATTTTCAGGGTAGGCATCATTTGAAGCTCAGGTAGGGGATGGGCACAGCCCCCTAGGCTATCTTGCTGAAGGAGGAAAACACCTCTCCACACCGAAAGCCTTTTATCCACTATCTGGGAGTAATCCACATCTCACTACAGGGGAGCCATTCACCAGTCAGGTGACTCTGGATACTGGCCAAAAAACACATTTGACATAGGCAGGAAAATGATAACTTAATAAAAGTGTCAGTTTCAAAACAGTAATATAAAATATGCTTGCACCATTAAGTTGGATTTTAAATTACTACTGGAAAAAGTTATTGGATCAATTTTCTAGCTGTTTCCAAATGGAAATTAAACATTATATATTCCTATAATGTAACCCAGTTTTCCCTTTGGAAGAGCGAGCCTTGCTACAGTGAAAGACAACTTTGGATTTTTTCCACTGCCAGTATATGCAAACTCTAAATATAGATGTCCCACTTTCCAAATACCACGTGCCCTTCCCTACGGGCATTTAGAGCCTATCTTACGGATTACTTATAAAGATTAAAAAGGAAGGTATAGGCCTGACGAAAGGTTTATTTTGCCAGGTCGAAATGGCAGTATAAAACTGCCCACCTAGGCTGCAAAGACAGACCTGTAGACATGTTTTCAAGTGCTACGTTAGCGGGTGGCACAATGCAGTGTTACAGTCCACTAGGAGCATTTTATTTACAATCCCTGGGTATATGTTGTATCAAATACTATGAACTTACAAATAACTTAAATGTGTCAATTAGGGATATGCCAATTTTAGCATGTTTAAAATAGAGAACACAAACACATTACCAGTGGTTAGCAGGGGTAAAGTGCTCAGAGTCCTATTGCCAACAAAAAAGAGTTCAGTTACAGAAAGCAAAAAAATCTGTGGAAATACTAAGCAAAAGATGGTCAATTTCAACAAAAAGCAAAATTGGGCAACGAACAGTAGAGTGAAGACTTTTGACCTGGGGATCATATCACGGTCAAAAGATGAAAACAATATTTGATTCCTGTCAGAAGACGCTAACGGTAACCACAAGAGCCTGTAACACTATTGTGTGAAAAGTATTGTGGGTCACAAATATGTAGTCAAACATATTATGCTATCAGAAGGTAAGAATATTTTTTCAAGGTATTTAACATTGTTTTTTATTATTATAGTTGTATATATCATTGTTTTCTTTTTTACAGCTGCATGAAATATTGTTTTAATTAGTTTAATTGGTTTGATGACTGTTATTTTATTGTTATAAGTTATTAGTGTTATAATATTTGTGTTTAATTTGTGTTAGTATCGTTAGTAGGTTGTTATATGATTCTTTTTAAACTTAATTCGAATTTGTTAATTTAGTAGTGGGTTGTTTAGTTTGTAGGAAGTTTTTAAATATATAATTGTTTTTAATTTATAATTAACTTTTTTAATTGAAATTGCACTTGGTTTATATTACATGTACTACCCTTGAAGATGTGCTGAATTGTAATGTAATTTTTAATTGGATATTAATTATTTAAATTATTTAATTGATAGTTGTTTTAATTATTTGTTGATTTTTAATTAAGTGGTAATTTGTTCATCTGTTTTTTAATTATTAAATTGTGTTAATTAATTTGATATCTATTAAAGATTTAAATTGTAATTGTTTTATTTTATAATTAATTTAACATTTTTATTTTCATTTAATTTAAAATATTTCTAATATTTTTAGAATGTTACTGTTTTTTATTTGTTTAATAAAACATTTTTAAATGTAATGTATTTATTTGATTTAATGAATAAATATATTCTTTTTAATATGTTTTAATTTTTGTCTAAAATGAAATATTTTAATTAGAAACATTTGGAGTGGGAATACTAAATCTGGCCCTTCAATAGTCCGACACATACCCTGCTTTTGCTTATGCTGGAATGGGAATAATCAATATGACCCCTCCAAAGTCCAACACGTTTCCTACTGCTGCTGAGGTTGGAGTGCGAGTAGCAAATTTTACCTCTCTAAGTCTATTTTTTATTTACTTTTTAAGTTGTTTTAATATGTATTTTTGTTTCAACTTGAAAAGTTAGTTTAATATAAACTATTTTATTATTTATTTATGTTTTATTATTTTTTGTTATTTTTATGTTGGTATTGTATACGTCTTTAGGTTTGTAAGATATAGTAATCAATAGTAAAGTATTTTTATTATTTATGTTCAAATACTTGCTATTTTTTTAAATTATGTTTATTTTTTTGTAGTTATCTTAAACTATACATTTTATTTTATGTTTTTACGTTATACTTTTTTTTACATATTTTCTAGATGTTTATGTAATATGTATATTTTTCCGAATACTATTTTTAAATGTAATATATGTTTTAAAGTTAACATGGTGTATAATAATTAAAATGCTGTATACTTTTCATTTTTTGACAATATTGTGGTCTTCTATATTTTTTTCCAAATTTTGGACTTTACTTTGAAAGTATATAAGTCAATATTTGTGTTTCGATTTTGATTGGTGATATTTTTGTTGCCTAATTTTGTGACACCACTGTTTCGTCAGAGAAGTGTGCACACACGCTCCTGCAATGTATATAATTAATTACGTCCACAACTGAAGTTCTATGGATGCCAATGCATGACTGATTTAAAAGAATGAGAAGAGAAAACAAGCATTTGCAATGCAATAGGTCTCGCATTTACGCGAGTTTGAGCTATTGGCATTGTAAATGACAATGCCTTTTATTTATGTTTTGGTTTTTAAAACATAAATAAAAGGCATTGTCATTTACAATGCTAGTAGCTTAAACTCTCACAAAAGCAAGACCTATTGCATTTGTTCCCTATTTGCTGCATGCCCTCTTTTGTCTGCACCCAAAAGAAGCAGAGATCTTGTAGCCTGTCCAATAATTACACTGGCACCAGAAACAGGAACCTCAATAAGCGCACCAGAAACGTGTCTGGTTATAAAAAAAAGTCAAACGACTCCGCTGAGAAAGGGCTTCCAAGCCAGACTGACCTGCTAATAAATGGGTTATTGTTTTTGTATTTGGAAATATTTTGTATTAAAATGTCCCAAGATGTTCTGACTCCCCAGACTTTGACGAGGGCAGAAATGTTCGCTTCTGGGATTTCTATGAGGGCTGAGAAGCAGGGCTTTTTTCCAGTGGCAGCCAGAGGACAGCGGTGGAAAGGCTCGGAGAGCAGAGTTTTTTTCCCCAATTAATTGCTTTCACGAATCGCCGCTGACAGCTGTAGGGCTCTGCAAACGTTGCTTTATTTAATGTAGCCGTAGCCAGCCATAAGCCATCATCCGTCAGGTCGGCTTCGAGCCATCTGTGAACATGCGATTTAATAATAAACAGCAACAGTAATGTCACAGCAGAGCGGCCAATAATTGGCTGGGTACAGAGCCCCCAGTCTTCCCTTCCTGGGCATTTTACATACCCATCTGAAGAATGTAACCTCCTCCCCCCACACACACACATTTAAAATTCACTAAGTTACATTTGCCTTTGCACCAGAAAGCCGTGTGAGTTTGCAATGTGTGCTTTACAGAGAAGGTTGCCGCGTGCTGTAACTTGTCATCCGGGCCCTGCAGCTCGCACACAATACGTATTATAAAACTCTAACGAATGCAGAAACGATAACCAACGGAAAAAAAGAATACGCGGAACTCCAATAAAACTGTCTGCTCTTTTGAATGATCAGTCATTGACGTGACGCTCATGAAGGGTTGCCCTTAATTCAATCAAGAACTTACGCTTGCACACCTCGGAGATGCCAGGGCGCGGGTAGCCTGGAGTACCCGCAGTCACCGAGGCCGAGTAATAACGCACACGCAGGAGATAAAACACAAAAACAGACGGATTCAGTAATGCAAGTGTGCTGACCACACTCACGCACGGGCACTTCCAGGGCTAGAGGATTGCTAGGCGTCAGTCGCAAACGAGTGATTACGTCCGAATGCAAAATGCGCACTCCGATGCGCGCTCACAAATAAAGTGTACTGAGATGGGCACGCATAAGGAGCACACGCACAGATTCGGGCCCCTCAAAAATACACAAGTGCACTTGTTGCACACCCAGAACACACTAATCGAGTCAAAAACTGACACACACAGTGAACCATGCGCTATAGCAAAAAACAACGAAGTAGTCCATACATTAAAAGATACAGCCCTGCAGCGGAACTTAACTGTAGTTAGGCGGTGCGGCTTCCGGAATAAACGGAAGTACGTATCAAATCAACAGCCAATAAAAAGGCAGCTAAGAAGAGCAATGCCACAGTTAAACTAATGGCAAGCGGCAGGACAATTTTCCCAGCAATGGGCGGAGTTTCACCCAACATACAGTTTACTTGATGTCTCGGAGAGACAGCGCATGCGCTGCCTAGGCGAGACCTAAAAAGCGCCATGCTCTGATAAATTCTGGCGCATCTGCGAACTATGTAGTCAGACACCGAGTCAAATCGACTGGGGGGAATATCAGAGCAGAACTATCGACGTGAACATACGTCACGTTACCAGCACAGTGGTCCTGCCTATGCAGTCCTTATCCCAGATCTACCAAGCTGTACGATGCCCGAAGGTACAAACTTAACTCCTAAAATTGCTCAGACATGAGCACTTATACTGTGCAGCTTAATGTATATGTCCTTGCAATCTTTTACTACAGTGACCAATTTGTTTTTAATTACTATTCCAGCAAATAAGTCTTTTGGCCCCAATGCTCTCGAACAAAAACACAGGTATTCAACATTGAATGGCACTTAGGTGATTCTGGTTTGCTTATTTAGTTATAATAAGACAATGAGTAGAATGACTCATTTGCTATTTCATCACGAGCTAGCTCATCATGCCTGTTAGTCTTTCTCCTGATTAGACCCTTCGAAGTGAATACAGCATCGAAATACATCAACTTCCTTAAATTGGTGCTACTAAACAGGAAGGGGCAGATTTACAAGCCCCTTGCGCCACTTTTACGTCACTTTTAACATGGGAAAAGTGACGCAAAAGTGGCGCAAGGGGCTTGTAAATCTGCCCCGAAGACTCATCCTCGGGTCCAAGAACGAACATAAATGAACCCAGAATATAATCCTAATTTCCTATAAATAAAGGGAGCTTTGAAGAAACTGACTCATCTATGTTCTTTTTGTTTTGAAAAATGTAAACTGGTTTATTTGAAACCACACAGACTGCTCTCTGGGAATTAATTTTCAAACAACATTGTTTTATATGTGTTGATATATGTATATCATTTGCTCACACCGATATATACACCTTTTGCACTGTTCCCAATACTGAGATTTTTGCACAGAAATCAAAATTGTAGATCTTCCAAAATAGTTATTTAATAATGGTAAGATGTGCTGGTTATTCTTCTGGCTTGTTAGATTAATCAGCCCATGTCATTTCTAGTCACCCAGAAGTGCAGTATTGATTTATGCACACATTCAAGATTAAAGCTTGAATGCTTAATTAAGAAATATGTTTTGGTATTAAACCGGCCCCGGGGGTAGCTTTTGTTGGCAATGCAACAGGAGCAGAGCACATTTATTGAGGTCAAGTGTACGCTCATATCTTTGGGATTAAAATACATCCTAGACACAAAGGGGCAAATTTACAAGCCCCTGTCGCCACAGGAACGTCACGTTTTAGGACGTTTCTGTGGCAATAGGGGCTTTGCCCTATTTACAAGGCAGCGTTAAGCCACTTAACGTGGCTTAACGCTGCCTTGTAAATAAGGCCCCCTTTCACGCTATGCTTAGCGTGAAAGGGGAGGACAATGGGGGTTGCTGTGGGCATTCCACTGCAACACCCATTGATTCTGACGCTGCCCCCTATTTACAAGGGAGGCGTAAATAGGAGGCAGCGCCAGAATTAAGACCAGGGAAAACCTGGTCTTACTCTGACGCAACGAGAAGAAATGTTTCATTTCTCCTCGTTTTTGCTGTTTTCATGGGTGTTGCGTTGTGCAGCACACATCAAAACAGCAAAACAGCAAAAGACCAATGATAGTTTATGTACAGGAAGGTCCCCCTTCCTGCACATAAACAATAACTTTTTAAAAATGCTGTTTTGCAACTTCTATGTGTGCTGCATTAAGCAGCACACATAGAAGTTACAAAACAGCATTTAAAGATTGTTTATGTGCAGGAAGGGGGACCTTCCTGCACATAAACATTCTTCCCCTGCACGCAGACACCCTTGCACTATGGTGCAAGGGTGCCTGTGTTGGGGCTAGGCTGCTAAGTGTAGCGCCAGTGCAGGGGGAAACGCAGGTCTGCGCCATATTCTCGTAAATATGGTGCAGCCCTGCATCTTTGAAGTGGCGGAATGAGGCGTTAAGCCAGGAAGGCTAACGCCTCACTCCGCCACTTCCCTTGTAAATATGATCCAAAAAGCTCACATTTCTTCACCTATCCAGAGATGGGACGTGAATGGGCAGAAAGCTACCCGACAGAACATCACACTTTTATTGATGAAGCCCAGGAGAAGAAAGCTAGACTGAGACGCATTAGGCCTTGATTTTGTTACATACCTGTGCTCTCTTACATAACCTCTTGTATTTATTACACATATACTTGCTAGATACCGAAGAGATAAATATTTGTATATCCATATGCCAGAAAGTGAGATACATCATGATGGGCAGTGGGCCCACATAAGCGAGTTAAGCATGTTAATAGCCAAGGCTGTGGTGGGGGGGCTTTCCAAATTCACAGCCACCTCCACCGAGCATTCAAGGTTTCAAAAGTGGTCTACAAGTGTCTATTATGAGTATTTTCATTCTGATTGTGGCCATTATGCTATGGGAGTTCTAGACCTTGTTCAGGGGAGTTTGTTGTTAGTCTAAAGTTTTAATGCCTCATGGTAGACCTGGCATACTTGGCGTGGTTTACCCCCTAACTTTTTGCCTATAACCCTCCTGTTTGCTGACTTACATTTTGGTGGCTTTAGAACTCAGAACACTTTACTACTGATAACCAGTGCTAAAAATGATAGATTTGGCTTATTTCCAATTGGCAAAATTAATCTATTTTTAAGTCTATAGTAAAGTGACACTACCATGGCCAAAGGCCTGTAAATTACATGCTACTGGTGGGCCTGCAAAAAGAACAATTGATAGACAGAATGCTGATCAATGTCAAACATTAACCTCAGTACAGAGATCTGGGCCTAAATCCATCATTTTTTAGCTCCCCATGCCAATCCAGTTTAGACCCAGCCATATGCAAATCAGTCTTGACCCTGTTCTCCATGGGAACAGTTCAGCCCCAACTGCCAGGCCAGGTCCTCCCTGGACTGGAAAGAAGCATCCTAGGACCGGTTTTGGGGTAACACCCCTCATCAGCCAGGCTAGCTTGACTCCAGTGTCATGGAAAGCATGGTACCCACGTCTGGGCATAGCCGTCCCCCTCGGGGTGATAAATGCAAAAAGAGCAATTGATGGACAGAATGAACAACAATGTCTTGCATTAACCCCAATACAGAGATCTGGGCCTAAAACCACTGATTGTGCCACCCACATAGGTAGCACTCTAAACATGACTAAGGCCTGCCATTGCACTCTGTGTGTGCAGTTTTAAACTGTCATTTCAACCTGGCAGGCCCAAACCTCCCTTTTTAGGTCTCAGCTGACAGCACGCATGTGCTGTTGCTGTGAGGGATATTGTATACAGTAAAGGGCTTGGAGCCCACCCATTACTTACTTTTTGGTGGCTTCATTTTCACTCTTCTTGGCTGCCTCCTAATTGGCCACCATATTGCTCACTTCACTTCCTTTTATCTCTCTGACACACGGCAGATAGACTTGTGGATTAGACTCCCATTATCGCTTGCTGGAAGAATTGCCCTTATCAAGATGGTTGTACTGCCCTGTTTCTTGTACCTTTTTTTGAACATTACCATTCCACTCACGACCAAGTTTTGCGAGACACTTCGGAGCATGCTGATTAGACTCGTCTGGGCCGGGGGACAGGCTTGCATAGGCTGGCAGACACTCACAATGCCTTTTGCGCGTAGGGGCTTTGGGGTACCAGATTTTTATTTTTATTACTTAATAGCGCAAGTACATTATACGTATTTTTGGGATCAGCCGGACGCACTGCTACAATACTTGAAACCTGAATGTTCACAAGCTCGCTCTTGTCCCCTGGCCACCATTCTCCCTCTCGGACTCACTAGAACACCTAATGAGCTACAAACACTTCATACCACATACTGGGCATGGAAAAGACTACGCTGATATGTGCAAGTCGACCGCCTTTCCTACCCGCATTTGCCACTACTAAACAATCCCCGGTTATCCCCGACCAATGAGACATTGACAAGACAGACCCTGTCCTGCTGCGGGCTCCACACTGTGGGAGACTTGTTTCACGAGACTCAGGTGCAATATGTGTCCGATCTTGCCACGGGATGCGACTTTTCCTCTTTGGACAGATTTCTCCTGCACAGAACGTGTGCTTCTGTAGTCACTGCACTGCTGCCCTCTACAATAGAACTGAAGGAATTCCCCCCGCTTTCTACAGTTATTAGCTCACCTGACAATACCCATCTTGTTTTCTGTTTATACCGGTTGATTCAGACCCTGCGACTTGCGGTGGAGGGGAAGGCTCGAGCAGCATGGGAGAGAGATTTGGGCCACCCTTTGTCGGATTAAAATATGGACATATTGCTGCGAACAGATACGCTACATATTGAACAAATACAGACATAAATTCCTCCACTTCAAATATTTACACAGAGCGTATATCACTCCTAAACTTCTGGCCAGAATGGACCCTGTCAGATCCCATAGCTGCCCTAGATGTGCAGCTGACGACGCCAATTTTATACACCTAGCTTTTTACAGTCCCCCTGTTTTGGTGTATTGGGAGGCAATCTTTCGACACCTAGCACTAATGATTGAGTTGGAACTGGTTCCCTCCCTGTTACTTGCACTACTGGGATATGTTCAATTATTGAGTCCTGGGATTTGACACTTTATAGCTATTGCACTATTACTGGCCAAGCAGCAGATCTCCATACATTGGGGCAGCCCGGCAGCACCAACAATTAAGGCCTGGATGAGGGACCTCATATATTGTGATACCACCAGTGATATGTACGCGACGCTGCTGCCCCCTTCCTCCAGGCCCAAGAATATTTGGTAACCCCTTCGCTCTTACTTGTTGCTTCATCCTGAGGTAACGGACTGATGGATGGATGCTCCGGAACCAAACCGGGCCTCTGAAGCCAGATGTAGGCTGGGGTTGGGAGGTGTGTCGTGAGAGGATACAATGCCATTGCGACCTATGCTGTAATGTTGTTGGAAGTGCACCTCCCCCCTGACCAGAACCATGTTCATGAACTCTGCCCGTGCCAGCCATTCACATTGCCACTTTATACTCTGACCCTGCTAGTACTTCAGATGTACTAGTGTAGGTGCGGTAAATGATGTAACTACTAGCCGATTAAGATGAATGCCACTTTCACGTCTCCTTATTGTGCATTCCTGCATGGTTAATTTTGTTATTCTTTTAAGTTGATTGTCGCCGTGTCAATTTTCACTATTTCTTACTTCATGTGTTTTCTAACTATAGATATGATGGCAATGGTTTATGAAAACTGCAATAAAAACAATTTAAAATAAATAAATCTCTCTGGCACACGGACCAAGTACCTATTGATTTTGTTTGATTAGTGTCCTTGCGCTGCCTCGTCGTGCTTGCCCATCCCCCAACCTCCTCTCTGTTTGCTACTTGCCCGCCCCTCCTCCCCTTTCTTATCGCTGCTGCTTGCTCCCTCCGTTTATCGTTGCTTTCCTCGTTCCTGCTTGCTTAAAATGTCACCTGGTTTTCATTGTAAACACTTCCTTATGTCAGGCTGAGGTGCACAGACGTAGCCGTGATAGGAAAATACTTGTTCGGAGTGGTAGATGTTTCCGCTTCTCGACGGGGTACATTATATTTCCTTTTGTTTGCTTTCCCCTTCATTGCTGATTCTATCCTCCCCTGTCATTGCTTGCCTTTTCCCCCACACCATCCCGCTTCGCTGCTAATATGGTTATAACTTTTTAGGTTAACTCGCAGTTTTGTACTGATGGAGCGTGGATATTATCTGACGTCTACCTTTATCAATTCTCACCTGTAAAAGATCATTACGACAAATATTTCTCGATGAAGACATGTTTACCTACTAAGTCGAAAAAAAGGAAAATGTGAGAATACATGCTGCATCGTAAAAGCATGCAGAAGGTTCTAAAATGATGACACGAAAATGTGAACCAAATAGAAGACACAATGAGAAATAAACATGAACGTATTTACGTGTTGTGAGAAAATAAAATATTGTTAACATAGAGCGTTTTGTGATAATAACATTGTATCGTATCTGAAATATATACACGCATTATAAAGTTCTTGAAATGCAAAATTGCTTATATTTAGAGAAATTTGACATAGTGCAAATCTGAGCTTCTGTAGCATTTATACAATAACACATGTATTGAGAGTGACATGTTAATAATTTGCTTTGAAAATCATAACATACAAATAATGCTAATAAAACATTTTGGTAGTACCTAATATTGATATGTAGTACCTGAAAGAAACTATAATTGCTATAATGGAGAGAATCGAAAATTCATTTATGAAAATGTGTAATTTATAATGAAGTTAAACGGTAGTGATTCAGCAAAACTTCCATGTAGGCCTCAAATGCTTCTCTTTCCCAGCGTTAATGTAAAACCATGGGAGACAGTCACCTAAGCTCTATGAGAACTTTCTGTGAAGTTTCATTTCTGTATTAGCTAACAATGGACTCGCTTCTCCCTGAGAAGCATATTCGATGGAAATGTAACAGTACTGTTGCAAACCCAGGGCAAAGCCCCAGGGAACCAACAGACTGTGAGCAAAGTAATGTTCCACCCACTTCCGTGGAAATTACGAAATGGGAATACAATTGAACTTAATGAATCTTTATGAAATTTGCAAAAGGATTACTTAATTCTTCCGGATTTGTGTGATTCACTGATCACCCCACAACAGCCCACTACGAGTGACCAATGAGAACCCCATGGACTGATGGAATTGATACGTTAAGGGGTGTAAACCTGGAACATTTGGAGATATAATTGCCCCATCGGAGGAGGAGTAGGGGCTGGCTATCATTTTCCTTTCCTACCTGGCATGCTGTCGGACAGACTTTTGATCCCTATTGTCTTTCCATGCCCCTTTCCATCCATACTGGGTAGAATAGACTTTAACGAACTGGACTATATCCAACTGTGACCTCGAATCCTGTACTTTACCGGCTGGTAAAGGTGCGCAGGATAAATAACCTTTCGGCTGAGAGGTTATCTGACTCTGACTGTGGCATGTGGTGCTGCGGTTCAGACCTAACCAGATCTGATTGAGGACGAACTTAAAGTGATCAGCTTTGCTTTGGTTTGTATGACTAATAACTGAACCTCAAAAGCTATTCTGTTTTCTCTCCACAGAGGATTTTCCAGCTGTCTAATAATGGTCTGTTTTGTGTTGTGAGGCTACTTGTAATAATACACTGTCTTTAAATCTGATTTGTAATGTATTTCTTTGACTGGTCTATCCAATATGAGGCATTAGATAAATATTTCCTATGACTTACCTTTATCGATTCTCTCTCCTTCTTTTGGTCATATTTCTTGTGTCAAGGCATTTGTATCTGTGAATGAGAAAGGTTTTTGAATTAGGCTTGAGATAACAATTATTTTATTCCAGGTCCTCATAGAATAATTGTTCACATTTCCAAGTATTCTAGTCCCTGGTAGCTCAGCAAAAAGATTCATCGGAGGGCCATGGCTTGCAGAAATCTAAGAAATTATTGACACTATTGAGAGTCTGAGGGTTGTTGATGAAATGGGCCTAGTAAGATAAGATTGTTATAAGGGTAAAGGAAAATTTGTTGCGCTTCGTGCTGCATCAGTTTTCTGATAGCGTGTCGGATGGTTAGTTTGACTGATTGAAACTAGGATATGAGGAGACGTGGTCATAAAGATTTTCTTGGTAGTTTAGAGGTTCAGTGAGTTTTCAATTGATGATAAAATTAGCTTAATGAGACAAGTGTGAATGGTGATCACAGAAGTGTCATGTCATATTATGAAATTTGTATGTCTGTGTTGTACTGAAGTTGAGTACGGGTCTGTTGAGGCCTAAGATCCCGGTATATGCACCTACGGGTGGGTCTTAGTGTGGCAGACACTAAGTACATTTATTTGCTGTTTAGAGGGTGCTGTGTGTGAGACGTCGTCGCCAGTACCACCAGTGACGGGAACTATTTGAAAGTGTGTCAAGTTAAAATCTTATTGGGGTTTCTTCTAGAGTGCACCAGGAGGAATTCTAGGGATTTTTACTTAAAGGGTGAAATCGCGCTGGTCGAGATTTTACTGGGAGTGAATGAAACTTCTGATTGTGTGAGGATCTATAGCAGACAAGAGTTGTTTTATGTTTTGTGTTGATTTGCATGAAATCGACTAAAAGAAAAAGACGACGAGAAATTGTAAAGGGAGGGTCAGTTGCTGTGAGGAGTTAGACTGACGAAATACAAGTGCCGTGCTGGGATTGGTTAGTTGGTGTGGAGCTGCGCTGGGATTGGTTATTGAAATCAAGCAGTGATTGGAAGCTGAAACAATAACATGGGAGAGAGTTTCGCAGAAATAAGATCAGACTGCATTGAAGGGAAGAAATCATGAAACTTTTTAAGCAATTAAGGGCTTTAATATGCAAAGATGAACTTATTCCTACTAGAGAAGGAGTTCCTGTAGCTACAGAAGGTACACCACCTTTTCATATGTCTCTAGAGAAGGGATATCACACTTGTACGTGGTTAGAGAATTGGGTAAAATACACTGAAAAGATGGTCCCTTAGCTTTTCCCTAATTTGGAACATATAACGTACGGATTCTAGAAAATTTGAGAAGACAGATGAATGATATGAAACTGACACCTAGACCCATGCAATATGAAGCTCTCGAAGAATGGGAACATAAAGCTCATCGGAGAGAGAAAGAGAAATATCAAGGCACTTATAAGAATACTTTAAATAGATATGCCGAAGCGAAATGGGATTCACAGAAAAAGATGTGGAGACAGGATGTTGCCATGGGTGCCCGAATGTATCCTGTAATGGTAGCTGAGAATAAGGAAGGAGAAAAATGTAAACAGAAAAAGAAACATATTGAGGAGCCACAAACACAGGTTCTCACCTTAACAGAAGAGAATTTGGATGAAATAGAGGACAAATTGTTGAATGAGTTATTGTTGAATAGACCTCCACCCAGTAATGGAGAACAGAGTAGTTCAGAAACAAATCCGTTCATGGGTATAACCCCAGAAGCACCACCTGTGAATTTAAATCCGGCTTACAAAAATATTTTCTTGTCCGGAGGACAGACTCTGGAAAGAGCAGGAATACCAAATGCTCTCATTACAAATAGTCCTGATGCATTATCCGTTCCAGTTACCATAGGTCCAATTGTAACACTATAGCAGACAGGACGAGGGATTTCACAAGTACATGCTATAACGATACCTAGTGGGATAGCGAGAGAAGCTCATTCCTCACAAGAGAATAATAAAAAGGTGGCAGATCAGGATCAGAATGCATCATTTACATGAGAGTGTTGTGGGAAGGAGTGATAGAATGAATTCCACCATAGAAGGGGGAGTCTTCCCTACTCTTGCTCTTGCGATTACGTTGTGACGCACTTCCGGAGCTGCGGCGTTTGGCGGCGTTTGGCGTTTCGGGACTGAGGGGGAGCGCCGCAGCCGTTGAGCCCGTGCCAAGCAACCAGCAACACAACACCCGCCCCCCCCTCGCGGAAGCGGCCAGGTAGCTACAGTGGTAATCGCACTGGGTGCAGCTTGTGGGCGCGGTGTGGCGCGATGTGTGGGCTGCGGTCTGCGTCCAGGCAGAGAGTGGGGCTGAGCAGCAGGGGGGCCTGCTCTGCTCTGTTCTACCCCCTTGTTCTGTCCTGCCTACCTGCCCACCTGCACATCTGCTCACCCGCTCATCTGCTACCCCGTGGTGCCTGAGATGCCTGGAGGTACCTGGAGGCGTGGGCGCGGTTGTGGGTGCGGGTGTGGCGACCAAGCTGCAACCTACTGACCACAAGCTCAGCGGATCAGCGTGGCTGACATTATCGAGGCTCACACACTTGAGTCTGCGCAACACAACGCCCCGGAGAAAACCTGCCGACGCCCCTCACCCAGCCACTTCTGCTGCCTACCGGACCACACTAGATTCTCCCTGGAAATTCCACCTACAATTGTCAGGGGGTTAGCCAGCTGCAGTAAGGCGGTAAGGAGAGGAGGGCTGGTGCGGGGGGCAGAATGAAAGCATTGAAACATAAACATTAAACAACCTAAAGCGAGGACTGTGATCCTGTCAACCCCCCCAAGGCCCACAAGGCCATAAGGCCACATGACTACATGACCACAGGAGCGAGGGGCATAAAGGCATAAGGGCATAAGGAAGAAGGCACTGCAGGAGGCGCCACTTGAGCGAGCATACACACCACGCACTGTATGCACTGGATCCATCTCTCCTGATCCGAGCGGCTTGTATAAAAGCGAGCCAGCTCACGCAAAACCCTAGCCCACACAGGCAATATCCAAGTATCCAACTTCCCAGCACCAACTTAACCAACTCAATCTAGTCCAGACCCAGACTAGCCTAGTTCCAACCCGAGGAGACAAGGATAACAAGGACAGCGAGGCAAGGGTACTCAAGAGCAGGCAAGGTCGTCCAAGGAAATCAAGGAAACTAAGGAAGCTAAGAAAACCGTGGGGAACTGCGTGGTAGTCAACTCAATCGGGCAATATAGGGGAAAGGAAAAGAAACAAGAATAAAGGGAAAAAAGACAAACAAGGCAGCGACCGTCTGGCAAGGACCAGTTAAGGAAAAGCGGGGAATAAGTGAGAAGAGGCATTGATAACAACTACAACAACAACCACAACAATGAGATCGGGGAAGGCAAGGCAGCAGGTGGTATCGAACCGTAATAAGAAAACGTGCAGGGCAACAAAGAAGGCATTCTCTAAAGAAAGCGAAGAGGATCTGATGAAGAAGAAGAAGGAGGAGGAGGAAATCCCCCTGATCTTACCACTCTTCACCAGCCCGCAGGCACAACCAACTACCAAAGCAAGCGATGCAACCACCCGGACCACTCTGACCAAATCAAGCCATCAACCAAAAATATACACTAAATTCTCCTTCATTAAAGACGCCGGGCCGGTTTTATGCCTGAGCAGCGACAAGGAAAGCAACCTCCCTACTCCTCTCCTACCAATTAAAACACACCAAATAGTGCAACAGCAGTCGAAGGTAGACTGCGGAGAGTCTGCAGCCACAAGGGAAAGGTCGAGCGCAGCAAGACTATGGAATGCAAGTGAAGAAGATGAGAAGATCAATGGGAACAAGGAACTCGGACAAACAAGCAATGTCATACGAAACCAACCAGAGCTGATCGCGCTAAAAAACATAAATAAACCTAATGGGAGGGAGAAAGATGGCCCAGGACAGGCCATAAGTTATGCAGAGGCAATGGAAGAGGAAGGAAATGAAAGCACCAACATTCATATCCCTCCCAGTCACATCAAGGAAGAATCTCTGGTTAAATGTTTACCACACCAACTGGGAAAAGGGGAGGCGAAGTTACAAGAATGTGGAAACCCCACCAACAATACCGCCATCTTAAGGGGAGAATCAGGGTCTCCTGAACTCCCCCAACAACACAAAGAATACTCAGAAGAAGACTTCAATCAAGAAAATCAACCCAGCCTCTCATCCCTATCAGCGCTTGAGCCCATGGAGGTCACGACGGGTAATAAAGACCCCACACAAATGCCTACCAGAATGGTGGCCGGAAAAACTCAACTCACTCCTCAGACAACGCCAGAAAGGCCGGACCAACTAACTCAGGAACAACAGCATGGCCAACTGCTAGCAGGCACTGCGCAAGCCGAAACAAAAATACAAGGGCCATACATTTCAACAACTCAGGAAACTGAACCAGAATCATCTTACCTCACACCAGATGAATGGGAGGAACTGGTTGCCTCATACTCTCTCGCGCCCCATGTTGAACCCCAAGGAAGAAACAGCTCTCCAAAGCTTAAGACGAAACAGGCCAAACCGCAAGAAAAAGAAGATATCTGGACCACACTACTGCATACAATGCAAATGTCGGTAAATGCCATGCAATACCAGTCCGACAAAATGGATATCCGACTGTCAGTCCTCAATTCACTCTCGATCTTCGTCGCAAACATCGACGACAAATTGGCAGATCTCAACAATCTGATCAGAAAGGCACAATCGGAGACACAAATTGTACAGGCCAGCTGTACCTGCGTAACAATCGTAGACAAGCTGGCAACACTCCCAACGGTAATGGACAATCTCCTTTCTGACATAAGAAATGCTGTGACACACAAACCAGCAAAAGAAAACTAGCCTTTATGAGAAAGGTCGAGCAACAACCGATAAACTCAAGAACCCAGGATCTGACCCAGTGTACTCCGGATTTGACATCAGAAGCAAGACCGCTCGATGAGGGCTTGGACCCGACAAGAACAGATGTAAAAAATCAAATAAGGTAAGGATTGCCGACATCCTCATAGTGCAACACAGCATTCAAAAGTAATCCCTCTGGAAAGATTGTTTTAACAACTAGCCTGCAAACCTCCAAACAGCGGAGGAAACAGAGGAGGAAAGGGCAAAACCAAAAACTAATACAGACTATTTCACCTTGCAGGGGCAAGAGTCATGATTCTGGAAATTACCTAAAGGAAGATCCCCGAGACACTTCAATGCAGGTAGGTGATGCGACAGAACCTGACCAAGAGTCACCAAAAGGAAGCATCTCCCCTAATACAATCACAAGCGGTGGCGCTGACCCTAAGAGCGAACCCTGGAAAGGCAGAGGATGCACATATGGGGGTTCAATTGCAACAGGCCTTTGCACTGAGACAGATCCGATATGTGGAAGGAACACGTTCGGTACGGAAATAACAATAATAAGCGAACCCCCTGAGTCAGCAGATACACCAATAGTTAAACAGGATTCGCCTATAGACCAAACAGCACATCTGGACTCTACAACAATCATGTTCCATCCCGAGTACAAGTCAAAGGGACGGGTCGACATATTAAATAGGGGAAACATTCTACGTCTACTAAAGTCCATCAGTAGCTTGAAGAACCTAACAACCAATGACCTAGAGTCAATTGAATTTGTGGAGTCTTCTGATAAACCGGGAGTGGAAGTAACTAAAACAGTTTGGGCCACACCAGACGTAGCATACTAAACTCAATGCCTGGGGCATTAAGCTACGGCCCTTCATTAAACCAAGATATCCGGAACCATTCCAGAAAATCAAAAAGAACCCAGGCAGGTTCAATCGAGTATACGTTCATACTTAGTGCTGCGCGGAGCACGCAGCAAAAGTACCGAGAGCAAAGATTCCAGAGACCAGTGGACTCACAGGACAAATATAACCAAAAGCACAGACCCACAAGAGTGGAGTTGGTTATCCAGGACTATAAACACCAAAAGCCAAAATCCATGACATACTAAGCTCCCCACACTCAAAACAAAAAAAAACCTGAAAGTTTGTTCCTGCAACATCAACGGCAGTCATGAAGAAAGGTGACTAGGATCCCACGGCCTTACAAGAACTGAGGCAACTGAAAGCCGAGCGCAAGAAATTAATTTGGCGCCTCAAAAAAGATGCTGACGAGGCACTCTGGGCTAAACTCCTGCATGATATTAACAATAATAACAGCGCGCAATTTTGGCAAAAGATCAACACCCTCGCCAACCCATTAAATCTAGGCATTAATTCGCATGTAACCGAAGAGGCATGGACAATCTTCCTCCAAACCCATTTCAACAAAGACCGAGAAACTGAATCCCGTACCAACAACCTCCTGCCCGAATGGGGAGTACTAACATCTCAAATGGCTTCTAATACAACACTGGAACAGCCCTTTACAATTACGACCACACAAATTTGCAAAAGGATTTCCAAAGGCAGGCGTGAGGGATCTCCAGGACCAAATGGGATCCCTCCTATACTGTTCAAACAAGACCCGGAATACTGGGCTTCAGTATTAAAACCAACTTTCGAAACAATCTTGCATACATCGACGATACCATCATATTGGAGGGGCTCGATCATTTCTCCCATTTACAAAAAAGGCAATAGGAATAACCCAAAAAGCTAACGGTTGGTAGCCTTATTGGATAACGAAGCCAAATAATATGCAGGATTACTCCTACAAGAACTAACGTCCTGGGCCGCAGAAACTTCAGCAATCCCGTTAAACCAAACAGGCTTCTGTAAGAATATGGGGACTACTACCAACATCTCAATCCTCTCACTACTGATAGACGCTGCACTTGCCACAAAACAGCCCCTGTACCTGTGTTTTATCGATTACAGTTCAGCGTTCGAATATATAAACAGGAACTTACTGTGGCAAAAATTTAAAAGGCTGAACATTTCATCGCTACTTCTAAAACAGCTAATCCTTTTACACAGCAACACCTGGGTGCATGTAAAACTGGGCGCAGGAGACCACATAACAAAGAAGATCCCAACAACCTCTGGACTGAAACAAGGCTGCGTGTTTGCCCCAATACTTTACAATCTCTTTATGGCGGAGCTTTCGGCCACTCTCAATGGAAGCAACTCACACGCTCCCAAGTTAGGTGGCCACCAGTTATGTAACTTATTCTACGCGGATGACTTGGTGCTTATTAGCTGGACACCAGTAGGTTTACAGCGCCTGCTTGATATTACATCTCAGTACTCGGAGGAGAACAAACTCAGCATTAACCGAGAAAAAACTAAAATCCTGAGCGTGAACATCCGCAAAAAAAAGTCAAAGCACCACTGGCATCTAGCGTCATGTAAGCTGGAAGCTGTACAAAATTGCAAGTATTTGGGAGCTATCATCGATAACAAAGGGAACTATATAGCTCAACGTGAGGCCATAAAAAAAAGAGGAATAATGACTGCTGTGGTATTAAGAACCTAAAAAACAACATCTCTGGCCCTAACCTCCTCCCCTTAACTAGAGTGATCCAGGCGAAACTCATACCATCTATCACTTACGGAAGCAAAGCCATGAGAGGGAGAGACACTGAAACTCTGGATCGCACAATAGTAAGAGCAATCCGAATGATTTATGGGTTACCAGGATACACATCCCCCGCACAACTGAGGCTGGAGTTCAGGATACAAAGACAAGAGCTCGGCCCGTAAAGGAGCATTCATTAAAAGCTGGTACAAAATCAAAAGGGGGCAACCAGATTCGGTTAATACCTATTTGTCGAAAGAACTGCAAACCAAGGAGGCATGTCCAGCCAGACGCTATTTGGACAGCTCACTCAACCAACTGGGGCTGCAGAACCTTTGGGAGCTATCAGGGACCTACGCAAGCTTAAAAAAAATAGTAAATAACACTGTTAAAAAAGAATCACTCATACAGGATAAAGTTGCCCTGACAGAGCGCGCTCACGGCTGGTTCACCATACAGTCCTACAGCCGGGCGTCACCCCAAGCCTATCTCCACACTAGCTTCTCTAGAACCATCAAAGAGAAGTTCTTGAAATTCCGTCTAGGCATTTTACCATCTGCATACCATATGCCGCCGTGGCTACGCCCTCCGAAGCCAGCAATTTGCCGACTATGCGGGGAGGGAGAGGAGGACATAGTGCACCTGCTAACCATATGCAGGACTCTAACACGGGAGCGTCGGACCCTCCTTAGACCACTTTTTAACAAGAAACACATTCGGACTTGCAGACAAGCAGTGTTAGCAAGCTTCTCCGGCGAGGATGTCCAACTAAGCTGCCGCCTGGTAAAATTCTTATCCGCCGCTGAACTGAGCATTAAAAGACAAGCCAACCAGCTAGTAGACCGTAATGCAGCCGAGCGGACCATGGTACTCTGACTCAGCTTTCACAAGACACTGATTGCGCTGCCGCCCTAATGAGAACTCCAACACAGTTAAAAACCGGCACACCACGCACTTTAAATGGGCCCGCTCTGGGTAGATCGCTCCATAGAAATACTTTTATGATTGATCAATCAGTCTCTTCTAAGTATCTAACGATTTTAAATGTATGCATTGTTTTATTCTATTGCAAGATTTCTTGTAAATAGCGGCTTTGCACTAAGCACCTTTCTCTGCTGTAAGTCAGGCGGAACACTTCTGATACTTGTAAGAATCTTGCAGAGGTAAAAAATTGCTGCTCTGCACTTCACACTTTCCTTACATACTCAGGCATTTTTGCTTTCTGTTATTTCACCTAACCTGCTGCTAAGTATTTGATTAACGAGGTCGGCTACTATCTCTCTGCTGCTAAGTTTATACCTACAGGGAACTAATTGCCTGTTTACAATGAATGCCTTGTGGAACACGCATGAAATTCAATATAATCCCTGCAGAGGTTAAATTGTTGTCTTGCACATTGCACTTTCCCTTGCATGCCCCAGCACTTTGGGGCATATTATCAAGAACGGCGTTAAAAATTATCGCCGGTTTAGCGGCAGAAAACTGCCGCTAAATAATGGGCTTGATAATATGCCCTGGAGAATTCCAATAGAAGTCCATGTTCTGGTGTCAACATGGGCTTCTATTGGAATTCTCCAGGGCATATTATCAAGCCCATTATCGCCGCTTTAGCGGCAGTTTTCTGCCGCTAAACCGGCGATAATTTTAATGCCGTTCTTGATAATATGCCCCTCTGTTTTTTGTTTCATCTATCCTGTGGTCAAGCATTGGACCAACGAGGATAGCTTTGTCTGTCAAGCCGCTAAGCTTATGATTATAAAAAACAGATTACTCGTACTTTTTCTCTCGAAGGTTTTAGATTACTCCCTAGGGAGTATCGGGGTTACATTTTATCTCAATTTTATTGTGTTTTAACGGTGACTTATTTTTTTGTTCAAATTGTTGCATTGAAACTACAACACGAGATGCAGGTTTGTAAAGGTTTTAATTAACTGTACAATAAATTCAATTTCATAGAAGGGGGATTAGAATCATTAATAAATATCACAAAGAAAACTTTTTAAACGCCAAGTAGAGGTCAACCAATAATTACAGGAAAGGTATTGCAAATGGGATATCAGAAAATAAATCCCCAGGTAGCCCACAGAGCAGGAGAAATCAGTGGGGAGGCTCAGAGAATGGAGATGAGTACATCAATAGGGCCATCACCAGAAGAACTTGATGACTGGATTAGGGACATAGCTCCTACTGCTAGTGCAAAAAGTAATGTGGGTCGAGACTTAATATAGACTTAAGCCGATTAAAAGTGGAATGGGAAGAAATTATATTGAGAACGATTAGTCCAGAGAGATGGGCAGAATATCGTGATGAAGAATTACTATTCATGTGCAAGGATATAACACGGAAAGCAAGGAATATTCATGAAAGGTTTGCTGAGTTAGCCCAAAATTATGGAGTAGATATAGAAAAATCTAAGGCTTTACAGAAAACATATTGAGTAGATTTTAGTGACAAAGATCTGGAAAGTTTAAACCCTTCAGGAAAAAGATTGTAGATTAAAGAACTGTTGACTACCTTGAAACGGTGGGAATAGGTAGAAAGATGGGAAAGTAGATGGGCTAAAAAGAAGGAAGATGTGGCGATGGTTCTGCCTTTATACCCAGTGATGGAGAAAGAGAAGGTTGAGGCAGAAGCAACAGCTTATCCTATGAGGGAAGTAACAGGAGGAGGAAATGTTCATGTCCCTTGGAATAGACAGGACATTTTGTCTTTTACAAATGATTTTTCAAAATTGAGAGAAAGGCCTGTTGAGTGGTACAAGCAAGTGGAAAGATTTGTAAAGGTTTCAAAGGTTTTATTGAAAGATTTGGATACTCGGTTCGATATTGTAGTCCCAACTGATTTGTGGACTGAATGTAAAATTGCTGTTGATTGGCCAGAAACAGAGCCTGCGAGAGATTAAAAAACTGTTGCGCCGTCGGTGGAAATGATGAGAAAGTATAATCAGGTTAGTACTTATCTGAAAGGAAAGAATTCACCAAAAGAAACTGATAGGGTAAAAATAGGCAGAACTACACAGGCATTAAAGGAGACAGTGCATGCATATTACAAAAGGTTTTGCAGGCATTTAAGCAATATAGCAGAATCAAGAATGTGACCGAAAAAGACATGGGATATTTTGTGTATCGGTTTGTGTATGGCTTAAGACCTGAGATAAGTGCCATGATACAACAGCATTTGATTATGATTAGGACTGATAATAAAGTTAAAATTGTGTAATAGAAGCATTGTGAGTGATGGCACACTGAAATTCTAGTGTGCATATCTAGCAGAGATGCAAGCCAAGTTCTTCGCAAAGGTAAAGACGTCATCAACGGTGTTTGTTGAAATATAAGATATATTTTGTTCCTTTTTATATTGTATAAAATGTTATTGACACTTGGATATATTGTGAATGTCTGTGTGAAATATTCTGTCTGAGATTGCAGAATTCTGAAAATGCCAATAAAGAAATTTAAACAAAAAAAATGATACAACAGCATTTGATCTGTTGGCAGAGTAAGCCTATTGGCGAGATTCTTTGTTATGCAAAGTACTGTGGGGATGACATGGTTTTGTGTCACAAGAAATTAAAAGAGAAGTTGATGTTGGCACAAATGAGAGCAGCCAAGAAAGGATATGTGGGTTTTGATTCAGATTTTTCAGGCTTGGTACAGGGAAATGGTCAGACGACTACTGGAATGTGAGGTGTAGCAGGAAGTCCTTTACAGACTTTGGGCCTCAGAGAAGAGGAAGGGGATCACAAATAGATGCGTTGAAAATGACTTTTCCATGTCACATTGCGGCAAGTTTGGGCATTGGAAACGCGAGTGTAAGTTTAACACAGGTAATCAGGCAGAAGGACAGACAGTTACAGGTGGAGTTGTAGAGCCACAGGTGAATAGTGAAATGTTGAATCAATCAGTGCAAAGATTGAGAGGTCAAAATCTGAATATTCCGCAAGCTCCTATGACTCAATTGAATGGACAGGTACAAAGATACAATGCTAATATGGGTTTCCATACAAATGATCAGGTAAATTCGAATGTACAAGTGGCATCACAGTACTTGTTGCAGATGGATGACAGTGACTCAGAAATGTCCCAATGATGGTGCCAGAGAGGGGAGAAAGAATGCGTGCTTGGCGCATCTTTAGAGGTAGATCAGAATGGTCCCTATGTGGATGACAAGGTAAATGGAACACCTTTTTCATTCCTTGTCGATACTGGTGCTACCCGTTCCACTGTGAGAACTGTGGAAATTCCCAACCTACCATTCTCAGGAGAAAGAATCCAAGTTGTAGGAGTATCCAACCAATTGATATCTACCCCAGTGACAGAACCTGTACAAGTACAAATTGGATCTTTTGAAGATTTACACAAATTTGTGGTGTGTGATTCTAGTCCAGTAAATTTATTGGGACGAGGCTGATTGTGCAAAATGAATTGTTCCATTTATTGTACTCCAAAGGGAATAGAATTCCATACAAAAGATGAAGATGTAGTGTTTAAAATGGCCAGACAAAAGACAGAAGTAGAGGTATTATATCCCTTACTCACTGAAAATAATTTACCACTTGAGCTTCGAGATACAGTCTTACCAGAAGTGTGGGACTTTACATGAAAAGATATTGGATTAATGAAAGGAGTAGCTCCAATTCGAATCACTGTGAAGCCAAATGCAGAATTTCCTAGAACTCCAGTGTATAATTTGAGCCTAGAAACCATTTCAGGAATAACGCCTTTGATTGAAACCCTGATTGAGCAAGGAATTCTGAGAGAGATTTTGGAAGCCCATGTAATTCACCTATCATGGGTATTCGAAAACCAAAAGGGAAATATAGAATTGTGCAGGATTTAAGAAAAATAAATCAAATTGTGATACCCTCTTGTCCAATTGTACCCAACCCTGCTGTGATTCTATACCAGATTCCTTTTGAAGCTGAATGGTTTTCAGTGATTGACCTATGTCAAGCCTTTTTCTCGTTCCCTTTGCATCCAGATAGCCAATATTTATTTGCGTTCCAGTTCGGAAACCATGTCTTGGCATGGTGCCAAGTTCCACAAGCGTATACAGAGAGTCCTTCGATTTTCAACCAAAAATTGAAAAGATATTTGGAATCATTGGAAATGCCAAATCACTTTGTGCTGGTGCAATACATAGATGATTTGCTGGTTGCATCTGGTACTAAAGAGGCTTGCGTTAATGACATTATTGCTTTATTGAATCTTTTGGCAATAAGTGGACATAAGATTTCACCCGCAAAAATTCAATTTTGCAAAAGAGAAGTTCTTTATTTGGGACCCCATATTGAAAAAAGGAGTCAGGAAGGTGTCACAGGAGCAGATGAATCCTCCAAGTACCCAAAAAGAGGTTCTCGTGTTTCTGGGTAATGGTTGGTTATTGCAGGCAGTGGATACCAAACTTTTCCTTAATAGCCAAGCCACTTCAAAGACTTACACACAAAGAAGGGACTGATCCCATTCCATGGGATGAGGAATGCATGCGCTCTTTTCATGAACTGCGAGACAATTTGTGTTGAGCTCCAGCATTGGGAATGCCTGACTTTAACAAGAGTTTTACATTGTTCTGCAGTGAGCACGAAGGTTGTGCACTATTAGTTCTAACGCAAATGCATGGAACTGCTCGCAGACCTGTTGCATACCTTTCAGCTACTTTAGATCCTCTAGCTGCTGCATTGCCTGGATGTTTGAAAGCTGTTGCTGCAAAATGTGTGAGTTTGGAGCACTGTGAGAACATTGTAATAGGTCACGCTTTGAAAGTGTATGTACCACATTCTGTTGAGATTATGCTTACTCAAACTAGAACACATCTTACGAATAGTCGATTGACCAAATACGAGCAAATGATTTTGGGAACAGAAAGTATGACTGTGATAAGATGCACGAGTTTGAATCCAGAAACCTTGATGCCTTTGCCAGGTCATGAAGATGTGATGGATGAAGCGGATCATGATTGTTTGGATGTGACTGAACTGTGTACCAAGCCCCGTCCTGACATCCAAGATGTCCCCTTACCTGAGTCAGATCATGTTCTGTTTGTGGACGGATCCTGTTTGAGAGATTCTGGAGGTACCTTGGGAGCTGCATATGCTATCTGTACTGTGGTGGGTGTAGTCGAAGCATCGTGGTTGAAAGGAGTGTATTCAGCACAAGTTGCTGAATTGATAGAACTTACCAGGGCTTGCAGCATTACTGAACAAATGAGAGTAACCATATTTACAGACAGTCAATAGGGTTTTGGGGAGGTGCACGATTTTGGGCAGTTGTGGTCTCAACGTGGGTACATGACCTCTTCGGGTTCACCTATACAAAACGGAGAGTGCGCGAAGAACCTACTGATGGAACTACAGCTGCTGGCTGAGATTGCGGTGGTGAAGTGTTCCGCCCACCAAATTGGCAATCGCTATGCAGATGAGACCGCACGCTATTGTGCTCTAAATTCCCACACATTCAATGGGGAATCTTTGAAGGAACAGTTCGGTGACACAGAATGCAGACTAATGTTTTCAGTTGTAGAAACCTGGGAAGAGATCAGAGAATTAAAATATGCAGTGCCACAAATTGAAAGAGAAGGGTGGATTAAGGCAGGATGCAATCATCGACAAGAGGATGTAGTTTGGGCGTGCACAGATGGGAGACCAGTTTTACCAGATAGTCTGTTGTCACCGATAGCAAGGAGTTGCCATGGTCCTGCACATGTGGGAAGAGATGCTATGCTAAGTCTCTTTCGATAGACCTGGTATAATCCTCAATTCAGAGCCATTGCAGAAAGTTTGTGTCAGAGATGTGTGACTTGTCAACAACAAAATGCAGGAAGAAAAACATTGGTCAGTACAAATCATTTGGGAAATAAGGAGGTCCTTTTACCCACATGCAGCTAGATTTTATTGAGATCCCCCCTATGCAATGGTTTAAGATATGTCCTTGTGATTGTGTGTCTATTTTCCGGTCTCGTTGGAATCGGATAGAGGTACACATCTTAACAATGAGGTAGTACGAATGCTTTGTGCTGCATTGCAAATTGAACAGAAGCTGCATTGTGCCTATCGGTCTGAAGCGTCTGGAGTGGTTGAACAATTGAATGGAACTCTGAAGTTGTGATTGGCAAAAGTGTGTGACTCAGATAATGTGAACAGTGTACCTGAAAAATGAATGTGAAAGGGAGACAGTTGGCCCAGAAAATCTGAAAGGGTGAGACACATACTGACCGCAGGAAGAATACCTTCAACTGTGACTGAAGTTTCGAGTCCATCTGAGCAAAGTGATACAGACGGAGAGGAAACGTGCGCAGAACAAAAAGAGCGAGAATACCAAGTCATAGATATACAGCTCCAGAGTGGACTTGTTTAGCATCTGCAAATGACTAGGAAAAATATTTTTTGCTTTCTGCTTCAAAGATTGCAACTCACAAAAGCCACCTTGAAAGAACTGTTATGAAAGAGCTGGAGAAATAAAGGCCCGAAAGAACAGATTGAAGGGACTAGAAGAAAACATGACAAGGCGATAATAAAAACACTTCTGCAAAACCTTATGATATAAAGCATTATTTAAAAAAAAAGGCTTCACGAAGGCGTAAACGTATATGTGCTTGCTTTTTGAATGCTTTTGTTATAATACTTATCTTGTTATTGATAGTACTAAACCTACCTCATCATGTTTATTCCAATTCTAACTTGCATGTTACTACAAGTACTGAAACAATAAAAGTGCAAGAGAAAGTGGTTGTGACTAACGAATTAACAAATACAGATTTACATTATGATCAGTCTATTAATGATTTCTCACTAAACGTGTTTACTAAACTTCTCTATGAGTACGTAGACACTATGGATGCGAGAGACTGGTATGTTTGCATGTGATTACCTTCTTCTGTATCTGAGGGAGTGACCTATCATCACTTACCTCCAATTTATGGCATTTCTTGTAGTGTACTAACAAGTTTATTCTATTGTAAAGGACAATTTCAATATTATTATTCAAATTATGATTTGATCTTTTCAGAAGTTCCGGTCAAGAAAAATTTAAATGTAGTGCATGGAATGCTGAAATAATGGAAGAATTTTTCCAACCTACATTAACCATAGATACAGTATATGCGCATCAACATAATCTGACTTGTGCTTTACATAGTGTAGAAAAAGATTTTATAAATTCAGTAGAAGATCAACGAGGGGAGATAAAAAGAAAGTCTGAATCGCAAATAAGGATAACCCCTTGCGCACACAGGGAGGGTGAATTGAAAAAAGGGGGGACACATGCAGCCATGGCTCTGGATTGGCAACATAGAGGGAAGTTATGCATATTGAGATGTAAAACAGAAGATAACAATACATTTGTTGGTTCCAGTGAATGTGATCATACCTTCCTACTTGTAGGAGGTTGGGGAAAATATTTAGCAGGGGCAGATCCTGTATTCCCAGGAGTATATTACGTTTGTGGAAGAAATGCTTATCACAGGCTACTAAAACAATGGTATGGATGTTGTTATATGGGAATAGTTTTAACAAAAATGTATCATGTAAACGAAAACAGTGGAACCAATGAGATAAGACACACACGTTTAAGAAGAGGAATTAGTGCGGCTGAAATTATTGGGGATATTTTTGGTGCTATAATACCCTCAGTAGGGGTAATACTAAATTCACACAAAATTCAGAAACTTTCGACCGTAGTAGATCAGCTGTCAACTGATACTGCTGGTGTATTTCTTGTCATAGACTCAGAGATGGTTGCTATCCGACCTATGGTTTACAAAACCGGCTTGCTTTAGATGTACTTCTAGCAACAGAAGGCGGAGTCTGTCACATGTTAAAATTTCAACAGTGCTGTACTTATATCCCTGACAAAAGTAAAGATTTGTGGGGATATATCAGCAACATTACTAACTTACGGAAAGAATTAACAGAGCTAAAAGCTGATGGTGGTTGGGAAACCATTGGGAAGGGATTCTCATCTGTGGGAAGTTGCTTTGCAGCATTGGGAGGAAGGCTAGTGGGACAAATACTGACACCGCTAATGACTATTGCTATTGGCTTACTGATCATAGTAATAATATATCGCTATTGTAGACGTAAAGGAGTTGAAGAAGAAATTAAAGAAAAGAAAAGAAATAGAGCAGAAATTGAATTAGAAAACAGACAATGTGGATGCTATGATGACATGAAAAATTTGGAACAGGCTAGATTGAAATGAATGAAGACAACTGCATTCTAAAGTTACATAAGAATACGATCAAATGAAGATAAGATAAGATTGTGTAATGGTTTGATCAATGAATTTAAACATTGTGGGGCACCAGCTGGAATTATGAATCAATCCAAAATGAGAGTGTTATTTAAAGGGCGATTATATGTATTTCTGTCAGTAGACCGGGCTAAAGAGTTTTTGCGCACAGTAAAAGAGGGAGGAGGGTAAGGAACACAGCGCTCTTGAATAGATATTCCAGCCAGGAGATCCACATGAGGGGAAAGGTAAGGGAGCAGGATGGAGAAAAATGTTTTTTTCTCTTTTTACTTTTTTAAATAAGGCAAAAAACCTTTAAATAAAATCCAGCAATCCGGCTGCTCCTTATGAAAATAAGCTTACGAGTACCATTCCAAGGAACTTACTCAAGGGTAAAGGGGGGGTAAGGGTTGTGGGGAGGCTGACCTCGGGGCCCGTGGTGGGTAGGGTCCCCAAAGGGGGGAGCTGGGAGGTCGGGGATGCAGGAGGGTGGGGGGTGATGGGAAGAAAAAGAGAAAATTTGCAGTTAGTAAAGGCTCCAAATTTGCTATTCAAGATACTAAGAAATCTCAGAAGATGAATCCTAATCTGTTCTTATCACTTTTATCTAATGAGGGGAGACAAGATGGAAAAGAAAAAAGTCAGCAAAGTTCCAGGCTCTACTTTGAACCAGTATGTCAGGTAAGCAAATTATTTGGTTAGCATCGTGTAATATCAATATGGCCAACAATCAGACTAAATTGAAATCCACACTCCAGTGGTTGGTATCGACCCAAATACAGATTATTTTACTCCAGGAGACACAACTGAAAAAAAAGTCTGCCCCCCCCCCCCCCTAGGTTACCTAGTTATATCTCTAAAGCTTTTTTTTTGCAACAGTAGGGGCGCAATCAGGGGGGTCGCAATTTTGTTCACGTGTCATTGCCAGGGGGAAGCTTTGCAGATCATTAGAGGTCCCAGTGCTAGGTGGATTACAGTAAGCTGGAAGATGGGCAAACAGGTTTTCCAAATAGTTAGCTTCTACGGCCCAATAGACAACGACACAGCGGCCCTCGAAGGGTCTTAAGGATGTTCTTTGGAACTTCCTGGCTACAATTATCCTAGGAGGGGATTTTAATTTATTACAGAACTTACATTTAGACTCTTCACGTAAGAATAAAGTTTAAAATCAACCTAGAGTAGCTAAGGGTTTGGCTACTTTACTTCATGACTTAGCTTTAGTCGATCCTTGGAGAGCACAACATCCCCAGTTACGGAAATATACATGCTTCTCTAAAAGATTCAACTCCGCTTCTAGGAATGATTAAAAAAAAAAGTTTGTGTGATGGCTTGATTTGTCATTGATTGATGGATTGATGGGATTGATGGAGCGTGGATATTATCTGACGTCTACCTTTATCAATTCTCACCTGTAAAAGTTCATTACGACAAATATTTCTCGATGAAGACATGTTAACCTACTAAGTCGGAAAAAAAAGAAAAACGTGAGAATACATGCTGCATCGTAAAAGCATGCAGAAGGTTCTAAAATGATGACACGAAAATGTAAACCAAATAAAAGACACAATGAGAAATATACATGAACGTATTTACGTGTTGTGAGAAAATAAAATATTGTTAACATAGAGAGTTTTGTGATAATAACATTCAAAACGTGTATCACATCTGAAATATATACACGCATAATGACATTCTTGAAATGCAAAATTGCTTATATTTAGAGAAATTTGACATTCACTGTAATATGAAAGATTTAATTTGTTCTTTATGGGCTCCTTTCACTTAATTACTGTCGCACCTCTTGCAGTGGAAGGAAGAGAGGGAGTATTGGAAAGAAGAAGAGATCGTGAGAAGCATGGAGGATGAACAGATGAATGCAGAGATGGATGGATGGATGGATGGAGAGGTGGATGGATGAATGGATGAGAGGTGGTGGAGAGAGCGGGATGTAGAGGTGGATGGATGGATGTAAAGACTGTTGAATGGAGAACTGGATTGAGGGATGGATGGATGTAGAGAAGGATGGATGATGAATGAATGGAGAGATGGATGAATGATGTATGGATGGAGATTATCATGCATGAAGAGAAGGATGAACAATGGAGAGAAAAGAGTGTGTGATGGATAGAAGGAAAGAGGTTATCACAAATGTAGCAGTAGTGATCGTTGGAGTGCACAGGCCAAAGTTTCACTCTATTTCAAAGTTTGTGACTTAAGAAGGGATTGAAACAGTTTCGGAACCAAGTCGTATAAAAAAGTGGATACTATGTATACTATATGTGTGACATGCATGAGAGGGTCTGATGAATGATTGAGATTGAGTGAAAATTTGAAATAGGTGTCAAATGTGACATATGCAAGATATGCTAATTGCAATAGCAGGGGAAGGAATGAACGCATATGCGTGTCTTTATGTGGGCAGAATTGAATGATTTGAGGATGAACTCAAAATGGAACAATGACTGAATATTTGAATCAAAGTATGTATGTTTTTTTGACAGTGAGATCAATCAATTAAAGTGACCGGAATTGAAACAATGGCCATGGGGAAAGGAAACCTCAGACAATTGTAAATAAGAATTTGGTCCTCCTGCATAATAATTTAGAATTTCGTTGGGTCTGTAAACTATAGAAAGTATGGACAAGGGAATTGAATAGATAAAGAGAGTAGCGATAATAACTAAAAAAACAAACAGAATGGGAACATGGACAGGATTCAGTCCAAAGAGGGAAGGAAAGGAAACATTAATAATTTGCACGTAGGGTATTCTTGGATAAATTGACATGGAAATGTAGTTTGGTGTTATACATTTCCAGAGATAAAATGTTTTATGTAAAAAAAAATACAAAACAATATATAAAAATGTAAGAATGCATAATACAAAAAAACTGTAAAACTGACTTTTAACTAATACAGTACACTGATTATTGTACAAGTATAAAATCTTTTTAGGCCCTGATCAAGTCCCTATAAGGGATGAAACGCGTTGGCTGGGTCTGCCAAAGTAAAGTGATGTTTTGGTTTGAATAAAAGATCTTAAGATATGATATAACGCATGATTATTTACTAAGAGGCTTAATATACACAAGTAGAAAAAGAGTGAATACAGTTACTAAATCAAATGGGCAGTTGAAAAGAATAAGATAATGTTGTTGCCCTCCTAATTTTGGAAAAAACTATTGGATAGAAGGAAAGAAGTACGGTAATTTGGGTGGATGGTGAAAAGAGAGAAGGAAGGGCTAAGAAAAGGCTGGGTGGATGAATGGCAGGAAGGATGGATGATGGATGAAATGGGAAAGAAGAAAAAAGACAAAGAAGGATGCTTTCAAGAAAGGATGGCTAAAAGAAGGACAGAGGGATAAAAAGAAAGATGGAGAGAAGGAAGATTTTGTGTAAAAAGAAGAAAGGTGGATGGCTGAATGGATGGATAGTTTGATAGATGGATAGAAGAAAAAAGTACAACAAGGATGGAAAGAAGTAAAGTCAAGGACTAAAACAAGAAAGGAGAAAAGGAAGGAAAGAAGGAAAGAAATTTAATAATTTCAGAATAACCTCAGGGGGAGCAATCTTCCGACCAACTGCTGGGTTTGCTTGCCTCATCTGCTGCCATGGAACTATTTGGGACATGGCTCAAAGTGGGGGGGATTTTATTTTTCTGGTTACTTCCTTGTGACGTAAAGTCCCTAAGGTTCAACCCCATTTCAGTAAGGTCCCCAAATCCATCTCAGACCACACTTCTCCCAATCTCTGGCAGCTCATTTTCATATCTGTTATAAACAATATTAATATTAATGCTGTCCACCCTTATCATGACCTAGATATATTACCCAGTCTCAAACAAGTGTTCCCTTATCAATATGTCAGGGCCATCAAAAAAACATCCCCAGATAATTCATCAAAGAGGTGTAGTTCGGACTGATGTCTTGTCATCTCCCATCTTCCTAAAGATATGTCTAGGACTCTTTTTCTGGTGTCCGCAATCTATGTACCACATTTCTGAAATTATGTCAGAGGTTTTCATCCCTGATAATGGTCAGTATTTAAGGACCACCACTCGACCCCTAAGGCAGAGAGGTCCTTCTCCCCAGATTATCCTGCAAGATACCGTCCAAAGACAATCTTGGTTATTGCGGTACTCAGAGAAGATGATGCATCTTGCCTGACACTGATAAGAGCCGAGTATCCGAAAGAGACTGCTACCACAGGCGTTTGCCTTTAGCAGGAAACGATTCTTCAACAGCTCTGTCAATAATGACAGCCTGAGCTGTCTACAATGTATGCAATGTGCCGCTTCGCCTGAAGAAAATCTAGACTGCAAGTTACTTTACTACATGCTCCCTTAGGGTAGTGCATAGAAGTAGGTTTTAGGGTGTTAGGCTTCTAGATGACTTTTTAACCATGTTAGAAATTTTCATTTTATTCTTACTGTTTACAATGTGCCTCCTTTCTGTTTTTATGATATCCTGTGTGATAATTTTAGATGTACATGTTCGCCCCTGTTGTTACAAATACTTTTAGTCAAATGTGTCTGTTCTTCTTAGTGCTGCATGTGTGATACTGTGAAGAGCGAAATAGGTTTACTGTTACCACGGTGCCCCTGATCCCTTTCCAGGGATTGTTAGTAATCCAATAGCAATTACTTTACATCAACTATGTATTGAGTGGGGTTCTGCGTGACTACAATAACCTGTCTTTCACATTTAGTGCTGGTGCATTGAACTAAGTTCACCTGTGTCACCTGTGGGTGGGAAAGCAAATCTTGTAGAACTATGCGTGAGTCGTAGTTTATGCAACACTTACCTGAATGAATGGGAGGCCTTCAAGGTATTCATTGTGTATAACCCCATATGGTGTTGTCTACCTTTAACAAGGAGATCGTCAACCTAGAGAATGACTTAAGGCTACTGGAAAAGGAAGCAGCAACAGACCCAGGCAGAGGAATGCATCCATCAGGTCAGGTTCAAATTCAGAGCATATGTGAATTATTTAAGATTGTTTGATTACAAGGAGTTCATGCCTAAACAACATGATGAGGTACCAAAGTCCGGTGCACAAAGCTTGATTGGTCTGTATTGTTGAAGCCACACTCCCATTATGGCTCTTAGGCCACCACTCCCAAGAAAATATTCACCTTGCAGTGTGAACATATTACAAACAATTGTCCATGAATCCCAGCAGCTCTTCAAAATTAAAATGTTATGCTATTTACATAAAGCAGGGTTAAACAGATTGATTGTTCTGGAGACGGAAGGACTACATAATCCTATCACCCCAACAGAACTTCACCAGGTGATAGAAAACTTGCCACCTGCAAGGCTCTAAGTTGTGAGGGGCTCCCAATTAGTTCTTAAGGATGTTTATACACTACTAGCCCTCATTTGCTGTCTATGGGCCTGATTCACAGAAGTATTCTGAGACGAAAGTCTAACTTTACGACTTTCGGTATTCACAAAGGGCATTTACGAGTAGTAAAGTTAGACTTTTGGTTTAGACCAAAAGTCTAACTTAGACCAAAAGTCTAACTTTACTACTACTAAAGTTAGACTTTTGGTCTAAGTTTAGACTAAGTTAGAATTTTGATCTAAACTTACAAAACCCTTGTCACACCTGGAGATCCTTGGGAACAATACCTCCTGTGGCCCACCTTCCAGCAGCTCGGACTTTGACATAGACTATAACAGAGGATCAGAGTGGCTAGACAGGGGGAAGGGTACTAGAAAAGGTATGCCTGGGAGGGAGACCTGTAAGGAAAGAAATTAGACACACAACTAAAGCTTGATTAACTGCAAGCTCCAGTTACACAGTGCAGCAAATAGCCAGTAAATGAAACGTATGTGTCTTTTAAATCATAGATGTATGCATATCTCATTTGATTATTAACATAAAATAGCCAAACAATACAACACCTCCTTTTAAATAATCCACAACTTTAAAATTGCAAGTACAATGGCATATAGTGTTTTGGCTATTGAACCATACTTATACCACCCTTTGTGTGAATTGAATAAAGAGTAAATTAATAATTTGCTCAATGCCAGACAAAATTGAGTAGCGGACTATATTCTGTCCACTCATGCTGCACACATCAATAGTGGTAAGAACATTTGAGGTGCCATACACATAATGCTTCAATAACAAACGTCCAAATAATTGTCCATGCTCAAACAAACTGCTGATACAGTCTCATGCAACACATGACCACACAGCTATTCAGAAGTTCTTGAGAACACGCAAACTCAGTTTAGCTTTGATGCACGCTTGCGCTGCAAACCGTAGATCCTCCTTGGAATACCACCTCGGAATGCCCCCTCCTCCCCCCGAGTTAGCAGTATTAGTATTTTACTCTGATTTTCTACATAGGAGAGCTAGGCCTGCTATGGTGAAAATTGCTTTTTAAGCCTTGTCACTATCGGAACATTTTAACATTAATTTCAACATGTTCCCTTTCTAAACACCATGCACCCTATCTTTAGGGCTCCACAGCCTACATAGGGGTGACTTGCTACTAGTCCACTAATTATGAAAGGTCTTTACCTGTCAAAACAGTTATTTTAACAGGTGCATTGCAGGTTTTACACTGCAGCAGTCAGGCTACAATATTAGGCCTGAGGCCATTTTTGTCTTATCACAACAGTGGATGGCACAGAGGTGCTGCAGCCCATAGAGGATATTAACTTTATATGCCATATGTGTATTTTTCCACACAATATATACCATGCCCTTATAATAAAGTTAAATAAGCCAACCAGGGATATTCTATGTGTTATAAGTGTCGGAGCACATACAATGGGCACTGGACAGCAGCTACACAGTGTGCTGAGTCTAACAACCAGCACTAAAATGTTTCAACCAGGCAAAAAGGGTGATTTTCTCACAAATATATTAACATGTACAGTTTACATTGTGTTATGCTCTCAGCACTCATCCTTTTATGAATCTTATATGAATCTCATCTGAGGGTAAGTCTGGGTTGATATTAAGGGGGCTCTGGATTGCTTCCTACAGTTACCCTTGCGTGTCCCTTTCAGAATCTGGTCGTACCCCTCAATGCAGTTTATTATAATCTTTTTCAATCATTTTTAGATGATGTTACTACAGTAATCTGTACAGTTTGCATTGTGTTGTGTTCTGAGCACTGACACTTCTATGGAACTATAATAGACACCTTCTCATCTGAGGGTGAGTCTGGGTTGATATTAAGGGGGCTCTGGATTGCTTCCTACAGTTACCCCTGCGTCTTCCTTTCATGGTCCTACCACTCATGGCAGATTATTTTAATCTTTTTCAACCATTTGTAGATGAATCACATCCCACTCAGTTGTGTGAGGGTGCTCAAACCCTAATAAACCACTTTCTCACACTCTCACACTCTCCAAATAAATATACATGTTGTTCGAATAAAGAAACATATTTGGAGAATATCTGTATCATTGGTCATAATTATTACAGAAAATATTAACTAATTAATAAATAAAGACGCAAAAGGTGCAAAAGGTGCAACTGAACATTTTTCAACATTCTGTAAATGTGCAGGAGTTTGAAATTTTGAAAAATCAAGTTAGTATGCTTAGATTGATTTGAGGGAGCAGTGCAAGTGCATCAGCAGAATATAGTATGGGCGATGGGTGGAATGAGTGTCCTCAATTGAATTTAGAAATGCTGCAAACGTTTGATTTTTTTATATTTGTTTGAGAATAAATACTATATTTCAAACATTTTTGTATTTGTTAGATGAATGTTTGCTTCTGTATTTTTGTGTATTGTTTTGCAGTTTGAATCATCAAAAATGCTTAGGCTGGAGTACTCAGGTTCCGGAAATGAGTTAGTGGGGAGGTGACCGGATTTGAATAATGATTTGGTGGGTGTCTTCGGGTTCCAGTAATAATTAAGTGGAGGTCCACAGAGGTCAAAAGATTAAGAACCACTGGTGCATGGAAAAGGAATTGGTGTTTATAAATGGATGACCTGGGTTCGATCCTTGGCTGAAAAGCTTTAATAGCAAAATAATAAATATATGTTTAGGAGCTATATATGGCACAACCCTGCTAATAGTTATAATGATTTGAGTTTGTGTTGTCTGGGGGAACATGAACATTGTGTGTACCTTGGTTAAAGATTGGAAAAAATAAATAAAAATCATATTTTGATATGATTCTTTGATTGTTTAAACACCTGCAATATTGATTTGTACATTTGTACATTTGTACATCCACGCACACAAGGCACTCCACAAGACCGGCCCAGCCTACCTCAACAGACGACTCTTCTTCTGCGTCCCCAACCGTCAGCTCCGCTCCGCCGACCTCTCCCTTGCCACCATCCCTCGCATTTGAAGAACAACCACCGGCGGCAGATCCTTCTCCCACCTCGCCGCCAAGACCTGGAACACCCTTCCACTCAGCCTACGACAGACCCAAGACCTGCTGACCTTCAGGAGGCTACTCAAGACCTGGCTGTTCGACCAGTAGCCGCACCCCCCCCCTTTTTTTTTTTCCAGCGCCTTGAGACCCTCGCGGGTAAGTAGTGCGCTCTACAAATTCTGTGACTGATTGATTGATTGTGATTGTAATGTTTGGGTGAAAGTAACCCATTTGCCCCCCTCTTCCCATTATAATTTTAAAACGGAAGATTAGATTCTATCATGACATGACTTTTTTATGGTGCTGTGTATAATTTTATGTAGTTCTTTTTGACTAAGAGCAGTAGTATAGGGGAATGAAAGCCTGTATAGGCAAGAATAGAGTAGAACAGGTTTAGTGGTAGTATAACACATTTTTAGGATTTGTTACCTTTGATAATAAATTTTTATTTTACGGGGTGGACCACAGAGCCGTGCACAAAGATGGCCGCAGAGCACTCACATTTAATTGGAGTGGCCCCAATCCCGGCAATCTTACCATTTTGTGTCCGTGCACACCCTTGCAGAACAACTTTGGAGTGAGTTTAGGCTGTGGCCACTCTCATACCGATGCAAGTGAGAATTCCTTGTGGGCCTGACCGGAACGGCACAGTGAAGTAAAGCGAGGTCTTATGGTAACTCGCATGAGGCACGGTTGCTGATCGCACCCTACCGAGGCATTCCAATGCTGTAGGGCGGTCACAGATGTAACAAGCTCTGTCATGTGGCAGTGAGACCGGCCTGTGATTGCAGCTGTAACTCAGCCAAGATAGATGTAGTGCCTGCTGCTTGTTACACTGAGACCACACCAACAAACAAGACGGAGGCTTCACCATCATCTTCAAGGAAACCATCAGATGCACCATCACATAGGATGACCACATGCCTCTCATGGAACATCTCAACTTCCTACTAGAAACTGACATGAAGACCACAATAAGAGGCACCCTTGCCTACAGATTCCCGGGACCCTGAGCAATATTCTGCGATGCCACCCCCAACCTCATCGCCCCCCTAGCATTTGCGTCCCACCACTACGTCCTACTCGGCGACCAGAACTTCCACATCGACAACCTCAACAACGCCAACTCCACTGCCCTCCTGGAGAATTTGAAGAACATTGGCCTCACCAAACGGGTCACAGAACCCACGCACAAAGCCAGACACACATTGTACCCCATTTTCACTTCCAACAACAGAATCAAATTCAGCCACACCACTGAACTCACATGGACTGACCACACCATTGTAAACGTCACCATCACTGATGCCCAGCACACCATTACCAGGCGGCAGATCTCCTCCCACCGCAGCTGGAGCAAGGTCACCGAAACTAAGTGATTATAGGCCCTCTCCAACTCTCAACCCAAAGCCTCAACAGACCTTGACCAGGCTATCCAGAAATTCAACTCCTGGATCACTGACAGTGTGACAGAGTCGCCCCACTGAAACCTACAAAATCCAACAAGACCTCCAAACATGCCAGCTGGTACTCCCCAGAACTCAGGACCACCAAGCACAACTGTCACCAACTGGAGAAATGATGGCTCGCCATTAAGATCCCCGCCGATAGAGCAGCTCAAAAAACAACCCTCAGCAACTCTCACCAGAACATCAAGGAAGCCAAGAAAGCGGCCATCACCACCAGCATCAACTATGCTGCCAACCACACCAAGGAACTCTCAAAATAGTCAAAGAACTCTCCAACCCGACAGCCACAGAGAACACCATCTACCCCTTCCAAGAACTCTGCAACACCCTCTCAGACTACTTCCACAGCAAGATCACCAACATCTACAACAAATCAACCTACAACCCTCCACTCTCAACCCAAACAACCTCAACCAACCAGTAAACATCAGACAAACCATTACCACCTGGTCTCCGCTTACTGCCCTGACCACATCAGCCATCATGTCTTCCATCCACTCTGGGGTCCCCACTGACCCCTGCTCCCACCACCTCTACAAACTCGCAACAAACTCAAGCAGCACGTATCTCATCAGCATCCTCAACTACTTCAACTCCACAGCAACTTTCCCGGACAGATGGAAACACACAGACCCCTCCTCAAGAAAGGCTCCGCTGACCCTAGCAATCTCAATAATTCTCATCAGATCTTCGTGCTCCCCTACCCAGCCAAAATACTTGAGAAAGCCATCAACCAGTAGCTCATTGAATTACTGGAACAAAACCATCTACTGGACGCCTCACAATCAGGATTCCGTGCTGACCACAGCACTGAGACTGCACTGATTGCCGCCACAGATGACATCAGAGCACTCCTCGACCATGGAGAAACTGTGGCCCTGATCCGCCTCGACCTCTCTGCGGTGTTTGACATCGTCTCCCACAACACCATCATCAACAAACTCTACAACACGTGCATAAAGCAAGATGCCCTCAAGTGGATCGCCTCCTTTCTGCAATATCTACATGACCCCCTCGCAGACTTTGTCAGATCCCACGGACTCAACATAATCTCCTATGCAGACGACACTCAACTGATCCTCTCGCTCACCGAGGACCACTCCAATGCCAAAACCAACTTCTGCAATGCCATGACTAACATAGCCAAATGGATTAGAGATAACTGCCTCCAACTCATCTCTGTCAAAACCGAAGTACTGATCTTCAGGAAGAACATCTCCACATGGGACTACAGCTGGTGGCCTGCAGAACTTGGCCCTATACCCAAACCGTCCTACCACGCACGCAAGCTCAGCAACATCCTCAGCAGCCAACTGACCATGAAACAACAAGTCAACGCAGTCACCTCCATCTGCTTCCACACACTTCGCATGCTCTGCAGAATCTTCATATGGATCCCAACCAACACCAGAAAGACCGTCACTGAGGCCCTTGTTTTCAGCCGCCTCGACTACGGCAACGCCCTCTACGCCAGCATTTCCACCCCACTCCTCAGAAGACTCCAGACCATACAGAACGCTGCTGCCAGACTCATCCTGGACCTCCCCAAACGATGCCACATTGCCCCCCACCTGAGAGACTCCACTTGCTCCCCATCCAGAAGACATGCAATTTCAAGATTCTCACGGACCCCTACAAAGCCCTCCATGACCTAGCACCTGCCTACATCAACCAACGATTGAACTTGCACCAACCCTCCAGACACCTGTGCTCCTCTTCACTCGCCCTCGCACACACGCCCCGCATCCGTCGCAGCCACAGAAGTGGCCGCTCATTCTTCTACCTCGCTGCCAAGACTTGGAACGACCTTACCCTCTAGCTACATACAGCCTCCTTGCTGGCAGACTTCAGAAAGAGACTCAAGACCTGGCTCTTCGGCAGAGACACAGCGCTAAATACCCCTAGGGGTGTCAGTGTTGCGCTTTACAAATGCTGTTTGATTGATTGATCAGTGTGGATTATAAAATCATACTGATCTAGAGGCAGGATTTCACTGGGCAAAGGATATTCATGTTCATATTGTAGGTATGCCTGTGTTTGTAGTGTAGAATCATCAGAGAAATAATCTACATCTGTTGCTGTGAGTGACTTGGCCCACTGTATCCATCTTGGATATAAAGCTTCTCGTTGGGAACGCTGGCCTTTGTGACAGCCTCTAAGGCTGGAATCGGGGTCACGAGAATTATTCATTTTTCCTGAACCAGTGATCTTTCCTTTACTACAGCTGTCTGTACTGCCGTCAGTATTTTTTCTGTGGTGCAAAATGCATCTCTCCATTTGTGTATAAGTACGATTTATATGCAATTGGTACAGTGTCTCCATCATTGAATGAGACATAAGTATAACCTGATGTTCCCGCAATTATGCAATCACCAAATTTGTGGAGTTGACATGTGTGCAACTGTTTTGATTCTAACATGTCAGCTTCTACTAAATGTAAAATCTGTGTGTGTTCAGATGTTCAATGTGTACTTGAAAAGTTTGGACATATTAATTTATAAAATGATTTTACCCGTTGTGCATAATTTGGTATGCAAGTTCTGCCAAAGGTTAGGAAAAACTGAAGTTTTTTCAATGTGTTTGGAGGTTGTAACAGCACAGGCTTCTCTAAGAAATATTCTGCAAGACCTTGCCTTCACTTAACAACTCATATCCCAAGAACAGGACACTGAGATAGGCAATCTGTGATTGTTTTAAGTTGAATTTGTAGTCCTTGTGGGGAAATCCTCAAATTATGCGATCAACTTCAGCCAAATGTGTTGCTAAGTCATCATCTGTAAAGTATTTGTCATCGACACAGGACAATGGTTAGTCATCAAAATCTTGTAACAGGTCTGTTACACGGCCTAAAAACAGCTCAGGGCTATTCTTATACCCTTATGACAATCAACAGAATTGCTTTTGAGAGCCTAAAGCACTAAATGCAGTCAAATACATGCTTGAAGGTGCTGTGTTTTGGCAGAGAAGTCCATTTCAGATGTCTAATGTGGTTTTAAATTGTTTTGTGCACTATATTGTTCAATAGTGCTGCGCCATGCATGTTTTGTACCTAAAATGTGCGTCTAGCACGGTTCAATTGTCTATAGTTTAAGACTAAGCAATATGAAATTATTCATGTTTCATTACTGGGGACAAAGGATTGTTCATTGGTGAGGTGCAACTTTCTATTATACCCTGATATTCAAGTTGTGTAAGTATTTCTCTAACTTGTTTTTGGCCTCATGTTTAATGGGGTATTGTGGTTGTGGGCTGGACCTCATAGGTATGATGTGGTAAGGGGATCCTTCATCCCAATCCACATGGTTGTGGTATAACGCCGGGGCTCGGCTAACACCCACTCCTTGGCATATGTGTGTTTTGCTGATTTTGAAATGACGTCGGAAAACGCTGGTAATATCACTATTTCTCCTAGTGGACAACCCCTAACAAACGTAGGTGGCCAATCTTTTTCAGCCAAGAGAATGTCATAGCCGAATGACAAGAGAACATGAATAGTAATATATAGTAATATATCCCCCTCCATCTAGAGTTGCAATTCATATAATTGACTGGGGACACTCAGTCTCTGGTCCGGTCTTTCCACCTGGATGTAGTCACTCGCTGTTACTGCCACCCGACACTCCATACGATTCCGACGCACTGTTGTGACTTCTCCTGTGCTGTCCAGCATGGTTAAAGGTCACTCCCCGTTCGGAAGCAGAGTCCTCAATATTCGTTACATGTTTAACTTTAATTCCAGTCACCTTCTTCTTTTTAAATTGAGGCTTTGACTGTTTAAGTTTTCTTCCTTTTTTATTATGAAATCAGATGAGCATTGTGAGTCCTTCTTCAGTCTCACATGCTCCTCTGATCTGGGTTCTGAACGTCCTCCTCTTTACGAGCATTTTTTGGATGACTCCTGAAAAGAATGAGAAGGACATGTATCAGTATCCTGATATCTATCAGGCTGTTTAATTGTATCACAGGTACGCAAGTTATATCGTTTCTCAGAGGACTCCTGTTGAGGAGATCCACCCAGTGTTTTAGTCTTTTCTTTACTTTTCTTACTGTCCCACCGTCTTTTAGAAGACTCTGGTGCCTGCTTCGAGTTATCCTTTTTCAGAATTACCCTTAAGTTGTGGTTTATTAGGTCTGGCTCCCAAATTATCTCTAACTATGGATGTATAGGTTTCTGCAATAATTTTTGGTAGTTCGCGCACCTGGTTTGCCGGAGCAACCTGTGCGAGCCGCTGCCGTACTGCCAACGCAGCTGCTTGCTTTTCCCTTTTGTATTACTTAGTATGAATGAGAATACTGTAGCAAAATTGTCCATTAATTTCATATCAAATCCAGGGCAGGGGTTGCACCGTATTAACTTTGAATCTGTTTAAGTACTTCTGGCAAAACCGCTGATGATGGTGTACCATGCGTTATGGTATGGACTGCAGCAAAGACTGTGACTCAAGTGGCACAGTCCTCCACCGGGGGAACTATCGCTGATGGCGGGCATATTGGGAGAATTCTATGTTTTTCTTGGGGTCCCGTATGGGGAAACACTCCTTCAAGCTGATTTGTTTTTTGTGCAGTCCAGAATGGAATCTTATCCTGCCTGATGGGAACCTTAGCCATTATTGTGGTAATGGTCACTAGACTAACTCCAGGCGTAGCCATTTGTGGTTGCGCAGCTTGAACAGCTCTTTGTGGGATCTCCGTTATGGTTTGCATAACAAATTTCCCTAGACGTCTACAGACTGTAACCTAATCTGTATATAGTATACCAAGCTCCAGATCTGTGAGGTTTGCTATATCTGATTAAGGTGTGTAACCGCATGACTGGCCATGTTGCTTCCTCATTACTGAGGGGACCCAGTCTGACATTTTCTACTGCATGTGGGAGGGCACCTAAGAACCAATTTATGTGATCCTGATAAAACCACATATGATCTATATTGTTTAGGTACTGCTACTTCAGTGTACCTATGAAAATTTGCCCTCCTAGCATTTGCTGCTGGGAATGTGACCCTTGGACAGAATACCTCTGTTCTGTATGCTTTGTGGGCATCTACCGCAAAGGTAACGTCCCCACTCAATCTGGGTGAGCCCATGTTGTAACAACATTTTTGTTAGTGCATGTCTGCAATTTATTGGCAGAGCAACCTGTCCTAGATTAGCTATTGAAGTATTTGGAATTCAGAATGGGTACCACTGTGGGGTGGTCCTTTTTAAAGGTTCAAGCTGAACAACCTACAGTTAGACATAGGGGCTCCCTACTCAACATCACAGACGTCTCTGGCAAATTAAAGATTAGGGCCTTTGGGCACACAAAAGAAAACTACTCAGGAGACACATTAAATAAGTACCCAAGCAAGAACATTGGTGGTGCCATGTCGTATGGTTCATACTTTATCAGTAGGACTGTGCGCTAGGACAACATAAATGTCAAAACTGTGCATTTCCGACTTCACGCACACCATCAGGATATGCTGACCTTAGTCCTGGCTAGCTCATAGTGCACCTTTAAACCATATAAGGTACCGAGGGTATGCACAACCTCAGAACATAACAACTCTGACTTCCCAAGGAAATCGTAGAAACAGATCAGTCCCTGTTATAGGAAAACTACTGTTTTTCAATGTTCCACAATTGAGGAGTTTTGTGACATATTCATAACGACCATCAATATATTTGTTGTCCCTCTAGAATGAAATTTGAACAATAAGGGTTCATTTATTTATTTATTTGTTAATTTTTCACCAGTTTTTGTAGCGCACATGGCTACCCGACACAGAGCTTCCCAGCGCTGGCAGTTCTAGATGAAGTGAGGGTGATACTTGAAAGGTTAGGGGAATAGATACGATTTTAGTTTCTTTCATCCATTCTTAGGCTGATAGGTAAGGCGTTCCAGAGTTTAGGTGCTAGATATGTGAAGGAGCGACCTCTACTTCTGGCTCTCTTGACTATGGGGACAACCAAAAGATCATTATTGTTGGACCTGAGGGCTCTATTGGTCCGATGGAAGGTAACTAGCTGATTGGGGACATGTGGGCCCTCTTTGTGTTTTACCCGATGTATCATAAATAGTGCCTTAAATTGTATTCTACAACTTATGGGCAGCCAGTGGAGAGTTCTAAGCTCTGCACGTGCTGACTGGGATTTTGGAATATTTCACAAAGGGAGGGACTGAGGAGCGTTTTTAACGAGGTCCAGCGTACGTACCCCACAAGGACTAGTAAGCAAAACGGGTACAAAGTTCCTCTATATTGAAAAAGTGGTTAGAAAAGGTGGTTAGAAACCGGGTGGAGGACAGAGTGTAGTGTGTCAGGGAAGACCACTACCCGCAAGGACCCAAAATAACACCAGGAAGCCTTGTGGTCACAGAAGGGGGGTCAAGTCACGGGGATGCGAACACCGCTGCACACACTCACCTATGGTAATTGGAGGACACCAATACAGGTTACTCACCGGCGGAATAACGCTCCTTGCGTTAAGACCTACCCTGCCGCCGACACCGGGATGGTGGCAGGCAGGGAGCCGGAGAAATATAAATAAGCGAACAGACGCCCAAATGTGGGCGGTTCCTGTGACACAGTCCGAAGCACGTGGGGTCAAGAACCAGGTGACTCGACTGGATTGCAAGGCACGCTTGGTAAATAAAGCAGCGGCCATATTGGAATGAGCAAATTATATATAAATATTATATATAAGGAGAACTAGTAGCACTCTAAACTCTACATAGAGTGCCACTAATGGGTATTAATGTACCCAGTGCTTAAAGGGGATAGAGCGAAGTAATTTGTAAAATATGGAGATTCGTGCAATGTAAAGCAATATTCCCTACAAAAAACCTTCGCCTGAAGTTAAAGCGGCGTGCTGTAAAACGAGCAATAAATCATGTCTAGCTACAGACATCCCGTAAAAACGTGGGATAGAACTGGGATTGACAGGGAGTCAGTACTAGCACAGGAAAATGCTAACAATCTGGTGATCCATATGGCGGCCATGTTGGAATATATCAAACCACACTGTTGCACAGACTCGAGTGAATGGTCAGATGGTAATATCGTGTTAACAGCTACTGATATAGTCCAAGGTGCACAGTTGATACCCAATGTGGCCACCTATGTATAGATCATGGATGGTGACCCTCCTGACTGAAGAGACTCCATTCACGAATGGAGGAAACCAAGCAAACAAATCCCATAATCATGGAATAACTCATGATGTGTACTGTAGAAGGGGGCCATAGTGTTGGTAATTCAGGTAAGTGCACCCCACGGTATATCATCATTGAGTCCATTGGTATGTGTGGACAATCTGTGCACCCATCTTTGTTCCGCTTTGAACAATACAGTTTTGGTGGCCTGGGGATATGATTCTAGAACTATCCAACGCAGTGTTTCAGGGGCATGTTGTGCATCCTTGAAATGTGTATACAATTTAGTGGTGACCCTTTGGCACCTGATGTTACTTTTATGCTCTGATATACGGGTCTTAATCGATCGCATAGTCATACCTATGTATTGGAGACAACAGGGACAGATCAACATATAAATACATTGTTTCGTGTTGCAATTTGTGTGTCTCTTCAAGGTCCATATGAAGTTGGATGACAGGGATATTTTCTTGGACATAATAGTGAGTGGGCAAACGATGCAAGAACCACACGGGTAATGTCCAGTGACTACCGGGAGGCCCCACAGGGTCCTCTGTGTGTCGATGTTTTGTCTCCTAGGTCTTGTATGTATCAAGGTATCCTTAAGGTTGCGGGTTCTTTTATATGCGAACCTAGGTTTGGGTAATTGAAGGTCGCCTGTGTTCAAAATATCCCAGTGTTTCAAAATGATCCGCTTGATTCGTGGGGAATGATGTCACGCAAGTCAACGTGTCAGTGGTTGGTTTTTGGTGTACTTCAAGTAGAGACTCTCTAGGATTGTTCCTAGCTCTCTTCAATGATTCTCTTACTTGTTTCTGTGGATAGCCCCTTGCCTTGAGGTTGGATGCTAAAATGTCGGCTTCTCTTTTGTAATCGCTGACCAGCTTACACCTCGGGCAGGGTCCCCTAATGGTTCTTGTCTACCGGTGAGCGACCGGTTGTTCTTACATCCCTTTGGTGATTGGCACGCGTTATTCCGCCGGTGAGTAACCTGTATTGGTGCCCTCCAATTACCATAGGTGAGTGTGTGCAGCGGTGTTCGCATACCCGCGACTTGACCCCCCTTCTGTGACCACGAGGCTTCCTGGTGTTATTTCGGGTCCTTGCGGGTGGTCTTCCCGGGCCCCGCGGCGTCCCTTCTGCATCCATCTGGTCTCTTAGCATTGGATTGACCGGGCGGTTTCTGGGGGACACGCGCGGCATTGGGGGGAACTGCTGACTTGACCTTACACCTCGGGCAGGGTCCCCTAATGGTTCTTGTCTACCGGTGAGCGACCGGTTGTTCTTACATCCCTTTGGTGATTGGCAAGCCTGTGACTTGGTCGAGTTCTGCCCACATCAACTTTCTGCGAATCTTGACCATTCCTTCATGTATTTTATCCTCTCCCTAGGACCCAATTGGTGTCCTTTTATACCGCCGACTCACTGTTGCAAGTATACTTTACTTACAGACCAGGTGAGTCATATGATTGTCCGGATGACTGCTTCAATTAAGATGCCATCAACCTGGTTCTAACTATACTACTTTACAGAAGAGACTTGATACAGATATAACCTTATCTAATTCACTGTCCCACATAGTGTGGTTAAGGGACCACATCTAGTGCGCACTGGGTGACCCACGATCTGTGCGGCCTTTAATAGCACTATAGTATGGTGGGTAATGAGGACTTAGTATGTTTGCATCATTTACATGCCTATATGTTTTTACTTTTTTTGTAGGTCAACTACCTGTGTTTTGGGTATGTAGTATTTCACTTACCTTTGCAGTGTAGATAGTGTTCAATTCGATCCTGAGGAAGTGCCCTGATCTATAGGACTACAAATGGCACGAAACATGTCGATCACTTGAGAGCCGGGCATTTATCACTAGATGCATCAGTACTAGTCCTGTACCCCTCTCACTCTTTTACACTAGGCAGTTTACCTTCCCAATAAAGGTTTTTAGGATTAACTGACCTATTTTACTCTCACTATACCTCACATCTACACACTAGGCCCCTCACCCCCACTGCACCTACCGGTAGGAACAAAAGATCCCCGACAAAGAGCCCCGGATTGGGTGCCCGTCAGGTATTGCAGCGCCGACCTGACGAGGGGCAGGCTCATATGATGAAGCATGACACCTAGCTTGCTGGGTGTGTGAGAGCCCTAGTTCCAAAAAAGGAAATTCCCCCCCTTTTTCTTTTTCTTTTACATGGCATACACGTAGTGGTCTTCCCTGACACACTACACTCTGTCCTCCACCCGGTTTCTAACCACCTTTTCTAACCACCTTTTCAATATAGAGGAACTTTGTACCCGTTTTGCTTACTGGGATTTTGGAATGCCTAACAGAATTCGAGCTGTAGCGTTCTGAATGATCTGAAGCTTTTGATGACCGCGATTGGGCTGCTGAGTTACAGTGAGTTGCCATAGTCAAGGTGGGAAAAGATCAGTCCTTGAATCATGATCCAACAGGAGCCATTTTAGAGTCTTTCTTAAGGCTCTTAGGAGTCCGAAGCAGTTACCTGCCACCTTCTTTACTTGGGAGGCCATGAGAGATGGTTATCCAGGGTAATCCCTAGGCTCTTAACTTCGAGCTTGGGCGATGGACATTCTCCTAGGGAGAGAGGCCAGCTAATTTGGTCCAAGAGTGTTGGGTCATTCCCTACTACCATAACCTCTGTTTTCTCCTCATTTATTTTAAGCGGATCACTGACATAATATCGAGGAGCAGAATATCGAGCTGCCAGAATATCGATGAGAAAATATCGAGTGACAGAATATCGAATTCCTATCTACAAACAGGTAAGCACAAAAATATCAAATCCTAAATATCGTTGTAAATAATATAGTTTGCTAAAATATCGACTTTTTGAAATATCTTAAAAACTTAAAAATAATTTAAAAACGTTAATATTAATAAATAATAAATGTAATGTAAAAAAAAATAAACATGCATTTTTATTTTTTATTATATATATTAACTTAATAATATTAAAAATAATTAATATTTTTAATTATAAAATGTAAAAACATAATTTAAAATATAATTACATATATATATATAAATAAACCTATAATATTAATATAAAAAAAATATATATGATAAGGTTAAAACATTAAAATAAATATTTTTTTAAAAATAATATTTTACACTACATTAAATATAACAATACTAAATACGTTACATAGCGTAAAGGATAAAATTACTATTTCCACTCCAACAAGTGGTACAATAGGGAAAGTGTTGGATAGCGGGTGGATAAAAATGACTATTCCCACTATTCCCACTCCAGCGAGTGGAACAGTAGAGAAAGTGTTGGATAGCGAGTGGGTAAAAATTACTATTCCCACTCCAGTGAGTGCAACAGTAGGGAAAGTGTTGGATAGCGGGTGGGTAAAAATTACTATTCCCACTGCAGTGAGTGCAACAGTAGGAAAAGTGTTGGATAGTGGGTGGGAATAATGTACTATTCCCACTCCACCGAGTGTAACAGTAGGGAAAGTGTTGGATAGCGGGAGGGTAAAAATTACTATTCCCACTCCAGTGAGTGCAACAGTAGGGAAAGTGTTGGATAGTGGGTGGGTAAAAATTACTATTCCCACTCCAGTGAGTGCAACAGTAGGGAAAGTGTTGGGTAGCAGGAGGGTAAAAATTACTATTCCCACTCCAGTGAGTGCAACAGTAGGGAAAATGCTGGATAGCGGGTGGGTAAAAATTACTATTCCCACTCCAGTGAGTGCAACAGTAGGGAAAGTGTTGGATAGCGGGTGGGAATATTGTACTATTCCCACTCCACCGAGTGTAACAGTAGGGAAAGTGTTGGATAGTGGGAGGGTAAAAATTACTATTCCCACTCCAGTGAGTGCAACAGTAGGGAAAGTGTTGGATAGTGGGTGGGTAAAAATCACTATTCCCACTCCAGTGAGTGCAACAGTAGGGAAAGTGTTGGATAGCGGGAGGGTAAAAATTACTATTCCCACTCCAGTGAGTGCAACAGTAGGGAAAGTGTTGGATAGCGGGTGGGTAAAAATTACTATTCCCACTCCAGTGACTGCAACAGTAGGGAAAGTGTTGGATAGCGGGTGGGTAAAAATTACTATTCACACTCCAATGAGTGCAACAGTAGGGAAAGTGTTGGATAGCGGGAGGGTAAAAATTACTATTCCCACTCCAGTGAGTGCACCAGTAGGGAAAGTGTTGGATAGCGGGTGGGTAAAAATTACTATTCCCACTCCAGTGAGTGCACCAGTAAGGAAAGTGTTGGATAGCGGGTGGGTAAAAATTACTATTCCCACTCCAGTGAGTGCAACAATAGGGAAAGTGTTGGATAGCGGGAGGGTAAAAATTACTATTCCAACTCCAGCGAATTCAACAGTAGGGAAAGTGTTGGATAGCGGGTGGGAATTTTTCAAAATTAATTTGCCTCCCACCATTTTCCCCTATAAACGTCACCTACAATATTGTAAAATATTAATAAATTAACATATTTAATTAACAATTAATTAATTAACTAATAACAATTAACAATAACATTAATAACCATCAAATCTAAATTAATTCACACAATTAACACTATAAAATAACTTTTAATAAATATATAAAAAATAATAAAAATTACATTAAAATTAAATTACTTCCCAACCTACTCCCCTATCATCCCTCAACCCGCTCATAAAAAGAAGTACACAATTAACATATTTACAAATTAATTATTAATAATTAATATCTAATTAATAATTAATAATTAAATAAAACACAATTAACATAATTACCAATTAATTATTAATTGTTATTGCTCAATTTATAATTAATTAATAATAAATTAATTAACTTAATTAACAATATAAATTATTAAATACTAAATTATTAATTAATAAAATAATTAATTAATTAATTTCAATTAAATTACTTCCTACCCTATTCCCCTATAAACCCACAACCCGCTACAGAAATAAACTACGCAAAAAGTAATTAACATATAATTAATTAATTCTAAATAATTCTTAAAAAATATATTATAATTAAATTACTTCCCATCCTATTCTCCTATAAACCCACAACCCGCTACGGGATTAAATTACACAAAAATTAATTAACATAAAATTCATTACTTTAAAAAATTCAAACACACATTACAAAATATATACATACTTTTAACACAAATACTAACATACAAAACACTAAAAAAAATCGATATAATTAACAACGATATTTTGACAATCGATATTACTAACTTCGATATTATTAAAATCGATATTTCTTACCTGCATGTCGATATTCTTAACCACTATATTTTTGCAATTCGATATCCTGTCCACTCGATATTAAAAACTCGATATTTTGTCCATTTGATATTTTTAATTCGATATTTTGACTAGTTACCATTTTAAGCAGCTAGCTGCCATCCATTCAAACACCTTTTCTAGGCAGTTATTGAGTATTGTAGAGGTGTTGTTCATATCGGGGGATAGCGAGATACTCATCTGAGTATTTGACTGGGCTGTAACTGGGTGCATGAGTCTCTGAGTGGATCTGTGAGTGGGTGCATCAATCTATCAGTGGGTGTGTGAGTGGAAGCATAAGTCTCAGCAGGTCTGTGAGTCAGTCTGTGAGTGTCTGAGTGGGTCTGGGACTGGCTTCATGAGTCTCTGAGTGGGTCTGTGAGTGGGTGTATCAGTCTATCAGTGGGTGTGTGAGTGGAATCATAAGTCTCTCAGTGGCTCTGTGAGTGGGTACATGAAAGTCTGAGTGGGTCTGTGACTGGGTGCATGAGTCTCTGAGTGGGTCGTGGAGTGGGTGCATAAATCTCTCAGTAGGTGTGTAAGTGGAAGCATAAGTCTCTCAGTGGATATGTGAGTGGGTGCGTGAGTGTCTGAGTGGGTCTGTGAGTGGGTGTATGAGTCTCTGAGTGGGTCTGTGACTGGGTGTATAAGTCTCTGAGTATGTATGTGAGTGGGAACATGAGTCTCTGAGTGCATCTGTGAGTGGATTCATGAGCCTGTGAGTGCTTATGTGTGTACGCACAAGGGTCTCTGAGTGAGTGGAAGCATAAGTCTCTCAGTGGATCTGTGAGTGGGTGCGTGAGTGTCTGAGTGGGTCTGTGAGTGGGCACATGAGTCTCTGAGTGCATCTGTGAGTGGATTCATGAGCCTGTGAGTGCTTATGTGTGTACGCACATGGGTCTCTGAGTGAGTCTGTGAGTGGGTGCATGGGTGTCTGAGTGGGTGTGTGAGTAGGTGTATGAGTAGGTGTATGAGTGTCTGAGTGGATATGTGAGTAGGTACATGAGTCTGTGACTGCAACCAGCGAGGGTGTGTATATAGATATAGATACATTTTGTTTTATATTTTCACCAATATTTGTGATTTTGTCACGATAGTCGCGACATCCCTGCGATGGTACACAGGAGCCACGTTGGCAGTCGCACTGTCTTTGCAAATATCATGTGCAATTTAAAAAAACTATTTTGGACACATAATTGAGTCACTACCACTCCCATTTCTCAAAAATGGGGCAAAATCCCTCCACCCTGACACCTCATGTTAGCTTTCAAAGAAATTTTCAGCCCCGGGAACCTTTCCCGATCAATAAAATGTTGGCTGTAACTTTCTGTTCAGGTTGCGGCCAGCCAATCACAGCATTCCTGTTGGTGCGCGACTTCGCAACCATCTGCGAAGTCGCCGCAAAATATCCTCGAACACAGATAACACTATCTATTTCAACATACATTTCTCAAGAACTACTGAACGGATTTACATCAAATAACAAAAAGCACAATCTGTGTAGCAACACCTAGCTTTCTGCCAAATTTGGTGTAATTCCATTCAGTGGTTCGGGCTGTAGTCGTGTTGACAGGTTCCTATGGGAATTAACATTGCAAACGCACCCTTTTTTCAAACCCATTTTTCTCAGCCCCCGCTTTACGAATCCCCCCAAAACTTTCCATGTGCAACAAGAATCACCGGAGCACTGTTTTTAGAAAAGTTTGTGAAGATTTGTCAAATTGCGCCAAAGTTATAGGCAAGTCAAAAACACTTTTCCTATGGAAACATGGTCCTAACTATAACTACCTACTGGCGACCGCCAGTAGGTAATTTATATAATATATAATATTATATATTATATATATATATATATCCAATTACCACTCCAATGTGCATTCACGCACTTACAGAGATACGGACAACTTCAACTGCTTTGTGCCCAGTGAAGCGATTTATTTTCAGTTAGGTGCAAAGTCCATCATGACGCGTTTCGGCCAACGCTGTGGCCTTGGTCACATGATCACGTTACATTATCACATGACATTTATTGGATACCTTTCGGTCACATGACACCTTTACTGCAGCACCATGGAAATAGATGACATACTGTGGTTTAGGTGGTTGATTATACAGTGTTTAAATGGTTTTAACGTCAGTTGAAAACATTACTAATACCGCTTGGTCAATATTATTTGCTGTATGCCACATTGGTCAACATATAAAATAATTATTAATAAATATTGATTAATTACATTTCCATAGAAAGTAAAAAGCACAAATGCACTTACTTTATATGCTAAAATGATCATAAAAGCGATTATAGTATGAGTTGTAAAGAACCATAATAGATATTTTAAAAGCATAACAACCACATTACGTGATAAAAAGTCAATAAATATGTCCATAAATAATCAGTGCAAATACGGCAATGTAAACATGATTGGTAAACATTTTATATTAGCCTCATTGGCTTCATGTATTATGCTCGATTGTATTATGAGCTATTCCAAAGTGCGATGCTGATGTGCAAAGTAAGTGCAAAAAAGTGCAAAAATTATTGGTGTCTAAGGTGCTAAGATTAATATAAAGTGCTACTGGCAGCTGAAGAGGAAGAAGATAAAATATGTAGCAAAAATATATTGATATATTGTGACTCATTATCATAATTGCAAGGGAGCCCCCTTACAGTTAAGTGCTTCTAATGAAAAGCATCATCTTTGTTAATACAGTCATTGGTAGCAGGCAAGGGCATAGTGTTGATTATCATGAAGTAGCCTTTGGAATGTATATCGGGGTCCGCCTTTCTTTCTTAAGGTAGTATAAAACCAAAGTATACTAAAGACAGTTGTGCAAATCTTCGCCTAAGTTAAGACCCTGGGGGGACATAGTATCGAGTTCGACAATGTATCTTGATTCTAATTGTCTCAACTTTTTTCTCGATTACCCCTCTTTTGTTGACTGGAACAGTGTCGATCACAAAATATTGAAGACAATTGAGATTGTTATTATGTTCCAATTTAAAGTGTCGAGCCACTGGATAGGCTGGGTCAGAATTCACTATGGCGCATAGATGTTGTAATATACGTACATATACCTGTAATTTTGTGCTACCTATATAGCACAACCCACATTTACACTGCAACACATATACCGCATATTCGGATCTACAGGTATAGTGGCCTTTAAGTTCTATATTGGTATTGGAGAAAGCCGTGGTATATGTGGCAGTGTTTATTCCGAATTTGCACGCACGGCAAGAACTACACTTGTAGAAACCTCTTTTTGGTGATAACCAGCTAATTTTGTTATCAATTTCTGGATTAGTTTTGACTAGGTCATTGTGCATGGAATATGCTTTACGAAAAGTCAAAGCTGGTCTGTCAGGTAGTATTTGTTTGAGTGTGGCATCGGTGAGGACAATAGGCCATTGCGTGTTAATGATAGATTTAATTGCATTGGCCTGCTTGCTGTAGGTGGTTATGAGTCTACACTGAGTTGTTTCTAATATGTTAGGTGAAACATTTTCAGATGAAACAGCAACTGTGGCTCTACTTCTGTTACCACTCAACAATGCCTGCCAGTCTTTGCTATTAGCCTTTCTAATCGCTATAGCCAATTTCTTGAGATTATAACCTCTTTCAATGAACTTTTGCTTAGCTGCCATTTGATGATACTCTAAGTCATCACTCGAGCTACAGGCCCTATGAATTCGTAGGAATTCACCATACGGTATACTAGTAATGGTGTGTTGTGGGTGAAAACTAGTAGCGTGTAACAATGTGTTGCCTGCAGTTGGTTTCCTGTAAAGGCAAGTTTCAATTTTGCCCTGGTTAATATATACCGTGATATCCAAAACGTTAGTTGTAACCTTATCAATATGTACTGTAAAGTTTAAGTTCATATTATTGCTGTTGATGTTATCTACAAATAATTCGGCTTGTGTTCCATGCCAAATCACAAAAACATCATCAATGTAGCGCCACCATTGAACTACATGATTGCTCCATGCTTTGCTATGTTCCACCTGTAGGACATGCTCCTCCCACCAGCCTACATGGAGGCAGGCATAACTGGGGGAGAAGCATGCCCCGATTGCCACACCGTGCATTAGTTGGAAAATACTCCCATCAAATGTGAATACATTGTTGAAAAGGCACCATCTGATCATCTTAAGCAGCATTGTATTATGATTATACATTGAAATGGGTCTTTTTTCAAATAAAAATCCACTGCTTTCAAACCATCATCATGCCTAATGCTGGTGTACAAGGCGGTAATGTCTAAGGTGAGAAACAATTATTCATTAGTCCATGTTTGTGTACTTAATTTGAAGAGAAAATCATTGGTGTCACGTATATAAGTTGGAAGATTGATTACATGTTCTTGTAGATAATAATCGACATATCTTGAAGTGCACTCAAAAATACTTTTCTTAGCAGAGATAATGGGACTCCCCGGTGTAGGGCTAACCCCTTTATGTACTTTGGAATAAAGTAGATCGTGGGCATGATAGGGAACTCGTTATTCAAAAAATTTAATTCATCCTTTGATATCATGCCTTCTCTTTTCCAGGATGTTAGTTCGTCTTTATAGTTTTTGCTGATCTTTTTCACCTCCAAGGCATTAATTTTTTTGAAACATTCCTGGTTATTGAGGTGCCGATAAGCCTCTGCTTGGTATTCCTCTTTCCCCCACAAAACAATATTTCCACCTTTGTCCGATTTGTTAATAACCACCGTGGAATTATTTTTGAGTTTGGCCATAAGCTGGAAATATTGTGTAGTTCGATGGTTGGGGGTTTTGGTGTACTTTTTGGAGTTTCGGTAGAGTTTTTTCACTCTATCGTGAAAGATGTCTACCGTGTCGTGGGGCATGGTGGGCACAAGTGTTGATGGAGCCTTAAAGGGGCTATGCCCGGGGGAAGAAATGTTTACTCCCTTGTCTGCTATGTTTTGAGTGCTGTTGCTGGCTGGATTGTTGTCATTTGGCTCTTCACGTAGTGTGTGCAGTGTTCTTATTAAAGGAATATCGCCACCTATTAGCCCGATATTAGGCACATCAAATTGCGGTTCTTTCTCTTTTGTAGTTTGTTTTTTGATTGTATAATACTTTGTCAGCTTGAGCTTTCGAATTAATTTAAAGACATCGATGCGGGTTTCACAATAATTAAAATTGCTTTCCGGGCAATAACTTAAACCTAAGGCGAGCAACTGTTTTTCAGCCTGGTTTAATTCGATGTCAGTCATGTTGATTATGGTTTTATCCACTGAGGCTAGCGTTGTTGCCAACGTTTCTTCTGCTGCCCCCTTCCTTTGGTGCTTGAGACATTTGCGCCTTTCGCGCCTTCGGATGTTTCTTTTTTAATTTGCGCCGTATTTGTGTTCCGCGGTCGTAAGGTCTGTTTTCGCTGTTCCCTTATAAAATCCATCTCCTCAGCCAAAATTTGGTGTCCCATATCTGATCTTGGATTGGATGAATATTCCCCACTGCGTTCCGATTCTGTGTCGCTAGGAATTGTACTGACGTCAGATGTGGCGGCATACATGTCATTGTTGACATTGGGGGTCGCTTGTTGCTGGCTTAGTTCTCGATTGGTCGTCTTTTGTTTCTTGAGCGAGTCATATTTTCGAGCAAAGGTGAACACTTGTCCTTGTTCATAATCATTCTTATCGCGCGCAAATTTGTACGCTTTACTATTCTTGATTATATCTTCTTGTTTTTTTAGACGTTCTTTCATTTCTTTAATGCCTTTTCCAATGGAATCTTTATTGCTAGGATTTTCCAGTTTCTCAAGCTCGCTGTAAATACGTGCAATCTCTTTCATATTGGTATCACGGTCAATGTTGGCATATTTTATAAGTAAGCAGACTAAGCGCATTGAGGCCTCCAGGTTACTTTCCGCCCATTCTTTCAATAAGAGCGGATTCGGGCTCTCAAAACTAGGGGCTAGCATGATTCGAAGTCCTCTTGGAACCCTGCCAGCTTCGTGGTATTTCTCTAGTGATTTCACTTCCCACCATTTGGTGAGTTCGCTCCTGCTGTTCTTTTCTAGGGCTTTCAGTAAGCCTTTGACATCGGTGTTGTTGTCAGAGTCATTTTTGCTTGTGCTACTATTGTCAGTTACTTTTGGTAAGTTGGTAAACAATTCTTCAGCTGCCATTTCTCTGTCACGTAACGCGTCGTCCGACATTATATATATTCCATACAAAAAAGGCTACAGGAACTTTATAGTTAGGCTCAGATTTCACTTGTACAAAAGCATAGAAATTCAGCAGTTATAGTTACCCGAGCTAACTATAAGCTCATAAGCAATGCATTGCAGGGGTGTAAGCTATAGTTAGCTCAGGTAACTATAACTCCTGAATTTCTATGGTTATGTACGAGTGAAATCTGAGCCTAACTTTAATGTCCCTGTAACCTTTGGTTTTTTCAGTGAATTTCTAAGGGTTTTTAAATTGCATTTCCTAACTATTACGTCCCTGTAACCTTTATTATTTTTTTTAAATGAATTTCTACAGTTTTTTTTAATTTTATTTCCTAACCGTAACCTGTAAACTTTGAGAATTGGTGTTTGAATGGTTGTATAGGTTGGTGAGTGGGTGTATGAGTGGCTTTATGGGTCTGTGAGTGGGTGTGTGAGTGGCTGTATGGGTCTGTGAGTGTATGTGTGAGTGGCTGTATGGGTCTGTGAGTGGGTATGTGAGTGCCTGTGTGGGTCTGTGAGTGGGTGTGAGTGCCTGTGTGGGTCTCTGACTGGGTCTGTGAGTGGCACTATGTGTCTGTGAATAGGTGTGTGAGTGACTGTGTGGGTTTGTGAGTAGGAGTGGGTGTGTGCGTGATGCTATAAGTCTGTAAGTGGGTGTGTGAGTCCCTATGTTTTGTCTGTGAGTGGGTGTATTTGCCTCTGTGGGTCAGTGAGTGGGTGTGTCAGTTGGGCTGTGAGTGGGTGCATGAGTTTCTCAGTGGGTCTGTGAGTGGATGCGTGTCTGAATGGGCCTATGAGTAGGTGTGAGAGTCTCTGAGTGGGTTGGTGAGTTGGTTCATGAGTCTCTGAGTAGGTATGTGAGTGGGTGTGAGAGAGTATGAGTGGTTCTGTAAGCAGGTGCATGAATGTCTGAGTGGATCTGTGAGTGGGTGTACATGTCCGAGTGGATCCGTGAGTGGGGGCATAAGTGTCTGAATGGGTCTGAGGGTGGCTGTGAGAATGTCTGAGTGGTTCTGTGGGTGCATGAGTGCCTAAGTGGGTGTGAGAGTATCTGAGTTCATCTGTGAGTGGGTGCATAGGTGACTGAGTGGGTCTATGATTGTGTCTGAGTAGGTCTATGATTGTGTCTGTGTCTGAGTAGGTCTGTAAGTGGGTCTGTGAGTGGGTGTGTAAGTGTCTGATTGGGTCTGAGAGTGAGTGTATCAGTGTCTGAGTGGGTGTGTCAGTGGGTGTGTGAGTGCCTGTGTATGTGAGTGGGTGTCTAAGTGCCTGTGTGGGTGTGTCAGTAGCTGTGTGAGTGACTGGGCCACAAAGGAACCGCAAAGGCCCCTTTATCCAACATGAGTCCTAGGTTTTACACAAAATTTCTGGTTAATTAGAAACTGCTACACCGCTGGGTAAATGTAAAGTGTGTATTCTACACTACATCAGTGTAACGGACCACAAGGAAATGTCTCTAGCGACCTTGTGTGCATTTTGGCAATGTGATTGTTCCTTGTGTGTCTTTATCCAGAAATCTGGAAACTGGGCCTACAAAGAGGTGAATCTCCACCAAACAAGGGTACTTCCTCTTAGCTATATTAAGTAAGTGCTTCATTGTTTGGTGGAGATGTCCTCATATTCCACGGCATGAAGAACGCGTCACAAAAATCATCAAGAAATGTGCTGGGGGGCCTTTTAGTAAGCTGTCCATCATTCTGGCAAAAGGCAGGAAGACCTTTAAATACTACTAAGGTGGACGGGGAGGCCCGGCCAATTATTAGAAGGGGAGGGGGGGCCAACGGCCCCCCACCCTGGGCTGATTTCGGCCCCACAGGACCCGGCCACAATTCAATGGGGGTGGGGACCACATGGTTTCCCTCTCTGGGTTGATTTCGGCCCCCGTGGACCCCATCTCCCGGGCCCTAGTCTTGTTATGCTGGGTGCCCTGCAGTCCACTCAGGGCACCCAGTCTGGTTTGTTGGGATCACGGGGGGCCTGAATGCCCCCGTGGTCCCTGCCAGCACACCGCCTCCAGCGGAAGCCGGCATTGCTCCCACATACAGAGAGCTGCTAAACATGCAGCTCCCTCTGTGTGGGAGCAATCATTTTGTCTATTTCCCTGAAACAGATGAAAACCGGGAGCAGTTTCACAGCTTCCGCTTGCTGAGAGCATAGTTAGTATTTGCTCTGACTTGGCGGGAGCTGTCAAAGCTCCCGACAAGTCAGAACAAACGCCTATGTCCTGGGGTGGGCACCCTGGGACATAGAGAGCTGCCCATGGGGCATGGCGGTCCCCAGGGCCATTAATGGCTCCAGGGGGGGCGCTGTGTTCATGGGCTGGTCCCAGGGAGATGGTGGTCCTTGGGCCATATATAGCTCAGTAGAGGGGGGCCACGTGGCCCCGCCCACTTTAAAATCTTATTTTAGCACCAGGGAAGTGGTAGTCCCTGGTGCGTGGGGGTTCCATGCGGCCTCCGCACTATTGTTTAATTAGCCCTGGGGAGGTGGTGGTCCCAGGGGCTTACAAAAGCCCAGGAGGGGTGGTCTGTGCAGTCCCACTCCATTAATTAAATAAATCCCTGGGGAGGTGGTGCTCCCCAGGGCTCATTAGAGCCCATGGAGGGGGGTCCACACAGCCCCCGCCTAAATTATTAATAAGCCCTGGGGAGGTGGTGGTCCCTGAGGCTCTTAAGAGCCGTAGGAGAGGGGCTCGTGCGCCCCCCTCCTTTTTTTAAAAAAATGCCCCTGGGCTGTGGCCCACCTGGGGGCTGTTTTGTAAACAAGCCCGGGAGCATGGGCAAGGATATTAGTGTGGTAAGGGTAATTTTGGGGTTTAGGGTATGTGAGGGTATTTGCCTATGTATATATAGAGAGAGCTATATACACACACAGATATATATATATTTTTTTTTTTATATCTGTGTGTATATATATATATATCACTCAACTCCTCATAAAAAGGAACAGGATCGCTCTCCGCAATGCCGAATATCAAAATTTATTTACTTAGGTTTCAAACAACAAGGTTCATGATCAACGTTTCGGTCTCCTCACGAGACCTTGCTCACGATCAATTTACACCCCCCAGTGTTCACAGATATATTACTTTTTTCATGTCATTTCCTGTTAACCAGGTTCAACCATTCTTAGTATTCTGGGATTTGTAGTCCTGTTCCTCCACAAGATATAGTACATACTAAGACCAAAGTCCATTAACAAGTGCTGTGTGCATAATACAAAATAATTATAGACAAATGGTGAAAATTGTGAACTAAGGAAAAATAAATATAAAAGATAAAATTGAGTTTATTTATAACTTATATCCAAAGATGCAAACCCAACCAGTCTTTTACAATGGTCTTATTTTCATTTGATTTTTTGTTATTTTGCAGCTTGGAATTGTTCCAACCGCTCTGTTCTTAGAATTGCTATTCCTCTAGTGGGAAGACACAATTGTATTTGTGAGATGTAATCAGGGATTGCACTTTCGTATTTTCAATTTGACATGGAGAATGGCACGCCATCCTGAGTTTAATGTTCTTTTCTTTACATATGGTTCTATTAAAGATGGCTGTACAGTTCCTCACTCTGGTTAAGGCCATAAGGTGTCAATGTTCTTAAATTAATAATATGGCGTGATTCCTTCTGGAGTAGTATTTTCTCTCTATTACCGCCCCTGTTATTGAGTGGGACTGTTTCAATACCATAAAACTTCAAGTGTTTCCAATTGCTCATATGTACTTGTTCCATATGTTTCGCTACAGCATTTGTTTTATCTTTATTTGATGTTGCCCTAACATGTTCTAGTATACGTTTCTTAAGTTCACAGATTGTACTGCCAACATATTTGAGATGGCATGGGCACTCTATTACATATACTGTAAATTGGCTTTTGCATGATATCAATTCTTTGATTTTCCAACTTTTGTTGTTAGCTAGTTTGACTTCAGTCGTTGGTTTTGCAATCTGACACACCTTACAATTATGACATTTTATGAAACCCCTTGTGTTCAGCCATTGGTTGTTTTGTTTTCCTTTATAATGACTATGGATTAATTGATCTTTCAAATTTCTGGTTCTTCGGTATGTGATCATTGGATGTTTTCCTATGGTTTTACCTACAGTTTCATCCATTTGGACAATTTTCCAGTTTTTCCTTATGATTTTTTGTATCTGTTTGCAGTCTTTTGAATAATCCATGATCATTCTTATGGGTTCCGCTTTGTCAGCTTCACTTTTTGGCTTTGGGATTAGACAATCTTCTCTTGATCTTTCATTTGCTCTTTTCCAGCATCTTTTTACTAGGCCTTTGTTATATTGTCGTTGTTCAAACCTTTTCGCCGTAGCTTTGCTGTGTTTTTGCCATTCCTCTTCTTCTGTGCAGATTCTGCGGAGACGCAAGAATTCCCCATAAGGTATGCTTGCGATGAGTGATGGTTGGTGGCAACTGGTTGCTTCTAATATTGCATTAGTGGCGGTGGCTTTGCGATGCAATGTCGTATGGATTTGGCCGTTTTTTATATATATTTCAGTATCCAAAAAGATGACTCTTTCCTCACTAAATTCATATGTAAATTTCAGATTTTTAGTGCTGGTGTTTAAGATTGTAAAGTAGTCCTGGAATTCTGTTTTTGTTCCGTCCCAAATGATTAGTAAGTCATCTATATAACGACTCCACATTACTATCCTGTTTGCATGTATGTCGTGTTGTGGGTGCCAAGCCACCTCTTTCTCCCACCAACCCATCGCCAAGCAGGCGTAGCTTGGGCTAAAGGAAAATCCCATCGCCGTCCCTTTGTTTTGGCGATAGATTTCCTCCCCAAAGACGAAGATGTTCTGTGTCAGACATATTGATATCAGTTCCAACAGCATCTTATTGTGGTCACTGTAATGTATATTTCTTTCTTGTAAAAAGAATTCACAGGCCCTCATTCCCAACTCATTCTCAATGTTCGTGTAAAGGGCTATGACGTCCATCGTAACAAGATGGTATGTTTCTTGCCAAGGGGTGTTCTGTAAGTTTCTCAACAGGTTGGTAGTATCTTTTATGTAGGAGTTTAGTTGTGAAACTTAAGGTGATAGAAAAAGTCAATATAGTTTGCTATAGGTTCAAGCAAGGAACCTTTTGCTGATAAAATCGGTCTCCCGGGTGTTTTTTTTAATCCTTATGTAATTTTGGTAGAAAATACATGGTCGCAGTAACTGGAAATTGGACCGTTAGATATTTGGCCTCTTCTTCATCAATTAATTTGTTCTGTTGCCAAGTCAATAGTTTTTTATCCAGATGTCTTTTGATGTCAGTCGTTGGATTTTGTTTCAGCCTCTCATAATATTCTACATCTTTCAATTGTCGATGGGCTTCTGTCACGTAGGTAGTTCGATCCATTATCACTACGTTGCCCCCTTTATCAGCAATTTTCATTTCGATTTGGGTATCTGTTTTTAGACACTCCAAGGCTTCCCTTTCAGCATTCGTTAGATTGTCTTTGTATTTGGATTTTTGGAATTTGTACATGTCCCGAACCACAGCTTCCTGAAATAAATCCACTTTGTTCCCTGGTGTAAGTTGAGGGTAATATTTGGATTTTGGCTTTTTCTTACTCAGACCTGCTCCCATTTGGGTGCACGCTGCCTTTAGGTCTAGATTCTCATTTTCTTCTTCGATATTGAGATTTAGCAGAGTGATGAAACTATTTGCATCTTTGGCCATTAAGTTAGAGACTGGTTGTGTTAGAAGTCTAGTTCTTGTTTTTTCTGGATTTTCTTGAAAGATTTTTGCAAGCGTGATTTTTCTAACATATTTGTAAAAGTCAATTCTAAGTTGTGCAAAGTCCAGTTGTTGTGTTGGGCAGAAGTTTATACCGCGTTTGAGTAGTGAGATTTCCGCTTCTGACATTGGTCTTTTTGATAAATTTACTACTTGTAGTTCATCCATAGGGTTTAGTGATTCTTCTTCTGTCTCATGCTCCTCGTTTGGGCACCGATTTTCTCTGCTGTCTCGTTTAGCTCTTTTGCCTCTTCTCTTTTGTTTCTTGGGGCCCAGTTTCTTCCTCTTACTCTGCCTCTTTGATATTGTTGCCCCATACGTTGTTGCTCCCATTGTCTCTGTTGAAGTACGAGGCGCATATCCCCTAAAAAAGTCAGTTTTGTTGGATCTGTTGATGTTTCTAAGTCTCCTTCACTTACCTCCGTCGAGGTAAGTGAGGAGAGGCTACTGGATGTGCCAGATGTATTGCTCATTTTGTTTTGTTTGAAAACATCAAATTTGCGAGCGAACGTAAAAATCCGGCCTTCTATATAGTCATTTTTATCTCGTAAAAACTTAGTTTGTTTTCTTTTTCTCACTGTCTCTTCATGTTTCTCAATTTGGCCTTCCAGGTCCTCTTTAAATTTGATCATCTCTGCTGTTAATTTCAGTGTTGACAGTTCTTGTTCCAGATCATGTAATTGTTCCTTTATTTGGTTTAGGCTTATCTCAATATGTTTAATCAGAATATTCATTAGGCCTAATGATGAATTCAAAATGAACTCCCCCCATTCCTGTAGGAGTTCATTTGTATAGTCTTTATTGCTTGGCATGAGCATTATCCTCAAACCCCTGGGCACTCTCCGCACTTCAAGGTACTTCTTTATTGTAATCAACTCCCAGGATTTATTAATTTCCTTCCTGCTTAATTTCTCCCATGTTCTTAGTTTACTTTTTGTGTCCGTTTTGCCCCCTGTTGATTTTAATTGGGGTTCGTTTTCCACATCGATATCCTTTTCAAACATTGTTGTAACAAACTCATTACGCGTGGCTTCGCGTTTCTCCATGTTCAATTAATCTTTTTAAAATAATGTCAGTATTTTTTCCGTGTGCGTTATTGTTGAAACCCACTGTTTCCCTTAGCTTTCGTGCAGAGCGGTTGGAACAATTCCAAGCTGCAAAATAACAAAAAATCAAATGAAAACAAGACCATTGTAAAAGACTGGTTGGGTTTGCATCTTTGGATATAAGTTATAAATGAAGTCAATTTTATCTTTTATATTTATTTTTCCTTAGTTCACAATTTTCACCATTTGTATATAATTATTTTGTATTATGCACACAGCTCTTGTTAATGGACTTTGGTCTTAGTATGTACTATATCTTGTGGAGGAACAGGACTACAAATCCCAGAATACTAAGAATGGTTGAACCTGGTTAACAGGAAATGACATGAAAAAAGTAATATATCTGTGAACACTGGGGGGTGTAAATTGATCGTGAGCAAGGTCTCGTGAGGAGACCGAAACGTTGATCATGAACTGTGTTGTTTGAAACCTAAGTAAATAAATTTTGATATTCGGCATTGCGGAGAGCGATCCTGTTCCTTTTTATGAGGAGTTGAGTGATATGTAGCGGTTGGGCTCGACCGCGAGGATTTCGCACTAACCACAGAGCGCCTGAACCCGACGGAAATTGAGCCTACGGAGTTGAATTTTGAAAGTCGGAGAGGCAACCGCCGGCATAATGAAGCAAGGAGCACACCCGTGAAAGCTGTGGGTAACGGACATTCAAGCCATAAACCGGAGGGTCGAGGTAAGAGTGTTTCGTTTGTCAGCATAATCGGTGGTGTGCTTTGTTGAAAGGCGCATTCTGCGCGAAGCCAGTTTGTTGTAACAGAAAACAGAAACAATTGAACTAGGTTACCGCACTGCAGGTTTCATTGTAAACGGGCGGGTGAAAACCAAACTGGATACTTTGTTTCTGTATTTATTACACGCAATGCCGCTGCACGAAAGCTAAGGGAAACAGTGGGTTTCAACAATAACGCACACGGAAAAAATACTGACATTATTTTAAAAAGATTAATTGAACATGGAGAAACGCGAAGCCACGCGTAATGAGTTTGTTACAACAATGTTTGAAAAGGATATCGATGTGGAAAACGAACCCCAATTAAAATCAACAGGGGGCAAAACGGACACAAAAAGTAAACTAAGAACATGGGAGAAATTAAGCAGGAAGGAAATTAATAAATCCTGGGAGTTGATTACAATAAATTACCTTGAAGTGCGGAGAGTGCCCAGGGGTTTGAGGATAATGCTCATGCCAAGCAATCAAGACTCTACAAATGAACTCCTACAGGAATGGGGGAGTTCATTTTGAATTCATCATTAGGCCTAATGAATATTCTGATTAAACATATCGAGATAAGCCTAAACCAAATAAAGGAACAATTACATGATCTGGAACAAGAACTGTCAACACTGAAATTAACAGCAGAGATGATCAAATTTAAAGAGGACCTGGAAGGCCAAATTGAGAAACATGAAGAGACAGTGAGAAAAAGAAAACAAACTAAGTTTTTACGAGATAAAAATGACTATATAGAAGGCCGGATTTTTACGTTCGCTCGCAAATTTGATGTTTTCAAACAAAACAAAATGAGCAATACATCTGGCACATCCAGTAGCCTCTCTTCACTTACCTCGACGGACGTAAGTGAAGGAGACTTAGAAACATCGACAGATCCAACAAAACTGACTTTTTTAGGGGATATGCGCCTCGTACTTCAACAGAGACAATGGGAGCAACAACGTATGGGGCAACAATATCAAAGAGGCAGAGTAAGAGGAAGAAACTGGGCCCCAAGAAACAAAAGAGAAGAGGCAAAAGAGCTAAACGAGACAGCAGAGAAAATCGGTGCCCAAACGAGGAGCATGAGACAGAAGAAGAATCACTAAACCCTATGGATGAACTACAAGTAGTAAATTTATCAAAAAGACCAATGTCAGAAGCTGAAATCTCACTACTCAAACGCGGTATAAACTTCTGCCCAACACAACAACTGGACTTTGCACAACTTAGAATTGACTTTTACAAATATGTTAAAAAAATCACGCTTGCAAAAATCTTTCAAGAAAATCCAGAAAAAACAAGAACTAGACTTCTAACACAACCAGTCTCTAACTTAATGGCCAAAGATGCAAATAGTTTCATCACTCTGCTAAATCTCAATATCGAAGAAGAAAATGAGAATCTAGACCTAAAGGCAGCGTGCACCCAAATGGGAGCTGGTCTGAGTAAGAAAAAGCCAAAATCCAAATATTACCCTCAACTTACACCATGGACCAAAGTGGATTTATTTCAGGAAGCTGTGGTTCGGGACATGTACAAATTCCAAAAATCCAAATACAAAGACAATCTAACGAATGCTGAAAGGGAAGCCTTGGAGTGTCTAAAAACAGATACCCAAATCGAAATGAAAATTGCTGATAAAGGGGGCAACGTAGTGATAATGGATCGAAGTACCTACGTGACAGAAGCCCATCGACAATTGAAAGATGTAGAATATTATGAGAGGCTGAAACAAAATCCAACGACTGACATCAAAAGACATCTGGATAAAAAACTATTGACTTGGCAACAGAACAAATTAATTGATGAAGAAGAGGCCAAATATCTAACGGTCCAATTTCCAGTTACTGCGACCATGTATTTTCTACCAAAATTACATAAGGATTAAAAAAAAACACCTGGGAGACCGATTTTATCAGCAAAAGGTTCCTTGCTTGAACCTATAGCAAACTATATTGACTTTTTTCTATCACCTTAAGTTTCACAACTAAACTCCTACATAAAAGATACTACCAACCTGTTGAGAAACTTACAGAACACCCCTTGGCAAGAAACATACCATCTTGTTACGATGGACGTCATAGCCCTTTACACGAACATTGAGAATGAGTTGGGAATGAGGGCCTGTGAATTCTTTTACAAGAAAGAAATATACATTACAGTGACCACAATAAGATGCTGTTGGAACTGATATCAATATGTCTGACACAGAACATCTTCGTCTTTGGGGAGGAAATCTATCGCCAAAACAAAGGGACGGCGATGGGATTTTCCTTTAGCCCAAGCTACGCCTGCTTGGCGATGGGTTGGTGGGAGAAAGAGGTAGCTTGGCACCCACAACACGACATACATGCAAACAGGATAGTAATGTGGAGTCGTTATATAGATGACTTACTAATCATTTGGGACGGAACAAAAACAGAATTCCAGGACTACTTTACAATCTTAAACACCAGCACTAAAAATCTGAAATTTACATATGAATTTAGTGAGGAAAGAGTCATCTTTTTGGATACTGAAATATATATAAAAAACGGCCAAATCCATACAACATTGCATCGCAAAGCCACCGCCACTAATGCAATATTAGAAGCAACCAGTTGCCACCAACCGTCACTCATCGCAAGCATACCTTATGGGGAATTCTTGCGTCTCCGCAGAATCTGCACAGAAGAAGAGGAATGGCAAAAACACAGCAAAGCTACGGCGAAAAGGTTTGAACAACAACAATATAACAAAGGCCTAGTAAAAAGATGCTGGAAAAGAGCAAATGAAAGATCAAGAGAAGATTGTCTAATCCCAAAGCCAAAAAGTGAAGCTGACAAAGCGGAACCCATAAGAATGATCATGGATTATTCAAAAGACTGCAAACAGATACAAAAAATCATAAGGAAAAACTGGAAAATTGTCCCAAATGGATGAAACTGTAGGTAAAACCATAGGAAAACATCCAATGATCACATACCGAAGAGCCAGAAATTTGAAAGATCAATTAATCCATAGTCATTATAAAGGAAAACAAAACAACCAATGGCTGAACACAAGGGGTTTCATAAAATGTCATAATTGTAAGGTGTGTCAGATTGCAAAACCAACGACTAAAGTCAAACTAGCTAACAACAAAAGTTGGAAAATCAAAGAATTGATATCATGCAAAAGCCAATTTACAGTATATGTAATAGAGTGCCCATGCCATCTCAAATATGTTGGCAGTACAATCTGTGAACTTAAGAAACGTATACTAGAACATGTTAGGGCAACATCAAATAAAGATAAAACAAATGCTGTAGCGAAACATATGGAACAAGTACATATGAGCAATTGGAAACACTTGAAGTTTTATGGTATTGAAACAGTCCCACTCAATAACAGGGGCGGTAATAGAGAGAAAATACTACGCCAGAAGGAATCACGCCATATTATTAATTTAAGAACATTGACACCTTATGGCCTTAACCAGAGTGAGGAACTGTACAGCCATCTTTAATAGAACCATATGTAAAGAAAAGAACATTAAACTCAGGATCGCGTGCCATTCTCCATGTCAAATTGAAAATACGAAAGTGCAATCCCTGATTACATCTCACAAATACAATTGTGTCTTCCCACTAGAGGGATAGCAATTCTAAGAACAGAGCGGTTGGAACAATTCCAAGCTGCAAAATAACAAAAAATCAAATGAAAACAAGACCATTGTAAAAGACTGGTTGGGTTTGCATCTTTGGATATAAGTTATAAATGAACTCAATTTTATCTTTTATATTTATTTTTCCTTAGTTCACAATTTTCACCATTTGTATATAATTATTTTGTATTATGCACACAGCACTTGTTAATGGACTTTGGTCTTAGTATGTACTATATCTTGTGGAGGAACAGGACTACAAATCCCAGAATACTAAGAATGGTTGAACCTGGTTAACAGGAAATGACATGAAAAAAGTAATATATCTGTGAACACTGGGGGGTGTAAATTGATCGTGAGCAAGGTCTCGTGAGGAGACCGAAACGTTGATCATGAACCTTGTTGTTTGAAACCTAAGTAAATAAATTTTGATATTCGGCATTGCGGAGAGCGATCCTGTTCCTTTTTATGAGGAGTTGAGTCATATGTAGCGGTTGGGCTCGACCGCGAGGATTTCGCACTAACCACAGAGCGCCTGAACCCGACGGAAATTGAGCCTACGGAGTTGAAGAGGACTTAATACCCCAACTTAGAACACGCCAGGAGGCGCGTTTGCAGAGTGGTGGGGAAAGGGGGCGTGGGCTTTGTCCACCTCTCAGCAATCCCACTGTGTGGGGCTTACTGGAGGTAAGACATAGGCTAGTTGGCCCCTAAAGGACCCCCAGCAGCGAAGGGGACTTCAATCCCCATCCAAGAGCGCACCAGGGAGCGCGTTTGCAGAGTGGTGGGCAAAGGGGGCATGGCCTGCTATGAGAACTTAGCAATCCTGCTGTGTGGGACTTACTAAAGGTAATAGGAGGGGTATTTGGCCCCCAAGGTTGTCGTTGGGGGCCAACTACCCCTCTTGTTACCTGCAGTAAGTCCCACACAGTGGGATTGCTAAGACGTCTAAGGAGGACATGCCCCCCTTTCTCCAACACTCTGCAAACGCGCCTCCTGGCAGACTACGGGTTGGAGGATGAAGTCCAATTTACTCCGGAGGGACTTTGGGGGCCAAGAAGCCTTCTTGGTACCTCCTCTAAGTCCTATGCAGCGGAATTCCTGAGCGCTGGTCGGAGGCCCAGCACCCTTTCTCCACAACTCTGCAAATGTGACTACTACTTAAAGAAGCATCTTTCTGCACCTCTGACTTAGAGGTAGTTTTAATCCCACTGCACTATTATGTACTAGGGCCTTACAGAGGAGGTCATGCCAATCACAGGGGTACCCCAACGCATAGTGTTCCCTAGTGTATGTAGGTGTTTTCACTGTATTCTAAGTGTCTTTTAGCATAGCACTGGCTCTAGGCCTGGTTAGTCAGAGTCAGTTACCACCAGTACCCGTCAGCAAAAATTTGGGGGCACAGGATGACTTTGCAACAAGGCCTCTTTCTGCTCCTCTGTTGGTTCTTCGTGCACATTTCTTGCTTCTTTCTGCACCTTTCTTCGTCTTTCTGGACTTCTGTTGCCTCTTTCTGCATTTCTTTTGCTTGTTTCTGCGCCTTTATTCCTCTTTCTGCACATGTCCTACCTCTGTAGGCATAGTTAGAAATTAGCATTTAAAAAACCTTTGAAATTCACTGAAAAAACCACAGGTTTCAGGGACGTTATACTTAGAAATTAGCATTTAAAAAACCTTTGAAATTCACTGAAAAAACCACAGGTTTCAGGGACGTTATATTTAGAAATTAGCATTTAAAAAACCTTAGAAATTCACTGAAAAAACCACAGGTTTCAGGGACGTTATAGTTAGAAATTAGCATTTAAAAAACCTTAGAAATTCACTGAAAAAACCACAGGTTTCAGGGACGTTATAGTTAGTTGGACATTTCACTCGTACAAAACCAGTGAAATTCGCCCGTTATAGTTAGTTCAGCTAACTATAACTCGCGCCCCCGCAATGCACTGCTGATGACGTCACATATTACATCACTCATGACATGGTCAGTGACATCACTGATGACATCACTGATGACATCTCAAATGACATAACTGATGACATCACTGATGACATCATCCACGTGATAATTTGATGCATCTTCTCACACCCTAATATAACCTTTGATACACCCACTCTAAATTACAGACTGCCATTCTCAAAACCATAGACACTCCAACACCAATAACTACATACCCACTCACTGATTCTTAGGTCTACACACCCATCCACTCACTCACCCATACAGTCACTCATACTTTCGGTCACTCATCAGTACAGGACTATCATATTGTCAAGGTCAGACAAGCACTCTTACCTGTGGGGTGCTTGATTGGAGTTTCGCAGAGACGCTATGAGCCAACTTCCCAAAACCCCTTTCTTTTAACCTGTGTAATGCTTAAAGCCACGAAGGCTAAGGGATAAGGCGTAGGGAGGAGGGCCGGATATGGACGCTGGCTTCTTCCTGTTGTCGACCTGCGAGGCAACAGGTAAGACTTTAGACTCTGACCTTCAGTGCTTAGGATGTTGCAGCCACTATTTTACTTTTACGTTTCTTGATTAGTGTACTAGATATGTGTCCTACCTGCGATTGTCAGGAGTGTTGCGTAGCGTCCGTGGAGTCTTGTGACGGAGGTTGGTTGTGGTGCTTGAGGGGGTGTTGTTGTCTGGTAATGCAGCTCAGTCTGATAGTATTTCCTGAGGCCAAGAAAAGAAAACAATGAATAAGTTACTGACTTTCTTTACATTCCCATTAGACACTAGCACCTTATCAGCATTATGCTACTCTGTAACTTACTGCTGTATTCTCCAAGTGGTTTGATCCATCACGTGTTGCTTTTAAAAGAAACTATAATTTAACACACATAACTAAAGATAAAACATGTCCTTTTAAATCTTTCGCCAAGGTTCCAATGTCCTTTAATGCTTTTCTGTAGAAAAACGTTCCAAAAATGTGGTCTCTAAAGTTCCTTATTAACGCTATCTTGCGATGGGCACCATTAAGTAAAGAAACTGTTCACTTAGCTTTCGTGATGTTCTTGTATTTCAGGATCGAGGATCAGCGAGGAGACCAGGAATGCCTTCTATGAAGTCCGTTGCTAAGCAGCAATACCGAGAAGATTCCTGCCCGGAGTTGCGACGAAGATCAGGTAAGCCGGTTGCTCCTTTGTGCGCTGATGGAAGGCTAAGCGCCTTCTAGAACACGGGTGTGGCTATTTATAGCCTGGCCACACCCGAGCACAAATGCGCACGTTGCACGTCTTCCGCGTGCAGCGTCAAAGTTCACACATCGGAGCTTTGTGTGTAAACAAAGTGCAGGCAAGCCGCGTGCAGAGTCAAAATACTTACATTGACTTCATCCTGACCACGGAGAAGTCTAGCGGGTGTTGCTGTGTTTTAACCTAATACTTTGGCATATACAACATGCATTTACAACATGCATTAAAGTCTACTAAATGTATTAAAGCATACATTACATTTGAAGCACAATGAGTACACAATAATTCCCTATATTCACTATTACAATACTTACACCGTGTTCTTAACTTCAATTATCAAGACACATACTTACTTCTTATACATTTTTTGGCGTGCAGTATGCTCGGGACAGGGGTGGGTTTTAACAGGGGTAATTATATCTGACACCATTCTACTACTGTATGTGACATGCAGTTGTGGATGGTGACTAAGGAGTGGTGTTAATGGACTTGCGTAGCGGAATCATGACACATATGCACTCATACACCTATATAGACACTCACACACTGCCACTCATCCATAGAGTTACTCACACACCTAGTCAGTCATGCAAAGAATTAATCACACTCCCATTTACTCACCTATACAGTTATACACACACCACCTCACTTACTCATACACATACTAACACATACTTACACTCTTATACAATCACTGATACAAGCACACACTCATCCATACAGCCACTCTCACAATCACTCACTCTCACATATAGTCATTTATATACTCCAACACTCACATATACTGCCTTTCACATATGTAGTTACTCACACATGTACCACTGAGACATCCATTCACTCACCAACACACCCATACACACACTCACCCACCCATACAGTCCATCACAGATGCACTCTTGAACCCATACACCCAGTGAATCACCCATTCACATATCTATGCACAGAGTCACACACCCCCCTCCCACCCACACAGACACTGAGGCACCCATACAGATACTCAGACAATCAATCAATAACCCATATAGACACTCATTTAGCTACTCACCAACCCATGCAACCGCTTACACACCAACTGACAGACTGATACAGACATTTACACAGTTTAGTCACTAACCCATGCATTCACTAAGACACGTTTAATCACTCACTTATACAGTCAGTCACGCACCAACTAAATCATCCATACAGACACTCATACACCCACTCATTCTTCAATACACCTTGGCCTATATATATATAAAACATATTTAAACTTTACAGAAACACACAGTCACTGGATGATGTCATCAGTGATGTCATTTGAGATGTCATCAGTGATGTCACTGACCATGTTATGAGTGATGTAATATGTGACCTCATCAGCAGTGCATTGCGGGGGCACGAGTTATAGTTAGCTGAACTAACTATAACGTCCGAATTTCACTGGTTTTGTACGAGTGAAATGTCCAACTAACTATAACGTCCCTGAAACCTGTGGTTTTTTCAGGGAATTTCTAAGGTTTTTTAAATGCTAATTTCCAACTATAACGTCCCTGAAACCTGTGGTTTTTTCAGTGAATTTCTAAGGTTTTTGAAATGCTAATTTCTAACTATAACATCCCTGAAACCTGTGGTTTTTCAGTGAATATATATATATATATATTACCTTACCATATATATATATATATATATATATATATATGCAAAAATATCCTTCTCCTTCGAAAAAGACAAGGGGACACGGCAGGGCTTCAAGGAATCATTTATTCGAATTCTCTGGCATGACGCGTATATATATATATGTGTGTGTGTGTGTGTCTCCCTGTCCACTCAAATGTGGAATCCCAGAGTGACACACACAAGGAGAAAGACTTTAGTCAGATGACCCTAGACTCCAAATACTTCTTGACATTTTACCTTGCTTATGCTATGAAATGGTGGTCAGTCTACTTATGTCTTGCACTTCCTTTAAACAGAACAGAACAACAGGAGATTAGTCTGTGCCCAACGTGATAAGAGCAAATGGAATCAATTTACACGTTTATGGTTTTCATGCAAGGCTAAGAGTGCTATTAAACACATGCACTGTGGCCAATGCCACAGGGGCAGTGAGGGCACAGACTAATAAATGTTGCACTCGTCTCAGCTGCTTCTTAAAATCCCTGATATGTCTCTCAAAAAAATACTAGAACTGGGGCAGTCACTGGAGCCGCCCAAAGAATATGCTGCCTATTTAGAAGAAACATTCATGTATGCAGAAGCTAGGAACAACCATCAGATTGCATGTACATAATCATCAGCCAAGGCACAAGCAGAAAGTAACATTGTAGCTTAATACAGTTAGCAAAGTGGATGCCATGCCAATACAGTTGAGGAAGCTCGTCACACAAAGGAAGTGCCACACCATAAACTGTGTCTGAAGTGAGACATTTCCTTAGCCTCACAGCCTACTGTGAATAGTCCATATCCCAGTTTACCACCCACATAGACCCACTAAGAGACCTAGTCAAATAATGTCCCATGAACACAGAGTATCATGCATGTGGTGGCATCACTAACAAATGCACTTACAGTAAGTACTCGCTCTTTTTTTATCAAAAAGGTAGGGGAAATCCAAGCCCGCTATATCAGGACAACACATGCGAAACTGAATTGCATTCTCAGAATCATTTTTGTAATCTTTAATGTTACGCCATGTACTGTTCTGCTTCCTGAACAGATTTATAATACTGTGAAAACTACAGGGTTAACTGAGTGAGTGCATTACAGTGCCATGTGACACTGCATGTGGCATTTCCCAAATACAAGGAATGAAAACAATGCCCCTCCTCCCCACTCACTGGTTTGATAGTAAAGATCAGAAGTAATTAAGGTGCAGTGGACCTCGCATAACCTGGGATTTAGTGCTACTACACCTGATGCATTAATGAAAACTATGCCCCTATTCTACGTTGAGTAGGCAAAGGGGTGTGCAGTTCCTCAAAACAGGAAAAATAGAGAAGACTAGAGTTCCAGGGGAAAGAATGTGCTCCAATACAAGCACGGGCCCTCATACACCCAAATGGGTGTCATGCTTCAACATTGGGCTAGCTCCTTGTTGGAACGGTGCAGCAATGGGTGATGGGCACCCACTAGGGGGATCCTTAACCATCTGGTAAAGTGGGGGGGTGTGGGCTCAAGTGGTTTGTACAGAGTGGGGTTAAAGAGTGAATTAAAATAGGTGTTGTGATACTCAGGGTCAAACTATTTAATGATTGAGCTCGCTGTTTTGTTTTCTCAGCTGCCATCAACCTTGCTGCCTTGACTGCAGGCCCTAGGAAACCTCGCACCAGGAGACGCTGACACTGTACAGGGGGCAGGACCATCAGTGCTATAAAGTGCTTCTCGCTTTCCCACCGAGCAGGACGCCCACTGTTTTATTTTCTCTGCTGCCATCAACCTTGCAGCGGGGACTGCAAGCCCCAGGAAACCTCGCGCCAGGAGGCGATGACACTGTCCATGGGGCAGGAACAAAGCGCTATAACGCGCTTCTCGCTTTCCCGCCACGCGGGACGCCTGCTATTTTGTTTTCTCTGCTGCTGTCAACCTTGCAGCAGGGACTGCAAGCCCCAGGAAACCTTGCACCAGGAGGCACTGACAATGTACAGGGGGCAGGACCTTCAGCGATATAAAGCGCTTCTTGCTTTCCCGCTGTACGGGACGCCCTCTGTTTTGTTTCCTCTGCTGCCATCAACCTTGCTGTGGGGACTGCAAACCCCAGGAAACCTAGCGCCAGGAGGTGCTAACACTGCACAGGGGGCAGGACCATCAGCGCTATAAAGCGCTTCTTGCTTTTCTCCTGTGCAGAACGCGCCCGGGCAAAGCCCGGGCCAAGGGTGGGCCCATCCTGCGCCTAACAACAAGAAGAGGCAGCGCAGGGCCTGCCCCCTTGGTTCTGACTGTAAGTACGTCGCTATCTTGTAGCAGTCGGTGGGAAAAGAGCCCAGGCTTTATTGTGATCTCCAAAGTGTGCTTTCTACAGAGAGGTAGGACTACCAGGTGTAGTGTTTCCTCTAGTAGTATAGACATTGAAGTGTTAAATTAACTTACCTTGTAATAGGAATATCTTAAGAAATCTTTAGTTATGGTTAAGAGGAATGCATTAGATAAAATCCCTGGAGCAGGAAGTGCAAGGAAAATTCCCAGACATGCAGCTGAAAACTGTACCCTTGACGAAAATCGACGAGCGTATAGAGAAGGTCAATGGATTACTAGCCCCCAAAGCTAAGGATAAAGGGACAAACCAGCAAGGAAGGAGAAAAAGATTAGTTGGGAAGAACGCTAAAACACAGAAGAGCATTGCAACCTACTTCGAAAAACCATTAGCAAACATTGTATTGGAGGCTTCTCATAATGGAAGATCACTACTACTCTCAGTTTATGTCCATCAGGAATCATTAAATGATGTAGGCCCTGAAGAGAATGTAACAGTAATAAATGTGGAGTGTTCTAACCAATATGTAGTTTTGGAGAACCTAGTGGGTAACCACTCTTGTGTAACCAATGGGGATGACCACACAAAGAATAATGAAGTTAAAGGTATTGTGGGCCTAGATGAACAAATGAATGTGATAAGGGGTGACATAATAAGCCTAAGGGATTACATGGGAAGACTAGGCAGAGTATTAAATGACAAGCTGGATAGCCTCTCTGTTTTAGTTAAGGAGACAATTCAACTAAAGGAAGGTGGCAATTTAGGGTTATCTTCAGCCCGTCCAAATAACACTGAAGTTTGTAATTAACATATAGATCAAGGTAAACATGTAAATAAAGAATTTTTGGGGCAAAATAGACAGAAAAAGATACCGGCACATGACATGCCCAGGCAGGCTCGAGCTCCTCCACATAATCCGATAAATGCAAAGTCCCTAATGTTGGATATGCCACTAAGATCTAGTGATACTTAATTACGAAATTGTAAAGAATGTAAGAGAAATGCTAGCTCTAATAACAATATTGACAAACCATTTGATATCTACATTTTTTTTTTAGTTTTATATAGCGCGAACTAGACCCGAAGATATGAGCTCGCGCTTTACATGAGCACCAGTTTCATTACAGATGGACACATTCATTTTTGGCACAGGGAGATTAAGTGATTTGTCCAGAATCACTGGATGTTGAGTGTTGTTGCCAAGACTCGAACCCGGTTCCCCAGCTTCGAGGTCGACCGCTCCAGCAGTAGGGCTACATCTCTCCCCAATGATTAACATGATTAACGTCCCTAAAATTCAGAAAGGCTCTCGCAAAAAAACTCATGAGACACTGATAAACAAGTCCATCCATTGGATAAGGTATAAGAGGGGTTGTAGATTGATGCTTCCGAGGACTCGCAGTTGAATTATATACGTGTGAATTTTAGAAATAAGGCTCTTGCAAAAGGATTAATTGCACTTGAACTGCATTTTAGATCCACTAGCAATAAACAGATAAGGCTAAAGTTGAATCCCCAGGGCATAAAGCAGACCTAACTAGTGCAAAGAAGCAGAAAACATTGATATGTACTGATCAGTTTAGAACTAGGGAGTATTCATACCTATCAGACATTGATTGACTAAGAGGTGCCAATGTAGAGCGTGACTTTAAACCCCTTTACAAAAGGAATAGACACTTTTCCCCTATAGTCGAAGGGACATCGCATAATTTATTTTCTGATACAAATCTTATTATAAGGCCTGAAGGTAGAGGACCCTTAAACCCTTTAGTACACATATTGGCACAGGGGGATTCACCCTTGCAGAAACTGTATCTACATTGAGGGCCAGAATCATCGAAGGGCGATTACATAAATATGCTATGTTGGAACGTTGCAGGAATTAAATCAGAACTCTCAGATCCAGATTGGGGATTGCTTATTGATAATCACCTTATTATATTCCTTCAGGAGAGATGGGCTATTAACCCAATACATAGATCAGGCTTCCTGACGTTTAGTGAAAATGCAATCCCCTACCCAGCAGGGCGTCCATCTGGTGGACTCTTGATATGGTTTAGCTTAGATCTGTTCCCAGTGGTGAGACCAGTTCCATCTAACTCAAGAGATTGTTGGCCCTTGAAATTAAAATCACAACCCCAACAGGACTAAAATACATAGCCCTAGTGAATATGTACATTAGATCAGTTCCCCCAAATATTCGATCACGCATAGTGGATAAAATAGATGATCTGACGGGGCAGTTCAATAAGATAGAGCAATAAAAATTGTAGCGGGGGACTGTAACACAAGAATACCTGCTGTCCCTCATTGTAATGCCCTAGAAGTTAATTCCTTGGTAGTAACAAAAACACCTAGGGCAGCTTTGTCTGCTAATAAGAAAACACCAAAGGTGGGAGTTCAGCTTGTAGACCTAATTATAGATCACGGCCTGAAAATTGTAAATGGCAATACACAATCTGATTGTCCACCTTGTTTAACTTTTAAAAGAGGTTCAAGTACCTCAAGAATAAATTATATATTGGTGGATAACGATATGTGGCCAGAACTAATTGACATGAAGGTAATTCCAAGACCTGACAGAGAGCACTACTGTATTAAGTGCATCTTTTCTTTATGGGCCCATTTTGAGACGTAAAATTGTCTCCTGTCATTATAAAGGATCTGCTAGTAACGACTAATAATCTAAGAAACATAAAATGGGCAGCATTTGTAATGAACACTGAGGACCTGACACATATGTTTGATCTATTTGTGCAAAAATTCTCTCAGGTTGATCTCACAAACATCAAGAATGTTAATTTTGCTAGCATCCACTGTGAATTAATGGATTTATTAAGACCATGCTTTGTGAAGGACCAGAGGAGAGGTGCTTGTCGAAGAAAAAATACTTCTTGGTATACGAAAAAGTGGTGCTCAGAGAAACACAATCTTTTAAGATCCTGAAAAAGGGCAACAGATTAAAAATTGTTAAGGCGAGGAATAGGTACAAGATTGCTCCATCTAGAGCTAAAAAGGAATGGGATGCGGAACAATGGATGGTAATTACAGAAGCTCTAGAAACGGGGGAGCAAAAGTTAATAGCAGTTAATTCACGAACTGTCAATCACCTAGAACCAGTAATAAAACCAGATACATGGGTAGCCCATTTAGGAAGCTTGTACAAGGGACTGGATTATGTAAAAACTTCTAATAGATCTTCAGCAGGAGAATTGGATGGGACTGAGGGGAATCTCAACCATGGAGAAAACAGAGTACCCATTCTCACTGTAGCGCAGTTACATTTTACTTTAGATGAAACAGATTTAGCATTAAAACAGATAAAAAAAGAAAAGGCGCCTGGGATGGATGGAATACCAGGCTATATGTTTTTATCTCAACCTAAATTTGGTCCCCTTACTTAAAGGCAGTCTGTAACAGTATTTTAAAGGGTGACCTAATTCCCCCCACATGGCATGGAGCTGCCATTATCCCTATATATAAAAAGGGGGAAAGAGATAACCCCTCAAACTACAGGCCTATAAGCCTGTTGGATAACACACAAAAGATGTTTTGTAGGCAGGGGTTATTTAGGCTCCACGATTGAATAGAAGAGAATAATATTCTCGAAGATGCACAAGCCGATTTCAGGAATAAGATTAGTACCTTGAACCAGGTCCTTCGCTTCAAGGTGGTATCTTATTTGTCCCCTTGAGGCGAGACCATCTATATGTCGCCTTCATTGACCTGAGAGCGGCATTCGACCTGGTTCCGAGGGAAATCCTATGGGAAGTCCTGACTGGTTATGGAATCCCAAGAGATTTACTATGGATACTGAAGGCTCTACACGCAAAATCCTATGCCAAGGTGAGATGGAATATGGCAGGAGATTTAACAGATACAATTGATATTTAGCGAGGGGTGAGACAAGGCTGTGTTCTCGCCCCAACACTTTTTAGCTTATATATCAATGGAGCAGTAAAAAAGCTGGCTGATTGTAGGCATGACGCCCCTAAACTAGCAAGAATGTCTATCCCGAGCTTAATGTTCGTGGATTACACTCTGCTATATCGAGAACACCAATGGGGCTTCAATCTGAATTAAACGCCTTTGTTGCCTTTTGTGAGGAAAAGGGCATAGAACTGAACCCAACTAAATCTAAATTTATGACTATAAAACCCCATTGATCGTACAGAGGGAATGTGACAATATATGGGGTGCCCCTCGAAAGGGTTTCGCATTTCGACTAGTTAGGTGTCAGACTAACAGACAACTTAACTTGGGGAGCTCAGTTGGAAAAAAGCAAAGTCATTCTACACCAGAAAGCCACTGCAATAGAGAGAAAATATGAGGCCGCCTCTGGGGGAGCAGTGTCTCCTGCTATTATTGTATATAGAGCCTCGGCGTTAACAGCGGCAGTCTATCGAGCGGAGATATGGGGATATGCCAAATCAGAAATGTTAACTAAAGTTGAGAACAAGTTCATTAAGGCTCTCTTTAGACTCCCTCCAAGCTCACCAATCACACCACTTAGATTAGATCTAGCTCTAAACCAAATACACTTAATAATTTAGCTTAAACCCTTGTTGTATTGGATGAGACTTTGGTCTACCCAAGAGATAGCAAATAATAGGGATTCTGTAAAGGAATTGCTAGCTCTTGACAAGGATGTAAGTACTCCTTGGTTAAATGTAATAAGGGAAATATCAAATAGAATAGGAATGGACGACCTGTGGACGTCACCAGCGCAGATTGCTAAAGCAGATGCACAGAAAGTAAAGTACTTATACTGGAAGCTGCAGCAAACATGGAGCATCCACCAGGAGGATAGCATATCCGGTCTGTTCCTGAATCACAAATGTGTACCAAGGTTGGAGCCCTATGTGGATAGAATTCATCCTTTCCAGGCCAAATGTCTATATGTGCAATACAGGTGCGTTTTTATTCCGCTGAGAGTTCATACCTCAAAATGGTGTAATATATCTTCCAACTCAAAATTCTGCCCAAGTTGCCCATAAACTGGTGAGACAGAAGTGCGTTTTTTTTGTCCTCTCTACAAGATAGCACAAAAGAAATGGACAATTGCCATTGGCAGACTTATGGGAGTGAGGCACTATTGGGAAGCTGCAAGGCTATTGAAAAGTGACTGACGAGAACAAATAGTTTTTGCGGTATCTCGGTTCCATTATTTTGCATGAAACCAAAGAAACAAGGACTTAACTAACCCCAGGCTTTGATTATTGATATTTTAGAAAGGACCCATTTTAATAATACTTGGATGCTCTTAATACTGATATAGGGATCTGATTGTATATATTATAGGCCTATTATTTAATTAATCAAGATGTACAAATGATTTTAATTAATTGACACTTGCACTTCATGACAAATTTAAGTTAAAGTTGTATTATAGTATTGATATGTGCCGACATTATATTAATCTGCCATTCTAATCTTATTTATAGTTTTAATTTGTGTAAATAGGAAGAACATTTATAATATTGATCATATGTGATTTTATGTGACAGCAAAACCTTTAAGGCTTGGTAGCCGAAATATATACATACATATATATAACGTTCTAAAGAAACACGGAGCACTCACGGGGTATGCTGATAACAGACGCGTTTCGGCAGAAATGCCTTTATCAATGTTATTCAAACAAATGCAGGCAGCACGCAAAATTCATGTTGTTTTAAAATGCCCAAAACCACTTCCATTGGCCGCTTAGCACAATAAACAGTGACAAAGGACTACACATTCTCATTTTGGATGCCCAATTCATATCCGCCATGTTGGTATGGTGTTAATTTCTCACAATTCAATTAGCCGCCTTTGTATACATGCTTAATGATTTTCAATTTTCAGTTCAATACTTTTATACACCATCAGCTCTTTCATAGGTATTCAGATACTCCAGGCCTCTCAATTAAGTGGACATCCATGATGTTACATTGGCACAGTCCTGTCACATTCCATTGCGTGCATAAACACCCCCTCGCTTTCCACAATTTGAAATTCATACCTGCAGGAGCCCGTTTGTATAATACAAGCATCCTTGAGTTCAATAACCCAGCCTCAGACACAGACATCATTTTCGTGTGGCGGTTCTGGCACTTCCATTAAACATACTCTGCTCCAAAACCCACCAAAAGTGCCGAAGTCACAGCGGGTGCTAGCGTCACGTGAGGGTAGGACTCACGGAATATACACTGCTCTAAAGAAACACAGAGCACTCACGGGGTATGTTGATTGCTGCTTTAATCCTTAACAGACGCGTTTCGGCAGAAATGCCTTGATCAATGTTATTCAATAAAATGCAGCCAGCACGCAAAATTCATGTTTTAAAATGTCCAAAACCACTTCCATTGGCTGCTTAGCACAGTAAACAGTGACAAAGGACTACACGTTCTCGTTTTGGATGCCCAATTCATATCCGCCATGTTGGTATGGTGTTAATTTCTCACAATTCAATTAGCCGTCTTTGTATCCATGCTTAATGATTTTCAATTTTCAGGTCAATACCTTTATATACCATCAGCTCTTTCAGAGGTATTCAGATACTCCAGGCCTCTCAATTAAGTGGACATCCATGATGTTACATTGGCACAGTCCTGTCCCTTTCCATTGCGTGCATAAACCCCCCCCTTGCTTGCCACAATTTGAAATTCATACCTGCTTGAGCCCGTTTGTATAACCAAGCATCCTTGAGTTCAATAACCCAGCCTCAGGCACAGACATCATTTTCGTGTGGCGGTTCTGGCACTTCCATTAAACATACTCTGCTCCAAAACCCTCCAAAAGTGCTGAACTCACAGGACTGTAGCCAATCGTCCAGGTAAGGAAACACCTGATGCCTTTGCTTCCTCCTCAGAAAAGCTGCTACTGGAGCCAGACATTTGGTGAAAACTCTTGGAGCCGACTTGAGGCCAAATTGCAGTACCTTGAAGTGGTAATGGCTTCCAGCTACGGCAAATCGAAGGTACTGCCTGTGGGAGGGATGGATGGGGATGTGAAAATATGCATCTTGTAAGTCTAAGATGGTCATATGATCCCCTGGGTTTAGAAGTAATAAAATGTCCTGAAGAGAGACAGTGCGAAAGGACTGCTTTTTGAGATAAGTGTTTAGAGTTCTCAAATTCAGGATCGGACGCCATTGCCATAAGTTCTTGCGTACCAGAAAAAAACGGGAAAAGAATCCCTTCTCTCTCTGGGAGTTTGGCACCGGTTCTATTGCTCCTTTTCAGAGCATTGTAAGAATTTCCAAACGCATGAGATGTAGGTGTTTTACCTCTTGCCGTCCTGGAGGAGTACAAGGTGGGATCTGCAGAAACTCCAATGTATGGCCGAATTGTATTAGATTGAGGACCCATTGGTCCGTGGTTATGTTTTGCCACTGGGGAAGGTGAAACTTGTGGAAAGGTGTGATTAAAAATAGCCGGAGCCTGAAGTTCGTCATTGAAGTCGTGAGGTATCTTTTCCCTGACGTCCTGCTCTTCCTCTGGGGGCAGATTTAGAATACGCCCCTGACTGTGTCTGTCGTCGAACATACTGTTGTCGATAAGGGTGGGAAGATGTAGCGTATGAGGGGTATCTATACTGCTGATATCCTCCCGTGTAGGAAGGAAGGCCCCTTCCTCTGGCTCCTCTAAAGGGCACTTTCCGATATTGAAGTGTCCCTAAAGCATTCGCTGTGTCAGTATCTTTCTTAATATCCTGTAGTGCATCGTCGATGTGCTTCCCAAATAAAGCTTCTCCATCGAATGGAAGGTCTAGGATCTTATTTTGAACTTCCGGTCTAAACTACGTAGCTGAGAGCCATCCTTGACGGCGTAACACTGCTGCACCCCCCCAGCGATCTGAATGCTGTAGTTGCGATATCCATCGCACAATCTATAACCTCTGCAGATGCTCTCTCGCCCTCCTGGAGAATTTTCTTAACTTCTGGTTTGCTCTCTTCAGGAAGCTGATCCATATACGGAGCCAGGTCACACCACATTTGTCTGTCATATCTACCCAGTACGGCAAGGGCATTAGCTGCTCTGACTATCAGTGCTGACATTGATGAAAAGCGCTTAACAGCATTATCCAGGTGCCTGCCTTCCCTATCAGGAGGCGTGGTAATGGATGCAGATGGGTTTTTGGATTTTCGCGGCGCTGCCTGAGAGATTACCGAATCCGGTTTGGGATGGCCCACCAAACAGGCAGGAGCATCCTCTGGGGCCTTGTATTACTTTTCCAATCTGGATAGCACTGGTGTCACTGTCCCTGGTGTTCTCATGACTTTGAGGCCTTCCTCCCGTACATGACCTATAATGGTGATAGCCCTCACTGATTTCCTAAAGGACTCTTTAAAATCATATAATAAAACAGTCCGTTTGGGTAGCCGGCATTGGTAAATCAAACCTCTTGGCAGCTCTCTCTAACAAGTTATGAAAACCACCAATATCCTCTGGTGGCGAGTCAACGGGCAGTGGAGAAGGAGAAGAAGGCGTGGGAATGAGGTAGTCGTCCTACTCTCTATGTGGATCTCTAAGCTTTCCCTCTTCCTGATCATCATCCGTAGTACCCGGATCCTGTTGAGGGACTGATGGAGGTGATTTCTGCAGAGGTTCCGCCAGTATAGTTTGAACCCTCCTTGGAGTTGAACGTGGACGAGGAACTAATGACGGTATTTCCTGAGGTACAGGTGTTGGAGGAAATCGCTTCCTGTAGTCAGCCAACATGAATTGTAGGTCTGTTAACAAAGATGAAGGCATGCAAACTACCTCCTCCTGATAATCCTGATGGTATTGTTGCTGAGGAATATAGTCTTGATATTCCCCATATTCCTCCTCAAAATCATCCTCTTGACACTTAACATGCAGCTGGGACAGGTTACTCGCGTAGCCAAAGGGCCCATCATCTTCTTCCTCAGAAATCCTGCTCTTCCAACAGGTGAGAAGGCAAAAGAGGTGTAACCTTGCTAGGTGAGGCAATTTCCGGTGTAATTTTCCTTGTTCTAGCTTTCTCTGTTTTTATCTGGTGTTTTTTCCCTCGCCGACGGGCCCATCGACGAGATTGCCAATGACACCATCGTCGAAGAAGCAGTTGTTGGCGATGACTAGGAAACAATCGGCAATGATATAACCGCCGTCGATGTCGTCGTTACCATCGTCGTTGCCGTCGTCGACATTGCCATCGGCACTGTCGTCGTCGCTGTCGTCGACGTCTTCATCGTCATCGTCGACGATACCAGCTGTCGACATCATACTCAACAGTAACAAAACCTTCGACGACGGCGCTTTCCTTGACGACAGGCGAACTTCCACCCTCGTCGACTACGACAGAGATGGTTTCTTCATCGATGGTACCGTCGACGATGGAACTTTCGTCGTCTGCTTTCCTTCCGGAGGCACTGAAGAAGGCTTTTTGAAGGAGGGCCTGACTTGAGGGGGAGTATTAGGCGGCACAGAACTCACCTTTTTTGGTTGTTTGTCCCCCAAAGAATGTCCCTTCCTCTCCTTTTCATGTTTGTGAGGAGATTTTTAGGGACTGCGCCCATGAGACCCCTGAGAGGTCTTTTTAAGGGCCTTTCCTGGATGTTCACCAGATGAATGGGCGTGAGGTGATCTTCTCCTCTTATGGGACCTCCTGGATGAAGAAGAGGATGCCTCAACACTGTCCTCACTTGAAATCACCTCTTTTCTGGATTTGAGTTCCTGAAGCCATATAAGAAGGCACCCCTCACGATCTTTTAAGGTTTTATTAGAAAAGGTACGACATACCTTGCATTCCTTTGCCTTATGGTTGGGATATATGCAATAAATACAGTCTTCATGAGGGTCATCTGTATAAAGCCTTTTCTTCGAGCAGGTAGCACAGGCTCTAAAAAGTCAATTCTTTTCCTTTTCTGACATAATTATGCCAGAATGTTGACAAACCAGCACTGAAGATGGATTCTGTAGTTGTAGAATGCTGAAATGAAGCAAAGAACTCTTTCTAAATTCACTAAGAAGAAGAAAAAACTGAGCAGAGCTCAGAGGAGACTCCCTAGCACAACGTGCGGTAGAAAATCTGGAGATCTAAGGTTCTCTCAGGAGTGTTCTAGAGGGTGAAGGGTCCTGATTGGTTCAAGAATTACTTTTGGTCTCTTTTACAAAACGATAGATATAGGTTACAAAACTGAAATGGGTCTAGGCCTAGTTTCTGCTTTGTATTGGTTTAGCATTGATTTTTTGATGTACCAAGGACTCCCATCTCGACGACGGGGATTGATTCAAGCATGTGAATCTATGTAAGTTCCAATACTGGAGTAATTAAAAATTCTGCGCTGACTTAGGATATAATGGTCCAAGTTAGCATAGTGAGTAAGCTGGTCTAAAACAAGGTCTACATGTTCCTCGTCTAAATATGTCGAAAGCGATGATGTGGCGATTCTTCAGGACCTAAGGCCTACACTCACTATGACTGGATTCAGTAAGTAGAGATATTGTGTTAGGGTAACCAGTCAAACAACAGGTCACATGGAAGCATTGTACCTTAGCCTGGGTAAAAAACAACAACCCAAATAGTGTATCGGTCAAATCTCCATGAGGAGATAGAAAACGCCTATTAGCATCTCGGACGCAAAATAGCATCCGCCATGATACCTACCCCAGCTCTGCTTCCTCGAAGCGACCAGTTGATCTGTACCCATCAAAAAGGGTGCGAACATCTGTAGCAACTAATAACTCTCCCATCTAACTGGATGTCATGTCATATCATTTCAGTTCAGTTTGATCCCTCTCTTATTTATTAGGACTTGTGTCCTGTTTGTGATTGGAGAAAGTCTGAAGCCGCTTGTGGAAAAGCAGAATGACTATTTTTTCCATGTGATTGTTTACTTTCTTGGCCAACCATGCGCAGGGTAATTTGTCAAAACAGTAGTAATTCTGGTATCTTGCGGGATATCTGCAAACTCTTCATGAGTTTGACAACGCTTGTTTAACTTACCTGGAAGATCCTGGAACATAAATATTTTGTCATGGCATTCTATTTCTGAACATTGAGTGACTTTCGGCCTCATTATGATGCCATTCGGACCAGATTCCGCAGTCATATTGGAGGTGGTTGGACCTCCACTGTCTCTTGGGAAGCGTTTGCTCCGACCGCCGGATTACAGTGCTTGTGAATACACAGAAATCCGACTGCCACGGTCCTTCCAACTCCACCAGGAAATGTCGAAGGCAGTGGCATCGGAAAGAAGCAATGGAGTCAGCCGTAGAGTGAACTGCCTTATGAACCGTGAGCACAATTACGGTGTGCCTTTCTGACGAGCCGACCGTGGCAGTCCAACCACCTCATCAGAGCTGGAAGAAAGGGAAGAATAGAAGGCTGAAACTCACCTGTACACAGCTCCTCACATCCGGTGCCAACATGGAGCAGAGGCACACGTCCTGCCGCTGTTATAACTGTTCGATGCCACCCAAAATCAACACCGTAGTAGACGCAACCGCTGATAAGTGTCACACCTAACTGTGCACATGGAGTCCTCAGTAAATCGGTGCACCGCCACAAAAAAGCAGGAGAGTAGCGTGCTCAGTATGGGGGGAGGATGTGAGCAACATCTTTCCAAGCCATCACGCTGGGACATCTTGCCAATACATATTTCATAGGAAGCAGGACATGAGGGGGACTGAAAGGACAGTGGAAAGAAAGAGTAGTGAGAGTTGTGTAGCAGGGCTTGAAGTGGTCTGGGGTCTGCGGTGCTTAGCACTGGCAGGTCCAAAAAGCAGATGCAGAGACGGGTTCCATTGGACTCTCCGCAATAGCACTCACCCTCAGTGTGTGAATTAAATTGTACTCTGCAGCAGTACCACCTTCCACTGCTGCAGATGGCAAGGTAACTCATTAGATCTGATATTTGATGGTGTGCAATGACAGAAGTAGGATTATATTGTTTGTGTGGGACAACATGTAAATCTCAGATGTACAGCTTACATGCTTGTAAGCCACACCCTCAAGCACATCAGCCACGCCCCTGTGAGAGATCCCCCCTCCCCCCAGCATAGTCATCCAACTCAAAGTCCTCTTGTGGAGAAGATGAAAAACACAATGAGACACAAAAATCACAACACTGAACTAGTCCTTCACAACATAAAAGACAGACAGCGGACAGTGTGTATATGTGTCAGTGTGGGCAGGTCAAACATCCCTGGTGAAAATCTCCCACCTGACTGAAATCACTCCTAGCCAACTTAGTCCCACAATACACATCAATAATGTGGTTGTGACACAACATACAAGAAACATGTCGACCCTTTAAGAGTAGAGCGCATTTATCCTGAATCATTACTTCAGATAGTCGCCACTTCCACTTTCACTATATATCGCAAATAAAGATAGTGCCTTGGCAGGAGGTAGTGGAGAAGTCTTTGGAAGATCTTTAAATACACCATCCATGGGACCTGAATATGTGGTACGGAGCCTTTCAGTAAAAGAAGATATGCGGGTGTTAAAATTAAAAGCTCATAATCCACATATAGTTGCAACCTTTACTGATATGAAGCCCCAATTTTATGTATGGTTACCTCTTTCGAGAAACTACAAGCTCCAGTTTCTAAGAATACAAATGGACCTATTCCCTATTGGGGAAGTGACTCAAAGAAAGAAACACACATGTAAAGACAATTGTTATAATTTTTGTCCCATATCTTATACACTTGCCCCTGCTTTGAATGGGAAAGACGTTTTTGGTTGAAGCCAGCATTTAGAGAATTGCAGGTTCGTCTCTATCAAGAGGCAATTAATCATTGCTTCTAGGGCAAGTGCAGCAGGTTCATTGCCGTTTTGTGAAATTCATGGACAAGGTTGAAGCAGTCGCGGCTCGCATGACTCGCGGGTGGGGGGGTCACGCCGGAATTTAAAATTAAATTAAAAAAACTTCACTTACCGGGTCCCGTGCCGCCTCCGCTCCTGGCCAGGTCCCGCGTCAAGAAGCAGGGATCCTCCCTCCCCTCCCCTAAGCCAATCACAACGCTGCAATGGCAGCATTGTGATTGGTGCGAACGGCGCCCAGCAGGGCGCCTGTAGGTAGCCATTTTCTTTATGTAGGCATGCAGCCTACATAGAGAAAAGTCAGAGTGCGCATGACTGGTTTGGTCGGCCCCAGAGAACCTACCTGCCCCCAACCAGGCATACTGTTCTGCTTTCTCGCAGCACGAGAAGCAGAAACATAAAATGGTTTTTAAAATACCATTTTATGTTTCTGCTTCTCGCACTGCGAGAAAGCAGTGGGGCGACGCTCCTCCGCCCTAATGGAGTAGCCGCCCCTGGGTTGAAGCAAGACTTGACTGTCAAAGAACTCTGGAAGAACGGAATTGCCCTTTATAATTTTAACTTCGCATTGGGTATGTCAAATCTGGACCCTTTCATATTTAGTCTCCTTGATATAATTTGAACATGAGTATCTATCGAATTAATTAGTTTGATGGCATCTGCACTTTATATTTTTAAAATGTTGATGGATTTTAATGTAATCTTTTGAGATACTTCAATTTTTTTAATTTTGCATTAGGCACTTTAACTGTGAAGTTTTCCACCATGTTTTCTTGAAACAAACTGTTGATGATTATCCGGACATTTTAGCAATGCTATTTGGGATCAAATCTTTTTAATGTTTTGTGCTTTACTTAATTTTTAGGACTGCTTTAAGTGTCAATTAAGATTGAGACAAATGTTTTAAAATCATTTGAATAGTTTTAATTAACTATCAAATAAAGTACTAGTCAGGTGTGCAAAGTGTCTATAACCGCAAGGGCAGTATGGCATCATCACATGGTTTATTGGCTCCAGTACCATTCTTGAGCACCCCAGGAAAAACTTCTCTTAGATAGAAGCATTGTTTTTGAGAATTTGAAAATTAGACTGTGGCAATTAATGCCAAATAAATGGATAACCAATGCAAGTCTACTCTATTATTCAATTAGGTAGATTCAGAGGGACAGAAGTTATTTGAACATATTCCGGAAGTTCATCCAAAACCAGAGAAATTGGGTACTTAGAATGTTTACAAAGAATCTGTTGAGAGTCTGGAGGAACCAAGTTTTGTGGTAGAAAGGCATAAGTTCTACTCAAGAAAGCAGGGGTCTAATAAAAGTATTGATGGGTATGTTCCTGAGTTATGAGTATTATCATCTACATGTAAATGTGAAAATAATGTAGATCAATATTTCAGGGACTAGATTGTCACTACCACTTAAAGAAAGTACAAAAGCACTTACTGTGTTGCAGAAATCCTACTCTTGAGGAAACAATAAACATTGCGATAGGAATAGACAGGTCTTTGGTATCAAGTAAGCCATTGGCAAGTTCAATAGAAGGAAGTGCCTTGAAATCTGTTAATGTGGTGCACAAGGAAAAACAGGATGTCAGACAACAGGACAGAAGTAAATTGAAATGTTATAAATGAGGTTTGAGGACACACATAGGAAGTTATTCTCAATGTCCATTAGTTGGTATAAATGCATTAAATGGAAAATAGGACATTTGTACAGGCTGTATAAAAGTGGAGAAAAGAATGTAAAGGATGTAAAGGTGAACTACTTGAGTGATAATGTTAAAGAAATAACTGAGAGCTTTTCAAATATTGTGTTGGTGGTTGTGAAAGCGCAGCAGAGAATATCACCCCAAAATGTATACCGTTCGGCTGCATGAGTATTGGGGGAAGAAATGTTGAATGCATGGCTGTCTCTGGTTCACCTGTTACCGTCTTGGATGAACAAAACTTATAATAAGCAGTGGAATGAGTTCTGATGTTAAATCTGTAGCTTTCAGTTGACATGCCATAACTACCTTAGGATATTTTGAGACCTGAAGATCACTCTATCCGCACAAACAATATGTAGCAAAAGATGGCTGTGACATAATGCGCTGGATTAATCAGGGCAAGATATTGCACTTCAAATAGGAATGAATACTCCTGCATTACTTGTTGATCAGATACATGATAAGTAAAACATTATTTTAGGGACATTTACTGAGGTCTTCACTGATAAGATTGGGAAGGCTCATAGCTGTAAACTGAAAACAAGAATTAAAATGCTGTACCAATTGCACAAAAAGTGAGATGTATTCCATGAAATGGTAGGGAAGAGTTAAATAAGCATAGACAAAACCAATATCTTGTCTATGCGAGATCTATTAGCTTTGCCAATGTTTTTTAACCGTGTTGCACATGGCTGAAAGTAATGAAAAAAGCTTTATTACACAGCCAGAGTTGACTGCATTATAAGCGTGTTTTTTTACTTGCAGCTATGCTGCAATGAAGCCAGCACTGCAGTATAATCTATACCATAACTTCCCTGTAGATCTATAGTCTGGGGGCCGTTAGAGCACTCCTGACCTTTGCCCCCTGTTCAAAAAGGGCAAGCATGTATTTACAAGTTAAACAGCGTGAAAAAAAGTAAGTAACTAGAGTGTCCTGCACAGTTAACTTTTCTGCCACCTTAATTTTTAAAGACATTCTGCTACAAACGTGTAAAATATGAAAAAGTATTTTCAAAAAGTCCAAAAATGCATTTTATGCACATGCAGAACTGTTTCATCTTAGTAGTAGTAGTACATCAGACTAAATCAGTGCAAGTATTTTTTTATTTCAAATAATTTTTATTGGCATAATAGGGTATACAACACAAAAAGGAGAAGTAAAAAGAAGAAAAATACAGGTAGTCATTATACATTTTAAACTCACTTAGTATGAGTGTAAATAGGTATAACCATTAACATATATATTGACAAATAAAACGAGTGTGGACATTAATAGTATGTTCCTCTGTTCTATCACTGGTGGAAGGGATGTCACGAAGGTTTAACAAATACATAAGTACAGCTTCTAGTATCGATTGTCTACTAAATACTCATTGCATGTTGACATAAACCTGTTATACCTGAAATATAAAACTTCCAAGGTGAGTGATAAACTCCTGTATTTTAAAACGAAAAAGAAGGGATTAATTCCCAAGGGTCGCCACAATGGTCGTAGGATGCGTATAGAGAGGGATTGAGTTATTACTCAAGAAGATCGGTGTCTGGTGAAATGAGATTGGGTGTGATTAGATAGGTGTCTTAGAGGGCCTTCCTGGTGGTTTGAAGGTAAGGGAGGAAGCGTCCAAAGTGCCTCACATTTTCCTACAAGGCAAGGAGAGCGCCAAGGAGTTAGTTTTAGTGCTATATTGTCGGCACCCCTTAGGAAGATGAGTTCTTCTTGCCATGATTTGTAGGCAATCTGTTTGAAGTTTTTCCAGTTTCTCAATATTATTTTGCACGCTAGAGTCAACATTAGGTCTAGGAGGTCACGGTCGTTGTCGTTTTTTATTTGGGGGTCTTGGGAACCTAGGATTACATATGAGAAGTCTCTGGCTGGTTTAATATGTAAGTTATGCGTAATGAATTCAAAGATCTTATCCCAGAAGGATTGCAAGAGAGGGCAGTAGAATATCATATGTGGTAAGTCTCCTTCATGCGAATTGCAATTCCAGCACTGGGGAGATTGAGTGAGGCTAAGTTTGTGTAACTTTGCTGATGTCCAATATGACCTATTGATAATCATATATTTAGTCTGTGAGAGTGATGGCGAGATTTTGTTCCTAAATGGTGTCATGTGAATGCGTTTCCAGTCCCACAGGATACAATTAGTATTAGTTTCACTTTCCCATGTTCTTTCATTAACTGTGTGTCGTTTACCTGGCTTAGATATGATTAGTTTATATATTTTTGACACTATGTGGCCCGCTATAGCTAGTTGATTCAGTTTGATGGGGAGAGAAGGGGGTATCGGTTTTATGGGTTGTTTAGAGATCTGGGATTTAAGCTTCAAAGATTTATATAGATCTATGTTATTCAGGTTATTTTCTATTTCCAGTGTAGCAAAGGACTTAGGGGTGGTATCGTTATACAAATCTTTAATCATATTGATACCTTTCTGTGACCAATCCTTCCAATAGATTGGGATTTTATCTATACTCAGATTAGGATTGTTCCAAAGTGTCGCCAAGTTGGATTTGTCTATTCTGACATCAGAGTAAGCTTCTAAGCGCTTGAGAGCTTGCTTAGTGTTTTGGATAATGTATTTTGAGTGTGCAGGGATTGATGAGGACATAGTCATAATGGCTGGTATCGGGATGCCTTTAATTAGGTTTGCCTCGACTTCCACCCACGGGGGCGGTACAGTGGATTTTCTATAAACCAGGCTGCTCCTTGTCTGCAGAGGAAAGCAGTTTGGTAGTTTCTAAAATTGGGTAGACCAACTCCACCTATGGATTTGCAAAGTTTCAATTTTAACAAAGATATTCTAGGCTTCTTTCCCTGCCATAAAAAGTTGTTGAAGGCTTTGTCGATTTTCTTTATAAAGTCTTCTGAAAGAGTCATAGGAAGCATACTGATAAGGTAGTTAACAATAGGTGTAATCATCATCTTTATCGTCTCTACCCTACCTCACCATGATAAAAACTTTGGCGACCAGCTATTGAGTAGATCAGAGACTTTCTTGAATGTGGTTTCTTCATTCACTTCTAGTGTGGAGATAAGGTCATTGGTGAATAGTAGACCTAGGTATTAATTGGATCTGGTTGCCATGCTAGGCCCGAGTCTCCCAAGATGTCTTTGCCCCCTAGAGAGTTAAGGAGCTTGACCTCAGTCTTCTCTCTATTGAGTGTGTAGCCGGAGACCACGGCAAAATCATGTATCTCTCTCATTAGGGCGGGGATAGCAGACTTAGCTTCCTTCGACACTATTAGGACGTCATCCGCGTAGGCGGCAACCTTGAATACTGTGCTGCCGAATTCCACTCCAGGTATGTCCGTGTTTACTCGTAGGTGCTGGAGGAAAGGTTCTATAGCTAACAAGAACAGTGATGGAGAAAGGGGGCATCCTTGTCTGGTACCTTGTCGGAGTGTGAATGATGATGAAACAGCGCCCCCGCTCTAACCTTTGCTTTGGGTTCATGGTACAGTGCCATAATCATTCGTATTAGTGGGTCTCCGAAGTTGAGTCTTTCTAAGGTCATTCGTAGGCATACCCAATCCACCTTGTCGAATGCCTTTTCTGCGTCTAAGGTAATGGCTACAGTCGGCGAGTCGATCAACTTAGCTTTCTCAATCGCATGCAGAACATTCTAGTATTGTCACTAGAGAACCTTTGTCTTAGGAAGCCTACCTGTGAAGGGTGGATAAGATTGGCAATATATTTTTGTACACGCAGGGACAGGATAGTTGCGTACATTTTGCAGTCGAGATTAATTAGGGAAATTGGTCTGTAGTTTTTAGTGAGGAGTGGGTCTTTACGATCTTTGGGAATGACTGTGATGATCGCTTCTGCTGTTGTGCCTGTAACTTGGCCAGTTGATGCGAAGTGTTGAAATAGATGTAGGAGGGGTTGTGTTAGTTGTGTAATGAATGTCTTGTAGAAGGTAGCGTTGTAACCGTCAGGGCCCGGTGCCTTACCAGATTTTAATTTTTTAACGGCGGCTTCTATTTCTTCTACGGTAATAGGCCCATTGATAGACCTCATTTCTTGATCAGAAAGAGCATTGAGTTTTATACTATCTAGGTATCCCTTACTATTAGCGTGATTTAGTTTGTTGTTAGTGTCGTACAATTCCTGGTAAAAAATCTTGAAATGTGTCCGCTATTTTATTTGGATTGGTATGGATGGATCCTGTTTTATCTTTAATTGCATTTATCGCATATTTCTGCAATTTAAATTTTAGGAATGCAGCCAGTGATTTCCCTGCCTTGTTGGCATCACAAGTTTTCAGACTCTTCTGCTTGTTAATCCAGACCCCTGCTCTGTTGCTGATTATTTTATTATATTCATATTTTTTGTTTAGCATATTGTTTAGAGTCATTGGATCCTTTTTAAGTATATGTAATTTCTCGAGATCAGAAATTTCTTTCTCTGAGGACTGAGGTTTTTCGTTTGCCTCCCTGTTCATATTTGACTTTATTTTTATAACTGCTCCCCTGATTGTACTTTTCATTGCCTCCCATCTGGTGAGATGCGATGTTTCGTCTACCTTGTTTTCGAGAAAGTAGTTTTTGATCGATTGTTCCAGAAGGGTTTTATTTTGTATGTTTGAGAGTACGTCTTCATTGAACCTCCATAAGGGTTTTTTGAGGGGTGGTGTAGAGTCCGTGATTGTGAGGAGATGCAAGAGTGATCTGACACGAGTCTTGGTTCAATTGTCGTCTGTTCTATCATGCTGGTAGAGTTACCCGTGATCAGTAAATAATCGATGCGAGAGTAGGAGTTATGTGGAAACGAGTAAAATGTGTAATCCCTTTCTGTGGGGTGTTGTAGATGCCATGTGTCTACCATGTTAAATTTACTGCATATTGTTTTGAGTGCTCTGTGAGCTTTATTCGGTCTGAAGAGACAGGTCGAGTGCTTGTCTAAGACAGGATCTAATGGGAGGTTAAAATCCCCCCTGAGCACGATTGTGGCGGTATCAGGGATCAACTTAAGATGATCAGCGAAGTCATTCCAAAATCCTGGATCATCAGTAGTGGGCGCATATATATTGGCTATGTAAAATTCTGAGTTTTGCTTATTTCGTTTTGTTATGACCCATCTTCCTTTTTTGTCGGAGGTATGTGAGATAAGATTTGCAATTTCTGTAAAAAGATGACTCTTGAAGGAGTTGGAGACGTTGACATCTAGCTTAGTTTCTTGGAGGAGAATAATGTCCGCCCTTTGTTTGTGGATATAATCAAGCAGTTTCCTTCTTTTAACAGGGTAGTTCAGACCCTTAACGTTCAATGAAATTATTTTAATTTTTTGTTGGGTTTACTGAGTCATTTAGCATTATGTGAGGCTTGTAGTCAGTGATTCCATCGGGTGATCAACATTAAAATGTGGCCGAAGTATCCTACGTGTTGATTTTGTGACTATCGATAATATCAGACCCTTCCCATCTTCGCTTCGATTGGGAGCCTCCCATAAAACAGTAGTCGTGTTTGACACCATAGTAACCATCTTAGTGCCCAGTTGTGTGTGCGGGATCACGTTAACGCAACCTTGGTTGAGGGAAAGCAATAGAAATTGTGTGTGCGACTGGGGATTGAAATAAAACATAATACAAAAAAGCAGGTGAAAGAAAAATCTTAACCCTCCCTTCTCCCCCATTACCCTTGCCCCTCCCCCCTATTAGAACCTGTAAACGTGGCGATTGCAGGAAGGTACGTCCCTCTCAGAGGCATCGCTTGAGTGGACATAGTTGCGACCACCATGGAGCTAACAGATAACCTTTAACATAAAACATACCTTAACCGCTAACAGTTAACAATCCTTGATAACATTTGTGAGCTTGCTAAAAGAGCCTCGTAATGCATCGCATCCTGGTCTATCTGATCGATCAGTATAGTTGACGATAATGGCGCAGATGAATATTTACGGTGTGTAATAGTGGCAGAGTGGGCCTACATAAACAGTACATAACCAGTACAAGTAAGAAGTCTTTAACATATTAACATTACATCCATTTGAAGTAAGAGCAGTCTGTTCTGACTAGGTCTTACTAGTGAGGACTAACTAGTGTGGCACCTAGCATAGTGAGTATAATAAGCGTAGTAATGAATTGACAAGGTAGTGGGTTGGTCTAGTGACTATAAACAATTGATTATGCCACAATAGCTTGGCTATAGCACTTTGTAATCGGAGCTACAGTTAACCGAGTAATAAACGCTTGATCTAGGCATTAACTTTAGAGTCTAGGCTTAATTATCTGTCACGATACAATCGGGGCAGCAAGTTTCAGAGCATTAGCCCCCTTGTTCTAGGCAGTGACTATAGGCTCTAAACATAGTAAACATAGTAAACATAGTAATCCTTCGTGTGTTAATCAGGCGAAGTGGTTTCAAGTGGTTTCAAACAGCATAGAATAACAAGTCTAGAAAGAACAGCTTAGCTATAAGCACTGTATAGTGAGAGCAACCAAGTTTAGTTATCCTCTGCGTTAATCAGGCGAAGTGGCGAAGTGTTTTCAGACAGCATAGAATAACAAGTGTAACAAGTGTAATAAGAACAGCATAGCTATAAGCATAAGCTTTAAGCATTGTATGATGCAGCATATGAGAGCAACAATGTTTAAATTGTTAAAAGTCTGAACATTATTATCCTCTTCAAGATATTAAGTTACTCGAGTTACTCAAGCATTATCTGGAGCAGTCATGCTTTTTATGCCTTTTATGCTTTTTGTGCGCTTTTTCTAGAGTAATAACACTTAATCTAAGTAGATACTCAAGCTGGCGTCCAAGCTGGCATCCAATCTTTAGTGATTACTATTAGAATTAGAATTGGTATCCTAGAGATCTCAATCTTGGGCGGTGAGCGAGAAACCCTTTTCTAGTATCCACTGTTGTTTTTGAGTAGTCTTGTGATATGAAGATCTTGTTGTTATGCCAGAGAATATGTTGGTTTTTCCTCATGAAAGATAAGATAAACTCAACGTGCTGGTACCTCAAAGGCTTGCATACAATGGGCCTGGGGTGTGTTTGGTTCGGTAGTTTCCTCGTTGGCACTCTGTGCGCCCTGTCTAACTCAAAGGTCTTATCGAAAGGTAGCTTGGTAACTTGAGGGAGCCATTTTTCAAGAAATTAGATGCATGACCCGGTCTCATCCTCACTTCCCTCCGGTAGACCAAAAATGCGTAGATTTCCTCTTCTATTTCTATCTTCCAATTCCGATATCTGCTTGGTTAGGGCTTGTGTGGTGGCGTCAATTCTTTCCACTGTTTTTGCATTTTTTGTGGCCTCATCTTCCAATTGGCTAATTCTGTTTTCTGCTACTTCAATTCTTGAGTTTGATTCTCTCATGTCTCTCCGGATTGCCGAGATCTCGTTCTGCATGCTGTCAGTGTTTTCCTTAGTTGACTTCGCAAGGTCATGCACCTCCGCCAACTTGTTCAGTATCGTTTCCATTATGGAATTGATATCCTGCTTGTTTTTGTTAGGAGAATCCGGATTAGGAGGGTCTGCTTTAACTCTCTTGAGGTTAGCTTTAGTCTCCTTCTCAGCCATCTTCAAGGACATGTGCTTTTGTATCTGTTTTTTTGGGAGATCGGTACTCATTCACCACAGTGGTAAGGTTCTCAGAGTAGGATGGGCTTCTTGGTCTACCGTGACCCCACGGATGTATATCAGAACCCTTTTAGGCCTTTTAGCCCCACACCCTTTATCAGACCTTGTTATGGACCTTGAAATGCAGGATGATATGCTTGATGTGTAGCTTAGAGCATTTTAGAAAATTCTAGAACATTGTAGTCATTGGTACTGTAATACCACTGTAATGCGAGCCTCCATCTTAGAGTCAGCATGCAATCGTTCAAGCAGTGCGTTCTGTGGATCAGTCTCTAATCTCTGGGCAAACAGGCATGTAGGCAATTAGGTGTTAATCCCTCTTTGAACTCCTTTATAATTGGTGCAAGCGGCGATCTAGAACACTCTCACTGTAATGCCACTGTAATGCGAGCCTCCATCTTAGAGTCAGGCATGCCTCAGTTTAACAATCGCTCAGGCCGTGTGTTCTGTGTGTCAATCTCTAATCTCTGGGCAAACAGGCATGCAGGCCATTAGTGGCAAGCGGCGATTTTATTTTAGTAAGAGCCGAGTTACCGAGTCGGCGTAAGCACGTTAATTCAGGGCCGCCATTTTAGTCAGGCACACCATGCGGTCTCCGATCCGATCCTCTAACACTCATACTTTTCTCTCCTTACTTGAATATTGCTCCTGAAGTCAGCCCCCAGGTCGTTTCACCTCGTCAGCGCGATCAGTGAAGTTGTGGGATCTTGGCACCGGTGAGTGCTGATATATGCTAATATAATTTTCTCAGGGCTCCGGGCTCCGTGGTTCTGAGGTCGGCATAGGTGACAGTGAAGCAATGAGCAATGAAGCAGTTCTTAGTGCAGTTCTTAGTGCTCCTTCAGTTCGCTAGGCATTCCTGCATTCCTGTACTGACAGGGCACTCAAGTCAGGTGTTTCCTGGCGATTTGACACTCCAGGTCGGGAGAATAGAGGATTTTTGCGAGCCTCCGAGACGGAGCTGCAGGCTTACACAGCCATCTTCCTGCGCTCCAAGCCACGCCCCCAGTGCAAGTATTTTTTTAAGGAATAGTTTTCAAACATGAATTTTGAAACGTTCATACTTCCACCCACCCTGGCAATGCCAATAGTGAACTAAGAGGTCAGTTTTGTGTACCCTTTGGATAGCCTGGGTTGCTATTATATATGTACAACATTTTTGTAAAATCAAATGTTGGAGATTTTTTTTTAAAGCGCACATCCTTAAGGTATGTATTTCAGGATTGCATTATATGTAATAATAAAAAACAAGCATTGGCATAGCCAATAGGTTTCGCCTACACAAAAACTATTGTCTTTGTCAATGTTTTTTGTACATGTTGCAGATGACTATAATAAAGATGTGAAATAACAGAAATAGCTGCTGACTTGGGGTACCGGGTTCAAGTCTCGGCATCGGTTCAACATCCTGTGATCCTGGCCAAATCATGTAATCTCCCCAGTGCCATAAAATAGTGTCTTTCTGAAATATAACCAGTGTTCTTATAAAGCACTGAAATACTTTATAGAACTTTTAAGTTCTTTTTATAAAAGCTGACTGTACTGTGAAAAAGGTGATCTGTACACTTTTAAGGTGTGTCAGTGTCCTAGGTGAGGAGAAGAGGAAGCCTGTGAGGGATGAAGCCAGAGAGGAGAGAGAGGAAGGGCCAGGTATATTGGTGGTGGCGGTGGTGGAGGAAGCGGTGCTCGCACTGCGCCACAGGGAGCACTGGGATGGTAGACGGTCAATAGGGAGTGTGGGAGACAGTGGCCAGAGTTGGTTCCCAGTTGGGGGTAGTAGTAAAATATAGCAATAATTGGTATTCAGTGGGTTTCTTAGGCATTTTAGCCCCTGGGCCGCTGCACCTGCTGCACCATTTAATTCATGACCCTAGTGCCTGCAAGGTAATTGCACTTGTGACTTCTTGTTTAGTAGTAAAATATAGCAACAATTAGTGTTCAGTGGGTTTCCTAGAATTTTGACCCATTTGCCACTGCACCTGCTGCACGATTCAAATCATGACCCTATTGCCTGCAAGGTAACTGTACTTTCGACTGCTTGTTTAGTATCAAAATATAGCAATCATCAGTGTTCAGTGGGTTTCCTAGATCTTTTGTCCCCTGTGCCATTGCACCAGCTGCACCATTCAACTCATAACCCTAGTACCTGCAAGGTAACTCCACTTGTGTCTGCATGTTTAGTAGTAAAATATAGCAATAATTGGTGTTCAGTGGGTTTCCTAGACCTTTTAGCTCCTGTCCACTGCACCATTCAAATCATGACACTAGTGCCTGCAAGGTAATATCATTTGTGACTGCTTGTTTAGTTGTAAAATATAGCAATCATCAGTGCTCAGATCATGACCCTAGTGCCTGCAAGGACAAATGAGGAAATCATTTGCATTCAGTAATATATGTGTTCCAAAAAAGACAGAGTTGCAGGCAGAATACATAATTATTGTGTAGCTAAACATAAACACAAAAGCTTTCATAAAAAGTGCCTTTAAACTAATCCAACAAAATAAATTGCCACAGATGGCATAAATAAAGCATATGCTTTACACATCAAAGTGAAAACCAAGCATTGTTAAATTGTGTTACAATCTGGCTTATCTTATCCTGTGCTTGACAGTGAATGGGCCATAAACAGTGGAAATTGCCCAAGATTGCCATATGTTCGTGTTAGACTTGGCATCTTTTGGAGTGTTTCCCCTGTCTTTTTGCTCTCTGACCTCCCGGTTTTGACTCTGTGTTTGCTGGTTTAGTGTCACTGCGCACTTTCTCACTGCTGTTCAGTATTAAAGTGCAAGTGCTCCTGTTGTAAATTGTTTTTATGGATTGATGATTCCATGATTGGTTATTTGATTTTCTAGTCAGTCCCTAGTACAGTGCACTGTGTGTGTGCCCAGGGCCTGTAAATCAAATGCTGCTAGTGGGCTTGCAGCACTGGTTGTGCCACCCACACAAGCAGCCCTTCAAAGGTAACTCAGACCTGCCACTGCAGTGTCTGTGTGCAGTCTAGTACTGCCATGTCGACTTGGCAAGTGCACCCACTTGCCAGGCCCTAGCCTTCCCTTTTCTTACATGTGAGTCACCCCTAAGGTAGGCCCAAGGCACCCCTGTGGGCAGGGTGCAGTGTATGTGAAAGGTAGGACATGCCCTGATGTGTATGTGGCATGTCCTGATAGTGAAATACTGCCAATTTCGTTTTTCACTATCTGGCCCATAGAAAAGCATGGCAGTTAATTTATAACATCTTATAACTCTAACTTCCCATTGGGACCAGATAGGAAAATAAAGTTTAGTATGCCTGAACTCGAAATCTAAAGATGTATCTTTTAGTAAAGGTGATTTTTACATTCTATGTGTGAAAATACCACTTTTAGAAAGTAGGTATTTTCTTGCTTAGCCATCCTGTGTGCCTCTGCTAGGATGTGTATTTACTATCTGGCTTTGGAGTGACAGTGGCTGGGGATGTGCAGTGACTCCAGAGAGTATAGATGAGTCAGGGCTGGGCTGAATAGACCTGAGCTGCATTTAGAGTAGTGGGAGGAGATTTCCTTACACCCGAATGGGCCGGGTCTGCTGTAGACAATGCTGTCTCTGCCTCCTGCTGGGAAGCTGGACCAGAGAGGACCAAACTGGTTTGGACTAAGCACAGACACTCTCTGCCTGAGAGGACAAAGGAATTTGGAGTATAAATATTAGGGCCCAGACCCCAGAACTTTAGAACTCTTTTGGAACCAAGAAGACTGCCAAAAAGAAGAGCTGGAGAAGCTGTGAGGAGAGACTACCACTTTGCTGTGCGCTTTGCTGTGTTGGCCTGCAGTGGCTGCTTCTGTCTTGGGCAGTGAAAGGACTGGACTAAACTTTCTGCAACTTCCTTTTTGTGAGTTTCTCCAAGGGCTTGAGGTAGAGCTTGCTCCCTGTTCAAGAAGTCTCAGGAACAGCAGACTTCAAGTTCATCTGTTACCAGCACTGGGGACTGTGTGTTTTGTGCTACTGCAGAAGAAAAAGCAACCCGACGCCGTCAACGACGCCGCTGCCGACTCCATGTCCTGAAGGCACCGCAGAGGGCACGCCGCACTTTGCACCGCAACCCTGGTCTCACCGATGACGCCACCTGACACCGCCACCGAGCTGCTGCTTGCACCGCAACCTGTGGGCACCGCACTATGCACTGCCTTGCTTCACGCCGCCGCCCTGGTATCACCGATGGCTTCGCTTCACGCCGACCTCGACGCCGCTGCTTGCACCGTGGTTCGAGGGCACCACTCGTAAGTTACACGACGCACCGTCCTCATCCCGCACCGCAGCTTTGGCCTTCCGACGCCGGCGCCATTGACTCTAGATTGTCAGCCGACAACAGCGCTTCAGCAACGACGACACCGCTGCTTGCATCGTGACCTGCCAGCACCGCGACAAGCCCCGCATCACTTCGCACCGCAACCCTGGTCTCACCGATGCTGCTGGACGACCGTCACCGAGCCGCTGCCTGCACCGCGACCTGAGGGCACCGCACGCTGCACCGCTGCACTACGCACTGCAGCCCCGACGCCTGCCGACGCCAACGCTCCCGACTTCAACCGCGAGGAGTTCGATCTGCAACGTGTGTGACTTCAAGGGCCCGACGACTCCTGCACCGACCTCCGAAACCGACGCCTGCGGACACCAGCCCTTTGGGGCTCATCGAGAGGTCACCGATGCCCTGAATTTCTAAAGGTACTGTTTTGCGGGTCTTCCCGACACCGTAGCTGGCCCGCGACGCCGCGGTCAGCCAGAACTGTTTGGATTTGTTGTTCACGACGCCGTGATAGCCCCAGATGGAGCTATCGACTTCAAGGAACTGTATTTCATGTCAATTTTGATTACTGAAGATTTCTGAGAGCTGAATGGTGGATTTTTATCGTGTTTGGTCTTGTTTTGGATATATAAAAATATTGGATATTTTTCTAAACTGGTGTGGTGTCCTTGGGAGTGTCTTCACTGTATGACTAGTGGTTATGTGCAAATGCTTTATACACTGCCTCTAAGATTAGCCTGACTGCTCGTGCCAAGCTACCATAGGGGTGAGGAGGGGTTATTTTAGGAGTGTAACTCCCTTACCCTGACTAGGAAGAAGGGTCCCTATTTGTACAAAAGTACCTACCTCTGCCAACTAGAGACCCCCATTTCTAACAGTTAGGCTGAGACTGAAATGCGGTTTTGTACTTTGTTCATGAAAAGGCAGTTTCACAAATTAAATGGACTCACAAAAGAGGAATTTAGCCAAAAACATGTTAAATATGAAAAAGGATCTGCAAAAATTACAGGCAAGCATTTATTTACATGTTCATCGACGTGAAAGAAAGCAAGTAACAAGGGTGTCCTACACACTTGACTTTCAGGACACCTTCATTTGTAAAGCAATTTTGCAAAAAACATGTTAAATATGAAAAAGTATTTGCAAAAATTCCAACAATTTATTTAATTCACATGCAGAACTATTTCATCTTAGTAGTATTTGTACATCAGACTAAATCGGAGCACATTTTTTTTTTGTAAGGACTAGTTTTCAAACACTATTTTAGAAACATTCTTGCTTCCACCCACCCTGACAATGCTATTAGTGAACTTCATTCCCTACGAATGGAAGGCAAATGTTTTGTGTAGTTGAAGAACGAGATACCTTTTGAGATGGGTATGTCTAAAATAAAAATGTAAAAAGAGCTCAAGCAGGCGCCATGGAGAAAGTACACTGCATTCCTCTTTCCTGTAAACGCTCTCACTTTGAAGTCAGCCGAAAGCAAATTAAACACAGGGCTCCCTCGAAGACACAGCTTGGTATTTGACCTCGGTCTTTGAATGCCCAGCAAATGTGACGAGCTAAGAACAAGATTTACAGGCCTGTTTATTACTGAAGACGAAATTGTGGAAGAATACTGTAAACACAGTTTTGTCTTGGGGAGGTACAAACTCAAGCTGGACAGCCTAAAGCAAATAAAGCCAGGAAATGGAAGGCCAGAAAACGTGAGTTGCAAACCACAAAGCCAATAGCAAGTAACTGGCGGAATGCATTCCCAGTTCAACTTTCTGAAAGTTCCCAAGATGTTTTTAGCATAGCTAGACAGTTGCCTTGTCTGGTTGGCTTCAGCCTAAAAAGGAGTTGGAAAGGTTGTGTATGGAAGGGATAATCAGACAAGTGGATGGTGCTGAATGGATTTCTGTTACAGTGATAGCCTGCTAATAAGGATGCCAGATTAGACTGTGTGCAGTCTTAGGCTTGTTAAAGAAAAATATAAATGTTGATTGTTATCCTTTACTGTGAATAAATAAAATGTTGGCCATGCTAGGTAAGGCAAAGTTTTTCACTACAATCGATTTAAGAGCTGCCTATCATCAGGTACCACTTGCAACAGAATCACAAATCTTAATATTTATCACACTGTTTGGTGCCTATACATTTCTATGGATATCTTTTGAACTGGCATGAGCTGTAAGTGTATTTTATTCCGAAAGTTAATGAATTCATTGTTTAAGTATGTGGGAGGAGTCTTGGCTTTCCACAATGATATTTTGATATTTCCTGAAGATATGGAGACACATAATGCTATTTTGGAACAAATATTATCAATGTAACATAAAAAAGGAATGACTATTGCAATAGAGAATCATATGTTTCACACCCAAGAAGTGGAATATTGAAAAATGTTCACTCCAGGTCCTTCATTGGTCTATGTAATTGCTAAGCGCCATTATCAACCAAAACGGAATTGCTAAAGAAACAATTTTTGAAAAAAAGAAAATTGTACATGGGGTGAGGAAACAGAAAGGGTATTCAAAATGGCAAAAGATCAGATTGTAAATGCTTACTCCCTTAAACTTTTTTACAAAGTCATAAATGTACCATAACCGTTGACACTAGTGTAGTGAGCCATCCGGCCACTGCAATACAATGTAACACCTCTCAGCCTCCGGCCCGGGCTTGGACCGGAGGGAATAAATAAAGATTCCGGAATCGCTCGTGGTGGTTCTTGGCACGGAGATAGTATTGCCTGCTTGTGTTTTATCAATGCCCCCATAGCATAGGCCTCATACCCTTCTGGTGCCCCACCACATTGGTGATGAGGACAGACCGAGCCGACAGCGTGGCTAGTTCACAACACCCTTGGCTGGCAAGAGGCGGTGTGCTGCGTGGTGGTGTGCCTCCCCCCCCCTGCTACTGACCTGATTGCTGTGGAAGCTGCGGCAGAGGTGCGTGGCTGCGAGGAAGCCCTGCGGTGCGGTGGTGTGGTTCGAGCAGGACGCCGGCGGAGTCTCTGCGTGCAGCGCGATCCCGTTGCAGTAAGGTGAGGTGGACAGTGAGCCGGAGGAAGAGGCAGCTGCAGGCCGCGGCCCACGTGTTAGGGCCGGAGCAGGATCGAGGGCGGGTCGGCGCAGCAGAGCTCCTGAAAAGACAGAGACCGCTAAAGGCCATATCCGCCCCTCTCCGCCCGCAGTCCGTAGAGCGATCTTGTGTGAGTGAGAGCACGTGGAGAAAGCCATTGACTAAGCCTCGGAGAATGTGTACACAGACACAGCGGCTAGGCCTATAAGTAGTGCAGTTGTGGAGGCACACTCCACAGCACCAAAAAAAAGAAAAGGTTTTCCGACGCGTACAGTTAACGCGAGGTCAACAGGACAGGGCAGGCAATACACGAGAGGACAGGAAGCTCAAGACCTGTTGAGGTAAAGCACACTACAACAAACACAGAGTGATAACAGCAAGGCACTGGGAAGGGAAAGGACAGCCCAAATCTAGAGTGGAGAGCACAATAGCCGGAGAACAGGTGAGCTCCCAGATACTTCACAAGTGAGGCAACCAGGAAAGCATGTCTGTCCAGGCCGGGGATGCTGCTGGTGGTGATACAAGAGGTGGAGCAGGAGGGGGTGCAGGAGGACTGGTGGAACATCATTCCCACTCCGCACTAGCCGCCTTGCCCCGTTCAGTCAGCTGGCAGATCCAGCCACGGCTGCACCACGTTGGAGGAATTTGATTGGGCGCCTGGAATACTATTTTCTGGCGGCCCGCGAGACGAATAGCGCAGTTAAGCGGTCGACAATGCTTCACATGGGTGGAGATGAACTGTATCAAGACCTGCCTAACACAGGGGACACGAATGACACGAATGACTATGAGCAGCAGTAGCAGCACTTAACCGGCATTTCGATCCACAACTAAACCCCGATTTTGAACATTTCAAACTGAGGCAGGAAGGGGAGACTGTAGACATGTTTTTCGCACGTCTCCGCAGATTGGCGAGCTCATGCACAGGTATCGACAAACAACTGGAAATAAGGGCCCAGCTTATACAAGGCTGTAGATCGTCTGACTTGAGTAAACTCATCCTGCACCAACCCGGCATCACGTTAGATGACATACTGAATGGGGAGGTTGCACGAGCTAGCGGATGTCAGAGCAGGTGAGATGGAGTCGGCACTGGCACGACTTTCATCAGGGCCACCGCAGTCACACCCCATTCCCATCAAGGAGGAGAGAGTAGATGCAGTACAGAAAGGAGCCAGACGAGGGAGAAGCAACTCGAATATTCGCCCGGGAAGGTGGGGGGCAGCAACTGCAGAATGGAGAGTCACCCGCCGAGGGGTTATCCTGCCTATGGAAAATCATGTATGAAATGTGGGAAGATAAGCCATTTCGCAAAAGTGTGCCAGAGTGCCGCAAGGGCGGCCAACACAGGAGGATGAGGTAAAAGATTTGGCCAAGTCAAACAGGTGACGCGAGGGGCTGAGATGCCGGAGAGCCTGGATACCTTGTGCCAACAAATGCATGTCATGGATGACGACGGCGATGAGGAGGTGTTCGTCATATCCTTCAAAGGGGCAACAAACAAAAAGAAGAGCCCCCCACCAATGTGCCAGATACAGATTGGCGATAGCCAGGTGACCGCCCTCATTGATACAGGTACGTCGGTGAATCTCCTGGATGCTGAACACTATCGCCAGCTGAGTCCCTGCCCAAGATTGATGTCTACGAAGGCGAAGATATTCACGTATGGAGGCGATACTCCAATTCCTCTACAGGGAGTAATAGAAGTGGATGTCCAGCATGGCAAGATATCGGCACAAACGAAGTTTCACGTGACAAAGTACAGTGCAGGAACGCTACTTGGCTGTCATTCGGCGGATGACCAAGGATTAGTGATGTTTGCGAGACAAATACACCAGTCTCATGCAGCGGAAATCATGACAGCACTTCCCGAACTCTTCGAGGGACTGGGGTGCCCCAGAGGTGTAAAGGTCAAGCTGCACATAAATCGATCAGTCAAACCGGTGGCGTTACGCCACACAGGAGAGTACCATTTCATCTGAGACCGCTCGTTAAGGCAGAACTGGACAAACTCGAGAAGGCAGGCATCATCAAGAAGGTGTCGGGGCAGCCGACATGGGTGTCCCCGTTGGTGATAGCCCCCAAACCCAAGCAGCCAGGAGCGATCCGCTTGTGTGTGGATATGCGGCTGCCCAAGAAGACTATAAGGAAGGGGCGACATATCACACCCACCATCGATGAGATTGTTGCAGACATCAATGGGGCGAAATGGTTCTCAAAGATAGACCTTAACTCCGTATACCACCAGTTGATGTTAGATGAAGCCAGCCGGTACATCACGACCTTCTCTACCCATGTCGGGCTGAGGAGATTCAAGTGCCTGAGTTATGGAGTGTCCTCGGCAGCAGAGATGTTCCAGGACGCGATTCATGAGGCACTATCAGGCTTGATAGGTGTCATAAATATTAGCGACGACGTGCTAATCTTCTCGCAAACGCTGGTGGAACACCATGAGAGGTTAAGAGCAACACTGAGGAGGCTGGTGGAACAAGGTTTAAGACTGCACCCACACAAGTGTGCGTTCTACAAGAATGAGGAGGAGTTCTTTGGATACAAGTTCTCTAAGGAAGGTCTACAGGTGGACCCAGCCAAGGTCGAAGCCATACGTGCTGTCACCATTCCCCAGAGTCCAACTGAAATGTGAAGTTTTCTAGGGATGGCGAATTGTTACTAAAGATTTATTCCACATCTGGCAACACTTTCGGAACCTCTGAGGGCGCTCGCAAAGAAGGACACCAAGTGGGTGTGGACGAGTGCAACATCTCATGCCTTCCAAGAGGTGAAGAATGCGCTCCTGAAGGGAGCAACGGTGGCCTATTTCAAGCCTGGGAGACCCATGGACCTCATAGTAGATGCCAGTCCGGTGGGACTAGGAGCTGTACTCTTGAAGCAGACTGAACAACAGGAGTGGGTGCCCATTGCCTACGCAAGTAAGGCACTGACGACTGTGGAAACCAGATATGCACAGATTGAAAGAGAGGCACTGGCGATCAGATGGGCATGCCAACACTTCGACATCTACCTCTGTGGGCATAAGTTTTGTGTGGTCACTGATCACAAGCCGCAAGTGCCGCTGTTTGGAGGGACGGCGAGAAACGGCCCACCACGAATTGAGAGGTGGGCAGTTCAGCTCCAGCACTATGACTTTGAGGTGGTCTATCGGCCAGGAGTAAACAATCCAGCCGATTATCTGTCGCGACACCACATTGCTACGGATCCTTGATGCCAGCGGGAGGTTGATGGTGGAACGGAGAGCTTTGTGAGGCTGATCACAGGACTGGCTTGCCCGATGGCGCTGTCTTTGGGCGAGCTGGCGGAGCCCACGAAAGAGGATGACTGCTTGACGGCCGTTAAGGAGGCGCTGCGGGAGCATCACTGGAGGAACTGCTTGGATGGGGTGCAGAGACTGACTGACGAAGAGAGAGAGACGAGAACAAATTTGTGGAGGTGCAGAGATGAGCTTAGTGAAAGCGAGGAAGTTCGGTGTTGAGAGGAACGCAGATCGTCGTACCCCAGAAGCTATGGAGGAGGACAGCACATCTGGCACACTAAGGACACCAAGGAATAGCGAAGACAAAAGCAAGGTTGCGAGCCAAGGTGTGGTTCCCTGGGGTAGACAGAATGATCGAGGAGCTTGTGAGAGGGTGCCACTCCTGCCTGATCACGGGAGGCAGCCTTCAATTCCGCCAATATTAACAGAGGTGCCCAGCACCCGACCATGGTGAGCGATAAGTATGGATTTTGGAAAGTTCCAGGATGGACGTGCAATGCTTGTAATGATGGACAGCTACTCAAAATTTCCGATAGTGGAGGTAGTGCAATCCACGGCTTTTGCGTGCATTAAACCGGTGATGGAGAAAACTTTTGCGATGTTAGGTTTGCCGAAGGAGGTCCGCCCTTCCATGGAATGGAGTTTTGAGAATACTTGCACCAACACAACGTCAAGCACAGAAAAGTGACCCCCAAGTGGCCTCAAGCTAATGGGGAGGTCGAGAGCTTCATGCAAGCATCAATAAGACACTAAGGATTGGCGTGGACCAGCAGGTAGAGCTAGAGGGATGTTTGCATCAGTTTCTAAGGGCGTATCGGCAGACACCCCATAGCACGACTGGGTGCTCACTAAGTGAGCTCATGATGAAGAGAGCGGTGAGGGACATCGTTCCAGTGAGTGAACAGTGGACGTGGGGAACTATAGACTAAGAAATGGCCCAAACCAGGCGAAAAAGTAACAAAGACAGAGCCAGCCAACAATGAAGAGCGAATGCAGTAGATCTTGGTGTGGGAGACCAAGTAGTTGTGAGAGACAGACATCCAGGAGGGAAGTTCAGAACCCCATTTGAGAGAGAAGTATGGGAGGTTGTTGGAGTGAAAGGAACAATGATCACAGCCCAGAGACGAGATCGGAAAGTGTCGAGAAATGTGTCATGGTTTAAAATGGTCACACCGCTCCAGGAAGATGGGAGTAGCCGACAGCGAGAGACACTAGTGCAGGAGCCCATACCAGGGAAGGTGGAGTTGGAAATACCACTACCGACCTGTGAGGAGGTGGATATTGAGCTCAACAGAACAGAGGAAGAGAGGGGGCTAGGCGAGAAGTCAAGAGGTACGGAGCAGAGGAGTGAAGGGGTAACTCAGCGTGGACTCCCCTATCGGCTGACAGAAAACCACCGATCGACCCTGAGGCTAAGAGACTTTGTTTGTTGAATAAATGGCTGACCACAAGGACTGGAAGTGGAGTTATGTTTAGTTATTTTGATAATGATTATTATTTGTATTTATGAAAGGTTAGGAGGGATGTAGTGAGCCATCCGGCCACTGCAATACAATGTAACACCTCTCAGCCTCCGGCCCGGGCTTGGACAGGAGGTAATGAATAAAGGTGCCGGAATCGCTCGCGATTCTTGGCACGGAGATAGTATTGACTGCGTGTTGTGTTTTATCTATGCTCCCATAGCATAGGCCTCATAACCGTCTGGTGCGTCAACCCCAACTAGTAGCATAGGCATGGGTGCAGTCTTATGTCAATGAGTAAAGTACGAACAATAGCGTTTGCTTCTAGAATGTTTAATGAATTAGAAAAAAACAACAGCATTATTGATCAGGAGGCAGTTGAATGTTGTTGGGACGTAAAAAAAATGGAAGACTTATATTTGGGGCAATCATTTAATTCTCAAAACTGACTATTAACTGAATGATTTACATGATGGCAGAGCACGGTGGAGCGTCTGCACATTTAGTCCACACTTAATTTCGAAATTACAGCAGTATAATTAGAAAATTACACACATTGCCGAAGGCTATATGTGCAGGCTGATTGCCTTTCACGACTGCCTTTACAGCCTGACCGGGATGCTGATGATTGCAATGTGGGTGAATGTATGGTGACATCTGTTGATATTTTACATTTCTGAACAGATATTTTGACTGAAGATGAGTGAAAGGTAAACATGTAGAATAATATCATTATACAGGAGATATGTGCTTGTATGTTTGAGGGGTGGCCAAAAATCAAATAGATTAAAGTTGCTTTACGGTGCTTTGCAAAAATATTTTCAGTTAAGTCTGATTTCTGGTGTATTGTTTAGAGGTGAAACGTTGTGCCACCGTTTAACCTCTATAGGAAAAATGTGGAAAACATGTGGAAAAATATATTCATTTGTGCAGTGAGTGTTTATATTCTAACAAAAGTTGAAATGTAAGAAAAACTCATTTGATTGCTGTACCTGTGTCTTTTAAGCCCTGAGTAAACATTGCAGTTGATGTTCAGCACCTAACAACAATATGCCAATTGACAAGCAATACATAATTGTACTCATTAGTTTAGTAATCAAAATGGTCTCACCATGAGTTTATTAGCTCTGTAAATTCTGAAATTGCATTGAAATTTTGGACAAAATATTTAGTGTTGGGGATCCACCACATGAGCTCATTTCTGACAATGGGGTTCAGTTTGTTTCTGAAAGACTAGAGAAGCATTAAAAAAAATTATGTGAGTTAGTGCACATTAGCTTTGCTCAGCCCACAATCGAATGATTTGGTGGAAAGGGCAAACAGAATTATTAAGGAAGGGATTCAATTTGTGACTACAACTGGCAAAGATGTAGAAATTATGGTTTCAGAAAGAATTCGGCAACATCATAATGCACCGCACAGTACTACAGATGAGACACCTTTTGAGATGGTACGTGTGATGGAGCAAGGACTCATAAATGAGACTTGCTTGGAGGCAATCTCCTCACAGTATTAATATATTAAACTTTGTATTGTTATACTAACTTTTACATACACAACATAAATAGTTATGAAGCTTGCCTATGTGTTCTAACTAACAAATAACGCTTGTTTGTTCTAAAATGGCCGCTAAAACGCGGGAAACTCTTCTGCGCATGTCTCAACCATATCACATGGTGTGACGTCTTACTTTGCTTGGTGGGAAAATCCTGCTTCTGCGCAGTGTGTTCTAAAATGGCTGCTCAATGTTTTCACATGCTACAGCTTCCTCTCATGTTATAATTAAATTGTCGTTTCCTTAACGCTACTAATGCGGGATAGAATTTATAAAATAAATGGGAATAGAGTAGAGAGAGTGGGTATACAGTGAAACATTTTATTTGTGATTTTAATATTTTCTTCTTGTACTTTTATTAGTTCGTAAACTTGGGCCTGGGGTTGATGAACTGAAACTCGAGAGACAATGATTCTGCGCATGCGTCTTGCATGTCTGCCAAGAAAGAAGGATGAAGTCAATCTGGACGTCGTCCAAGGCCATGACCTGATGGCCGAAATTGCTGTACCCATGTCTTTCCTGTTGAAAATTGAAACATTGTACATGGAGAATGTATAATTTTGTCGTGAGACGGGTGGGAAATAAAGCCAATGTATTAAATTTGATGGGCGGTATTTTAAAAACAATGGTCTTCAGAATTCGAACTAAAATCATATGGTGTGAGAATCAACCCCCTGTCCCTGTCCAATCAGAAGTAGTGGTCCCATATTTTTGCAACATTAATGGGAGGTACATGGGCGTAGAAAGGTATAATAGATATAGAATTAGCTAATTAGTTAGAAGGAGATGCTGAAACAGATCAGGCGTACACCGAACAGGCAGAAGAGCTCCAGACTGCCAAGCTCATCGATCGCAGACTGAATCCCTGTCCAGAGAGGTCCTGAGGAGGGGGCGGCGGAGTCCATTAGAAGGAAGGCACGGGAGAATCGAGGAGAAGCGGAGTATCAGAGAGGGGAACGACGCAGGCGTCGTAGGTAGAGAGGTCACCGGTCCTGTCCTGATCCTGGAGGAGGTCTTTGCTCTTCATCCTTCCTGGGTCCCATCTTTTCCAACTCCTTGGCCAAGGGGTTTGGTTCTCGCACTTTAGGTAAATATATGCAACCTTTAGTTGCGCTGCTGTCTCTATCTTCTCCTTTTCTGAGGGACCGTCATTAATCGATAAATTGATTTCTTGTGCTTCATCCTTGATATGCGATTAAGTATCATGCAGCTCTGTAATTTACTCTGCTAAATCTTTAGATAAACATTTTAAAACTTCCTGACTCAGTGATTATTTCAGGATTTATGAACCGTAATGAATGTCACTCATTTTAAACTTCCTAATTAACAGAGGATCCATTGGTAAGTCATTACTCTTCAATCAGAAGGTAATTGGTAGCAGGGATTTTGATAAAGAGTAACAACTGACACCACCAGTGTGAAACACTAGCGTAGTATGAATGTATGGGCCCAAGTGAGTATCTGTTGTATGAATGCTCGTTGCTAGTATCGCGCTGGAACAGTTTTCTGGCTAGCAGAGGATGGTTAGGATTCTACTTTGTTAATTGGGTAATGAGAATTGTATTTTTATGAATTAAAACCTGTTATTGTTTAAAAGTTTTGTTTTATGTTGTCCAGAATTCCCCGGGGAGGAAAATTGAATAGCGGGTGGTAAGTGGAAGCCATACTGCAGTGAGGTTATCTGTCAGGCAGAAATAGTACTGAAAAGTTAGGTAGGGCTATCAGTACTTGTTAGGGACTCTATGCGTGTGAGTAATAGCAAAAGGAATATGCTGGTGAAAATTTGATGTTATATCACCTAGAAAGGGTAACATTGAAGAAGTAACAGGTATTTTTGATGCTCAAGTGAAGAGTAAACGGAAGGGTTTTACTCGTAGTGTATGTTTAGTAAACGGAAAGGGTTTACTAGTGTGGACGAAAAACTATCTTTTTCAAATTAGAGAAACTGGCACGATAGCGAATGTTTTATGTGGTTACTAAATTTTAATTAAAATTGTAGAGAAAATAAGGGTTTGCGTACGAATTTGTAAAGGGAGGGTCAGCTGCCGGAGAGGTAGTTGACGTCACAAAGCGCCGCGCTGGGATTGGTTGAAACCGCGGGCGTGGAAGACTCTTGTAAAGGAGGGGTCAGGAGTAATACTGACGTCAGAGGTGCCGTGCTGGGATTGGTCGAAACAGCGAGGGACAGAAAAGCACAGATTGTAAAGGAGGGGTTGACAGACCAACGTCATAGAAAAGGCCGCGCTAGGATTGGTTCAGAGACAAAAGTAAACTGGAATTTGATTGGTTGCTAATATAGAAACAGAAATCCTAGTGGATAGTGGAGATTGCATGTTAAAACGCGATCCAACTTTAATAGGAACTCGTCCGGATAGGAGATTCCTAGGTTTTGCAGAATATAACTTTATACACCGAAGATTAGATAAAATGTACGGAGAGAAGAGGAAAATGACATTTCTACAACAGATTAAGAATTATTTTAAAAAGGACAAACCAATCAAAACTAGAGAAGGAATTATCATTCCACCAGCTAAAACGCCCGCTTCATTCATGATGATGGAAAGAGGTTATCATACTTGCGTATGGTTAGAGAATTGGATAGAATATACCAAAAATGATGGAATATTAAAATTTCCCGAGAATGGTACCTTTAATGGAAGGATTCTTCAAAATCTGAGATTGAGGATGAATGATTTAGAACCCAGACCTAGATTAACTCAATACGAAGCCTTAGAGGAATGGGAAACCGAGGCATTTGAGCGTGATCGATCCAGGAGTAATAGGGGTTACCGAGGATTTTTCCCTAGGTACCAAAATGAGTCAAGGGACGGTCAGATGAAACAGTGGAGAAGAGCAATGCTTACAGAGGGACTGTATCCAATATTGACAGAAGAAGAACTGTTAGGGAGCAAATGCACAGAAAAGACAAAACACTTAAATAGGTGTGGAGATTCTGAAGATGAATTTATGGAAGAGTTGTTAAAGAACCCACCACCATATCAGGAAGGGACAAAGGGATGTACCCCAAGTGCACCACCGTTAAAAACCCCCTTGGTACCGCAGGTATTGCATGATTTCACACCTAGTAGGGTACTTCATGATAAGAAAAAGAAGCCCTAGAGAAGACCAGAGCAGAATTAATACAGAAAATAACACAGATAAAAGTACATCCTGACTCTTTGACCATACCTGTAACAATTGGTCCAGTAGTTCCATTATATAGTGACAAGGTAAACTATCCTCCAGCCGCTAGTTACGCCTACTCCTGTGAATGTTCCTAAACCTGAAGCAGTAGTAATGGTTGAGGATCATTTTAGTGATTGTGAATCTGTGATTTCATTAATGGACTTGCCCATTCGAGATTCTGTAAATAGTACTCCCAGAAGGGCTACACCTGGTTGTTCGAAAGATATAAACCTAATAACTTCATCGGGAGCAAAAAGTGTCACTGTAGTAACACCCGAAGACTTAGAAAGGTGGGCACAAGGATCAGATCAACAGTGTACACCTCCAAAAATTTTGGATATTTATAAATTAAAAGTTGAATTAGAAGAAATAATAGCAGGAAATGTGGGGTTAGATCGCCTAAATGCTTACGATGAAGAAGAATTATTGTTCATATGCAGAAGTATCACCAGAAATGTAAAATTATTCCATGAGAAATTATCAGATTTAGCTTTGCAAATGGGAATTGAAATAGGGAGATCAAAAGTGTTGCAGAAACCCTATAGAGCAGATTTTTCAGACAAAGATTTAGAAAACATGAATGCCTCTGGAAGAAAATTACAAGTAAAAGAATTAATGACAGTCCTGCAAAAATGGGGAGACCTAGATAAATGGAGAGTTAGATGGGCCAAGAAGAAGGAAGAGGCACGATCAAGTAGGACAGCCTCTGAATATTTAATGAAGGAAACAGGGAAGACAGATCAAATGTATCCGATGCGAGAAGTTCCAGGAGGAGGATATGTACATGTCCCATGGAGCAGACAGGATATTTTATCATTTACGAATGATTTCCCGAAGTTAAGAGAGAAACCAATTGAATGGTAGAAGCAGGTTGAAAGGTTTGTGAAAGTGTCAAAGGTATTGTTGAAGGACTTGGATGGTCTGTTTGACATAGTGGTACCTGCCGATTTATGGACAGATTGTGAAATTACAGTTGATTGGCCAAGTGAAGAGTATCCCAGAGATCCAAAGACAGGTGCCCCGTCAAGTGATGTGATGAAAAAGTATCAGCAGGTAATAACTTACCTGAAAGGGAAAATACCACCAAAAGAAACAGATTGGGTGAAAATAGACAGAACTACCCAAGAAGCCAGTGAATCGGTACACGCGTACTATGAACGTTTATTGCAGGTATTCAAACAGTATAGTGGATTCGAGGATATTGGAGATAAGAACATGAGTCAGTTTGTTTACCGATTTGTTTATGGCCTGAAACCAGAGATTTGTCAGATGATTAAGCAGCACATGTTGTGTTGGCAGGGGAAACCGATCGACGAGATTTTGAAATATGCGAAATATTGTGGAGATGACATTGAGGATAGGCATAAGAAACTGCAAGAGAAAGTGATGTGGGCTCAGGTAAAAATGGCCGAGAAACAGGGGATTAATTTGGATAATCCAAGTGAAAGTCAGGGAAAAGATTCTGGATCAAATGTTGATGCTGGGAATGGTGGAAAAGTGAGAGGACGAATGAGCAGAGAAGAAGCTAAAAAGAAATTTCCTTGTCATGGATGCGGAAAGTTGGGGCATTGGAAGGATGAATGTAAAAAGATACGGAATAATAATGGCCCAAATCAAAATTTAAATCCACAGACGCAGAATGACTCACAGCAGGGTGTAAATCCTCAGAGTCAGTTACCACCTAGCACCTGTACAGGGTAATGTAAGCAGAGCAAAGCACGGTACAGACATCGGATATCAAGGAGGAAGTGGTAAGAATGATTATGTAACCTCACAGTTTCTTTTACAGGACGATTTCTGTCAGTACAGTTCATGACGGTGCCTAGGAGAGGGGAAGAAGGAGTGCGTACTTGGCGCATCCTTACCGGTAGATCAGTCAGGTCCATATGTTGAAGGGAATGTGAAGGGTAATGATATTACTTTTCTTTTGGACACTGGTGCTACCCGGTCTACTGTGAGAACAGCAGACATTCCAGACCTTCCTCTCTCTGGAGAAGCTATCCAAGTAGTGGGAGTAGCTAATCGAAAGATTAGAACACCTCTTACCGAACCAATGGAAGTTAAAATTGGAAATTTTAGAGAAATGCATCAATTTGTAGTGTGTGATTCTAGTCCAGTAAATTTATTGGGCAGAGATTTGTTGTGTAAAATGAACTGCACAATATTCTGCACACCGGATGGTGTGGCAATTCAGACCCCTGATGAAGATCATGTATATAAATTCATGATTGCGAAACAAGGTACAGAGGTAGATGAGATGTTCTCTTTGATCACAAAAGACGAGTTGCCAGAAGAATTAAAAACTACAGTGAATCCCATAGTCTGGGATTTTACGGGAAAAGAAGTAGGACTTATGGCCAATATAGACCCAGTTAAAATTACTGTGAAAGAAGGTGCAATTTTCCCGAATACTAGGCAGTACAAAATGAGTGCAGAAGTAAAAGCAGGAGTTATTGAAGAAATCGACCGAATGGTAAAACAAAACATACTAAAAGAAGTAATGAGTAGCCCATGTAATTCACCGATAATGGGTTTAAAGAAGCCTAGTTTGAAATATAGGATTGTCCAAGACCTGAGAAAAATAAATAAGATTGTGGAACCTTGTTGTCCTATAGTGCCAAATCCAGCAGTAATTCTATACCAGATCCCTTGGAGTGCAGGATGGTTCACTGTGATTGATTTGTGCCAGGCGTTCTTTTCAATACCATTGCACCCAGATAGCCAGTATCTTTTCTCATTTAAATTCGAGAATAAGGTCTATGTATGGAATCGTGTTCCTCAGGGGTACACGGAAAGTCCTTCCATTTTCAATCAGATATTGAAAAAGTGCTTAGAAAAGCTAATAATGCCAGGAAGTTCAGTTTTAGTTCAGTATATAGATGACTTGTTAGTGGCATCTAATACTAGAGAAGACTGTGTTGTGGACTCTATTGCATTACTGAATCTTTTGGCTGAAGAAGGGCATAAGGTCTCACCTGAAAAACTGCAGTTTTGTACAACAACAGTTAAGTATCTAGGACATCAAATTGAGAGGGGAAAAAGAAGAATAACTTCTGAAAGAGTAAAATTGATTAAGAAAATGCAAATGCCTAACACCCAACGGGAAGTGAGAATGTTTCTTGGGGTGGTGGGTTATTGTCGACAATGGATACTAGGATTTTCCTTGTTAGCAAAGCCCCTAATACAAATGACAAAAAAGAAGGCAAAGGACCCAGTTGAATGGGATGATGAAAGCGTAGCAGCCTTTGTAAAATTGAGAAACGCTTTGTGTGCAGAACCTGCCTTAGGCATGCCCGATTATAAGAAAGAGTTTGCACTATTCTGTCATGAGAGAGAAAATTGTGCACTATCAGTCCTAACTCAGAGACATGGTCTGGATAGACGTCCGATAGCATATTTTTCTGCTACATTGGACCCAGTGGCCGCCGCGTTGCCAGGCTGCTTAAAAGCAGTAGCGGCTACCTGTTTGAGCATTGAACAAAGTGAGTCAATTGTAATGGGACACCCAGTCAAGGTGTTTGTTCCACATGCAGTTGTGATTCTATTGACAAGAACCCGAACTCAGCATCTTACTCCTAGTCGGATGACTAAATATGAAAGGATAATTTTAGGTGCTGAGAATGTGACCATGGTAAGGTGCACAATAGTAAATCCTGCTACCTTACTACCAGACCCATACCATGAAGAAGTTAAAGATGATGAAGAAGAACATGATTGCTTACAAGTCACAGAGTTGTGCACAAAACCACGTCCGGATATTGAGGAACAGCCCCTCAGAAACCCAGACAGGGAGCTGTTTGTTGATGGTTCATGCCAGAGGCATGAAGATGGTAAACTGACTGCAGCATATGCAGTATGTGAATTAACTGGAATAGTCGAAGCATCCTATTTACCAGGAGTAAAATCTGCACAAGTAGCTGAATTGATTGCTTTGATAAAAGCTTGCAAAATTGGGAGGAATCAAAAAGTAACTATATTTACAGATAGCCAATATGGTTACGGGGTTGTGCATGATTTTGGCCAACTATGGATGCAGAGGGATTTCATGACTTCTTCAGGATCCCCCATTAAAAATGGACAGTTTGTAAGGGAATTGTTGGAAGCAATACAATCACCAAAAGAATTGGCTGTGGTGAAATGTGCCGCACACCAGTCAGGAGATGACTGGGTGGTAGTCGGCAACCGATATGCAGACCTTGTGGCTCAACATTGTGCCAAAAACAGAATGGCGGTGAATAAAAGGGTGGAAAGAATGGGAATCAGCTGCCAACTTTTGCTGTGTGCACCTCCTGAAACATGGAATGATGTAAAAAGATTGCAAGATGATGCTGATGAGAGTGAAAAGAATATATGGATTAAAGTGGGATGTTCTCAAAGACAGGATGACGAGGTGTGGATTTGTGCTGATGCCAGACCAGTCATGCCCGACTGTCTGCTCTCACAAATGGCCAGGATGTATCATGGAGACACACACATAGGGAGAGATGCAATGATTAGGCTCTTCAGACAAAATTGGTACAATCCCAAATTCAGGGCTGTAGCAGAGAGTCTTTGCCAGAGATGTTTAACCTGCCAAATGCATAATCCAGGGAGGAAGACAATAATCGGGTTTGGAAAGATTGGAAAGGCAGAGGGTCCATTTATAAGACTCCAATTTGATTTTATTCAGTTACCACCATGTAGAGGGCTGAAATATGTACTTGTCATAGTGTGTCTGTTTTCAAAGTGGGTGGAGGCTTACCCTACCAGGAGAAATGACAGTATTACAGTCGCAAAGTTGTTGCTACGAGAACTCATTCCTAGATTTGGTTTTCCAGTAACTTTGGAGTCGGATAGAGGGAAGCACTTTAACAGTGAAGTAATTAAGATAATCTGTGAAGCATTCCAAATTGAACAAAAATTGCACTGTGCATATCGTCCAGAGGCTTCTGGAGTGGTTGAACAATTGAATGGCACAATAAAATCCAGACTGGGAAAAATGTGTGCATCAACATCATTAAGTTGGCCGGATGCATTGCCACTTGTCTTAATGGGACTCAGAAGCATTCCTGATAGAAATACCGGATTGAGTCCCCACGAGATAATGATGGGAAGAGCAATGAGACAAGCACATGTTCCCATAAACAAACTGGTGAATATATCTGATGATATGGTTCTGGATTATTGCAAAGGATTGGCTGACCTAGTGCGTTCTGTCTCTCACCAGGTTGGAGAAGACGCAGTTTCCAGGCAGCCTGAACAAGAACATGATCTGAATCCTGGTGACTGGGTGGTAGTGAAGAATCACACCAGAGAAACGTGTCTATCACCCAGGTGGAGCGAACCTTGTCAGATCATATTGGTTACAAACACCGCTGTGAAGTGTGCAGGATTTCCTAATTGGATTCATGTAAGCCACACTAAAAGAGTACCAGACCCTGAAGAAGAAAATCCTCAGACAGTGACGATCACTGAGGAAGCTGAAGGTTGCCCAGCTGAAGAATCACAAGAGCAAGATTCGAGGGAAGCTGATGAAGAACAACCGAGCACAAGCCAGGACTGGATACCAGTGGTGGAAATTCCTGAAGTTTACTACAGAACAAGAAGTCAAGCAAATCTAAAAGAAGTTACAGAAGATCAGATAGGTGAAGAAGAAGCAGCTCAGGAAAGAGAAGAAGAAGAAACAATAAGAGAACCTGAGCAGGACCAGATAGGGAAAGAAAACTGGGCTCAAAATAGTGAAGAACGAAGAAATTTTGAGCAGGGACAGACAGGTTTAGAAGAATGCGGTCAGGCTGCAGAAGTACAAAGTGCAATAAGCCCTGATCAGGACCAGTTAGATCAAGGAAAACCCATTCAATCAGAAGATCTCGAAATTCTTGAACCTGAAGACGAAAATGCTGAACAAAGTCAGCTATCAGAAACTGAAAGTGGAGCGGCTGAAAAGAAACCGATCAGACCTGAAAAAGAACAGATAAAAGAAACTGTAATTGTCAAAAATAAAATTGTGACACGATCTGAAAATAAAAGTATTTCTGAAGAAGAAAACAAAGAGGCAGTGAAAACACAGAAAACAAGAAAAGGTGATCATTGGCCTAGTGTCATTAAAAGAGTGAAATACCACGTAAGAACCAGAAGTGAAGATCCAGAACAAGTAAACGAAGTAACTAGCCAAACAGGACAGGAAAACTAAACTGAGAAACGGAGAAGCAAAAGATTGAAACTTATTAACAACAAGTTTAAAGGCCCTGACTGGACTTACATAATTCTTGAAGACTACGAGAGCTCAGAATCAAGTGAAAGTGGTGACGAAGGAACTAGTGCAGAACTGGTCTATGAAACAGAAACAAGACCACCTTGATAACGTGAAGAAGCTGCGCAAAGAAAAGTGAAGAAAAATAGATAAGAAGAGCAATATTCCTTGTCAAAATGTCCGACGATAGAGTTACTGGGAGATCAAAAGGAAAATGTTGTAAAAGATGCTGTGCTATATGCATATGCAGTCTAGTAGTGGTACTTGTAGCATGGTTAGTACTGATCGTAGCAATTCCCTACCTTATGATAATGGATAAAAAGATTAACAATGAAACGAAGGAAAGGTTAGATAACTTGAAGGGTAATAGAGTAGAACTAATGGCAGAAAATGAACCAGAATTTCATCATGAGATAACTGATAACGACACTAGTTTAAATGTTTTCACAAAGCTATTGTTTCAATATGTAGATACCATGGAAGTTAGTAATTGTTATGTCTGTATGAAGTTACCCGAATCAGTAGCAGAAGGGTTAACGTATCATCACTTGCCATTAACTTATGGCATCTCATGTAGTGTATTGGCTAGTTTATTTTATAGAACAGGGAGACTTCAGTATTATAATTCAAACATAATTGTGATATTTTCTGAGGTTCCGATTCGCAAGGGTATGAACCCAGTGTTTAGTAGTCAAGATGCACAGTTTATGGGAGAGTTTTTCTTAACAATGAAATCAATAGACATAACACATGCACATAGAAACTATCTAACATGTTCTTTACATGAAGAAGAAAAGATATTTTTGAATTTAGTAGAAGATAGAAGACAAGATTTTCAAAGGAAAGCTTCTGAGCATAAGACTCATTTTCCACCTTGGGCTGAGAAAGAGGGTAGTTACACACCTGGCAAGGCTCAAGCTGCTATGGCTCTGGATTTTGTAAAAACAGGGAAAATGTGTCTACATAGGTTAAGGACTGACTATAACAATGTTTTCATCGGTACCAGTGAATGTGAACACAATTTCTTAATTCTTGGAGGTTGGGGACTCAAAGGAGGAACAGATTCAGTTTTTCCTGGAATCTATTATGTGTGTGGGAATAAGGCTTACTTTAGGCTTCCTGCACGGTGGTATGGAAGTTGTTATTTTGGAATAGTATTTCCAAAAATATACCACATAAAAAGAAACACTGGAAGCAATGAAAATAATGGCGAATTAACACGTAGTAAAAGAGCTAGTTTTTCTGAAATAGTAGGTGATATATTTGGTGCATTGATACCTTCGGTGGGAATAATTCTGAACTCAAGGAAAATATGTAAATTATCTACGGTGGTTGATCGTTTATCAACGGATACTGCTGGAGGATTTCTAATGATTAATGCAGAGATGGTTGCGATTAGATCTATGGTTATGCAAAATCGACTTGCTCTTGACATTATTTTGGCAAAAGAGGGCGGAGTCTGTAAATTATTGAAGACGAAACACTGTTGCACTTACATACCTGATAAAAGTGCAGAAATTGAAACATATATACAGAATATTACGAAACTTGAGAAGGAACTGAAACCACTGGAAGTTGATAGTGTATGGGAAAGATTGACAAATAGTATAGCGTCAATTGGTTCCTGGTTTTCTAATATAGGGAAAGGACTTATAGGTAAAGTACTAGTACCCTTAGCGGGAATAGCAATAATAGCATTAACAGTAGTAATATGGTGTAAATGTTGTAGAAAGGATAATTCGTATAATGTGACAGGAAAGGGAAAGAAAAGAAAATTCGATGAAATAGAACTTGAAGATTTGAGAAGTGAATTATAAAAAAAGCTGAAAGGAGATGTGAAAAATAGAAAAAGTAAAAATGAAAATGAAATTATAGTATGTTAAAAGTTGGCATCTGGTTGTGGGTAGTAATTTGATGGCTCAGAAACGCCATCAGAGAGGGGATTGATGGAGCAAGGACTCATAAATGAGACTTGCTTGGAGGCAATCTCCTCACAGTATTAATATATTAAACTTTGTATTGTTATACTAACTTTTACATACACAACATAAATAGTTATGAAGCTTGCCTATGTGTTCTAACTAACAAATAACGCTTGTTTGTTCTAAAATGGCCGCTAAAACGCGGGAAACTCTTCTGCGAATGTCTCAACCATATCACATGGTGTGACGTCTTACTTTGCTTGGTGGGAAAATCCTGCTTCTGCGCAGTGTGTTCTAAAATGGATGCTCAATGTTTTCACATGCTACAGCTTGCTCTCATGTTATAATTAAATTGTCGTTTCCTTAACGCTACTAATGCGGGGTAGAATTTTAAAATAAATGGGAATACAGTAGAGAGAGTGGGTATACATTTTCTTCTTGTACTTTTATTAGTTTGTAAACTTGGGCCTGGGGTTGATGAACTGAAACTCGAGAGACAATGATTCTGCGCATGCGTCTTGCATGTCTGCCAAGAAAGAAGGATGAAGTCAATCTGGACGTCGTCCAAGGCCATGACCTGATGGCCAAAATTGCTGTACCCATGTCTTTCCTGTTGAAAATTGAAACATTGTACATGGAGAATGTACAATTTTGTCGTGAGACGGGTGGGAAATAAAGCCAATGTATTAAATTTGATGGGCAGTATTTTAAAAAACAATGGTCTTCAGAATTCGAACTAAAATCATATGGTGTGAGAATCAACCCCCTGTCCCTGTCCAATCAGAAGTAGTGGTCCCATATTTTTGCAACATTAATGGGAGGTACATGGGCGTAGAAGGGTATAATAGATATAGAATTAGCTAATTAGTTAGAAGGAGATGCTGAAACAGATCAGCCGTACACCGAACAGGCAGAAGAGCTCCAGACCGCCAAGCTGATCGATCGCAGACTGAATCCCTATCCAGAGAGGTCCTGAGGAGGGGGCGGCGGAGTCCATTAGAAGGAAGGCACGGGAGAATCGAGGAGAAGCGGAGTATCAGAGAGGGGAACGACGCAGGCGTCGTAGGTAGAGAGGTCACCTGTCCTGTCCTAATCCTGGAGGAGGTCTTTGCTCTTCATCCTTCCTGGGTCCCATCTTTTCCAACTCCTTGGCCAAGGGGTTTGGTTCTCGCACTTTAGGTAAATATATGCAACCTTTAGTTGCGCTGCTGTCTCTATCTCCTCCTTTTCTGAGGGACCATCATTAATCGATAAATTGATTTCTTGTGCTTCATCCTTGATATGCGATTAAGTATCATGCAGCTCTGTATTTTACTCTGCTAAATCTTTAGATAAACATTTTAAAACTTCCTGACTCAGTGATTATTTCAGGATTTATGAACCGTAATGAATGTCACTCATTTTAAACTTCATAATTAACAGAGGATCCATTGGTAAGTCATTACTCTTCAATCAGAAGGTAATTGGTAGCAGGGATTTTGATAAAGAGTAACAACTGACACCACCAGCGTGAAACACTAGCGTAGTATGAATGTATGGGCCTAAGTGAGTATCTGTTGTATGAATGCTCGTTGCTAGTATCGCGCTGGATCACGTGGAAGGAGCAGTAAAGTTTTTTCCAGCATGCTTAGGAGAACAAACTAAATCTGAGAATGCATTTGTGAACACAGATTTAGTTATAAATAGAGTGGAGGCAAAACCAAATGAAAGAATATTATGGTAGCAAACAAGGTGTAAGGAAGGTGAATGTAAGTGTAGGTGATATTGTTTTGATTGAATGAAAAAACAATTGGAAGAAGAGATATGAATTTCAGTATGCAGGGCCTTGGTAAGTTAAAAGAATGATGGAAAGGACAGTGGAGCTGGAAGATAAACAATGGTTCTCTAAACGTCATGTAATTGTACTCACTAGTGAACAAGTTAACATTTTTCAGGACAGTCACAATTGTAGTGTTGTGTGAGTATGTGATGACAGAACCTTTGTGGCTCTTGAACTCCGCAGAACTGTGACATAAGCATTAGAGCATAGTGAATTGAATGCAGATTTAGAATGCTGAGTTCGCAGTTACACTCAGAAGAATAGGACGTGTTATATTAAGCTGCGTCTGTGGTGTAGTCATTGGCGAGTTCCTGGGCTGAGGAGGACGCTACAACAGGTGGAAAGATAGGGAATAAGTAACCCAAAGATCAGCAGTGCTCACCCATAGAGTTTTCGTGGTCCAGCTAACTGCTCGTGCGTGCCACGTGTGCCTCTGTTGAAGTGCGGAATCGATGTTTGGCGTATGTGGAGTCAGAGCGCAGCCCCAGCATCAGGAAAAGCATTTGATGCTAATGAAAGCATCAATGAGAAGTCTACACATCCGTGGCCGAGAACCTGCTGGACGGCCACACAAAGAGGTACTGCGCTACTACGCTACTCAAAACCATAAATTCATATGGAGTGACAACACTATGGGCAGATGCAACCAGGTTTTTAAAGAGCAGCAAAGTGCAAGATAACACTGCAAACAGAAGCGCTGCGAGGCAGAGATCAACCAGGTGTCAGACAGTACAAAGAGATGTTTACGGGTAAAGAGATACAAGAAACGGTCATCTGCTTACAAGTCCTGAGTGAAGAGAGTCATTGTGCCAGTACGCTGGGGAAAGCAACCCCAGAGAAAGCACCCGGGGTTATGCTTGCAGAGCTGTCCATACCCGAAGCAGCACACCACCAAAGCTGCTGGGTGGCGGCTCAGAACAACTCCAAAGGTCTCTGTTATACCTGTCATTCTAAGGATGGTCTTTGAATTTTGCCTCTACGTTTTGCTGATTCCTTTTGTTGGCCTTGGGACTCTGAGTACTTAACACTGCTAACCAGTGCTAAAGTGCATGTGCTTCTCCTCTAAACATAATGACATTGGTGTATACCTGATTGGCATATTTGATTTATTAGCACTTCAAATGCTACTAGTGGGCCTGCAGCACTAATTGTGCCACCCACATTAGTAGCCTATGAACCCTGTCTTAGGCCTGCCACTGCAGTGCTTGTGTGTGCAGTTTACTGCCACTTCGACTTGGCATTTAAAACTACTTGCCAAACCTAAAACTCCCCTTTTAATACATATAGGTCACCCCTAAAGTAGGCCCTAAGTAACCCTAAGGCAGGGTGCCATGTAAGTAAAAGGTAGGATGTGTGTGTTTAACCTTTACATGTCCTGGTAGTGACAAACCGCCTATTTTGTTTTTCACTACTGTGAGGCCTACTCCTCTCATTGGCTAGCATTAAGAATTCCTTAATAAACTTTTAAGCTGTAATTTCTTATCAGAGAGGAGTAGCTTTGTCATGTTTCATATGTTTGGAATGGTAATGATAAATCCTCCTTACTGGTGAAGCTGGATTTAACATTACTGTTTTAGAAAGGCCCTTTTTAGAAAGTGACATTTCTCTGCACTTACTGCTCTGTGTGCCTGACAACCTGTCTCCAATACATGTCTGGGGTGAGTGACAGCTACACTTTGTGCATTCCCTCTAGACAGCCACAACACAAGAAGGATAGGTGTGTCTGAGTACCATCTACATACATCTGCATTTTTATGGCCTTGCCTGGGTAGGATGGAAGGGAGGGGCTAACACTTCACTTGAATAGGCAATGTCCTGTCCTCACAAAAGGGCTAATTACCCCTACAGATAGCCTGGCAGACAGCACTGGGTTCAAAGGGATACGTGTGTACTTCAAAGAGTTGCTTTGATGTCACCCCTCAAATCAAAGGCACTTTTGGGTATAAGTACTGGGTTTCTAACCCCCTAAAATCAGACACTTCTGGATTTTGAACTAAACCTCTGTCAGAAGGACTGCTGTGCTGCTAAAAGGACTCATCTTTGGACTGCAGACTTGGAAGGCCTGCTTTTCTCCTGTGTTACCCTGCTGCTCTTTGACTCTGTTGAAGGAGAGCTGGACTCTGCCTTCACTCCAAGTGATCTCCAAGGGCTTACTGGCTTGACTCCTGTTGCTTAAGACTCCGGGAAATCCAAGTCTCTACCTCTGCTCCTGTGCCTGGCTCAATAGAAGTGGCCCAGACACTTGCAACACGGATTTCGATGCATCTCTTGTCAGAGTGCAACTGAACCGGCATAATGACCTGGTTGCGAGAGTAAAATCGGCGCATCTGAACCAGCGATTTGCCTCCAGAGATCAATGCATTGGACAGTGTCTTGCTGTCGCTGCAGCTTGGTGAGATCGACGCATCCCCTCGACTGCATGGCAAAATCAGGCGCATTGCTCGACGACAGTCGACTGCAGCACCCTTCTTCAGATCTGACCCATTGCCTTCACTGCGTGGAGTAGATCGACGCATCTCGTTGTTTGCGACCAGTAAAGGTACTTTATTCACTGGGGCCTGCGTGGGTCCTGTAGCCGGCCTGTGCTTTTGCGATCTGGGCCCGAACTTGACTTTGGCCCGTTACAGTGCGACCTAAAGTAACCTTTTTAGCACTGCTTGCTCATAAGCGCTTAATCGCGTTTATTCTTTTAAGATTCAATATCTCAACTTCTATACATTGGATTTTTGTTGTTTTGTTCAGAATATAATAATCTATTTTTCTAAACCTGTGTAGAGTCTTTTCGTGATGTATTCATTGTGCTAGTGTGTGTTGCACAAATACTTTATAGATTGCCTCTTTAGATAAGCCTGACCGCTCTGTGCCACACTACTAGAGGGTGAGCACAGGTTACCTTTTAGTGTATCTTGCTTACCCTAACTAGGGTGGTGGTTCCTGACTGGCCTAGGTACATACCTCAGCCAAACAGGAATCCCATTTCTAACACTGGTGATCAGTGGTGATAATAGGACGTGTGTTTGTGCAAAACCACCTAGTAACTCATTATTCACTACAACTCTATACTTAGAACAATTCAAGCCTTTTTCAATTCTCCCTGTTCTGACATCTTTTGATTTTTCCAAAGTCCTTTTGCCCAAGTCCTATTTTCTCTGCAATGTCTGTGGAATTTGAGCTGGCCAATCTGTAGGCATACACAGTGGCTCAGCTAAAAGGGTTCTGCCAGGAGAAAGGGGTGTTCCAAAAGAGAAGCACCAAGAAGGCAAAGCTTCAGAAAGCCTTAAGAGCATGGGCAGCAACCCACCAAGAAGGAGAAGTGGTTGAGGGGGAGGGATCTGAGACTGAGGAAGGATCAAAGCGGGACCTGACAGAGTATCTTGTTATACAGCCTACAGAGGGGGGAACAATTTTCTCCCAGGATTGAAAGTCCACCCTAGACCAGGGGGTCGATTCCGATCTCGGCCGGAAGCGCACCTAACAGTATTCGTCCGGAAAAAAAACCAGCCGAGTGCGTGTTTCCCGACCGATTCGAACACTCGTCCGGACGAACAAGTACGATGCGTATAACAACCCAGATTCCGAGCGAGCCGTACTTACCCAATCCAGCTCCTGTTCCCCGCCCGAGCCGGATCCGTAAACGCCAAATCGAGTCGTACGGAAGCAAATACACAGCACCTTCCGGCCGGACGAGTACGATGCGCACTCCGTACGCGCTGAACCCGTCACTACGTCCGGGACGTTTGAGCATCCAGGCGAGCCATACATAAGCTCCGTTTCGTGCCACAAGACGATCCACGGCTACGAGACGAACAAGCCTGCTACGAGTACGAGTCGAAGACACGAGAAACCCGAACGAGACGATCCAAGCATGAATCCCATTGCGCAGGTCCTACCTATACTCTACATCTATTACCGGGACCGGCACGGACGCGTACGGCGCAGACGGTAAGTCAAACACCAACAACACAAACAAACGACACGTACCCGAAATATGTCACACACACATAGGGATGCACAAATGACGTACACTAGCAACAGCAGAACCATAGGGGTGGGATGGCCATCACCAATGCCATACACACCCATAGGGGGATGGATGCCTACCACCAACACCACCCTACCACCACCCCTACTCAGGGGGGGCTGGATGCCTACCACTACCACCACCCCTACTCAGGGGGGCCTGGATGCCTGTCACTACCACCACCCCTACTCAGGGGGGCCTGGATGCCTGTCACTACTACCATCCCCACCCTTAGGGGCTGGATGCCTGCCACTACCACCACCCCTACTCAGGGGGGCTGGATGCCTGCCACTACCACCACCCCACTCAGGGGGGCTGGATGCCTGTCACTACTACCATCCCCACCCTTAGGGGATGGATGCCTACCACTACCAGTACCCCCTACTCATAGGGGGCTGGATGCCCATCACTAACAGTACCCCCTACTCATAGGGGGCTGGATGCCCATCACTACCAGTACCCCTACTCATAGGGGGCTGGATGCCCATCACTACTACCATCCCCACTCATAGGGGGCTGGATGCCCATCACTACTACCATCCCCACTCATAGGGGGCTGGATGCCTGTCACTACTACCATCCCCACCCTTAGGGGGATGGATGCCTACCACTACCACCACCCCTACTCAGGGGGGGCTGGATGCCTGCCACTACCACCACCCCTACTCAGGGGGCTGGATGCCTGCCACTACCACCACCCCACTCAGGGGGGCTGGATGCCTGCCACTACCACCACCCCTACTCAGGGGGGCTGGATGCCTGTCACTACTACCATCCCCACCCTTAGGGGGCTGGATGCCTGCCACTACCACCACCCCTACTCAGGGGGGCTGGATGCCTGCCACTACCACCACCCCTACTCATGGGGGCCTGGATGCCTGTCACTACTACCATCCCCACCCTTAGGGGATGGATGCCTACCACTACCACCACCCCTACTCAGGGGGGCCTGGATGCCTGTCACTACCACCACCCCTACTCAGGGGGGGCTGGATGCCTGCCACTACCACCACCCCTACTCAGGGGGGCTGGAAGCATGCCACTACCACCACCCCACTCAGGGGGCCTGGATGCCTGTCACTACTACCATCCCCACCCTTAGGGGCTGGATGCCTGCCACTACCACAACCCCTACTCAGGGGGCTGGATGCCTGCCACTACCACCACCCCTACTCATGGGGGCCTGGATGCCTGTCACTACTACCATCCCCACCCTTAGGGGGATGGATGCCTACCACTACCACCACCCCTACTCAGGGGGCCTGGATGCCTGTCACTACTACCATCCCCACCCTTAGGGGCTGGATGCCTGCCACTACCACCACCCCTACTCAGGGGGGCTGGATGCCTGCCACTACCACCACCCCTACTCATGGGGGCCTGGATGCCTGTCACTACTACCATCCCCACCCTTAGGGGGATGGATGCCTACCACTACCACCACCCCTACTCAGGGGGCCTGGATGCCTCCCACTACCACCACCCCTACTCAGGGGGCCTGGATGCCTGTCACTACCACCACCCCTACTCAGGGGGCTGGATGCCTGCCACTACCACCACCCCTACTCAGGGGGGCCTGGATGCCTGCCACTACCACCACCCCTACTCAGGGGGGGGCTGGATGCCTGCCACTACCACCACCGCCCTCAGGGGGGCCTGGATGCTTGTCACTACTACCATCCCCACCCTTGGGGGCTGGATGCCTGCCACTACCACCACCCCTACTCAGGGGGGCTGGATGCCTGCCACTACCACCACCCCTACTCATGGGGGCCTGGATGCCTGTCACTACTACCAACCCCACCCTTAGGGGATGGATGCCTGCCACTACCTCCACCCCTACTCATAGGACGGGTAATGCATGACACAACCAGCATACTCCCACATAAGGAATGTCTGAAAATTACATCCCCCAACACCATGACAAGCGTGTGTAGTCTGTGTCAAATGCCTACAACACTGAACATGACATTGAACATACAATGTGACCCCCTAGCACATGTGTCACACATAAATGTGTGTGGCCTCCACAATGCAAGCCGACCATGGCCACTGTGGCAATGGGGTTGAACACCCCATCACCACAGCGACCAAAAGGTAAGTGTGGGGTCCATAGCTGATGCACATTTTGAACAGTGTGGCAATGGGGCCCAAAGCCCCATCACCACAGTGACCACAAGGTAGGTGTGGGGTCCATAGCTGATGCACATTTTGAACAGTGTGGCAATGGGGCCCAAAGCCCCATCACCACAGTGACCACAAGGTAGGTGTGGGGTCCATAGCTGATGCACATTTTGAACAGCGTGGCAATAGGGCCCAAAGCCCCATCACCACAGTGACCAAAAGGTGAGTGTGGGGTCCATAGCTGATGCACATTTTGAACAGCGTGGCAATGGTGCCCAAAGCCCCATCACCACAGTGACCAAAAGGGAAGTGTGGGGTCCATAGCTGATGCACCTTTTGAACAGCGCGGCAATGGGGCCCAAAGCCCCATCACCACAGTGACCAAAAGGGAGGTGTGGGGTCCATAGCTGATGCACATTTTGAACAGCGTGGCAATGGGGCCCAAAGCCCCATCACCACAGTGACCAAAAGGTAGGTGTGGGGTCCATAGCTGATGCACATTTTGAACAGTGTGGCAATGGGGCCCAAAGCCCCATCACCACAGTGACCAAAAGGTAGGTGTGGGGTCCATAGCTGATGCACATTTTGAACAGTGTGGCAATGGGGCCCAAAGCCCCATCACCACAGTGACCAAAAGGTGAGTGTGGGGTCCATAGCTGATGCACATTTTGAACAGTGTGGCAATGGGGCCCAAAGCCCCATCACCACAGTGACCAAAAGGGAAGTGTAGTCAGGGTAAAAGCTGCCAAAGCCAAACTGCATGGATGATTCCTGGTCACACAACAACAAACACATCAGTGGCATAGTAGTGCTTGTGTCCCATAGCAACATAGATTGGGTGAGGCAAACAGTGCAGTGGCAATAAAATATCGTTTTGGCCATGTGCATACAAACATCACCGATGGGGGCTCACATTGTCAACATTCACAAATAACACAATGACAGAAGTGACCATCATAATGCAGACCCACATATCTGCACGAATGGACACACAAATGTATATATCCTGTGGAGACTGTAGATGTCAGGTGAACAAATACCATACCATGGCAGCAATGGGACATACAAACCATGATTATTGTGCTGACTGATGACCTAGGAGTCCCAGGGACAGCAGGGGAAAGCCACCAAACAACATACAGCCTATGGCACACTGAAGCTATGCCAATGCAGTGGTGCAAATGCACAAACACAAACAGGCAGACTCACACTGCATATCAAACACAACAGGTGATGGGGGTGTGTGCCAGTGTCCCCAGGCAACCACACAACACATGAGGAGGCCTGAATTCCAATTACACAGATGTGTATACAGTGCCATACAAAAGTTACTCATGGATCGGATTCCCCTATGTGGGCAAAGAGGCATTGTTAGATGAGAGGGAGCCCAAATTACACATGTCACACAAGCTTGTAGGAACAGCAACTAACACAGCAAGAGACAGACCCACCACAGCACTACCCCCAGGGACCCCACATTGTGGTGACACTAGCCTGCATGATAATCCCACTGTGATGACAAAGGTAGATGTCATTCACACTGTGAACCACAGCCATGTGTCCTGAGCAACAAACTACCATCACACCTACACAAGCAAAAATCAATCAGCACGGCCTGCCAGCCATGGCCAATATGGAGGTAGGGGTCTAGCCGTGCAACAACTCACATTTGCACACACTCAACACCACACACCTTGATCTCCACCAATGTGCAGCAGTGAAGCTCACATGGACTGGTGACATTGCACATGCACCCATGACAATCCCAGGGGTGGTGGTGGGAACTAAGGTGCAGAAACCCATCACACATGGCCAGTCAACAAGACTCGTGAATGTCTGACACACTGCACACTACGCGGTACATGGGCATGACGTGAGATCCACCACAATCAATGGGATCCCGGCCATAGTCACACACCAATGAAGAAGACAAGGTGACACACAAAGAACAAATGTACACAACTTCCAACATTGCAGCTCTGACCCTGAGGAGTGGCAGCAGTCACACACACAACATGTCACAATCACTGAAAGCTACCACAGACTGTAAATTACATGACATGTGTAACCAACAAGTGCCAAGGGAATCCTGAATGTGTCCCATCTGCGTTTGCCCACATCCCCAGCCCTGACAACAAAGACAACCTGGGATGACAACCTGATGAACCTTAGTTTGCCATGCACCCACATCCTGGAGTAACCAGGTCCAAGATGCTGGATGAACACAGAACAACTCAGCAAGCATCAGAAACAGGAACATCCGTAGGGACACAGCCTGTGTAGGAAAAGGGAAGGGTACACGCACAGACATGCTTACACAACACAAAATACGGGCCCAGGCAATGTCACGGGATTACACACTGCCATGAGGGCACTCCACTGCTGTGGAAGGTCCGCTGTGCCAAACCTTGTCTGTGCACGACTCAAACATGTCGGCAGAACACTCGGTCAGTGAGTCAACAACTACAACACACTGAAGGCTCTGCTCACATCAGCCTGGGTACGGGGGTGTCACATCAGTCATCTGCATACACCCAAAACACGTGTCAAGCAAGGTGCACTGTATGCACTGATGAGTCCTTCAACATTGGTGTGCTAAACTGCATGTCCAGTGGAGATGGGCACACAGTCAGGGAAATAGAAACATTGAACAGTGGTAAGCCCACCAGATGTGCATCACTGTAAGACAAAGATGTTAATTTACAAATGCAAAACGTACATCCCTGTGTCATATGCTGAACATCACACCCTCAGACTGCAGCAGAGGATGCCATAGATCCAGACTACAACAGGACACATATCCCATGAACCACATGGAGTCCATCACAGCAACACTTCATTTTCCTGATCTGAACACTATTACAACTGCAAATGCATGATGATACTCATCTACATCATGTACATCAAAAGAAAAACCACAAGTAAACAAAAAGAGGCTTTATTCAGCTAATGTCAATAAAAATCAGAAGTCCAAATTAAACTAAGGCCAATGGCCAGTCCAAATACACAGTCCCAACAGGGTGATATGTGACAACTTGTCACCCATTGCTTGCCTGCACTGGTAGGGACAGGGGACATCCCCCTTGGAGGGGCATACAAGGGGCAGGCCAGGCACCGCAGGGACAGGATCAGGGGATGCCAGAGTGAGGCAGTGAAGGGGTGGTGGGTGCAGGAGTGTCACCGGCAACTGCAGTGGAGGTGTCTGACTCAGGGGTGTCCGGCACCACTGTAGGGCACAAGTCAGATGGTGTTGGTGCTGCAACCACTGCAGTGGGCTGGTCTGATGGAGTGGACTGGGTCCCCACTGCAGTGCCCGAGTCAGACGGGGTGGTTGTGGACTCCACTGCAGTACATGCCTCCAAGGGAGTGGAAGGGGGGCAGATGAGGTGGGCAGGACAGAGGGGGGACCCGGTCTCCACACTAGTGGCACAAACAGGCTGAGCGTCTGGGTTGGGGGTGGAAGAGCAAGTGGCAGGGGGGAGGGCCTAAGCAGTTTGGGGATGCGGTATCGGTGTGTGGGGAACCTGGGGCAGGGTGTGGCGGTGGAACCTGTGGAGTGGTGGCCTGGGGGATGGAGGAGAGAGACTGGGTGGTGGAGCTGCGTGGTGGTGGTGGTGGGGTCTTGCCCTTCCTGGTCCGGGGGACTTCCGAATGGGGTCCTCAGTCTGCCTGCGCCTGGGGGAGGGTGTCCGGGGGCGAGGGGCACTCCCTCTGTGTGGGTGGACTTCCTCTTCCCCCGGTATGCCGGATCTGCAGGATCGGAGGGGAAGAGGCCGAGGTCACAGAGGAAGACCTGCTGTGTAGGTGGGGTTGCAGGTGAGGCAAGGGAAGGGGTCTTGGAGGGAGAGGATTTGGAGGACTGCGGAGTGACTGTGGATGCCTGTGTGTGTGTCTGTTCCCCATCCCCTGTGTGTGTGGTATCTCTCCCCTGAGGATGCTTGTGTGCACGCCTTGCCTTTCTTTTGGGTGTGTCTGTGCTGCTCGTGTCTGTGTGTTTGGGTGATTGTGCAGGTGTGCATGTGCTTTGGACAGGTAGGGTGCCAGGAAGTGTGGATGGGGCAGAGGTAGGAGGGGGGAGGGACTGTTGGAGGAGGGACACTGCTGCCGTCAGGGAGGAGTCCATGGACTTATTGCTCCTCTGTAGGGCAGACATACCCGTCGAGATGCCCTCCATGAACGACACCAGCTGTGTCAACAGAGTGGTGTGTGCATGGAGGACACTCAGCATTGCTCTCTGCCCTACATGGAGCTGCCGAAGTAGGTACACAGACTCCTCAATCAGGGCAGCAGGGGACACAGGGGCAGGGGGTGCGGTGCCTGGCACGAAGGAGACACGCTCCCGAACACGGGAACCTCCACGGACCTCTGGAATTGGAGCCAATGGGAGGGCGGTGCTGGTGGTGATGGTGGCGGGGCCAGACAGACTAGCTGGGGTGTGGTGGCTGCTGACACCCGCCTCCACAAGGGAGTCATCCTCCGAGCTGCTGTGGTCCTCAGCTGAGGTGGATGGTGCTGAGGACTCCTCGGTGTGGCTCCCCTCGCCCTCCGTGCCACTGGGTCCCTCTGACCACTCGTCGGATGCTGACCCAGTCTGGCTCCGCAGCTCCTCCTGGTCCGTGGAGCTGTCCCCTCCTGTGGCCGTGGATGTATCTGCAAACAATTAGGGAAACAGACAAACATCAGTCACCTGCACTGACCGCACACACCACAGTAAGTACAGCACTTACAGAGCCAGCCCTGGCATCCTTAGTTGAACATTGCCAAAACTCCTCACACAGATTTGGAGAAGCCAATTGTCAGTCTGATGGTCAACCATGGGACTCACACCCCTCCTGCCCTTGCACCCATCTGTCTGGTGCCTGTCTGATGGTAAGACCCCAGTGTGGACACATGCACCACCTACACAGTTGTTGGACATTGCAGGGAACACGGTGAAGTATGTGAACATGCACACATCACATCTCTTGCCACTGAGTCAGTGCAGGTGTCCGGAGAAAGGGATGGCCAGAGTCTAAATAGAAATGCATGTGATGAATACCAGCACCAGACACCATGATGCACCCATGTCCGGATAGTCCATGCCACAATGGGGTGCATGTTGCACATGTCACTCCCCTGCAGGATCACTCTTAGGAAGTTTAATGCCATGACACAGGCATGCGTGCAAAGTCATACATCACTGTCTCCATTCACATGGCCATGGCAGCCAGCCAACAACAGTCTGCACTGTGTCACAATCCTAGGACATGGGGAATGTAACTGACAAGTGCACATGTCCATCCCCCACACACCACATCATCTGAACTAGTATTTGTCCACGTCATGCCAATTGGACATATGGGGGACATGAAACATAACTCTCAGAACCTGAGCACCTCACAGTGTGCTGTGAATGAATAACAGCTGCCTGAAAGTCACAGTCGCATACACCTGTGTGCACAGTCAAGTGATCAAACATCTATAAGTCACAGAAGTATCGTCTCTCATGGTCACATCTCAGATGGCATGCTGAGCCCTAACCGACAAACATACCAGTAGTCCTGACAACGAAGCCACAGCACAATGACACAGAGGCAGACACCTGAGGGAACATGTCACTGATCACAACATGTCAGATGATCCACGGGAGTGGGAGTACAGAGTCTATTGTATGCCCTGGAGTAGGCATGACTGTCCAGCTCCACCTGTAAGAGGGATGAGTCCTGGACAGTAGGCAGGTGTTTAAGCATGTGTGACACACTTGATATACATACTCCTGAGGCCCAAACATTCTTCCCACCCGCAGCATGGGGGTGTGCCAAATACCCCAGGGACATGTGGTGAATCAGATCAGCAAGTGGACCACATGTCAAAGTTACACCCAGATTACATGTCAGAACTTGGGCATTGTGTAAGCAATTGACCCACCCATGAATCCCACAACATAGTCACCGGAACAAATGCTGTCCCCCACCTTGAGCAAAGCAAAATGCAATGACACAGTCCCCAAGTGACACAATTTCCTGACTGTAAGGGCCACCCATATGCGTATCAGATGAGGAGTGGGCATGTCACAATAGAGGACATGGGTCCTGGACCACAAGACTGATGTACTGTGGAAGTTTAACCAGGCCAGAGGAGGGCACATAGCATGTCAGACAAAGTGCACAGTGCTGTCATGGACTCACCCCCTCCTTGCTGCTGTCTGGCCTTCAGCTGCCCATCCAGGTCAGGGAAGACCACCGCCAGGATCCTGAGCATGTGGGGGTCAGGGTCCGGTGTCCGCCCCTCCTGCGAGGAGGTGACAGCTTCAGCTGGACCCTTGCGATCCTCCGGGTCCAGCCTCGAAGGTCCTGCCACCTCTTCTGGCAGTTGCGGATCCGGCGCTTGTAGTCCCCCACGGATCTTACTGCCCGGGCGATGGTCAGCCAGATTTCCTGCTTCTGGTGGGCATCAACCTGTGAGGATGACAAAGTGAAAATGCCATTACTACACATGCAACATATACGTGCATCACACAGTTGGATATACATGTCTCAATCACTGGGGCACATGATGTACACAGGCAGTGCAACGATGGCTATGAACAGTTTGCCAGCAGTTACTACATGGTATCATTGCATGGGAAGTAAACCTTGTTGGAATGCACTGTTACTGCACTGTACCTGTTCAGTGCATGTAACTACACACTTTGGGGGTCAGAACTACTCAGTGAGCATGCTAGCCAGTGGTGTGCACACTGTAAGTCCTGCTAGTCAGACAACATGCAAAATTAGTAAGGCAGTGGACAGCACACTCACCTGCTCCCCTGGTTTCCCATACAGCTTGCTGTACTGTGGAAGGAGGCTGTCCAGCAGGGCCTGGTTCTCCTCAAGGCTGAAGGCTGGGGCTCTCTCCACAGTGCGTGCCATTGCAGTAGCCAGAGGATGCAGAGACAGCAGCAGTGTTGGTGGCAGATGTCGTCCTGGAGCATGTAGTGCAGGCAAGTGAGCTCTCAGGGGAACAGCCAGCATTATATGTGTAACAGACTAGCTCAGCACACAACTATGATCAAATACAGTTTCCAAAAAAAAGAGAATTGTATATATATGCATTAATATCCAATCGTCAGTGTTTAAGAATCAGCAGAATGTCTCCCAACAAAATCAGGTAAAACTTTGATTTGCTAAAACAAGTCCTTCCTTTATTGTTTTGTTCCTTTATTCAAAATTCTTTAAAATCGTAACACAGAATTCATAGCCGACGCGGCGCGTTTCGTCCCAACGGGACTTCTTCAAGGCTCAGTGTTGAACGATAAAGAAAAGCACACACGATTATTGTAAGTCGTGAACGCTGAAATGTATAAGGGTTTTTTGTAACCCAAAATATATATTGAATCGCGTAGCGGCGTAAACCAACGTCAGGAATTCAATGAAATTGTCAATTTCATTGAATTCTCTTTTTTTTGGAAACTGTATTTGATCATAGTTGTGTGCTGAGCTAGTCTGTTCTATGTGGTTTTGGTTTACCAAAAAATTAGGGACGTAGGAAGGTCACGTTCCTGGCTCTTTGCACCATATCTTTGCTATGAATGTAGAAAAACTATACTGACTAGTGCTGGTCTTGAGTGCCTTGACCTTCTGTCTTTTTTGTTGAGCATTATATGTGTGCTGCAGAGGCAGATACTGTCCCATGTGTCCAAAGTGATAGGTCCAAGTTGTTTGCATCTTCTGAATCTGGCCAATCCATGGAATAGCAGCACTAATACACGCCCACAGCATCCTTCAAAGATCCAAGTTCATGACACCCATGATTTTGCAACATTGTTGTGGCTGGCCAACTGAATTCACTGCATCAGACTCGTTGAAGCTTCGAATACGCGTCCGTTGCCATGCCAGGCCCCAGCCAACGCGTGCGCACCGTTCGGTCCATTGCTGTACAACGCGTATGTCAGGATACAACGCGTACCCGCCCACAACAGATGCAATGGGCCGGCCGGGCACACCGATCGGTCCATTGCTGTACAACGCGTACCCGCTCACAACAGATGCAATGGGCCGGCCGGGCACACCGATCGGTCCATTGCTGTACAACGCGTACCCGCTCCCAACAGATGCAATGGGCCGGCCGGGCACACCGATCGGTCCATTGCTTTCAAACCTACCTGATCTGCACTGTTCCCCGGCACTTCCGTTATGTTGGTCTGATCATTACATTATTAAATTTAGCGTAAGATCCCCAGAATTATCCGGTTCTCCCGTTCCTACTCTGAAGACCTTTGCCAGGAACTGGAAAAAACTAAACATCACCGTCTTAAATGAACTCTTACACTTTCATCCACCTGCTTCCAAATATACGGTGGACACTCTTGCCAGTTCAGTGCAAGATTGGCTCCTGAATGCCATTGACACTTGCCTTCCGGTTTCCGTAAAAAGAAATTTTAATCATCGTAGCCCGGCACCGTGGTTCAATGAAGAATTAAAAATTGAAAAAGCCAAATGTAAAGCTTTGGAAAGGAAATGGAGAAGGGACTACGCTCTAGAATCTAAAAATATCTACAAAAAAGCCACTAAAGCTTATCATAAGATATGTAAATCAGCTCGTGCAAATTATGTATCTTCTACCATTACCAATGCTTTGAACTCCTCGAAAACTTTATTTAATATGGTGAAAGAGTTGGCAGGTTCAAAAATACAATCCAAACCTCCACCATTAAATAAAAAACAATGCGACGAGTAGGCCAACTTTTTTGTGCAAAAAGTTGAAGATATCCACGCGGAAGTAGCTAATAAATATACTGATGGCCTCCCCCTTAAACAATATGATATCCTTTCTCAATGCACACTCACCCCGATCCCAAGGGTTCTGACCCTTTCCAATCAGACCCCCAGGTTTACACCTTCTTCAAACTGTTTGCACTCATGGCCCCTCCTCAACCTCGACTCATTCATTAAACTTTTACACAGCACCAAATCTGGGTCTCCTAGGGACCCTTTACCTATCTCGGTGCTTCAACAATTAGAGTCGTCATCTCTGCAAACCATCTTGGATCTCCTGAATCTTTCATTAAAAGAAGCACTAGTTCCATCTGATTGGAAACACGCTATGGTGCTCCCTCTTTTAAAAAGGCCAATGCAGATCCTGCTGTGTTATCAAATTACTGTCCTATTTCATTACTGCCGGCCTTCTCTAAGATCCTCGAGAAGCATATTTGCTCCCATTTATCATCTTTTGTTGAAGCTCAAGGTTTACTTCACTCATCACAATCAGGTTTCAGAGCTGGTTTCTCTACTGAAACTACACTATTGGGAGTCACGGAAAGACTACGGCAACATCTGGATGAGGGAGAGACAGCTACCCTTATTCTATTAGATTTAAGTGCGGCCTTTGATACCGTGTCTCATTCCATCCTTGCAAATACCTTGATATCATTTGGTATTTGCGGTCCGGCTTTTAAATGGCTAACTTCATTTCTGGCCAACCGTACCTTCCAAGTCTTTTCTGAGGAGGCCAGCTCTGAAATCTGTGCATCACCGTATGGAGTCCCTCAGGGCTCCGTTCTTAGTCCTTTGCTCTTCAATCTGTATATGAGGCCTCTAGCAGCAGTAGCTGAAGAGGCAGGTCTGACTTTGCTATCCTACGCAGACGATTCTCAAATCATCTTCTCTCTTTCTGCAGTGGGAACAAATGGGCAGTCCCCTCTTCAATCTGGCCTGAGAAAAATTGCACTATGGATGCAGTCGAATTGTCTCAAATTAAATGGGGGGAAAACGGAGGTGCTTATCTTTGGCAAAGACAAGGATCTTTGGAGCCCACAACATTGGCCTTGTGAGATGGGTGTCTTGCCTCAGCCAGCTTGCCAAGTCCGTAACCTGGACTTCACCATCGATGACTCGCTATCAATGCGCACCCAGGCGGTAAAGGTAGCTGCCACCTGTTTCTCCATCCTCAAGTGGCTTAAAAAAAAGTCCACCAAAAGAACGGTAGTCCAAGCTCTAATTACATCAAGACTGGACTATGGCAACGTTCTTTATCTTGGCGCTAACAAAGATGTGACTCGCAAGCTGCTGATGGTCCAAAATTCCGCAGCCCGACTTCTCCTCCAATTACCTAGGTCCGCCTCTGTTTCCAGCCATTTGCGAGACTTGCACTGGCTTAGGGTGGAAAATCGTATTCGATTCAAAGCTCTAACATATATGTTCAAGATCAAAACCGGAACTGCACCACACTACTTATGTTCCCTAGCCAAACTGTATGTTCCTTCCCACTGTCTGCGTTCATCTTCTCAGGGAAGGTTCTCTGTTCCCAGATTTAGGCGTTCTCGAATGGGTGGGCGCTCTTTTTCCTTTCTTGGTCCTTCACTCTGGAATACCCTTCCCATTGCCATCCGGAACGAAACAGTCTATGTTCAATTTCGCAAGGCTTTAAAGACCTGGCTCTTTAACAAATGATTCGGCTACTTAGTCTCACTATTTGGTCTTTGTCTCTCCGTGGCGCCGGGAAACCCTTCATGGGTAGCTGTTGCGCCTTATAAATTAAACAAATAAAATAAATAAATAAATTGCTGTACAACGCGTACCCGCTCACAACAGATGCAATGTGCCGGCCGGGCACACCGATCGGTCCATTGCTGTACAACGCGTACCCGCTCCCAACTGATGCAATGGGCCGGCCGGGCACACCGATCGGTCCATTGCTGTACAACGCGTACCCGCTCACAACAGATGCAATGGGCCGGCCGGGCACACCAATCGGTCCAATGCTGTACAATGCGTACCCGCTCCCAACAGATGCAATGGGCCGGCCGGGAACACCGATCGGTCCATTGCTGTACAACGCGTACCCGCTCACAATAGATGCAATGGGACGGCCGGGCACACCGATCGGTCCATTGCTGTACAACGCGTACCCGCTCACAACAGATGCAAAGGGCCGGCCGGGCGCACCGATCGGTCCATTGCTGTACAACGCGTACCCGCTCACAACAGATGCAATGGGCCGGCCGGGCACACCGATCGGTCCATTGCTGTACAACGCGTACCCGCTCACAACAGATGCAATGGGCCGGCCGGGCACACCGATCGGTCCATTGCTGTACAACGCGTACCCGCTCACAACAGCTGCAATGGGCCGGCCGGGCACAACGATCGGTCCATTGCTGTACAACGCGTACCTGTACAGGTCAGTCGCATATTTCACCATGCTTGTCACTGGTGAATGTATGCCAGCCACATATACCTGCCAGAGACTCAGGGGCACACCTACAACACCACACCCAGTCCACACCGTTTCCTAAGGCATGTAAGGCTGCATTACCTTTTCTGTGTATGGGGGTTAACATGTGGTTTCTGTGGTGGCACTTGTGGGCAGCCACACCCAGGTTGTGCATGTGTTCATGGGGACAGGGTCATTTGTGTGTTGTGCACATGACCACTGTGATGTGCAACAGTTCATTTCAGAGCATGTGGCATGGTCACATTTCCAGGTTGTGTATGTGTATGACATGTCACATACCCCCAGGGTCCCATGGGGGAAGGCATGTACGTCACAGGGTGACCCATTGCCACAATAGTGATGGCCCTCCACAGTCTGTGTGCATGTTGTGTTTCCGATGTCTCTGATTCCATGTGCACGATGGGAGACAGTCTCCACATCAACGTTGTTTGTGCATGGACTTTGATGTTGTGCGTCACTGGCGTCCATGTCTGTCCTGCGGAGGCGACAGGGGCCACTACCTGTGGGAGTCATGTTTCATTTTCTGACGTGTACATGATACGCCATGTCATGCCAGTGTCCATGTGGCAAGACAGGGTCACTGGGAATCTACCTGTCAATGAGCTGTGATGCCTGTGGCGCATCTGTCCAGACATGTCACTGTGGTGTGTGTGTGGAACGTGACAGCAGTAAATTGGTACTGTGACACAGCCTAATGGTTTCCCATTGCACAACCTGGAACCTGTTGTCCACACATGTTGTACTGAGAAGTTAGATGATGGCCATGTAGGTGCGAGTTATGTCCGAACAGAATGGCACACACATCAAGTACTTGTGTCTCGTAATGATGTATCATGTGAAATTGAGTATGGTGAATGGCACATATGTGGGGTGACTGACAATCTTTCTTTCTTCAACCTATGCACTGCAGGGCTCCAGCTGTCCATAGACCATTCCCTGACCTGGCAACGATGGTGGAACGTGACAGCATCCGACGGTACCGCTTCACCAGGCAGCTGATTGAGGATTTGGCAGGGCGCTTGGCACCACATTTGCAACCTGGCCGGCCGTACCCTACGGCGCTGACTCCCAAGGTGAAGGTAATGGCATCCCTACACTTCTTTGCCACCGGTACCTTTCAACACACTGTGGCGACTGCCAGTGGGATGTCACAGACTATGTTCAGCCGTGTGCTACGCGATGTTTTGGAGGCAATGTTGAGATGCCTGAACCAGTACATCTATTTTCCTACACGTCAACAACTCACTGACGTCAAGAGTGACTTCTATGCCCTGGGGAGGATGCCACATGTCATTGGCTCCATTGATGGGACACATGTGGCTTTGGTACCACCACAGGCACATGAGCAGGCATACCGGAACCGGAAACATTACCATTCGATCAATGCTCTGGTGGTATGTCTTGCAGATATGAGCATCACACATGTGTGTGCCCGTTTCCCTGGTTCAGCACACGATGCCTACGTGATGAGGAGTAGTCGCATCCCAAGGATGATGGCACAGATGCAGAACCAGCGTGCCTGGCTTGTCGGTGTGTACTGACTTTGTACCATTGTGTGTGTTCTGCTCTATAGTATTCCGCCCACTTTTCCAACTCAGCTAATGTGCACTTGTCTGTCCGTAGGTGACTCCGGATACCCCAACATGCCATGGTTGCTGACACCCCTCAGGAACCCTGTGACACCAGCCCAGATGCGCTACAATGAGGCACATGGTCGGACCAGGAGAGTGATCGAGCGGACATTTGGTCTCCTGAAGAGCCGCTTCCGCTGCCTGGACAAGACAGGAGGGGCCCTCCCATATGCCCCAGCAAAGGTGTGCAAGATTGTCATCGTCTGCTGCATGCTACACAACCTGGCAGTGCGGAAGGAGTTGCCTCTCATCCTGGATGACGATGACCAACGTCCGCCACCTGTGGAGGATCCTGGCCTGGACCACGATGCCAGTGATGATGATGATGAAGGTGATGTCCGCACACAGCTCATCACCAACTTCTTCAGCTGAATGTGAGTATCCAGGGAGATGTAATGTGAATGATGTGAGTTTGCATGATATGTGTGGGTGGTGCTCTGGTGCTGTTTGAGTGTGGCCATGTGCTACTTGACTGGATGCGTGCAGCAATGTGTCCTTACAGGTAGTCTGTACTCCCCAACAGTGTTGACATGCTAACTTGGTTTTGTGTAGTTGTCTTGTGACATGTATTGGGCATGAGTATTGCAGTTCTGTCCTGTTCTTCAGTGGTTTTAACTGTGTATCATGTCTGTCCTTCACAGGGTGCTTACTGAGTACTTTGGTCAACTTGGATCCCCCAACACCATGATTCAGCTTTCAGGGTGGCAGCAGTAGTTTCCCTACAGGTAATGTGCCACACACCCCTGGAATTCATATCTTCTGCACTTGTTGACTGTGTGGCCACTGCCACGTGGGTAAACCTTGCATTTGTAGTGGAAACAACATGTTGCAAATGTGTAATAAACCTGTGCTTCACTTTGGGATGTGCGTTGTCTGTGGTCACACATCTGACTGACATTTGCTTACTGCACCTGTGGGCTAGTTGACACAGACTCTGAATAGGTGTGGTGTCTGTGCATTCCACAGTATTTCCTGGCAACATCACTGTAGGCGATGAGTCCGATGGCCCTGGTGTCTCTGTGTTGTGTAGCCCTAGTGGTGTGTCTCCCTCATATGTGTCACGTCACCATGACTCACATGACGGTGTTGTACTTGCTGTAGCAGTTAGCATACACAGTGTAATTTAGCAGATCATCATCACCATAACAGTATCCACATTTGAATAACAACAGTGGCAAGTATGGTGTACTAGTGATTTTATTTACAGAAATGTGTGTGTGTGTATAGTGCACAGGATGGTGGGTGCTGTACATTGGGATTGTGATCCAAAGTTCCCAGATGAGTTGCAAGTCTTGGTAGCAGAAATGTCCTGAGTGAAGTCCACAGTCATATGATACATTAGTCCAACTTGAACTCCCCATGTCATGTGGGAGAGTTGTGTTGCATTCGACAGGGTGAAAAGTTTGCACACAAAGGAGAATTTCCGGAACAGGTGTTGGCTTCCTGGGGGATGTACGTGGCCATCAACCTCTCAGTTTTCCTTCCTCGGACGACCCCTCTTCTTTGGGGGGGGACCCTCACGTGCAGGCTGCTGCGGTGGAGGGAGTCTCCGCCAGAGTCCTCCTCCCTCCCTGTGGCAGTGTCAGTTGTTGCAGCACCAGATGTTGTGGGCACACAGGGAGGTGTGGCCATGTTGGTGCTAATCTGGTTGCAGGCATGTCAATATGTCCCTATGCACCGCTGTGAGTTCTTGCAATGTGTCCCACTTGGACTCCATGCGAGACATGTGTGTCTCCACACGGGACATGTGCGAGTCCAAGCGGGCATGATGGGCAGCCTGCTGCTGTTGTATGTCCTTGAGGATCCCCACTACCTGTCTGACCTCTCCGGTGCTATTCTGGTACGCATCAGCAATGCGTGCCAGTTGTGGGTCATCATGCAGTCCAGACCCCTCTGCAAGCAGCGACCTATGTCTACCACCCCTCCCACCACCCCTGGCGACACGTGCAGGACCTGCGGTGGCACGCACAGGTGACCCGAGGCCCCCTTGGGGGTTGTTAGTGGTGTTGTTGTCCGTTGCTCCACGGTGGGCCTGGGGCCCTGTGCTGTTGTCATCGGTGGTCCTTGGTCTGTCCGTGTCGGCAGGGGTGGTCTGTGTGTTGGCAGTTGTTGGAGGGGTGGGTACAGGGGGTGCAGATGTTGGTCCTGCTGGTGCTGCATGATGACTCACACCGGAGGTGCCAGGTAGGTCTTCGCCATCCAAGGAGGGCAGAGGCTGTTCCACACCAGTGAGCTCAGTGAACCCCAGAGCCTGGGACAGGGACTCCTCCTCGCCTGCTGCTGTGTCCCCATCATCACCTGTATTTGGAAGAGACACACATTGTATGTTATGTTTCTACAGGCATCAATGGTTCACACACCTGACAGTTGTGACTGTACCTCTGGATGCGGGCATGTACATTGCATTGTCCTAAGTTGTCACAGTAAGAGGTTGATATTGGTGTAGCACATTGTCCTGCATACCTGGGGCATTTCAATGTGAATGTTGAGGTGTGTGCATGGCCAGCATTGGTTGTATTTGGTGGACATCCGGCCATCCTTCTCCACCTAGCCCAGTTATCCCACCATGAAGCATGCCACCCTTGCAGTGGGTTCAGGTTGACTCTCAGGATGTCATTCAGTGGTGTCTTGCTGTTCGTTGTTGCACAGTTCCCAGCAGGGCCTTGTGCTCCCCGCAGCAGTACCCAGTGTCAGCCATCTTGTCAGTCCTTATCCACTCCCTGTGATGTGAGCATGGTTCAGAGTGGTGTTGATGGGCCAATTGTGTGGGTGAGCAATATCTGTGACTACAACTCCCATCATGCTATTGCCTACACCCCCCTTCCCAGCATGCCCATACTTCCTTCCTTTTGAGTGGACTTCTCTGTGTGTGAGTGTGACAGCAATGGCAAGATGGCTGACAGAGTGGTCCTGTTGTTTGTTGGTGCACAGTTCCCAGCAGGGCCTTGTGCTCCCCACAGCAGTACCCAGTGTCAGCCATATTGTCAGTCCTTTTCCACTCCCTGTGTTGTGAGCATGGTTCAGAGTGGTGTTGATGGGCCAAATGTGAGGCACCCATTATCTGTTACTACGAGTCCCATCATGCTCTTGGCTACACTGACTTCACCAGCATACACAGGATTCCTTCCTTTCAGTGAGCTTCCCTGTGAGGTGGTGTTCTAGTGGTGGCTAAATATCTGACAGTGTTTGTTGGTTAGATTTGTGCCACTGCCTAGCTCTATTTGTTATTGGGTTTGTACATGTCATGACACAGTTACATATCACTATGACATGGCATGTATTGTGTTTATCTGACTAACATACACATCTTGGGATGATTATCTTTTGGTTGCTGTGGATTTGCTAGGGGTGCATGGTTTGACTATCCCCTTGACAGTGATGTGTGTGTATTGTCACACAATATTGTGTATATTTGTTGTGTACTCACCAGGCTCTGGGATGTTTGATAGTCCATATACGCTCACTGGTGGTAGGATGGCCCGCACCTTCTCCTCCCAGGGCCTGAGGTATACTAGTTTGGCAGGAGGGCCACTGCCGGTGTGCTGGCTCAGGAGGTAATCCTTCTTCAGTAGGTCCCTGACCCTCCTGCACACATCATACCACCTGTTCTGGATGTCTTCCTTTGTGCGCAAACATGATGATTGTGCGTTGACCCTGTCGACGATCCTCGCCCACATCTTGGTTTTCTGCGCCATGGGGGTCTGTTGGACCAATGTGCCAAACAACTGTGGCTCTACCCTCAGGATCTCGTCTACCATGACTTCCAATTCACTATCTAGGAACTTTAGATTCTTCTTTAGGGGCATGGTGATGGGTGGTGGTGGTGATTGATGTGTGTGTGTGTGCAAGTGAGGGTGTGTGAGTGTAGGTTTTGCTGGGTGTGTGTGAGGGTGCTATTTGTTGAGGTGCTAATGGTGTGTGGCTTTTGTGTTGGATGAGCTGTGTGTGTGTGTCTGTGTTTGCTGTCTGATGGTGTTCTGTGCTGGCAGGTCAGTGGAATTTGCAAAGGATCATGGTAGGGATTTGTGGCCTTTATGTAGGTGGAGTTGTGGGTGTGTCCTTGTTCCATTTTTTCCCCCCCTGTATTTATTGGCTTTGTCATTGCTTGTTTGGCCCTCTTTTTTTGTATTTTTTCATTTGTAATTATTGTGCATGAAGGAGACGTTCTTCTGACCGAGTAGGACGTTGCAGTTGTCTCGTGCGCGCCTCTCCGAGTCGTTCCCGCTGTGTTTCAGCTAGGTTTCATATGCGGCGTACGCGTCGGTCGCGGAGTATTGTGTTTGTTCGGCTGGCTTTTGTATGCGTGTCGGTCGTACAACTTGGGCTCCGTGCGAATCGGTCTGATTTTGCACCCATTGCATCGTACTGCGCGGGTCAGAGTTCGCGGGTACGTTTCGTTCGGGTTGATTCCTGGTGCGTGTCGGTCGGTTCTATTCGCGTGGTTTCCCGGCCGGATAGCTTGTTTCCGTCCGGGTCGGTCGTTCGGCTTGAGTTCCGTACGAGTCGGTCGTGATTCACATGCATTTCATCGTACTTCCCAGGTCGGGCAACGCCGGTACGTGTCGGTCGGACTATACTCCCGTACCGAGTCGGTCGGGTGGTTTTCCGGCCCGAATCGGATTCGGCCCCCAGGCAGTAGTGTGGCATCAAAGAACTTGTCCCCAGAGGAACTGGAGGACAGGAGGGAGGAAGGAAAACCAAGGTTAGAGCTTGCCAAGATGGAAAAGGAGAAGGAGCAGACGCTTGCCCTTGCTAATCTTGAAAAGGAGCAAGCTCTAGAAAAGAAGAGGCTTGCCAAGGAGTAAAGGAAGATGGCCCATGAGGTGAGCCACAGACAGCTGGATATCAGATCCCTCCAAGTGGGGTCCAGCAACAACAATGGTGGCAGCATACCTGCAGTGTCTTCACATGAGTCCAGATTTCATATCCCAAAAGATATTGTGCCCAGCTATAATGTGGGGGATGATATAGATAGATGGTTGGCAGCCTATGAAGTGGCTTTGAGGGGCCCAGAGGAATTCTGGGGGGGGTAATATTTGGCGCTTCATGCCCATGGTGGGGAGGGACACACTCCTTACATTAGAGTTGGGGGACCAGACCAACTACACCGCCTTGAAGACGATTTTAGTCAGTAAGTTTGGGTTGACCCCTGAGAAGCACAGGCAACGGTTCAGGGCCAGTCATAAACTCTCTACACAAACATGGGTGGATTTCTTGGACTATACTGGTAAGGCACTGAAGGGCTGTGTGAGAGGCAGCAAAATTAATGATTATGAAGGGTTGTAAAACTTGTTTTAAAGGAGCACAGTCTGGATACTGGTTTTCCAGAGCTGGGCCAACACCTGGTTGATAGCAAGCTTATTGACTGTAGCAAGCTTGCGGGGGAGGCGAACCGCTGGGTCAGCACCAAAGTGTCCAAAAAGGTATCTGGTGCGAACTCCCAAAAGGGTGGTCAGGGTTCCCACCAGAAGAAGGAGGAGGAGTTAAAAAGACTGAGTTCTCTAAAGTCCCCCAAAACAACTCACAGGGGAAAGGTTCTGGTACACATTCCCAATCTGGCCACCAGAAGAAAAACTACCCTGACAAGAGTCAGCAGCCCAGTACTCCCAAGGGCTTTGAGTGTGGTGAGTATAGACACTAATAGGGGGATCCCAAGTATCAAAAAATAACACACCCACCCACTGGAGGAAAGATTCCAGGGGTGGCTAGTATAGTCCTGGGGGAAATGGTTTGTCCCAGTTAATGGGGAGGAGTTTAGTGGGGTTACCCTAGTGTTCATGGGTGACACTGAGATGTTCCAAAGATCCATGTGTCCACAAACACTACTAAGTATAGGCAATGGGTCACCATCAATGGGCAAGGGGTTGACACTCTGAAGGATACAGGAGCCAATATGACTATGGTAAGGAGTCAGCTGGTTTCCCCAGAGCAGGTAATTCCCCATGCATTCCACCAGGTTGTGGCCCTTGTTCCATTTGAGTGCGGGGAGGTTTTAGGTCTTCTAAACGTTGCAGTGATCCTGCCATGCCTGTGAACTTTTTGTTAGGTAGTGACTTGGAGCACACTACCTGGAAGGAGGTGGAGCTCAAGGATCATGTGGAGATGTTAGGGTTACCTGACTGGATCTGTCCTACCACACGACCCATGACTGCCCAGGATGGGAGTCAAAAAGGGCTGGAGGCTAGTGCAATGGCACAGCCAGCTGCTAAAAATGGGAGATGCAGAGGGCATGGGAAACCAGCCCCTGAATGTACCACAAGTGAGATGGATGGGGTGCTGCAATGGCTGCCCCGGGTCCACTGAGGAGGTCATTGCTTCCCCTGGTGACCTTCCTGAGCTTGCTGGATGGCATGTGGAAGGACGACATACCAGGGAGGAGTTCTGTAAGGCACAAAGGAAGTGCCTAAGAAGTATGTGATGCCTCTGGTAGTCACAACGTTTACTAGGAGGACAATCTCCTGTACAGTGAGACTAAGGCTCCTAGGCATGGGACATCAAGCGCCCTGGTGGTCCCTCAATGCTACAGGACCTTCCTACTGGAGCTGGTTCACGAAATTCCGGTGGCAGGACACCTAGGCCAAGACAAGACCTTTGCAAAGCTTGTCCCCTACTTCTATTGGCCAAGGATCAGAATTCCTCATATGCGTTTTGTAGGACTTGTGTGACCTGACAGGCCAGCGGGAAGACAGGACAGAGGCTTAAAGCCCCCTTTAATCGGTTGACTGTCGTCAGCACCCACCTTTGAGAGGGTTAACATCGACACTGTAGGGCCTATGGATCCCCAGACTGTATCAGGCAACAGGTTTATCCTAGTTTTGGTGGATCATGCCACCAGGTATCCAGATTCAATCCCCCTGAGGACCACGACTGCACCAGCAGTGGGAAAGACGCTGATGTGGATTTTTACCCGAGTGGGTTTCCCCAAGAAAGTTGTGTCTGACGGGAGCACAAACTTCATGTCTGCTTATATGCAGTCAACGTGGAAGGAGTGTGGGGTAACTTACAAGTTCTCCACCCTTTACCAGCCACAAATCAATGGGCTTGTTGAGAGGTTCAACAAGACCCTGTTGGTATGATCAACGGCTTGCCTGAGGCCCTGAAGAAAAGTTGGGATATCCTCTTACCATGCCTGTTGTTTGCTTACAGAGAGGTGCCACAGAGAGGAGTGGGCTTCAGCCCCTTTGAGCTGTTGTATGGGCACACAGTAAGAGGACTTCTCAGTCTGATGAAAGAAGGGTAGGAGCAAGCTCCCAGGAAGGTACCCCAGGATGTAGTGAGCTGCATGCTGGCCTTTAGAAGCCAGATGGCTGAGTTATGGAAGCAAGCTTCCAGTAACCTTGAAGCCAGCCAGGAAGTCATGAAGGAGTGGTATGACAAAATATTCTACCACTGTGGAGTTTCAACCTAGTAAAAAAGTGTGGGTGATGGAGCCGGTAGAACCCAAGGCCCTCCAGGACTTCTGGAATGGGCCCTATGAGGTGATTGAAAGAAAGGATGAGGCCACGTACCTGGTAGACTTCAAGACCCCTAAGCAATCCCACAGGTTGCTGCATGTAAATCACCTAAAACCACACTTTGAGAGGTCTGAGCTCACCATCCTGTTGGTGACAGATGGAGAAGAGGAAGAGAATGAACCTCTCACTGACCTCTTCAGCTATATGGAGAAGGATGGGTATGTGAAAAGAATAATCCTTTCCCCCACTCTAACTCCTGAACAACAGAGAGACTGCCACCAAGTGTTGGGATAGGACTCTTCTTTGTTCTCCCTTATCCCTGGAATTATCCACCTGTGTACCCATGATATGGACACAGAGGACAACCTCCCTGTTAAGAATAAGTCTTACAGGTTGTAAGATAAGGTGTGGTCCAGCATTAAGGCTGAGTGTACACAATTCTGGAGTTGGGGGTGAGAGAATCCTCGAGTAGCCCCTGGTCCAGTTCTGGTATCAAAAGCTGCCACACCGGGCACCACACCTGAACTGAGGTTTTGTGTGGATTACAGCAGGCTAAATTCAGTGACTAAGACAGATGCTCACCACATCCCCCGGGCTGATGAGCTGATCGACAGGTTAGGGGCTGCCCAGTATCTCAGTACCTTTGATCTTACATCAAACAGATCAGCAGATCGCCCTAACATAGAGAGCAAAGGAGAGGTCAGTGTTCTCCACTCCAGAGGGCCACTATCAGTTTAGGGTGATGCCCTTTGGATTAAAGAATGCCCGTGCCACCTTCCAGTGGCTGATAAACCAGGCAGGGGCAGCTCCCCTGCTAAGGATGAGGAGCATCGCCCCACTGCTCTTTGAGCAGGAAAAATAAAATGATAATAACATAGTTATTATCATTTTATTTTTTGCAGGTTCGGGGCTTGGTTAGTGCGGCGAGGGGCTGGTGGCACAGGGTAAGGAGTGGTTTTCACACTCCAAGTGCCCATGACTGCTTGGCCGGCTGTCTCCAGCCGGCCAAACAGTCATGCGCATGTTCCCCACCAGGCTGTGTAATGCTGTGAATATGCCCAGGCCCCCAGTCCCCATCTAAGCGCCCATCCACGGTGCTCAGACCAATCACAATGCTGCATTGCAGTGTTGTGATTGGCTTAGGGGAGCCAATCACAATGCTGCATTGCAGCATTGTGATTGGCTATGGGGGCCTGGGTGCTTCCTGGTTTCAGGACTCGCTGCTGGAGAAGCGGAAGAGACACAGGACTGGCAGATGAGGTAAGTGCTATTTGTTTTTTTATTTGTCTCCCCCAGCCACCCCCCTTCCCTGCCTCTCCACCCTCATTCCCTGCCAGCCACTACTGGAAACAGGTCCTTGCTGGTATGGAGGCTTTCTCTGCGGCTTATCTGGATGACATAGCTGTCTTCATTAGCAGCTGGATGGACCACCTCTTTCACCTCCAGGAAGTGCTTCAGGCTCTGCAACAGGCAAGCCTGATTATCAAGGCAAGTAAATACCAGATAGGGCAGGGGTCTGTGGTGTACCTGGGACACCTGGTGAGCAGGTGAAAGGTGCAACCCCTTCAGGCAAAGATAGAAACCATCATGGCCTGGCTGCCCCCGTAAACCCAGACTGAGTTAAGAGCATTTTTGGGCCTCACTGGGTACTATAGGATCATTGTCAAGGGATATGGCACAATTGTTGTTCCTTTGACTGAGCTGACTTCGAAGAAGCAGCCCAGAAATGTGATTTGCACAGAGGCATGCCAAACTGCATTTGACTCCCTTAAGCAGGCTCAAGGCCCTTGACTTCTCCAAAGAGTTTATCGTTCAGACAGATGCCTCAGAGCATGACATAGGGGCAGTACTATCCCAACTTAATGAGGAGGGCCTAGGCAAACCTGTAGCCTTCATCTCCAGGAGGTTACTCCCCAGGGAACAGAGGTGGAGTGCTATTGAGGGAGAAGCTTTTGCTATGATCTGGGCACTGAAGAAGTTGAGGCCATACCTGTTTGGCACTCACTTTCTGATTCAGACTGACCACAGTCCCCTCAGGTGGTTCATGCAAACGAGGGGTGAGAAAACTGTTAAGGTGGTCCATTTACCTAAAAGGTATGGACTTCAGGGTGGAACACTGACCTGGGGTAGACCACACCAATGCTGATGGTCAATATAGATTTTTCCGCCTTAGTGATGAGAACTCCCTAGCGGTTGGGTAGATCTCCTCACTTTCAGTTGGGGAGGGCCATATGTTAGACCTGTCATCTTTAGGGTGGTCTTTCCCCAGACTTTTTTACCTTTTACCTCCACGTTTTGCTCATTCTTTTTGTTGGACTTAGGACTCTGAGCTCTTTACAACTGCTACCCAGTGCTAATGTGCATATGCTTCTCCCCTAACGATGATGACATTGGTGTATACATGATCGGAAAATCTGATTTACTAGTAAGTCCCTTGTAAAGTGGTATCTCACATACCCAGGGCCTGTACTTCTATGCTACTAGTAGGCCAGAAGCACTAATTGTGCCACCCACATAAATAGCCTTTCAAACCTGTCCCAGGCCTGCCACTGCAGGGCCTGTGTGTGCAGTTTACTGCCACTTTAACTTGGATTTAAAGCTACCTGCCAAGCCTCAAACTCCCCTATTATTACATATAAGTCACCCCTAAGGTAGGCCTTAAGAAACCCTAAGGGCAGGGTGCCATATACGTAAAAGGTAGGACATGTGTGTTTAACCTTTACATGTCCTGGTAGTGACAAACAGCATATTTAATTTTTCACTACTGTGAGGCCTACTCCTCTTATAGGCTAGCATTGGAAATTCCTTAATACACTTTTAAGCTGTAATTCCTGATCAGAGCGGAGTAGCTTTGTATGTTTCATATGCTTAGAATGGTAATGATACCCCCTCCTTACTGGTGAACTCAGATTTAACATTAATGTTTTAGAAATGCCCCTTTTAGAAAGTGGACAATTCTCTGCACGTACTTCTCTGTATGCCTGACAGCCTGTTTCCAATACACGTCTGGGGTGGGTGACAGCTACACTTTGTGCATTCCATCTAGACAGCCACAACACAGGAAGGATAGGTGTGTCTGAGTACCATCTACATACATCTGCATTCTGATGACCTTGCCTGTGCAGGATGGAAGGGAGGGGCTAAAACTTAACTTGAATAGGCAGTGTCCTGTCCTCACACAAATGCATGATTACCCCCCACAGATTGCCTGGCAGAGGACTAGGTTGAAAGGGATACTTGTGCACTTCAGAGAACTGCTTTGAAGTCACCCCCCACATCAAAGGCACTTTTGGGTACAAGTACTGGGTCTCTGACCGCGCAAAATCAGACACTTCTGAATCTTGAACTGAACGTCTGTCAGAAGGACTGCTGTGCTGCCTAAAGGACTCATCTTTGGACTGCAGACTTGAAAGGCCTACTTTTCTCTGGTGTCGCCCTGATGCCTGCTGCTCCCTGACTCTGCTGAAGGAGAGCTGGACTCTGACTTCACTCTAAGTGATCTCCAAGGGCTTGGTGGCTTACCTCCTGTTGCTTGAGACCCAGGAAAATCAAAGTTTCTACCTGTTCTTGGGCCTGGCTCATTGGAAGTGGCCCAGATACTTGCAACACGGATTTTGATGCATCTCCTGTCTGTGTGTAACAGAACCGGTGCATCGCCCAGGTCGCGGGTGTAACATCAGTGCATCGCATTGGAACCAGCGCTTTGGCTCCGGAGCTCGAGGCATCAGACAGCGTATCTGCGCTGCTGCAGCTTGGTGAGATCGTCGCATCCTGTCGGCCGCATGGCAGAATCCGGCACATTGCCCGATGCCTCTTGACTCCGGCACCCGTCTTCGGAACTGATGTATCACCTTCTCTGCGTGGAGAAGATCGACGCATTTTGTTGCTTGCAACCAGTAAAGGTACTTTGCTCACAAGGTCATATGTGGGTCCTGTAGTTGGCCTGCGCTTTCACAAGGTCGGCCCGAACTTGACTTTGCCCCACTCCAGCGTGACCTAAAGTAAACTTTTTAGCACGATTTGCTTCTCAATGCTTTACGGCATTTATTCTTTCAAAATTCAATATCTCAACTTCTATATTTTTGTTGTTTTGGTCTTGCTTTGTTCAGAATATAATGATCTGTTTTTCTAAACCCGTGTGAAGTATTTTTGTGGTGTTTTCATTGTGTTACTCTATGTGTGTGTGTTTGTGTGTGTGTGTGTGTTTTGCACAAATACTTTACACATTGCCTCTTTAGATAAGCCTGACTGCTCTGTGCCAAGCTACCAGAGGATGAGCACAGGTTATCTTTTAGTGTGTATCTAGCTCACCCTGAATAGAGTGGTGGTTCCTGCCTGACCTGGGTGAAATCCTCAGCCAACCAGGAATCACATTTCTAACAGTCTCGTAAAAGCAAAGGGCTTCCATAGAGACAGAGAGGGAGGTCAAGGTTCCATGGGCTGTCCATATTGACCCAGGGGCCAACACAAAATAGGGCCTTGGAAATGGTATAAATGAAGCAGGTGCTCGCAGACAGAAGATGGTGTCGGAAGGAACTCCCCCTTCAGTGTCAGCCAATCTCATAAATGGTTACAATGCCTCCACCTTCTTGAAACTACCACCGCCATTTGATACCGCCAAAAAGTTAAATATTGGTGGCAGATGGACTGCCTGGATAGAGACATTTGATGATTTCATTGATGCAATTAAAGAAGCAGATAACAAGAAAATGATCAAGTACCTTAAACTTACTGGTCAAGGCGTAAAAGAAGTCGAAATGACATATATCCAAATCAAAGCATCCTTGAATCTCAAGTTCAATCTAATCCAAAATGTAAATTATGAAAGGTACATCTTCAGTCAAGAAAGGCAGGTGAGACCATCGACAAATTTGTTGAGAGACTGGATATGCTCATCAAACACTGTAAGTTCAATTAATATAATGATGCGGAACCTCTACTACTTAGAGTGATTGACAGATGCCTGTCAGATTCGTTCAGATGACGAATGCTGAGAGAAACTCTTAGGGGTCGATTGCGATCCCGTTTAGAAGGGCTCCGAATCAGATTCGGGTTTGCCGAATCCGATTCGGAACCCTTGTTGCCGACCGAATCGTACACAGCTCCCAACGACCGATTTCAATGCCCGTAAACTGGTAGGGCTGTCCGAATCGGTTCCGAAAGGCATTTGGATAGGTTGAGTCTTTTGGAGCCGAATTGTAGAGCTATATGGATTCGTTTTCCGAGCGAGCGATTACAATGACCGATTCGGACAGCCGTTCCGAATCGGTTTCTCCGGAACGATTTGGCTGCCGTAATCTGTCTTTGGGGGCCCATGGCAGGCCTCCCTTCACCCGGGGCACTCCGAATTGGGCCCGTGGGGGTACCCAAGGGACCCCCCTTTCCAACCATGCACAGTGTGGCAGGCACCATGGGGTGCCTGCCACAGGGTGCAAGGTTTTCCCCAGCCACCCCTTACTTCAATGGGAGCCTGTTTATTTTATTTTATTTTAAAGGTTTTATATAGCGCTGGCTAGACCCGGAGGTATCAGAGCGCTTTACATGAGTATCAGACCATAGTTGCAGGTTACATAATTATAAAGGTTACACAGTTATTAGAGCATGGCAACATAGTTACATGTAAGGTCGAGACAAACAATAAGGACGTAAATGTAAGGGAAAAAAGCAGGTAAGGAGAGAGATTCAGGGGAGGGGGTAGGAGCAGGGGAAGTAGAAAGAGAATGAAGGAGGGAAGGAGGAGGGGAGGGTGAGAGACACAGCCTGGAAGGAAGAGGGGGAGGGTGACGGGGACACAAACCGGTAGACGAGTCAAAGCTGCGTCCAAAGTCCAGTAAGCTGTGATCCCAGGGGAAGTGGTATCATTTCCACATCTCTGTTGTGAGAGGTTCCCTTTATACAGTGGACTCTCTCAGAGGGGTCTCTGAGACTCCAAGGTCTACATACTGAATCCTTCCCCAAAAAGGGGAGAGGGAGTGCTTTGGCAAGGGGTGCCATACCATACCTCAACTGTGAGTGGCTCCCTTGGTGCTGTGGACTCTCTCAGAGGGATCACTGAGACTCCAGAGTATACTTATTGGATCTTTCCCCAACAAGGGGAGAAGGAGTGCTTAGTCAAAGGGCACAAGGGACAGGGGGCAAGGCGGCGTCGCAGGCAAGGGGAGAGATTCAGGGGAGAAGGGATAGGAGCAGAGGGAGTAGACAAAGAATGAGAGAGGGAGATAGGACATTGCATAAGAACATTTTTACATAGTTACATCTGTTATAGTTACAGTTAACAGTAAATGCTAGGGAGGAAAACGCTTAACAGGATAAAAAGATATTAGAGCATAGCATAACCAGGACACACGTCATAGGAGTGGTGGAGGGTAGAGGGGAAAAGGAAAGCAGGAGAGAGGCAAGCGGACAGGGTCGGTAGATCAGAAGGGGGAAGGTACTCAGGGAAAGCAGGCAGTAGAAGTAGATTGAAGAGAAGAGACAGATAGAGCCGTGAAAATCAATGTCCGATGTCCGGCTGGGTAGGTGACGGCCAATGGGGTGAACCAGAGCCAGACTCCGCTTTAGCTGCATAGGACAGCTCCACCGGGCAGCGGCCAAGGGTACTCAGTCTCCGCGGTAAGTACACATGAATAAATATAGTTACAGGCCGTGGGGCATCGTCGTAGTTCCATAGAGAGGCATCAGTCCCGGTGTAATTGGAAGGCGTCAACTGCCTCGTCCTCCATCCCACTCCCGGCTCGCCGGACGTAGGGATCTGGGATCACCGAGTAGCCCTGGCTCGGGTGCTGATCCCCTGATAAATTCTAGTGAGCAGGCAAGAAAAGAAATTCTTCAAATGCGTTCAAAGGTTTCACTTCAATTGTGCAAAAATAAGGCAACTGGTCTCATGGTCTAGAATCCCAGGATCTCCAACTGGAGGAGGTAAACAAGCCCTGCTTTCCTCATGAGATGTCAGCGCTGAGCTTTGGTGCATGTGCACTGGTCTGTGCGTGTGTTCTCCTTCAGAACAGAGGCTCCCATTGAAGTCAATAGGAGCCCGACCGAATCGTACCCAGAAGCATCCGGATGCATCCAAATCACTTGTTCGGACTCACCCGATCCTAGTCACCCGGAAAGCATTCCGGGACCGATTTGATAGGAATGCTTTCCGGACGAGGTTGTAATCGGCCCCTTAGTCTGGAGCCAGTTTTCATGGCTGCCGGACCTGAAGAGAATGCAGATCGACAAGCTGCTGATATGGAGGTCAGAGGTGCCCAGAGTGAGTCAGTCATGAATGTGAGAAATAAGCCAAAGCACAAGACCAAGGGACAAAGAGTGAATTCTCCAAAGACAAAGAGGTTGTGCTTCTGGTGTGGATTTTCATTTCCATGCGAAGGTAAATATCCAGCCATTGGGCAGATCTGCAAAGGCTGTGGAAAGGAGAACCATTTTGTGATGGTGTGCAAGGAGAAGGAAAAAGTAGGTGCATCATGGCTCGAAGACAAAATGGTCGCCCAAACGTTCCAGAAGCGACGTTCGATATAGTATACTTTATTCGGCTAATATTGCCACAAAAGACAGCAACACAATAAAAACATAAAGTTAAAAATACAAGCAATACAAATAGTGCATCTATAAAAACAGTACAAAGCACAATAAAACCCAATAAAACTTACAATACAAATAGGAGCAGTGCCATTCTATATCAAATAGGTTTCAAGCTCATGACTAGTACGGAAATAATTAAAGAGAAGTAAAATGTACATTTCTGTGTACAGACAGAAACATCAAAGTGGCATCAAATAATGGGAGGAATCTCATTTCAACCCCCTGGGCCATTTTAAATTATATTAACAGCTCTTTTAAAGACTCCTGTATTGTAATTAAAAATCTTCCTATTGCACATACAACATTTACCAAATCTCATATTTATCAATAGACTATGATCCCTAGTAATAATCTTATAAGCAATAAGAGGTTTTAAAAACTCCTTCCGTTCATCTAGGAACCACAAACAGTCCAACAAAATATGTGGGCTACTGCATTTTACTTTTAGCCCACATGTCCACAAGCCCTGTACATTTCTCATTGCAGTTTTTATCTTCCTGTCTGCATTGCATGGGTTAAGATCAACTCTAAATTTCAATACAACATTTCTAAGCTTAGGACTTGGCAGGGACTCGATATAAGGGAGCATATGATCATTGCTCCAGCCTTTTACCAAGAACTGGATGGATGATGTGCTCCCCAGATAAAGTAAATCCTCCTCTCGAGCCTTTTTACTTATAATAACACGTAGCTCCTGTTTGGGGATCTGCTGCCCTAACTTCCACTGTTCTGGCTCTAATGTTAGTTTGATGCAGATCTTAGCTAGCGGGTGTCTAACTTGGGATGCCCAATTCAATTCACTTTCCTCTATTTCCCTTTTACAAAGGTGTGATATTTTAAGGGTTCCTTCTCTACTCAATCTCTGCCAGAAATTCAGTGTAGCTTGCAGTCCCTGGTAACTCCAAGCTGTAAGTTGACATTCTGACCTCACAGCCTGGATCATAGTTGATGGTGGGAGAGCAAGTTCACACATTTTACCCTCCTCAAGGTTCCAATCCAATTTAACGCCTAAATATTGTACCTCCACTCTGTACTGAAATTGTGGACGGACCATTGTATTAAAGGCTGATAAAATCGGGAGTAGAGACGGGCCTCCCTATTTCTGCTTGAACTGTTTTAAGCCCCATAGTGAGGAAAGTGCCTTTGCTTTTAGTGATTCTATGTGGTCCCTCCAATTTAATTTGGTATCGAACCATATACCCAAATATTTATATTTGTCCACCACATCAACTTTGACCTCTCCCAGCTGTCAGTTAAAAACTCCCTTTCCTTTCCCCAGCGCCATTATTTTTGCCTTTTCAAAATTGACCATAAGGCATTTCTTTAAACAATAATTGTAGAAAGCGTCCAATTTCTTTTGCAGACCCAATTCTGTCATGTCCACTATCACTAGATCATGAGCGTTTAGCAGACATGGGATGTGGGTCCCGCCCATCTTACTGCTTAAACCACCAGCATTACATAATGTATTTGGTAAATCAGACAGGAATAATGAAAACAATAGAGGAGCCAGGAAGCAGCCCTGGCCTAGTCCATTCTTTATCTGTACTTTCTTTGATAGGGTCCCAAGGATATCTAAGATTACCCTGGCCCAATTCTGCGAATGCAATTCCTGAATTAGTGAGAGTACCAGCTTGTTGATACCGAGCCGCCCCAACATATCCCACAGTAGCTTACGATCGACTAAATAAAAGGCGGCCCGGAAATCGCCAAAACAGCGGAACAATCTGCCTCGTAGTTCATTTGCCTTTTTTGCCATTGCCCATAGACTAAGGCAATGATCTATTGTTGAGTGGTCCTCTTTAAACCCACCTTGCTCTATCAGAATTTGGTTGTTCTGCTCTACCCATGCCTTCATTACGCCTAAGAGTATGGTTGAAATTGCTTTCTCCCCCACATCCAGCAAACTAATTAGGCAATAATTCTTGGGCTGTGTGGCGTCCTCCTTTTTAAATATTGGTCTGACTATTGCCTCTTTCCAACTTTGGGAAAATCCCAAAAGTCAAGACTTTTTCGAATATTACATTTAAGAAGTTAGCCCACCAATCCACATGTTATTAATATAATTGCTGGTAAATTATCAGGCTCTGCTGCTTTAGTTAGTTTTAGGGATTGGAGGGTCTCTTTTATCTTTTGGAAAGAGAAGTGCAGCTCTATTTCTACCCCAGCCTTAATCGTATTTTACAGATTCTCATCTATCCTATTGCTGTCATACAGATTGCTCAAGTGGTTAATCCAGTCATCTTCCCCCACTAAGCACCTCATTTCCCCATGCACATTCCCCTCCTACACCAATTGCCAGAATTTCCTTATGTTATTTGTGCCTATCACTTCAAGCATAGTTTGCCAATTTTTAGTCATATACTCCGATTTCCTTTCCTTCAACTTGTTTTTGTACTCAAGTTTTGCCAAGCAGAGATTCTCCATTATTACCTTATCCTGTCTTTTCCTAAGCAGTCTTTCCCATTTCCATACCCTCAATTTTCAGTTCCTACACTCATTATTAAACCAACCATTTCTCTTACCCCCCTTCTTATAATCACACTTTTTTTAGTCGCAGGTCCTGATTTTAGTTGTACCTTCAAACATTTTACCACCTGCTCAATTACCTAGCCATACCATATTAGGATATTCTCCCGTACCTTGGGTTTACTGAGAGACGTATAGTCGACCATCAAGTCATTGAGCAATTTCAAACTATTATCAGTTATACGGGTGGTTATGTGTCGAGGATATTCTATCTGCAGTGGGGTCACTCTATCTCTTTTCAGCTCTTGTTCTATCCTAAGTAATACCCTTAAGTGCCAATGATCACTTCTTTCACATTGCAGCACTTCGAATCCTTCTACTTCAGTGGAGTGCCAAGCATTTATGAAGGCGTAATCAATTGGACAGCTCTAATACCTATGCGAAAAGTCTTTCTCGTGGGGCGGTCGGTATCTACTCGTCCATTGACACAGAACAGCCCTATGGATCCTAGGAACTTTACTAGGGTTTCATCTTGTGCAGAGCCACCTGCACTAGGAAAAGTAGCCAGGGGCACCTTTGCCAAGGTTAATAGATCTTTAAACAATTTATTGCTAAAAGAGGGTTCCAATTTATGATTAAAATCCTCTAAAATCATTACCAGCTGTGTTGCATTTGCTGTACAGATAAGCTCCAAATCTTCTTCTAACAGTCCCAACTGTGCTTCATAATCAATTATATACCCTGGCTGTATGTATATATTGACCACAATTATTTGACTTCTTGCCCGAGGGTCACTATAGAGCTCTATCTGACTAGCCTATAGCCATCGACTTTTAACCTAGTTACTTTATTGCCTATTTTATATTATACTAAAGTAATCAGTCCCCCTGAGGGAAGTCCTGGGCCCATAAGAACTGCCTCTTCAGTAAGCATTAAAAATCCATCAACTGGTTTGGTTACCTCACACAGCCAAGACTCTTGGAAGCACATAATTTCATAGCTTCCCAACATCTCTTTGAAGGTATCTTGGGTTAACTGTTCCACGTGATATCTGTAAGCTGTGCAGGTACACCGTTTCCTAGTACAGCTCACTCATCCCTCCCATTATATTAACATCACAACTTGCTATTGAGTCAGATAGGGATTCAAATCGATTACTCAACAATGGTCCTTTTACATCATTTACTAAGGTTACGCTTCTATCAGTAAATATTCTTCTGTGCTGATCCCCTGATAAACCATACTGTATTTGATCAGGGCTTAATCCTGCGTGTTAGGTGAGGGCCCCAATGCTCCAGGGGCTACTTCCCTCTATACCCAATTCACCAACTTGCACAAATCTTATACCTTCCTTTTCCAGTTCTTCCTCAGCACTCACCATCTGCTTTGCACATTCAGAGTAGAAAAGGACCTTTGTTACCTCTTTTCCTTCCAAATTTGCTGTGAAACCTATTTGCCTTATATCACTAGATGTAATATCGCCCAGGGTAGGACATTTAGCCAGTACTTGTAATAGATGCAAGCGATTCAGGGGCTTTAACTTCCTCTGATGTTTTCTCCCTAACCTTCTCCCCCATGGTTCCGTAAATACCCATAGACTATCCCTTTTATTATACTTTCCTTCACTCCTCCCATCTCTAGGTACTCTATCTGACCTTAAGCATTCTCTTTTCCCAAGTTGATCTAAGGAGGGCTCTCCCCTCTTTATTATACCAGGCAACTCTCCCTTCACCCTGCTTCCCTCTTTTTTGGGTCCCACTGTTTCCTTTCTTCTCTCTTCTACAGATCTGCGGGGTTGCGTACTTCCGAACAATACATTTATCGCCTCATGGCCTATTACTCCTATTCTATTCAAATTCCCCCTTGCTCTCTTTTTACCTCCCATTCCATTTGTCTGTTGTCTTACTGGTACTGGGACCACACACTGCCCTTTCCTCCAACTTCGTTTTACACCCCTTTTCTTTTTCAGCGTCTTCTGAATTTTCCTTCTTATCTTGTAACGAGGTATATACCTCTTTTTCCTCCAATGCTGCCCCCTCTTTATTACCAGCATTGGACGCTTTGATATATATACCGTAGGGGGATTTACGGACTGTGCGTGTTCTATCTCGTCGGTATTAGGTGATGCATATACCTTCTGGTCTCTCTTCTATGTTACTGGTCGTACTAGAATAGGCATACAATTATTAATTTGTTTTAGCTCCTCCGTGATCCTCTGTAGTTGGATTTTATGGGTTTTCTCCTGACCATTATTCTCAACTAGGGCTTCTAATATTGTCTGAAGGGTTTTTTGCATTAAAAACATCACCTCTAATAATGACGAGGCCGAGGTTGCTGTCATATCTAGGGCCAGGGAGGACATTGTGGTATCGCGGGGGATAGGGCCTTGCCGAGGGATACCCTTTCCTGTAACTCCTAACGAGTCATTTCCCCCACTCCCCATACCCTCCCTTCCTTGCCTAGTCACTACTTGTTCTTGTTGCAGGACCTGCCTGTCTTCCGTAGAGCTATTAATTCCGCTGGGAGAGAGACAGGATGATGACGATAACCTAGGTTCAGGCACAAACATACCCCCTCCATTTTTACCCCCTTCAACCCCCAATGCTTGGTCCAAGTCTGGTAGTGTTTAAAAACGAATAGAGTCACTCGTTACATTCTTCTCGCCCTCATTCCAGTCATTGCCTTGAAGACTTCCTAGCAATAAGGGGTGATCACGGAGGTTGGGTTTCCTATTAAAATATTTCCCCACAAATTCTTTTATAGACTGTCCCAAGGGTGTGCCACTCGCTTCTTCCATAGGGTGTACCGGAGTATCTAACATACTGGGGGTCGAGTTTTCTTCTAGGGTGTCAATGATAATACTCTCCACTGACTTACAATGCTGGTCCTTTTTATGGGTGCACTTTTTGTTAGCAAAGAGTCTTTCTGTCTTCTCTTTAGGTTATGGCCCCCACGTCTTTTCACTTTCGGCGGCATTTCCCTTTGCAGCCCCGGGTCTGCTACTCTTTAAGGTAGTCCATCTTTTTATAAACAAAAGCCCAGTAAGGCACAGAAAGACTAACTCCCCCCCCCTCTGCCTTGGTGGTCCCATCTCCGCCACTGGCCTATATAATTTGTTTGGCCACTAGATCAAGTTCCAGTGTCCTCACACTACTTCTAAGTGCCAGTCAGTTGCTGCCCCTGCCCTCACTTTACCCGCTACACCAAGTTACCGCTCCGCCGTACACCCTGTCCTCCTGGCTCAGAGGGGCTGGGCGCGGTTGGTGGAGGGCGTAAACTGCTGCATAATTTCAGGGCCTCCCGGAAGAAGCTTGTATTACTAGAGAAGCGGGTGAGTTTCCCCCTCTGAGTCAAGCCGCACCGGTCTAATACTGACCGCTTCCACCTCAGGGACGGTACTATTGCTGGCCTAGCCTTACTGCTACTCTCTCTGCTCCTCCTACGCTCCTTTGCCACTGGCCAGCTATGTTCCCCGAACTGAATTGTGGCCACTGTGCTTCTATGCCTATTTTAGGGCCAGTAAAGGCTTCGGAGCGGCGTCCTCCTGCAGCGTGTGATGAGCTCCGCCCCTCTATGAGCAGCGTCCTTTCAACGAGCAGCGTCCTCCTAAGCTACTTCAGAGTATCTTGAGAGACACTCACAAAGGAGCCGCCTCATCTCCAATGATACACCAGGTGCTCAATCCTGTGCTGCCGACAGGAGGGGCATGAGCACGCTGCAATTGCTGTTTGCTATATTCTTTAAGAACTTCGAGTTGGGCACAGGTGAGTCAAACCCTGCCCAGCATATACCAGGCAGCTAATGAAGTGTGGCAGGCAGGTACGGGTTCGCAAGGGTGGGCTCATACGGGCTGCAAACCGCACACTCCCAAAACCTAGTTGGGCCGTTTCCGCTAACCGGCGGCTCAGCCACCTGCAGCTGGACCTAAACCAGCTGCCTCGTGCTTCCACTCTGCCGCACTCCCGCCTGCCCACTGCCACTTGACTCTTGCTTCACTCCTCTCACCAGCGACCCAGCTCCTCGCTCCACGAGTCGACTGCAACCGCCTCCTCGGGCGTGGCTATTGCATTGCCCTCGCCAAGTGCCAAATGCTTGATCGCGAGGGCAAGCGGCTGTTTGCTCCGATTGCTTCGGTCACACCGTTAGGGTCAGATCACAAGGAGAGGAGGTCAGGCACTGCGGGAACAAGCCAGGAGCCAAGACGGGACCAGCGCGTCCCTCAGCAGACCGGCGTCTCACTCTCTCTCTCTCTCTTGTGCACTTCCGGATCCTCTTTGTGCCGGAAACTCAATCAGAAATGACATTCGATGCACGCCCAAGAGACCACATCAGCTGAGGCAAATCAACACCAAATGAAGTTGATCGACATCTAAATCTTCGTCAAATAGTTCTTCCGTGGCAATATCAAGTGAAAGTGAAGAAGATGGGTATGCCATGTCGATGTTCACCTCAGAGAAGCATGCGCATGTTGGACTGGTCGCCTGTGAGAAAAAATACCGGTCCAAGAGAAACTACATGACGAATCACCAAAGTCATTCAAACATAGACTGAAGATCACACTAAAAGTCAATGGTTGTTCAATACCTTTTATTATCGATAGTGGTGCGCCAATAAATATTTTGCCTGAGAAGAAATATACTGAACTATCTCCGCCCAGACTTACCCCATTGAAAACTAAAGTGTATATGTGGGCTGCATTAATGCCACTAAAAAGTCATGGTTCATTTGTGGCAATGGTGAAGCATAATAAAACAAAAGTACAAGTACCCATTCATTTACCTCAAGGTACAACGTCAAGAGCCAGTTTACTCAGATTCAGCACAGCCGCTGATATGGGACTGATATCCGTGAATTATAACATGAATGCTCATCATGAAATAGTAAGTCAATTCCCTTTGTTATTTCAGGGGTTGGGAAAACTCAAGACTATGAAAGTCCAATTACACATTAATGAGGACGTCCGTCCTATTGCTCAAAGACACAGACGAATTGCCTTGCACTTACACAGAGCTGTTGAAAAGGAACTTGAATCTTTACTCAAGCACAATATCATTGGGCTTTCTACTGGTCCAGCTCCACCGGTTTCTCCCATAGTGGTAGTTCACAAAAAGGACAGTGAAGGAGCTGTATGCATCTGCATGGATATGCATCAAGCGAACAAGGCCATTGAAAGAGAACGGCATCCAGGTCCACACAATGCTGACATGATAGCACAAATGAATGGTGCAAAGGTATTCTCTCTCCTGATCTGAATAAAGGATATCATCAGTTGGAACTCGAGGAGAATTGCAGGTACATTACAACCTTTTCTACACATGTTGGTCTGTTCCGCTACAAGATACTAAGTTTTGGTGTGTCACCTGCAGCAGAGCTATCCCCACATGTCATTCTATGCATCATACAGCCTGTCATGAATGCTTTTAATTAGAGTGATGACATATTGGTTTTCAGAGATACACAGGAGGAGCATGACAAAGCACTCACGCAAGTGTGTCAGTTGCTCACTGATGCTGGTTTAACTTTGAATGTCATGAAATGTGAGCTCCATAAGACAAAGTTAAAATTCTTTGGTAAATGAAAAGAACCCAATGGCGGACTTCCAATCTGCACCTCACGCTTGTTTTGTTTGTTCAAGATTCCTGCGCAAAATCACTCCAGCACCTGTCGTTGTTTGGTGCCCCTGTGTTCCAGATCTTTAATCCTTAAAGCAAAAAGGGGGTGCGCCAGGTGATAAAGTCGAATCAGTCTTGTTATTTCAAAAACCTTTATTGTTACTTTTTCTTTCATTGAATACAGTTCCTCATAAAAACAAACAGCTCAGCCAACGTGTTTCGTTCCAAACCGTGGGAACTTCGTCAGGGCTGAAAACCAATTAACACAAAGACCAAATCAACAAGACATTACATCAACCAGAGACAGAAAAATAAAGGGACTATGTGTAGACAAACCTACATTGTAACATACACAGGACATGCATTAACTGCTCCATTTCAACAGTTCCTAAGTAGGAAAAGTATCCTCACCTTAGGCCATCCGGGTCACAGAATGGCGCTAATAGGGTGGTGAGAATACCAGTGTTTAGTCTCTTCTAGAAAGTCTTAAGGGGACTACTAGTAGTGAGAGAGACATGATAACATATACCCACATACCAAACATAAAAATACATACATAGTGACACAACTATGGACAAGAGAGCACAAATAACACTCAGATGATTAAATAAAAAAATAAAAGATATATAAAAAAGGTACATCTCCAAAGGCTAGGGCAAATCACTCAAAATCAGGAAAACTGTGTAAAGAGACCAGAATATGGACATCCGAATTTAAAATCTTATTCAATTGACAGGTTATGGTTACAGTTCCCTCCATAATTCACAATAAAATTTAACTCGCCGTGGGAGCAAAAAAAACTTTTCTTTTGCAGCAACTGACTACATGACCACTGGGTCATGTAGTCAGTTGCTGCAAAAGAATGCATGCCCTATGATGTCCACAGGGAATGAGGATTGTTAATACAGCCTACGATGAGTAGAGTGATACAGGGGTGAAAGTCCAAGAAAGGAAGGGCTGAAGGATGTATATCGTCTAGTTCCCCACACCCTGTACTTCAAAGTTCTCACCTTGAAAAGTGATATCGGATAATTCAGTCTTCATAAACAATTCTTATTCTTGTTCCAACTCCATATGCCGGAAGAGGTCTTAGTTCCTCAGGGCATCATCATGCCCATTATTGAATACCTGGTGCGAATAATACCAGTTACACACTAGCACATTGATGCACAGGTTAAAATCTGACTAAAGGGGAAAGTATTCCACACTCATCACAGGACATGTTTTTAAGCAAATATGTGCACGAGCAGATCACAACCATACTCTATGATGTAAAAATATATAGAAGTGGTACCGATGTAATCGATCACAGAGTTCACTAGTGGAGGACAGCACCAAGGCGTGATTTGCTACGTATCATCCTATGCCCGTCTCTTATTAGGAACTCAATAATATACATACGATAACCATCATTGTCTGCCTACTATCACAACACAATCTCAGAGTTTAACCAGTCGTGGTAAGGTACCATAATATGCCCAAAGGCGATTAAATCAACCATGTCATAGAGCGTGTCCTGCTATCCTCATATTTTTTAAAAAGGAAAATTGTAAGGATCCCGCTGTGTAATAAAAGCGGAAGCCGGTTTTCAGGATAAGTATAAAGGCGATTAAATCAACCATGTCATAGAGCTTGTCATTCTACCCTCATATTTTTTTAAAAAGGGGAAAGTTGTAAGGATCCCGTTATGTAATAAAAGGGGAAGCCACTATGGTAAGAAAGATCAATACACAGCACGTCCTCCGACGCCCACAAAGTAAAGTTAGTTAAAGAAAGGAAAAGAATTATCCTAACATATTAAACAGGCGTGCCCCCTGTTAGAACTGGGGGTCTCTAGTTGGCTGAGGTAGGTACCTTAGTCCAAATAGGGACCCTTGCTTCTAGTCAGGGTAAGGAGGGACACACGCTTAGATAACCCCTGCTCACCCCCTGGTAGCTTGGCACGAGCAGCCAGGCTTATCTCCAAGGCAATGTGTAAAGTATTTGCAACCACACTCCCAGTAGCACAGTGATAACACCACAAATGGAGACCACACTGGTTTCATAAAAATAGCGGTATCTTTATAAAAGGAATACGATGAGACCAAACGATAGAAATCCAACATATGCGTATTCGTAATATTTCGCTTTGCCGGTTATTAGGCCAGCAATAACTTGTAGGTTCTTGCGGTATTAATAAGCAATTCACGATCTCTAATGCAGTCCTAATGCAATGCTATGCAGTTCGTAATGCAGTTCGTAATGTAGTAATAAGACAGTCCTTAATGCAAGAATCAGGCAGTTCGTAATGCAAGAATAATGCGGTTCGTAATGCAAGAATCAGGCAGTTCGTAATGCAAGAAAAATGCGGTTCGTAATGCAAGAATCAGGCAGTTCGTAATGCAAGAATAATGGGGTTCGTAATGCAAGAATCAGGCAGTTCGTAATGCAAGAATAATGCGGTTCGTAATGCAAGAATCCGGCAGTTCGCAATGCAAGAATAATGCGGTTAGCCAATCTGCGCAGTCAACTCGGGCACCACTAGGCCCCAACAACAGAGACAATGGTCGTAAGCTTAAAGGGGCGGCCCCGGTACTACTGGGCAGGTACGGGCCGCTCGGGGACTCAGCACGTCTAACGCGGTGCAGCGGGAGAGAGCTCGGAACACTCCTGTACTCCTCCTGCATGCCTCCCCAGGCCACACATGCTTGCGGCTCCCGACCGGAGTCCAAGCCTTACCTGGGGGCGTGCGCTGCCTCGCTCTCTCTCTCCGCTCGTCGGACGTCCTGCTGGGCAATCCCGATCACGTTGCAGCTCTGTTGCGAGGCGACGCTGTAGCTGGATGGGTTACGGCGCTGCCTTCTCCTTCGTTGACGATCTTGGGCAGATTCCTTTCGACGAACAATGATCACGATCCCTTTCACCTTGTAGCTTCCTTAGCTTCAAAAAACCCTTTTCCACGTTGAGGCTCGGGCTGGCGGCGGCGATCTTTACTCACAGCCTCAGTTACGATGAGGGCTCGGGCCACAAACAGCAATGCAGCAGCGTGGACGATGTTTCACGCTGCGTGGGCAATGCGGTCACGGGGCACCTCGTAAACAGCACCATGGACCACACGGCAGTCTCAGGCGTGCAAAAAGCACACGCACACAGCGTCGCTGGGACACGGTCCTTAGTTTCAAGTAACCCTTTAGCACGTTGCGGCTCGGGCCGGCGATCTTTACTCACAGCCTCAGTTACGATGACGGCTCGGGCCACAAACAGCAATGCAGCAGCGTGAACGATGTTTCACGCTGCGGGGGCAATGCGGTCATGGGGCACCTCGTAAACAGCACCACGGACCACACGGCAGTCTCAGGCATGCAAATAGCACACAGCGTCGCTGAGACACACTTGGAAACTTTTATGTTCCTGAGTTTCCACAACAGGGGACCAGCTCTCCTCGGGCCCTTGGAGACATGTTACTTCAGGACACAGCACACAGCAAAGTCCTCTCAAGCAGGGGGACACAGCACACAGCAAAATCCCTTGTCCTCTCCTCAGTCAAATCAGCAAACTGCAGGCCAGCCCCAGAACACACAGCAAGGGCAGTCCTTCTCTTCAGTCTCTTCAGCTGTTCTTCTTTGGCAGAGGTTCCTCTTGATCACGAAGTAGTTTCAATCCTTTTTCAGTATGGATTTCTGTCTTGAGTTCAGGGGTAAACAGCTCTTACATTTATACCCCTAAATGCCTTTGAAGTCTTTGTGTTCAGGGGGCTCCAATCCAGACCTGGGTGTCTTCCTGCCAGTGCACACCCTCTTCCTTTGATAGTCAGGGTCTGGGGCCCAGACGCTCAGCAGGAGGTGGAGCCATCCTCTGGGGGCAGCAACACAGCCCTTTTCACATGCAGGGGGCTACTCCCCCCCCCCACATCAAACGCAGGCCAGCCTGTTGCTGTCTCACCTACTCCTCCCTGGGGTCAGGACACTTCCCAGACCCTGTCACATCCAAACCCAGACAGGCAATACGCAACCAGGCAGAGGCACACAGGATGGTTTAAGACAAGAAACCAGCCACTTCTAAAAGCGTGGTTTCTAAACACACAATTCAAAAACCATCTTCACAAAAAGATGTGTTATTAAATTCTGAGTTCAGGCACACTAAACTCCATCTCTCCATCTTATGCCTATGGGAAGATATGCTGGAAACATGGGACTCAGCATTCCCCATTCTGTCCTATGGGCAAGATGGCCTTGCAACAGTGAAAAACGAATTTGGCAGTATTTCACTGTCAGGACATGGTACACACCTCAGTACATGTCCTACCTTTCACATACACTGCACCCTGCCCAGGGGGTACCATGGGCCTACTATAGGGGTGTCTGATGTGCATAAAAGGGACGGTAAGGCCTGGCAAGTGGGTGCACTTGCCAGGACAACAAGACAGTTAACAAACTGCGCGCAGGCACTGCAGTGGCAGGCCTGAGATCTCTTCTTAGGGCTACTTGTGTGGGTGGCACAATTAGTGCTGTAGGCCCACTAGTAGCATTTGCATTACCAGCGCTGGCACACATAGTGCACTTTACTAGGGACTTTACTAGTAAGGCAAACATACCAATTATGGACAACCAATTACCAAAACACTTTATACAGGGAGCACTTGCACTTTGACACTGATCAGCAGTGGCAAAGTGCCCAAAGCATCTAAGCCAGCAAAACGAAATCCATCACAGCATCAAAAATAGAGGAGGTAGAGGCAAAAAGTCAGGGGTAACCACGCCAAGAAATGCCAGGTCTAACACGTGTCCCCTCGAGCTGAAAAGTGGGGAGAACTACCCACCCTCATGGGAGTTCTCATCACTAAGGCGGAGAAATCTGGACAGACCGTCAGCATTGGCGTGTTCTGTTCCAGGGCGGTGTTCCACCGTAAAGTCCATTCCCTGTAGGGAGATGGACCACCTCAATAGTTTTGGGTTCTCACCCCTCATCTGCATCAACCATCTGAGGGGCCTGTGGTCTGTCTGAACCAGGAAGTGAGTCCCAAACAAGTAGGGCCTCAGCTTCTTCAGCGCCAGACCACAGCAAAAGCTTCCCTTTCAATTGCACTACACCTCTGTTCCCAGGGAAGTAGCCTCCTGCTAATGAAAGCTACGGGTTGGTCTAAGCCCTCATCATTCAATTGTGAGAGTACTGCTCCCACACCATGCTCTGAAGTATCTGTCTGCACCACAAACTCTTGGGAGAAATCAGGCGCCTTGAGCACGGGCGCCGTGCACATGGCAGTTTTCAGGGCATCAAAAGCGGTCTGGCAGGCATCAGTCCAGATCACCTTCTTGGGCTGTTTCTTTGAAGTCAGTTCTGTCAAGGGGGCAACAATGGTGCCATACCCTTCACAAACCGTCTGTAATACCCCGTGAGTCCTAAAAAGGCTCTCACCTCTGTCTGGGTCTTGGGGGGTTCCCACGCCAGAATGGTATCAATTTTTGCCTGTAGGGGCGCCACCTTGCCGCTCCCTACCTGGTGTCCTAAGTATACCACAGAACCCTGCCCTATCTGGCACTCACTTGCCTTGATAGTGAGGCCTGCCCTCTGCAGGGCCTTCAACACTTTGCAGAGGTGTTGCAAATGTTCCTCCCAACTGGAGCTGAACACAGCAATGTCATCCAGGTAGGCGGCGCTGAATTCCTCCAGCCCACACAGCACCTGGTTAACCAGTCTCTGGAAGGTGGCCGGGGCGTTCTTCAACCCAAAGGGCATAACCCTGAATTGGTAGTGCCCCTCTGGCGTTGAGAACGCTGACCTCTCTTTGGCCCCCTCGGTCAAGGCAATCTGCCAGTACCCAGACGTTAAGTCAAATGTACTGAGGTACCGGGCAGCTCCCAGCCGATCCACGAGCTCATCAGCTCTGGGGATGGGGTGAGAGTCAGTCTTGGTGACCGCATTGAGCCCTCGATAATCCACACAGAACCGGAGTTCTGGGGTGGCACCAGGTGCAGCAGCTTTTGGCACAAGGACCACTGGGCTAGCCCAGGGGCTGCTGGATGGCTCAATTACCCCTAGCACCAGCATCTTGGAAACCTCCTCCTTGATGCTGGCCCTGACCTTATCAGCTACTCTGTAAAATGTTTGTTTTACAGGCAGGCTGTCTCCAGTGTCCACATCATGGACGCACCAATGGGTGACTCCTGGGGTCAGAGAGAACAGGGAGGCGAACTGACCCAACACCTGGCGACAGTCCCTCTGCTGTTCTGGGGTCAGGGTAGGCGAGAGGTTCACCCCATCCACTGACCCATCCTTTTCTCTGGCTGACAGGAGGTCAGGAAGAGGTTCACTCTCCTCTTCCGCCCCGTCATCGGTAGCCAAGAGCTTGGTCACATCAGACCTCTCAAAGTGGGGTTTGAGGCGGTTCACATGGAGGACCCTCAGAGGGTTAATAGGAGACTGTAAGTCAACCAGGTAGGTCACTTCGCTCCTGCGCTCCACCACCTCATAAGGCCCAGTCCACTTATCCTGGAGCGCGCAGGGCTCCACTGGGGCCATCACCCACACTTTTTGCCCAGGTTGAAACTCGACCAGAGTGGCATTCTGGTCGTACCACTGTTTCATTTCTTCCTGGCTGGCTTCCAGATTCGCCTGATCGAATTGCCTGAAACGCCTAGTTTGGTTCCTGAAGGCCAGCATGTAGCTATATACATCCTGGGGGGGTTTACTAGGAGCCTTCTCCCAGCCCTCCTTCACCAACCTCAATGGTCCTCTTACAGGGAAAGGTTGGAGAGGAGCCTTGCGCTTCCTCCCACTCTTACCACTTGCCTGGCAAGTCCGACAGGTCCTGCAATGAGTATCAGAACTCTGGCGCATTTGAGGCCAGTAGAAGTGGGTGACAAGCCTCTCAAAGGTCTTGTCCTGTCCCAAATGTCCTGCTAAAGGTACATCATGAGCCAACCCCAGTAGGAAGGCCCTGAAGCGCTGGGGTACCACCAGCACACGGGCTGACCCAGGCTCAGCAACCTTAGGCTCGCTATATAGGAGATCATTCTCCCAGTAAATCAAATGTGACCCGGACTGATCACCTGCTGCCTGGTTTGCTGCCTGTTGCCGCAAACCTACAAGAGAAGGGCACTTTTGCTGCTCCTCACAGAATTCTTCCCTGGAGGGCCCTCCCTCCTGCTGCCATTGGGTCAGCTCAGGTAGGTCCCCCAGTTCAGCTACTTGCTCCCCCGTAGGCTCCAGGGCATCCCCCCCAAGGGGTGCCTCCTCCTGGACCGTGGGAACTGTGGGGGCCGGTTTCCCGTACCCCCTGCTCCTCTCTTTAAGGCCGGCACCTAGTCCACTGTTTTAGGCTCCAGGTCCTCTTGAACACCTTTACTGGCTGCCATAGACCGAGTGGTCACACAAGCCCACTCAGGCAGACCCAACATCTCCAAATGTGCCTGGCGCTCCACCTCCTTCCGGGGGGAACTCTCCAGGTCATTCCCTAGCAGACAGTCTACAGGCATGGACGGACTTACAACGACCTTCAAGGAACCTGAGAATCCCCCCCACTCAAAGGGAACCAGCGCCACCTTGCAGAGGCGCACGGAGTTTTCTGCTGCAACTACAGGGTGAAGCACATTGGGAACCACCTGCTCCTCAGACACCCACTGACACCTGACAGATGTCAAACTGGCTCCTGTGTCTCTCAGAGCCTCCACCCTCCTTCCATTGATGGTCACCCACTGCCTGTACTTCTTAGTATTCTCAGGCAGAGAGGCTTCTTGGACCATCTCTCGATCTCCTAATGAGACCAGGGTCATAACTGCTTGCTCCTCCCCATTCCAAGGACTCAATTCCTCCCCCAACGCTACACTCACTAAACCCGGTGTTGGAGCACCAGTGGGTGCAGGTGGTTTCTTGGGGCATTTAGGGGCAATGTGACCCACCTCTTTACAGAAATAACAAGTGGGAGGACCTCTGTCGTCCCGCTTGCCCTTAAGGGGCCAGGACCTCTTAGCCTTGGGGGACTGGGACCCTTTTATCTGGAAACTACTTTGGGGTCCTTTAGAGAACTCCTTGTGGTTACCCTTGTCCTCCCCCACCTTCTGCTGAGGACCCTGTACACCTTTGGTAGTGGTACCCCCAATCCCCTTGTGGACCCGGGTGCTGGTCCAGCGGTCCGCCTCCTCAGCAAGCTTACCGGGATCAGTCAGCCTACTGTCTAACAGATGCTGGCGCAGATCTGGAACACATAGACTACTCAAGTGCTCCCAACTAATTAAATTGCATAAGCCCTTAAAATCAGTTACCTTGCTGCCCGTCATCCAACCATCCAGTGCACGCGTGTACGCATTCACACATTCCACCCAAGTACTGGATTCCAGTTTCTTGAAGTTCCTGAATTTCTGCCTATACTGTTCAGGAGTGAGCCCATACCTGAGGCATAAAGCCTCCTTCATATTTGCGTAGGTCAGGGTTCCCCCCCTTTCTAAGGGTGGTAAAACATCCCTCCCAGAAGCCTCAAAGTGTTTCCATAGGCCCGCCCCCCAATGCTTCTCAGGCACCTCATTCATCCTCAGTGCGATCTCATATGCCGTGACCCACGCATAAATATCATCACCCCTTTGGTAATCCGCACTAAGTCTTTGGGAATGTACACCTTACCCGCTAGCACTGGCTGTGCATTTCCACCATTCGAACTGGACTCCACATGTTTAGCTTTAATGTCCAGTTCGCTCATGCTTAACTCATGAGCTAAGCGAATCTTCTTCTCTTCCAAGGCGAGAGCGTTCTTGCTCTCCTCTGCTCGCTTTTCACTTTGCAGCTTTTTCTCCTCTGCTTGAGCCTTAAGTTTTAAAACCTCCAACTCATGCTCTCTGACGCTTTGATTTTCCTCCAGCTCCTCTGGGGAAAAGCTCCTCCCTGAATGGTTACTACCAGCCCCTGAGGCTGGTCCTCCCACCGGCAAATCCTGTGGACCAAATCCATTCCCTGGGTCATCCTCATCCACCTCAGCATCACCTGTCTCCTGAGCCTCTTTGGCTTCCCACTAGGCCCTCAAGGCCGTTTGCAGCTCCTCCTTCTTGGCGCTACTTTTCATGGGACATCCCAAAGCTCTGCAGAATTGCCTCAATTGATCAACTTTGTAGGTAAGCAATGCCTCAATGTCGAATTCCAATTCTGCAGCCTCACTGGCTACTTGACTCCTTTGAGACATGATGTGTGGCTTGAAGGTCGCTCAAAAATAGAACCAAAAAATCAAAAACACAATATGTGGTTGCGTTGTGGTCTGCGCTAAAATTAGTGATGTACAACAATCACTGTGAGTCAGTTGCAAATACACGTTCAAATCCCCCAACCGCTGACCACCAATGTTAGAACTGGGGGTCTCTAGTTGGCTGAGGTAGGTACCTTAGTCCAAATAGGGACCCTTGCTTCTAGTCAGGGTAAGGAGGGACACAGCTTAGATAACCCCTGCTCACCCCCTGGTGGCTTGGCACGAGCAGCCAGGCTTATCTCCAAGGCAATGTGTAAAGTATTTCCAACCACACTCCCAGTAACACAGTGATAACACCACAAATGGACACAACACTGGTTTCATAAAAATAGCGGTATCTTTATAAAAGGAATACGATGAGACCAAACGATAGAAATCCAACATATGCGTATTCGTAATATTTCGCTTTGCTGGTTATTAGGCCAGCAATCACTTGTAGGTTCTTGCGGTATTAATGAGCAATTCACGATCTCTAATGCAGTCCTAATGCAATGCTATGCAGTTCGTAATGCAGTTCGTAATGTAGTAATAAGGCAGTCCTTAATGCAAGAATCAGGCAGTTCGTAATGCAAGAATAATGCGGTTCGTAATGCAAGAATCAGGCAGTTCGTAATGCAACTACTCCTCCCTGGGGTCAGGACACTTTCCAGACCCTGTCACATCCAAACCCAGACAGGCAATACACCACCAGGCAGAGGCACACAGGATGGTTTAAGACAAGAAACCAGCCACTTCTAAAAGCGTGGTTTCTAAACACACAATTCAAAAACCATCTTCACAAAAAGATGTGTTATTAAATTCTGAGTTCAGGCACACTAAACTCCATCTCTCCATCTTATGCCTATGGGAAGATATGCTGGACACATGGGACTCAGCATTCCCCATTCTGTCCTATGGGCAAGATGGCCTTGCAACAGTGAAAAACGAATTTGGCAGTATTTCACTGTCAGGACATGGTACACACCTCAGTACATGTCCTACCTTTCACATACACTGCACCCTGCCCAGGGGGGTACCTTGGGCCTACTATAGGGTGTCTGATGTGCATAAAAAGGGAAGGTAAGGCCTGGCAAGTGGGTGCACTTGCCAGGACAACAAGGCAGTTAACAAACTGCGCGCAGGCACTGCAGTGGCAGGCCTGAGATCTCTTCTTAGGGCTACTTGTGTGGGTGGCACAATTAGTGCTGCAGGCCCACTAGTAGCATTTGCATTACCAGCCCTGGCACACATAGTGCACTTTACTAGGGACTTTACTAGTAAGGCAAACATACCAATTATAGACAACCAATTACCATAACACTTTATACAGGGAGCACTTGCACTTTGACACTGATCAGCAGTGGCAAAGTGCCCAAAGCATCTAAGTCAGCTAAACGAAATCCATCACAGCATCAAAAATAGAGGAGGTAGAGGCAAAACGTCAGGGGTAACCACGCCAAGAAATGCCAGGTCTAACACCCCTCTACCCCTATATCATGATAAGGATAAAGGCGATTGAATCAAAAATGTCATAGAGCGTGTCATTTTCCCCTCATACTTAAAAAAGGAAAGTTGTAAGGATCCTGCTATGTAATAAAAGCAGAAGCCGGTATGGTGACAAAGATCAGTACACATCGCGTCCTCCGACGCCCACACAGTAAAGTAAGTGGGGAAAAAAAGGGGGGGAGAAGAATTATCCTATTAAACAAGCGTGCCCCCCTACCCCCATATCACAAGTGGGTTTAAAGGCATCAAACAATCCTGCACTTACACTGATACGTATTCAAAACATGTTTGTCGTAATCGCAGCATGTATCTGCGCGCTTGCCAGGCTTCTATTTCAAGTAAACCCGCTTCCTCTAAACCGAACCCTAAACCAATCAGTGTCAGAGGAAATCATTAACGTTTCCTCTGACGTCACCAAAAAAGTGACTGCATTTGCCCATAGCGACCTGCCAGTTAAAGGCACCGCCATCTTTACGATGGAGATCGTCCCATGCCGGCCCATCGACTCAGCCTTGACAGCCGAAGTAATGATGACCAGACATAGTTATCCGGGTTCTAGGGCTGGAAAAAATTACATCAAAAAGTGCAAATCACACACAAAGTCAATGACAGGCATCAATCTCGTACTTTATTCTTAAAAGGCCTCGTGCGAAGAACATTAGTTCCTGCCCTTGGGATATTATAAATGCGCTCCAGTTCCTGCGTAAATATACCACAGGTAAACATAAAATCCCTATGTCTGACTCCGAGGCCACTCGTCTCCCCGGGAGCTCACTTGACGTTCCGATCGACGTTACTATTAACTGTTTGGTGGCCACTAGTTGGTGAAGGACGATCGGTGAAACAGGACCACCATCAACTGTAAGATATTTGGAACAGCCACAGCATGCCCCTAGGAATTCTAGAGGTGTTGGTCATAACGTAAGCGCCACTGGTGGGATACAATTATGTTCACATTACCCCTGACTACAATTTAAATTCTCAATGGCCATCATATTAGAAATATTCACGCACTCCCACTCCTCCGTAATATCAGAGGAAGGGGCAGTTACAATCCATCTGGCCCATGCGATGCCGATCGGCCCATCGCCACCATGGGGAAAACCAATTGATATCATTTGTCGGTTATCCAACCAGTACCCTAAGCAACCGTTACAACATTGTCATCAGAAACCTGTCAAGATGATCATAACTGGCCCAAGTTATGAGGACGGAGGCGTCTCATAACCAGAAATTGTTTAAAAATAAAATTCCAATGACTTGCCCATGACAGAAACACAAGTACAGGTAATTACCACACAAATACACAAAATAACCAATGTTCCCACATCTCCTCTTAAAGGTTTGGGATATAGTGCTTGGCCAACACGAGTCTCCTCGAGTGTCTCAGCACTAATGTGAGCTAGAAGCAGGTTTCCCTACCATTCCATCAACATTGTGAAAAGGACAGTATGAAAGGCAAGTGGTGAAAAGATAAAAAGATAAAATAAGACATACGGGACATTTTCCTATGCATGAATAAGAGAGGAGAGCCCGTAAGAGAAAAACCACACTACTTTCCCATAGGATACGGAGGCCAATATATTACAGTACATAGGTGTTATACTCAACCCAAACATGTATAAACTTTTACATTTACGTTTTATATACATATCTTTTCATTTAAGAAGTACAGCCATGTGCCAACGGCACATGATATAAATGGAGAGACCCATTGCGGTGTGTACACTGGTACCCACGAATCACTTGACCGGGCCCCTTCCGAAACAGTTTGGCATGGTGACACTCAAAACCCATCTTAGTCTAGGAAATAATGCATCTCATTGTCTGTGTTGAGACCTTGATCAATTGTACGTAGGCGACAGATCCACTTCGCCTTTTAAAATTCTTTGGTAATATCTTTTCTGATGGGGGCATGACATCCGTTCCTGCTAAAGTGCGAGCATGGTCAGCAGGGCCAGACTGAGAACTCAAACCAGCCCTGGCAATTTAGTCAGCCTGGGGTGTCGTGGGGGGGTCCTAGTGGGAAACACTGCTTTTGTTACAGGGGGCCGATATTGCAGTACCGCTGAAAAACCGACCCCCGGTAAAAAAAATGGCCCTGTTGCAACAAACCGGCGCCCGCCCTTCCAGCCCACCGGGAAAACCCCCAGTGCACACTACGGCCAGTCCAGCCCTGGCTGTCAACTGCCAGTCCTCTACAAGATGTTTCCATATTACGTGCCTTTCTTGGCATGGCCAGCTATTGTTCTAGATACATACAGGACTTTGTCACTATGCCATTAAGAGACTTGACTAAAAAGAATGTTTCTTTTGTCACATGAATGTGAGCAAAGCTTCCAGAAAATTAAGCAAGCTATTGAGAGCGCTACTGAAATAGCATATTTTGATCCAAAGCTTCATACTGAGGTTGTTGTTGCTGCTAGCCAGTCGGGCTAGGTGCCATCCTTGCACAGCGGACACCCAAATGCTCGCAGACGTATTGTGGCGTACGCCAGACTAAGTCTGTCCCAAACTGAACGTGCTTACTCACAACCTAAGAAAGAAAGCTTGGCAGTGGTGTGGGCTTTTGAACATTTCCATGTATTCTTGTATGGGAAGCCCTTCACACTAGTGACTGATCATCATGCATTATTGACTTTATTTGGAAATCCAAAAACAAAAATTCCTGCTCGCATTGAACGTTGGGGTCTACAATTGCAAGAGTACAATTACACCATTGGACATCGTCCAGGGAAAGATCAGAACCCTGCTGACTACTTCTCATGAGTGCTCCTACAATGCCCTGGCACCCATTCTAAGATGGCTGAAGCTTCCATGAATTTCATAGTGAAATCAAGCACTATAGCTGCCATTTCGTTGGAACAAATTGTCGCAGCCACAAGTCAAGATAGTGACATGCTGAAACTGAAAGACATTATTACACATCAGTCTTTGTACCAGCACCATCGACCTCTTATCAGTGACATTCAATATCAAAAGTTTAAGAATGTCAAAGATGAATTGAACATTACTCAGGAAAGTATTATTCTAAGAGGGTCGAGAATTGTAATTCCGGAGCGTCTACAACAACAGATAATTAAAGTGGCCAATGAAGGACATTGTGGAATTGTTGCCACCAAATGGGCTCTCCGAGACAGAGTCTGTTTTCCACATCTCGACGAGAGGGTTGAAAAATAATTAACGGCCTGTCATCTATGCAACTGACTATTATCAAAAATCATTCAACCCCTGTCTAGCATGTCAGAGTTGCCATTGCATGCATGGGAAAGAATTGCAGCGGACTTCTTCGGTCCTCTTGACAACGGACATCACCTGATAGTGATCGTTGATGAATATTCCTGTTTTCCACTGATCAAAGATCTCTCATCTTTCACTAAAGAATGTGTCATTGAGAGATTAGACAGCAGCAGCGACCTGGGGCCTTCCTAAGATTTTAAATTCTGACAATGGCCCACCTTTCAACAGTCGAGAATTCAAAAACGTTTTCAGTCATCATAATGTGAAGCATCAGAAGAGCACCCCTCTGTGGCCACAGGCCAATGGCCTTGTTGAACATTTCATGAGTACTCTAAATAAAGCTGTTCAGCGTGATGTACTAGAAAAGCTCGACCTTAAAGCTGAAAGGGTGACAGACCTACAACCTTGATGTTTGGGATAGTCATGATGGCAAGGTTAGCACAATGGACCACCAGAAGAGCAAATACCGAGGAAGAAACACGCATGAAATACTTGGGTCGTAAGAAAAAAATTATAGCCTACGCAGACAAGTGTCAATATGCACAAGAAGTCACCTTCACGAGAGGGGATCGAGTTCTTGTTCGTCAGCATAGAAAACGAAAGTCTGATGCTCCTATCAATGATGAGCCATTTCATGTTGTGACCAGCAAAGGACACATGGTGAGTGCCCATCGTCCTGGGATGTCCATTATGTGAGATTCCTCGCATTTCTGACGTGTGGTTCATCGTTCGTCAAGCACTGATGTCATTGTAGAGACTGGGTCTGAAAAGACAAGTGAAGAACCCCTGACTGCTGCTGTCTCTCCATCATCAACGCAAGTCACAGACATTTCTACTGCCGATCCCAGGTTTCCAAAGACACAATGGTGACATGTGATCCACATGCCACGAAGATTCACTGAAGAGCTCTAAATGCATATATTTGTTAAAAGAAAATTACTTTTTTTATTTAACAAAGGGGGAAATGTAGTGTTGTGTTAGTATGTAATGACAGAACCTTTGTGGCTCCTCATAGACTCCGTAGAACAGTGACGTAAGCATTACAGTGTAGTGAATTAAATTCAGGTTAAAGTGTTGAGTTTGCGGTTACACGTGGAAGAATAAAGACGTGTTATACTAAGATCCATGTGTGGTGTAGTCATTGGCAAGTACCCGGGCAGGGGAGGACGCTACAAACGTGATTGATGTATATTGTTGGTTATACAGTATATGATTACAAGACTGTGATTGTCCAGCGAATGTTGACGAAGAGTTTGTGAATCGAGGCGTAGTGATACATACTAGTCTCAGTAATACTCATTATAAGTGTATATCATTGAATGATGATGAACCAACCAGTCGTGTGAGCGAAGAACAAGAGCAATTAAAAGACTATGGAGAAGGCAATATCATTGATTGGGCAAAGTCAAGAAGATATATTAGATTACCTTCACACTTAAGTAACTATGAATTTTATTGAGAGTTCCGTGTTCCTTTTTCATCGTATTGCTTTTTTAAAATATTTTTATTATTATTTTTGTTGTATATAAATTTAAGCTTTGTTTATTTCTAAGGGGGGAAATGTGTGGTATTTTGTGGTATATCTGTAAACTGTATGATCTTGACAATGCTTGTTTAACTAACTTTGTAGATCGTAGATATTATGTCATGACATTCTATTTCTGACCGTTGGTCGACTTTGTCCCGCAATGTTGACAGCTCTTGCTACAAGTAAAATTTGTATTGGACTTAACCTGCTTCTAGTAATCCACATTACAACAGTCACGCCGCGTATTTCTTTGCGGTTTTAGCTGATTATTGTTACAGGATAAAAGAAGCGCCGGTGCATCGAACAGTCAATAACAACTAATTAGGCATCCTATTTTAAGCATACTTTTAATAAATACGGACGCTTTTCCTATTTTTTTTGTTTTTATTGAGCACCCCTTCACTGCAGTCCGCGCGCTTCCCTGACAGTTGGTGCTAAAACTGGCTGCTGGCTTTTATTGTTGTGACGGGCTCTTGGGTCGCCAGTCGGCGTCGTTTTGTGGGCCGGGCTTCGCGCAGCCTTCGGGCTTCTTTCCCAGCAGGACTCGGCAGCAGCAGTGGCAGTGAGTGACTCCCGTACGGGAATGGCTGCGGCTTTGAGTTCCCTGCCCCCGAGCTATCCCCGGCACAGCCTGGCTGCGAGGGTCTCCGGGAAGCTGTAGCTGCCACCGAGGAGCTAGCCTGAAGGAAGCCGAGGAGAGAGGGAGCCCAGCCTTCTGCTGTCGGAGAGGAGCGAAGGCGCCGGTGCTCTGCTGGACAGGGAGGCGGCTGCTGGGCAGAGGGAGTCCGGCTGCGGGAGAGACCTGCTGCCCGGAGAGTGACCTGCCGCGAGTACATCCCTGAGGGTCCAGGGGAAGCGGGCAGAGGAGACCACCGGCTCGGACAGGTCCAGGGAGCTGCAGCTGCTGGGGAGGTCTGAGGGTCCAGGGGCTTGAGACAGGACCCCTGGCTGCTAGAGGGACCACGGGAGTCCAGTGTGCGGGAGAGGGGCAGAGTCTCTCACCCCAAGAAGGAGGGGTCCAGTGCTGCGGGAGTTACAGTGATGATGCAGATGTAGAAGGTACTGGACCTAGCGCTGCAGCGTAGAACGGAGGCGCTAGACCCAGTGTTTTTGGAAGAGGAGAGGCAGGACCTGGTGTTGCTGGGGACGTCAATCCCAATGATGCTGCAAGAATCTGAGCTCCAGTACCTGGTGGTATTGTAGTGAAAAGGAGGTGTGGTGGGCAGTGCAGTGCTGCTTTAGGGGAAGGAGGTGCTGGACTCTGGTGCCAGTGAAGATAGAGGGTTGCATTACTCCGGTGCGGCCAAAGAAAGATATAAAAATAAAATAAGCACAGTTCCGTGTGGGGATGTAAAAGGCTGTGCACCCGACCCCTCACAGCCAAACTCCCAGTGCTGTGTTGAATTCAGCGGGGCGTACTTACTGAAGGTACTGTGTTCTCGTTCATGTGTATTCAGAGGAGTAGAAGAAACCAGGTCCCTGTGCTGATTCTGAGGTGAGCGGACTGTGAACCCCCTCGTTTGAAAGGATTGTACAAGAACCACTGCTCCCACGTTTAAGGTGAGGAAGAAATCTGTGCCTCTGGAGAGAATCTCGCAGCTGTGACCTGCCTCATCCCCGAGGGAAGGGACTTTAGAAGAAAAAAGCCGGGGAAGGACTTTACCTCACGCGGTGACTGCTTTGGTTTTGTGGAGTAAGGTATACACAAGTACGCTGGTACTGTTCTGTGTGTGAAGAAAGGAGGGTGCAAGAAGAACCATGCCTCTTTACTTTCTAGAGTCCAAAAGAGTTCCAGTGCCCTGGTACTGTTCTGCCTGAAGAGGAAAGGTGCACCGGCAGACTACTGTGTATGTTGGAAGACCGCCTTGTACAAGACCCCGAGCGCTGCCCCAGTGCTGGGTTTAAGGAACTACTGTTGGACAGAATCAACAGCCCCAGACTGTACTGAATTGTAGAGAAAGATGTGGGCCAGACACACAATCCTAGAACTGTGCCGCAGCTGAGTACAAGCGCCGCACAGGTCTAGGGCCCCACTGGTGAGCACTATTGCATCTGGAGGGAAAGGACAACCCACGGGATACTGCCCTACTCTTGTAGGCAGAGCTCTGTTGCATCAGAGGGGAAAAAACACACTCCGTGACCCTGTGCTGCTCGCTGGGGGACCTTGGACTTTACTTTCCCGCCGCTGACATGCCGGAGTCACGTCGCTGGCTGCTGCAGTGGCTGTCCACCTGGGCCCTGATGGCAGTGGTCAGCCCGGCTGGACCCGGTGGCTCCCCGCCCTCGCTCTGCCCTCAGCCCTGCCACTGCGATGGGGACGGCGGGGTGGACTGTTCCGGCAGGGGCCTGACGGCGGTTCCCGTGGGGCTCGGCGCGTTCACACAGGCTCTGTAAGTATTTTTCTCATGTGAGAAGTGGAATATAAAACTGTTAACCAATAACTAGCCTCACCGAATGATTCGCAGCAGTACATATTTAAAACGAGGTTGTGGAATACTTTTGAAACGCTGTCTATTGAAAACTCCTCTATAATATAATAGGGACAATATGACTGTCCCCTTAAAGTAGTTGCAGGTAATTGCAAGGTGATTTTATTAAACTTGACACTAACGTTTGTCGTGTGTGGTTATCAAGTAGGTTGGGAACGCTTTAATTTTACAATTGCGAAGTCTCGTTTGAGTAGTTTATAGTGATATTTTTTTTACTTTACCTGCATTCTCCCATGGTTCTTTTTTCTATCTTCGTCCAATCGCGAGGAAGCACCTATAGAATGGCATAAAGCGCTACACAGATGACCTACATGACATATCCTGTATGAATGCGCGAGGGGAGGGTAGCAACTTTCAAACAGCCACTAAAAACGAGACGTGGACGCTCTTTTCTATCTTTATCAAACGTGTTCCTCAGATGATCTGGTGCTGCAAGGCATATATTAATGGCAATATAGCACTTTGTGAATCTCCGTAATATTATAGTGGTATTCCGTGGCTGCTAAACCCATGGTTGCAGCAGTTTATGCGACATGAAATTGATGACACTGTGTGCCAGATGTCGTCATATTGATGATAATGTGTACCTTCTGTCGGATGGATGGTGGTGTTTTGTGTCTTGAAACAGAGCCAAGAAACCTTTTTAGAAGCTGCATTCTATGGTGCTTGTTTATGTTTCTTTTGTCAGTGAGTACCTCTTGGTCCCTATGCTGTTTTCTTATTAGGTATCGTCAGAAACGTCATATTTGGGCTCCATCGTGTCGAGTGTCGTGATATTGGTAACATTGTGAGGCTTTGTTTGTGGCGAGTCGCCATGGGCTTGTGCCGTGGGCAGTATATTGATAATGTATTCCCCTTGTAATAGGAGGGGTTCGATTTTGTTATTTCCTTTATAGGTGCTCCTTCGGGCGTTCGTGGCAATTCTGACACCCGTAATGTACTTTTTGTGGTATTTTTCGTTTTTCCTTTTGTAGTATGTTATCGTGTACATTCCGGGGAGGGTGGAGGGGGGCATCCTTTTGACCCAGAATAATATGGAACATTCTGGCGGGCTTATTCTGTGGCCCGCAGTGAATAGAGGCTACATTGGGCAGTATGTAGGAGGTTACATGTAACATACAGCAGTATCCCATGTAGAAGGTAGGACTTATGTTCGAGTCCTGTTTCCAAGATGAGCTGCTGGTGTACACAACTATTGCACTCGTCGTTTGAGTGTAGGAATTATTATGCCTCTTGTTTCCTTCTCGAGGTTTGTGGTGCATTTTACACTTTCGACTGTGCTTATTCTCAACCGTCTTCAAATCAAGGTGTCCTGAGCCATACCTGCAGAGACTGTGAATGTAAGGGGTTCAGTGGGTCAGTACAAACCTGACCGACTCATTTAGAGCCCGGCTGTAAATTCAGAGGTAGAACATTTTCCGAATAGTAATATTACTGCAGTAAGGAGTTGCAGTAATATCGCACAGTTCTGTTAACCCGATACCCCAAATCATATAAGAAGGAAAAGGGTAATTGATAAAAAAAAAAAAGGCCATGGAAGGAAATGTTGATAAGTTTCCCAACCCCACTACCTGGCCCTCGTATTTTATTTTTGTTCGGGACTGCTAATATCACCAGGTAGATGGAGATGCCTGACCCCCAGGCACTGTAAACCCTTGGATAAAAGGGACGACGTTGAATTGTCGTTTACATAGATATCTGCTAGATTGTCGTTTGTGGAACAGGTGGACCTGAGTTGTTATCCTGTTTTCTGATTTCGACAAGCTGTGTTATCTTGGTCAAAATCTCGTATCTGTCAACATCTATCACTTAGGCTAAATGCCAACATTCAGTGCTAACTATATATATACACATTACAACCTAGAAGACACTCGCAACTGACCAACTGTTCAACCATTTGTGTTATCTTCTCAATGACAAATTGTAATCGATGTGATTACAGCATTTCTTTGAAAATGGCATTAACCCCAAGTGTATCGAAAACGTATAATGTCTTTTAATGGAAGGCTGATTACAAACTTAGTGTAGAACTAAGCCTATTTCCTTTTATAGCCAAGACCTTTATCTTTTACTAAAACGTGTTTATATCTCTCTATATATATGTGTGTGTGTGTGCATGTATGTGTATATCTATAAATATATCTATCTTGTAGGGGCTGTCGGGAAGCCCTCTCCATCTATTGGTCTGTTATTACATCATTCACAATTATCTTCTGACCTTTACAACATACAGCTGGGTTCAGCCTAATTCACATATTGGTTAACTTAACTGTGAGTGACCACATTCTGCTTTTTCACATGGAGCTTATCTGCCCACCAAGTAGTTCCCTTTAGTGCCGGGGACTATAATGGCAAGGTGTGCTGGTTGAGACCAAAACATTCTTGCTTTTAGCCAAAATTTTGTACTGGCAAGGGCCCTGCAGCTCGCTCAACAACAAAAGTTTACAAACACCGTAACAAAACAAGCATGTCAAAAGTCTGGCAGTCAACATCAGACCTGTTGACTTTCTCATCCTTTTTTTCTGCTTGAATCCATGTCCTCTGTGTGTTTCATGCTCAAAACAATGAATGTTTTCTGCTCGCAGAAATGTAATTAGGATAGTGAATTTCAACCCACAGAATCTGGAATTGTGGATTGTATACTGAAGGAAAATCTGATAGTATTGTGAATTAGTCACCGAAAATGTAGGTTTGGGTAGAAAAGGAGGCTTTGCTATGTACGAGGGCCTGCAAAGTGCAGTGAAGACCAACAATTGTTTCTGGGCATTTACAAACATTCTACACATAGTTTTCCACTTTAGAAATGTTAAAATACCCTTGTCAAAAATTTTGAAAATCTGCCCCAGAAGAAGGAATAAACTTATGGAATTAGATTACTTAACTATTTAAACTCCTGCTTTTTGAATCAAGTAGGGCGTGCAAAGTTGTGAAGCTCAGAGGTTTTGAGACTTATTAATCCTTTTTCAGGGATACAAACATATGCCTATGTCCCACAGTTGTTGCGCATTCTCCCTGCTGCTCAGTGGAGCTGGCCAATTGGTAACCAAATTGGGTTACCACTACAGACAACTTTAGCTGCCTAAGGAGAGCTATATAATCACACAATATATCCAGAAATGAAGTTTTCGGACAGCCCCTTTTAGCCTTTGGCTGCTATGGTTAAGCTGGCCTCAGGCATTGGCTTGCAGCCCACAGTATTTCATGAATTTGAACAATTGAAAGTGCCACTGCCCCTCACTGCGATGCAAAAGTCTGGCTGCCTCCACCCCTCTTTCCGACCTTGTTTTATTTATGAGTTGTAAGGTATCTCACTACTCCCACAAGAGCTAAAGCACCCCTTTGCATCACAGCTTCCCAGCCCCTATCATGCACCACCATATTTATCACTCTAGGACTCTCCCTTTGGTAGAGGACTCTTCCACCTCTTCTTTGCCTCTCCAAAAGTTTGGTCTCTACAGTTCCTGGACCTCATCCTGTCCCATTCCTTGACCCTGCTCTCTCCCCAGACTGACCCTCTTCCTTGATGCGAAGCTTCTCTGCCACCTGTTGCTAGTTGTTATTGAACTGGCTGTTTCTTCCGGCGCTCTCGGTGTCCCAGTACTACATTGATGGTGTTGGCCATTTTTCCCCTTGTATGTTTGATCTGGAGGGCTAGGGCACCTACGGGAGGACCCTCTTCTGCCGTAGCAAATGATTTAAAAAATAAAAATAACAGTAAATGTTTCCCAGGCTCTTTGCAACAAAGGCCCAAGAATGGAGTGCCGCTTAAGGCCTCGGGGAGGTGGGGGGGGAGGGGACAGGTCGGTATTGCATATTGCAATTATATTATTGCATATTATGTTGTAGTGTTCGAGAAGGGCAGGGATACCACCAAAGGAACTTAGCATGCTCGACTGTGGCCAGGAGTGCATTAGTCCTCCACCAGTGCTCTCAGTGGGTTTTAAAACAAGCATTGGCATAGCCAATAGGTCTCGCTTTTGGGACCTTATAAGTATTTAGTTATGCAGCATAATATCCTTGGTGCAACAACATAAACTGTTGCATGGCTAAACACTTATAAGGTCCCAATTTCCCAAAGGCGAGACCTATTGGCTATGCCAATGCTTGATGCCTCCCACTACACGCCTCTGTCTTGCACAGTGCACCAGTGTGTGAATACGGAGGCAGCCACGAGGGTGCAGGGGGTGCTGCTTAGTCCTTGTGTGCACAGTGATCTGGTATCCCAGAACTGGCTCATCAGGATTATTTATTGAACTAAGTGTTTTACAGCAAAGACTCTAGTCAGGGATGGTGAATAAAAAAAAAAAAAAAAAGTAAATACATAAATAAACAAATAACTCCTAAAGGGGGAAATTTCGTTTTTTAACAAGATGCGCTTTGGGAGCAGTTTCAGTCGAATAATTACTTTCCAGCCGCTGTTTGGCCTCCGTTTGATCAACTGCTATGAAAACTGTGGCGGCAGCTGAACAACAAGCACAGCGGAAGGATACTGCGCTTTCAGGCCCTTAATGATCCTAAAATGGCCGCAAACACTGCTTCACTGAGGAGGAACAAAGCTCAGGGTTTTTTTTGCTTCAGCAATGTCTTAACACGAACTGTCTGAACAGACAGCATTTATTTGTCCTTCATGAACTCCAAAGGTCAGCGGGACGGCTGAGAACAACTCAACACTTTAATTATGCTTGTTCCGCTGAATGTCTGAAGGAGAAACTCCGGCGCAAGCCGGGGCTGCCTACACCTAAAGATGCTGCCAAGGTGCGTGGAGAAGGGACATAAAATATGCAGACAGGTGTAAAACATGCAGTAATTATGGAAGCTCAAATTAGTTCATGGGCCCGAGGCAAAGAGAACAGCGCCGCCACAAAAGGGAATAGCAAAGAAGGACGGCACACACCAAACCAGCAAGACGTGCAGCCGCGACCAGGAGTTGTGTGCGCGCGAAAGTGATCTGCAGCAGAAGTTAAAGTGATCGCGCTCCAGATGGCGCCTCGGGCGCTGAAAGCTGGTGGCTGCGCCCGTGCACGCACGTGTAACTGCGAGCGCTAGGCCAGCAAAAGCTGTGGTAGCACTTTGAAAACCCCACTACTAAATGTCTCGCAGTGCAGCGCATGCGCTGGCTCAGGCGAGACCTAAAAATAGGACTGTGAGTCTCTAGGGGTAGGGGACAGATGACCCCGGGATAGGTGTTAATATTTTTCAAGTGCTCCCAGAGTCATGCTTGTAATATGAAGCCCTAGAGTGGGTGGACCTATCCAACGTCTTGGTCCTGAATGGTTACAGGGCCACCTGGATGTGGCCACACATTGGGTATTTTGGAATGTCTTGACTTTGTCAATGCTTGTAATGCAATTCAATATAGCTTTGGCAAAGCCAAAACTATGATTGCCCAACACAAAAAAAAACATTGAAAAAGCCAATCTGCTGGTGCCTGATTGCAAAGCCGAGACCTATTGGTTTGTCAGTACTTGTTTTGTTTATTCACATTCCGTGGCTGGCTGGCAGGATTCCCAGGCTACTGATGGCCAGTCACCCCCTGGTAAAAAATGCTGCTGTTGACAGGTGGGGAATTGATGGTCGTGCAGCTTTTTCCTGTTGCTACAGAGAGGTAGTATTAGCACCGGTATAGTTGAAACGGGGAACCTGCTGCAACAGTGGGGTTGGAACAGCAATGGTGCAAGCTAAACAGGGATCCAGTTGGCCGTAGCCTGAAATGCCACGTTGTTTGGACGGAGGGAAACAGTTAACTTTGTCTCTGAGGAACCGTCACTCTCCTATTCGAGGAACAAACATTCCTGACTTAACGGGGGAGGGGAAACACTTATCGCACCCATAGAATCAAACCCTTAGTGCACTTTGCTCAAAGATATCCCTCAGGAAAGTGTCCCCTTGAAGTCGCTGTGTATTGCACGAGTTTATATCATATGGTGAGCCTTGTGGACCTTCTGGTATTGGCCACTGAGGACACCAGCTCTTGAATGTGGCCTGTGCTGTCTTCAGTGTCATTAAAAGTCTGCTGTGGTGCTCTCACTGCAGGGAATGTTCGTGGTATTGTTAAAAATGTTTTCTGGGGCGCACGCATCGAAGCCCTTAGTCTGCGTTTTAAATTCGAATTTGGCAGGGAATGTGTTCAGAGGTAAAGATAGCCAGCAGTGACCTTGAGTTCTGGGAAATGTTGCATAATTACAGGACTTTTAGGCCTTTCAGTCTTTTCTAATTACATGTTAGGGGTTGTGCACGCAGGAACTGTTCATTTAGATTTTCACGTGGCTGTGCAGTCTGATTTTGCTACTGAAAAATGTCAGAGGCCTCCACCTATATATTTCAAATGACAACTATTTAAACTGGAATATTATGCAATTTATAGCAATTGTTTGTAGAGATTTGTTTTCGAAGGTTCTGTTCGCAAGCTGCTGTTCACTTAGTTAGTAGGTGAACAAAAAACTGAAAAACATACTGTGAATGTTTTCCTGACCATTATCCATCTAAACAAGCATTGGCATAGCCAATAGGTCTCGCCTTTGGGACCTTATAAGTGTTGAGCCCATGCAGCATATTACCCTCGACTTGGGGAAATACAAGCACCAAAATATGTAATATACATTAATATGCCAAATAGCGTCACAGGCGAGACCTGCACGTTTTGCCAATGGGAGACGGGTGCAGAGAAAATCAAAGGAAGAAAGTGTTTGTTCATGATTCCTACCACATGCCTGGCTAGTACGGATTTTTTGAGTGTCACAGAAAGTGGAACAACACACTGTTTTTTAAATTGCTCAGCCCACGCAACACCCAACGACACGGGGTCTGGTTCCTTTTCACTGGGTCAACTACAGCGTTTAGAAACGGAAAGATTCGTTGTTAAGCGCAATGCAGAAACAAGTTATTATGACTGGGTCGGTTTACGCTGCTGAAAAAAATCAAATGCTAACTAAATACAACGTTGATGTGACATGGTTATAAGAAGGCCGGCGCGGCTGGGGCTGGAAGCGAGTCACAGGCACCCAGGAAGTTGTACGAGGCGAATAACTGGGCACGAGCCCGGGTGGCGGGGGAGGAGGCTGCAAGCACGTCTGAGTGGAATGAAAAGGGCAAACATCTGTAGAGCGCTTCCGAGCTGAAGCAATAAGGGGGTCGAATGGAAACAGGCGGGACAGAGGCTCGTGATGGGGAGAGAGGGTGCTAACTGGGACGGGGTAGGAAAGAGGGGATTGGATGGGTGGAAAGGCAGGTAAAAAGATAGATGATGCGGAGGGCAGGCGAGAAGGGGCGGGTGAAAAAAGAAAAGACGAGAAGTGTTGGTGAATTTTGGAGATGCTTGAAAGCAGCAGCGAGATGGAAAACGAAGTGAGTGAGGAGGGATGTGGCGGGACACAGAAGCAAGGATGAGACGGCCCGAGAGCGGTAAAGATGTACGATTGAATTAAAAGTAGACAGGAGGGAGAGGCCAACAGCGACCGTGAAGAAGAGAAAGAAAAAGAGATTGAGAGGAATAGGGGAATAAACGGGAGACGAAGACAATGGAGGGGGGGGCAGACTAAGGAATGTTGAAAATGAGGAGAGGGAGGGAGCTTAGAGCATGTGGTGGAAATAAAGGCAGAGAGAAAAGGACAACGTAGAAGGGGAGGGGAGAGGGGGTTGGCGGAGACCTAAAATAAAATCGTGAAGGGGTCTCCATGGACATCCATGTTTTACTTACAGATTGTAATCCCAGCCTAACATACATTTAAAAAACTGTCACTCCCATACATGAGTGCTAAAAGCGAGCTCCAGCGCCTTGACAGCCTGTAGGTGGAATGGGCGCTACACAAACATCTGATAGACAGCATAAAGAGAGGATGATGAAGAGATGACAGAGAGCTAGAGACTGCCCGAACATAAAGTCGGCGGGGTGGGGGGATTGGAGGAGCAAGGGGGAGCAAGAAAGGGGGAAAGAAGAGTAGAGCATCGTTCAGAAAGCAGTGGGGGGCGTGATGGGGTGCGAGACACGGAGAACGACTTGGAGAACAGAAAAGAATTAGGAATGAAGGTGCAATAGAATAAAGAGGCGGGGGCACCCCAGGGAGCTGGCAGGACAAAGTCGGGCGGTAAGGGGTTGGGCGAGAAGCGGAGAGCTAGAGACAACAGTGATCTAAAGGGAGGAAGAGACTGGGGGGCAGAGAGAGGGTGAGCAACGGGGCTTCTGCAAAGGAATAGCAACGAGTGACAAAGGGGAAAAAAAAAGCCAGGGCCAGCCCGACCGCCATCTGTTTACAATTAACGCGACCGCGAGACGGGGGCGCGATAATTGGAAACAGATGGCGCTGCTGCTCGCTCTCGTAGGCCGTGGGCGGATACAAAGGTGGGACATGCACCCGCCTTTGCCCAATTGCGTGCCGTCTTTTTAGGAAAACGCACGCAAAGCCCAGTAGCGTGTGAGCACCACACGCACGAGCTTCAAGAAAAGCTGTAGCGATTCCAAGAGGCCCTCTCCTAGGCTCGACCGACCTAAAAACGTCACACACTAGCAGAAAACCTGACAAAAAGTGAGTATTTTAGCATCTAAATAGCCCACCATCTAACACGGTCGGAAAGAACACCCTGTTATATATTTTTATCCCCTTTCAATATGGGTAATTTCTCCTTTGAAAATGGGTCAATAGCCAAAACGTTTGTTTTCAACACCAGCACGTTTATGTTCACTGTTTTATTTTTAACAAAAGATGATTTTGGTTGCTCGAATTGTGACAAAATAAATGAATTCGCTTTGATAAGAACAAATGATTTTTATTTTTATTATTTCCTAGGGAAATGTTAAGCTACAATCTGGGTTTGACTTCTTTCTGATTTTCATGTTTAATTTTGGACAATAGGTTCCACCCATGTAGGAGGTTTATGTAGCCCTACACGCACAGTAGTCGCAGGAGGGGACGAAGCTGTACCTGGTAGTGATACAAAACAAGAAATGGAAAGGGCACTGGCAGGATAGTCTGCTGACATGAAAGTGACTGCTCTGGCTTCGGCCTTCAATAATAGAGGCTCGTTGTGTTGTGATTTTGCAAAACAAGAAGTGGCAAACATAAAAGGCTGGGGTATTTTTCATCAAAGAAACGTACATCAGGAGGCATTTTGGCATACCTAAGTAGATTGATATAGGTTATGAGTGGAATTGATGGTTTTATTTCCATTGGCAGAACAAAAATCTCACATTTTTCATTTTCATAGATGCAACAGGTATGAATTTTGTGTGTGTGTATGCAAAAAAGAAGCAGAGAACTCTAGGTAGCTCCCAAGTTTAGGTGGAGAGCAGCTCCTATATAGAGCACCCTTCAACACTAGCGACACTAAATTTACTTACCTCAAATGTCTGTTTTTCTAGCAAAGTTTTTAGACATAGGATTGGCCTAAAAGCCTTAAACATTCCGCTCGCCCCTAAAAGAAAAAAATATATATGTGTTTGTGTATGTAGAAATTTTAGGTGCTTAGGTGGCCACACCAGTTATATCTGTGACACAATGTGTGTCCTCTCTAATATTCACTTCTAAAGATGCTACTGTGTGCGCGTGGTGATACCGTAGACGGGTAGAGATTATTTAACACATTATTGTGGCATATATGGATACCATTTAAAATTAGAGCAATTGTCTTGGCAACACGTTAATCTGATGATAAATACAGCTCACTCATAAATTAAATAATTTTTCTTTCGATGCTCGCCTACAGTGATCCGATGCAGTTTTCATTTTGCCAATTTCACTGATTTTGCCGGTCCTTTCTAACACTAGTGAAAAGCAATCAATAAGTAACCAGGTCAGAGCCTTTATCTGCTCTCTTGAGCGCTCTGCACTGGAAGCAGTCTGTAAGTGTTAACCTTGGGATGGCCTTATGTACCTAGCTTTTAGGTAAACACGTCTCACAGGAAGAGCTGTATTCCTAGCCTGCAGGTGAATGCGTTTCTAAGTATTCTGGTGTAGCTGGGTAAATAAGCACAACAAGTGTGTCAATATGCTCACTGGGGCAAAGCACGTGTGCAAAATGTCTTCTTGGTGGCCATGTGACGCCATTACACCCCTATTGTTACTAGGATGTAGAGCTTGTTTGATGTGTACAGTTTAAACTAAATGCAATCTTGCATTCTCTAATTTGTAAGAGGGATGTGTTCCCATTTTTGTCATTGCTAAAAATCTCAAAATGTGACTCAACAAGCAATTATTTCTTGAAATGTTGGACCTAGGTTTAAACGAATCTCCGATTTAAACTTTATCTGACAAAAGTCAGTGTTCTGTTCGTTCGCATCTTAGCATAATATTTATTGTTGGGCCAGTGAAAGATCTTAAGAGTGAACTTTTAGAAAAGCTGTGATCATTTTCAAAAAAGTCACAAGGCACAGGCCTGATGGGAATGGATGCATAATCAATAAACTGAGAACAGACCTGTCCTAAATTGGCTACAATATCATAATCTTAACTCTGCTGTGAATATAGCAAATTTTCAGCATGAATACACACATTGAGTGCTATTTCTTTGAGCTAGCAAAGCATTACTTATATGAATGTATTAAAATGTGTATGTATGTATATATATATATATATATATATATATGTGTATGTGTATGTGTATGTATATATATATATATATATATATATATATATATATATATATATATATATATATATATATATATGTATATGTAAACACACTTTTAATGCATTTATATAGGGGTAACACATCCCATCCTCCCTGCTACCATCTGCGTGTGAACTAATTGTGACAAATCCAACAAAGATAACACTACCTTTTATCCTTCAAGGTCAACAAGCTGAGTACCATCACATTGGTAACGGTAGTGCCTAGAAATTACAGAGATTTGTAGAGGCAACAACTCTGGCAATTGTTTTAGAAAGACAAGCAGCTACACTATGGTCTTGGGATAAAAGGAGAATCTAAGCACAAACACACACTCACTCCCTGGGAGCAACAGAGGGGTACATTAGGGGAAGCAAAAGGGAGCGGTCGAGGGACAAAGCAACATGTGGGCAAGGGGAATTTTGTTTTCCCCATTGCCATCTCCTGCATTGAAGGTTTCAAGCCTTAGGGGGTAACACATCCCAAAAAGTTAAGTACTCGCTGCTACCATCTGCATGTGATGTACATGTGACAAATCCAACTTGCCTTTCTAAAACAATTATTGCCAGAGTTGTTGGCTTTTCAAATCTCTGTAATTTGTAGGTGCTACTGTTGCCAATGTGATGGTACCCAGCTGGTTGACCATGAAAGGTGGTGTTGTTTTTGTTGGATTTGTCACATGTAGATCACAAGCAGCGAGTACTTAACTTTTTGGGATGTGTTACCCCTAAGGCTTGAAACCTTAAATGAAGGAAATGGCAATGGGGAAACCAAAATGCAACTGGGTTCTGTGAGCTGCCGCTTCCTGCTCTTGATAGCTCCTACCAAATACACCCCCACCTGCTTTGTGTTTGCTCTCTCTTTCTATCCCTTGTGACTGCTTACTCTCTCTCTCTCTCGTGTAATTCCACTCGTGCCCCAAGCTTTATATTAAAGTCTCCCATGTGTGTTATTCCCCCTGCCCACATGTTGCGTTGTCCCTTGTGCCCCGACCACTCCCTTTTGCTTCCCCTAATGCACCCCTCTATTGCTCCCCACCCGGCAGTGTGTGTATGTATGTATGTATGTATGTATGTATATGTGTGTGTATATATATATATTCTAGCTAAATAGCTCCTGCTTCATTCAGTAGGTGCATGCGTGCTTGTGCCCACAGAGTGGCACGACCTCCAGCAGTGGCCATTTAATTGGCTTTTTGTTTCCGATACTAAACAGCATTTTTTACTGATGCTACTCATTATTAGCAAAGGGTGAGGTCTACTGGCTTTGTCAGTACTTGTTTATGTGAATAGTTAGAAAGTCGGTTATGAATCTGTCTCTCCTGGACTAATGTTCACCCTTGATAGACAACATGCATCAAGCAAGCTACTTACTATTTAAAAGCTTTTTCTGAAAACTAGCACGTGCTTTGAAAATGATATTAACTGAGCAATAACTATACTCCGAATTGCCATGTTTTCTCCTCTTGTGTTTAGTTTTTTTGTTTGAAGATCTATATCTTTTTTTTATTTTTATAATTTTGACCCCCTCCTGCTTCACCCTCACATGCCCAAGAAAGCCCCAGGTTGGTCTTTGCTGCTCAGCACTGTCATTCGTTTGTGTAACTCGGTAACCCAATCCTCTGATGTACATTCTTGGCTCTCCGGCAGAACTGTAAATGGTTTTTTTTTCTTTCTTTTTCTGTTTTTTACTTAAGGCTCGTGTTTCAGAATACCATGCGGAAAGTAATGCTCTCAAAAAAGCAGCCCAAAACCCGAAAAAAGTCCATGTGGTTAGTAACAAAGGCACGCTGTTAAGTCGCAGCCCTGCAATCTGCCTGCAGCGAAGAGCTGGAGGGAAGAGGGCCCCAAACTTTGACTGTATTAGCAGGCTTATTTGCACAAATTGGTCTCCCGGGAGGCTGCGTTGAGCCTGCCCTTGGATCACTTTTAAGTGCTGATGAATTGGACCTCATGGAGGGAGGGGGTTGGGAGGGGGTCTTGTATTTCACCGAGGTCTCTGCTGGGGATTTTCGTGTACAAATAAAAACAACTTTTGAAATGTCAAGCGATGCGATTAGGTAGATAAAGTCCTAATTATTTGTGCCTGTGACCTATGTGATTTTTAATCGCCGCCTAGAGATTATTTTGGACACAATACCTTCATATATTCAGAAGTCCCTAATATTTCATTTTTCATGGAAATTCCAGCTGAAGAGCGTCATGTTTACTTTCAGCTGGTGGGGTGAGGGTTCTCTTGGCAAAATCTGATTCTCTAGTTCATGCCCCCCTTCTAAGGGATTAACAGATCGTTTAAACACTTTATAAGCATGTTTTATAGCAGTCTGTGCCTTTTCATTTCTGTCTGTATGTATCCAAATGTATATTTATATTAGGTTATTTAGGTCTTTATCCACTATTTGCAGCTGATAAATGAATTTGCAATTGATATTTATTTCGTACCCATTAGTATAGCTCAGGGAGTGACATGCTGGCTCCTGAGATCTGTGTGACCTGCAGATGTCACAACGTCAAAATCTGGCAAGGCCGACTCGCCCTTTCATCAGTGGTCAATTGAATTGGGTAATACCTCCTATTTGTAGTACGATGCGAAGAATGCGGAGACATACTCTATTGAACAAAAAAAATATTCATGTTCTAATATGTAGGAGACTGTAATGACCCTTCCAAAGTCTTTTCAGGTATTTTTAATAAAAGCACGGTTTTAATTTATTACAGTGCAACAGCAAAACCATCTCTCTGGTAGCACATATATTATAGTCTTGGACCTCCAGCAGCATATCTATATCTCTAGTTACAAGCGCGTTTTCTCTCTCCTGAGCACAACTTGTTCCTCACAGTGCGAATCACAAGATTGAGATCCTTGCAGACAGATGTTGTATGCCAGTGAACATGATGGGCATTGCCAATCCCTTTACATGCTTTTAGCTGTGTGTTTGTACAAAGAAAGCATGCATGTGGTGGATCAGAAGTAGAAGGCTACAGAGAACATTGGTGAACTCCATTTCATACTGGAAGAGCGTGTCGTACTCGAAGCTTATAGCGCTCCTGTTATACAAAATTAAAATCGTAATACACCCCCTGTCTGCTAGAGAGGCAGTCAACCCTCCTTCGACATGGTCATTGAATGAGAGGTTGAGTTGTACTGAATGCAAGTATACTGCTGTGAGTGCACTGGCACTAAATAACGCTCACACTCTGCTGGCTCAGTAGAGATTGGTTTGGGTGCGAAAAAATATACAAATCCAGACTTTTTTTTATTAATAGAATCAATGGTTTTTGCAGGAATGGCACGCCATCTCACAATCAAGGGCCAAAAGCAGAAAAAGAGCACCTTTTCCCGATCCTTACACATAGAGTGCAGTCTCTAACCCTCATACACAGATGCAAGCAGGAATGAGATGACTGCTTTTAGATCCCATAAGCAAATACACATCCTGCTTTTTTTAAAGGCCAAATTCCTGTACCTATTCATGACCGAATGATCTTCTCACTACAGATAGTGCTCTTAATTATTATTGTTATTATTAGTTTACATGGCAAGAAGTCCCCATATTTCAGCCATTCCCTGGCCATTTCTCAAGATCAAACCTTAAACCAGGCAGAAGATTACTTTTAGAACCCATAAATGAATTCCCATCCTGCTTTTTAATAGTCAAATTCTTGTACTTATTTGTGACCGAATGATCTTCTCACCCAAGAACGCGCTCTCAATTATTACTTTTATTATTAGTTTACATGGTAAGAAAACCTCCACATTTCAGCCATTGCCAGGGCGTTTCTCAAGCCCAAAGTTTCAGCCAGGCAAGTCAAATGGAGGTCTTGTAGACCCTGATCCATGCTAAGTTTTCAGAATAAATGTAAAATACTATTTCAGTTAATCTTAATGGAACTCATTTCAATAGTTGTTAAGCTGAAAATTCGACATGATTCTAAACCTGGGTCTGACACCGACCATATATATCCTGCGCTCTGCCTGGCCTACTTCCTCGCACCATTCCACACCCCTGAGTGATGTAAATGAATAGGAACAGGCAAAGATGCAGGTAAAAACAGGCTTGTGGCGTGAACACCTAATAGTTATTAAAGTCACTGTTTCAAAATTGATGGTTGCACAGGGCTGAACATGTTTGATGAGCATGTGCAAAAAGAAAATGTCAAGTAACTTTTGAATAACTAGCAGATGAGTAGCTCCTTGTTGCTCACAGCATATCACCTCTTTTGTTTTTGTTTCCAGAGAGCATACCTGGTGGACTTTGTGAAATGTGAATAGGATTCCTCGGGTGATAGTCAAGTCTAATATGTGTTTTGCATTTCATTAGGAATATTTCGTGTCATTTAACATTACTTCTAGCCCTTGAACAGTGCTGTTTTCATTGTCTGCTTTGTTGTCGGTGGGTTTGAGGATTAAGAAACGCCTGGAGGTGACTGTGTTTCCAATCCATGACGAGGAGGATGTATGCTGCGTATTGCATTTCATGGAGGACAAACGTTTCTCATGTATATTGAATCACGTTCTCTGCAGCTGGATGCCAAAACATGTCAGAAGAATAATAAAGCGAGAATAAACATGGGATTCATAGATAGATCAAGTACTACAAGTGTTATTCTGCACAGATACTATAGATCTTACTGTGACCCAGTGGCACAAATGGAGTGGTGCGGATGTCATGCAGGATTTCAGAATTTAGTCTTCTGTCAAAGCCTGTGCAAACCCAAGTGGAATGGCACTGCTGAAAGTTAATACATGTTTTCAAGTTTGAGCATGTTAGTTTAGACCTCTTGGATCTTCATTTTTTAGATCTGGGTATTCTCACATAATTTCCTTTGCAGAAATGACATGAAATGCACAAAAAGGATATTTCAGTGTTTTGTGCTATTATTCAGTGTGAAATGCATGGATGCAAGGACATATTTTGTGCTAAAAAAATAATGCCAAATAACGTGACATGAACAAGAGTCGTACACGTTCCTGTGATCCTGCTAGAAATTATGCCCAGGTATAGCTTTATTTCGGTGTCCTAAGTAATCCTGCTCCCGTTATAGGTAACTTGGAGTGAGGCTGTAAAGGGAAAAAACGGTCTAATATCCTCCTTGTAATTCTTCCTCGTGTTTTGCAGCTTTTTCACACCATCAATATGCTGCCTACTAGTGTGAATTTCTGTGGAAATCCAGCAATTGATCGCAATGAATCATGTTGCTCATAATAGAAAGGCGGGCCTGGCATGTGCTGCTGGTATCTGAATGTATACTGTGAGTTTGTGTTAGTGTAGAAGAATTTACACCTCCCTTCTCTATCAGCCAACAGCAGTGCAGCAGCTGGCATGATCCTTGCTGTTAGTGAGGGTGGGATGAAAGGACCTTTTTAGCAGGATGCATGCCCTGCCTGGCCTTGCATCAAAGCCACATAGCCGTCAAAGATGCCACCAGTCTTAACAGTCACCCCAAGCTGATCAATGGATAACCATACCTCCAAGCAAAACTAAATAGAATGCGAAGTCTTTGCGCACGCATCCATACTTCTAATGCTCCACACAGATTCATCACTGGATCTGACCATACTTTTATCCAATATAATTAGAACTGAATAATTGCGAAATTTTGTGTAATGTAAAAAACAAGCTGTAATTAAAAACCATCTCTAAAACGTATGTTAGTCTACTCCAACCTTGCCTGTCACTATCATATATGACTAATTTGTAACCATAGGAAGCACAACCAAATACAACATCAATTGACAAACTTGTCTCTGGTTTCTTGGGAACGTCTGATTCTGAAAGTGCTTCTGGACCATACAGCTATTAGGAATTTTCTATACAAATGTGCTTAACGTTCCATAGTATGATGTTCAGCAATATATCTCACTTCATTAAATTCTGTCCCATAAAAGAGCTCACGGGATTGTGTAAAGTAGCGGAAACATTACATCAAGAAAGTTGGCCTAAGCGAATACAAAGGAGTACCTGAAATTTGGGGAGAAATGTATGCTACATTTTTTAAATGTAACTTTGTTAAACAGCTTCTTCCATAGCACTTCGTACATCATACAAGACGTATTAACTGCCATTCACTTTACACTCTGAATAGACAACAATGCTTATTAAAGTAGTAGATTTGATTTAAACTCCTCTGTGCTTGATGGACACTTCAAATAACCTTAATTCATTTGAGGCAACTGTACCCTTCACCTTTAAAATTTGGAAGTGTGCCACAACACTCCTCTTTAGTGAGCTTGTTCTTCCACATCTCGATCATCCTACGTTGCAAGGGCTGCCCCCTGATTCACTGCAGAGCGTCAAAGGCGGAGATACTGTCACTAAGTGATTGGAGAGGTAGCGGGGTTTTGGGAGCAGGAGCATACCGTAACTGCATTGTGATGTAGTTTTTGTGAGAAGTTGCCTGGTATATGCTGTCCACTAATTATAGTGGGCACCTTGCACCAGTCCAAACAACCCCTTATTGGAGATAGGTTAAAGACAACCTTATTGAAAGCTATCCTCGTGGTAGCTATGGAGAGCAGCCTTCAGGCTAAGTCTTGAAGGAATGTAAAGCAGCTTGTTTTACCAGTCTATAATCTCTTGAGTGACCAAATGAAAGAGCACCACACCAGGTATATATTCAAAATATATGTATTTATTACTAAACACACCCCTCTAGTCTCTTTATGAGGCTAGAGTTCGAAGTACATAAGTTATAAGATCTTAAATCACTGTAATAGCACAAATACACGTTTGGGCCCTAGGGGCGTACCAAACCATATACCAATAAAGTGGTATGCGAACCACGACTGGACTAGACACTAGGCCTAGAGCCTCTAGAAGTGCTTGGACCACAAGGAACCACCCAAGGTAGTGACACAGGGGACCCACGGGAGACGCGTGCAGTGTAAATACACAACCGCGATACGCCGTTAACTTCTATGGAGAAAGTCGGGATCGGGAAAATAGAGGAAAGGGACACTTAAAAGAGGACTAGGACAAAACCCTTTGAGATCTAGGACTTTGAAGAGTCTCTACCCACGGGAGCACCGGAGTACTCGTGTTACCTCACCCAGGGAAGCCGGGTGCATAGGTGCCTTTCGGGGTCGGGTTTCGTCGTCGATTCGAATGGCGATCTGCTGCAAAGTGCTGCTGGCGGCCAAGAGAAAAGTGTCCGGGTGGATCCAAGAGTGGATCGGAGTTCTGGTGAACCTGAAAGCAGAGGGGACAGAGTCTGGGTCACTAGCCAGTGACCAGGAAGGCGATGGACAGATGCCCACCGATGTCGAGTGCTTCAGGTGCGTTGACGGTCGTCTTGACTCTTCAGCCACGAGGTCCAGGAGGCGTTGTCGGCGACCAGGAGCAGGATTCGGGCTGGTACACGATGTCTGTCTAGTGCTGAGGTGTCGGCGACCGGATTGGACCCAACAAGCCTTGGCAACGGCAAGTCTCGATTAAGATGTAGATCGTCGATGGTGCAGACCAGCAAGGTCTGTGGAACTCACCCAGCGAGGGTAAGTGAGGGCAGGCCTGGAGCAACCAGGATGCCAAGTAAGAAAAGGATTGGCCTTCGTTAAGGGCTACTAGCCAACGGGCTAGCGACCGCGAAGGAGCCTCGTGACGCCGCACGTGGATCTGGCTTACAGGACACTCGTGGAGTGGGGGCCAGTGATCTTCGGTGCAGGTGGTGCTGGAGGCTAGGGCTACTCGGAGCCCAAAGCACGACTTCTTGGGAGACCCAGAAGATGATGCACTTGCAAATGTGCTCGGTGTCCAGGGGTCACGGTCTCAAGTCACCCACGATAGCCACGGGCCTCAGCTTTGCTGGGGACTCAGGGTAGCCTCGGGAAGTCTGAGAATCCACCTCTGGTGATGCGATGACTTCGGCGTCCGACGGGAGCTTCAGAAATGCGGAACCGGACAGATGCTTCTTTGGTGCCTGCCAAGCAGGGGAGTCACTCCTTGACCCCAAGGGAGATTCTTCAGTCCTCTAATTTTGTCGTAGAGCGTCGAAGGTCCAGGATTCAGTTTCAGAGTTTCGTCCAGGTATAATCTAAAGTCCTAAGGACTGGGTTCCTACCTTTATTCTAAAAATAGGGGTTGGACTACTCTGTGGCCCCACCTATGGGTGGGTCAGGGCAGAGGGGTGGCTACACCCTTTCCTTTGTCCAGTTCGCGCCAAAGCAGGGGCTGCAAGCCCCTGATCCGGTTTGAACTGGGGTATGCACAGGGACACCAAATGTGCCCCCAGTGCAGGACTTCAAAGCACCCGAAAGTGCTCCCGCCCAGCCCCAATACACATTATCCTGTCTGGGGAGGTGGTCACACCTCCCTGGGACAGGAACCCTATTGTCCAGGCCTCCCCTGCCGGAGTTTCGTCCAGCAGCAGGAGGCCAGACTCGTGTCTGTGGCAGCAGCATCCATTTTGTGATGCCAGGGCTCTGGAAAGAAGTTACCAGACTAGTCAGAGTTAACATGTCTTTCCCTCTAGAAGGGTGGAATGCTACCCCCGCCGCCAGGATTGGCGGGGGGTAGTATTCCAAGATGTTTGACACCAAATACGACATGTTTAGGTGCAGCCATTCCAAAGTTAGCATTTTACCGCGAGGATATAATGCGCTTAAGAGTATATGGTCAGGCTGCACTACAAACAGCATCAGAGAGGGTCTCCGAACGCTGCAGAGGGCCCTGCTCATGCAGGGGCACCCTCTCACATAGGAACCACGCACTCTGCCTTTAGGATTGATAAGGCCTGCCTTAGGAGTGACTTATAGGTTTATATGTGTGTATGTATCTCGTGATATAGGTAACCTATATCACAGTAAGGGGTGCATGCACCACCTTACCCAGGCTGCAGTAGCAGACCTGTGGTGTCAGTTTGGATGGCCTTCCAGGGTGGCATAATACATGCTGCAGCCCCTGGCAGGCCTCTGAGGTACCTATGCCCTTGGTACATAGTATACCATATACTAGGGACTTATAAGGGCACTCCAGATCCCAATCAGTGATGAGCCTAAGGCACATGGAAACCATTTTAGAGAGGAAGCAGCTAGGCTGGGGTTCTGATTAGCAGGGCCCCAGCCAGACTAATGTCGAAAAACAGTGAAGCATCAGCAAAAAGTGGGGGTACCCATGTGAAGCAGATCCTACTCTCCTACAGTTTTCTTTAAAGAGGTGTGTCTTCAGCTCTATGCTGATTTGGAGCAGGGCTGGGTGATCCTGGTGGATACAAAGATGTTCCAGATCTAGAGTGCAGAAATGGAGAAGGTCTCTTGCCTTTTATTCCTCCTATTTTACACTTGTTTTCCTCCATTTTGATGGTGTACTGCCTGCTAGTGTGCCAGAGCCACCAGAGATGTGAGCTTCTCAGCTACACATGCTGGGGTGACGGTCGTTGCAGCTTGTATGTGATGCAGCTTGTTTTGAAAATGATGTGAGCAGGCAAAAGGAGCCATTGGAATTCTAACTTTAGGGGAATGAGGTGTTCAAATATTTGTAGTAATTTGAAAGCAGTGTAAGAGTGAATGGCTTATAAATTGCTGTTTGTAGAATGATGTTTCCATGCATATTTCCCAGTTTGGGATGTTGCGTCATCTATGACTGAAACAGTTAAGCAAGTTGATATTTATGCAATTGATCGTAACGACCCTGCTGTAAAACACAAAATCCTACATTACTTGTCTGTATCTTTGGAGCAATATGTTTTCTGTAAAACTATTTTGAAACTGATTTCTGACATTCACCTAATCTGAAATAGCGTTTCTGTCTGTGTCCTCCCAAAATTGAAAAAACAACAATGCGGCAACCTGGGCTACTCCATGGTCCATATTAACATCACCAGCTTCAGACCAAAAGCTCAGTTTGAACCAGATGTTCTCTTCAACCGGTTTGTTATATGGAGCCTTGTTTTATCATGTGTTGAGATGTCTCCTTAAATTTGCATGTGCTTTGGAGCCTATTCTTGACATGGTGTACCAATAGGTGAGAGACACACCGAGGCAGGGTATGGCGACTCAAGAGCAAAAATATTTCCCCCCGCCGTTATTGCATTGAACTTTCGACAAACTCTCCTACACCAGGGAGCCGGGCCAACTAGTAATGTGAGCCCCATAAAACGCCATGCAAGAGCCAACCCTTTGAGAGATGGGCCTAGGCAACCAGGCCACAAATTGATCCCAGGGAGCAGATCCTTTTCACTTCTCCAGGGCAAAGCTATGCAGTACTAGGGCGAACTACTGAAGGCTAGAGCCAGATGCCTGATTCTGCCTCAGATCGGGATCCTCTTTGATTCTCTACCCTAAAACGAGCCGAGCCTTCCTGTCCCATCTCCCTGCTCTTACACAAACCTTGAACCATCTCCCATTGTCCCCCCTCTCCCTTCCCCCCAACAGCATAGAATGCGCTGGCAATGCTGTACATTTCAGATGAAAGGACTCCCATATTTTCCGGGGCCCTGTGGCATGAAATTTGACCGGCAATTTCTTTAGAGTTTCTGCGTGCGTTGCTTCCCTGCAGCCATTCGTGCCTTTCCATACGTGCAGTGGTCCTGTTCTGCGTGAACTCCTGTAGCGCAAAGCACGGTCTGTGGTCGTATATGCACAGCAGAAGTAGAAAGTCATCTTGCATTGCCCTTCTTGTGTGCAATGTTCCGTTGCTTCGCTGATCGTCGGCCTCTGTGGACTGTCGCGTGGAATCCGAGTGAAGTAGCCATGGCCTGCCTCGGGTGACTACCTTCACAGTGTACAGAACGCCTCAGCTCGTAACAAGTGAGTTGTGAAAACACATTGGACAAGGTTTTTTTGAGTATATTATGTACTTTCTTTTTAATTTTTTAATTAATTTTTTAATACAATACAAAACAATACAGTGCAGCATTTGGGCATATTACGTATTTTAAATCAAATAAGAACTTTTTCATTTGGAAAGGGAAATCAGAACTATTACAGACAGAGGAACAAAAATAGAAAGACACAGGGATGGTAGAGGCCTTAGAAAAGAAGAGACAAAGGAGAGAAAGATGAACTGCATTTCATAGGTCGCATAAGCAAGATGAAGAAATAGGTGACGGAGATTAAGGAGAGAGAAACATTAGCATGGGAAGAGGAGAGATATGGGAGTCAAGAGAGGGATATCATGGGAGGGGGAGAGTAAAAGGCAAGGAAAATTAGTGATAAAAAGGGATAGAGTGAGAGGCAGAGGAAGTAGACATGATCTTATTAGGTATATAAAACATTTATGTACAGATTTGCAAAATTCCTTTAATTGACGAGGACCGCGGATTCCTCCACTGCTGGAACAGAAACAGACTGCCAAAAGGCTGCCACTGCCACCCCCGATTCACCACCAACCAGACATCACGGGAGCCGGGTTTTGAAGGTTTTCTTGAAGCACTCCTGGCTCCACCAAAAGTCAAAATTCCAGAGGCATTGTCGTTGGAAGTCCATTCCCTACGCTTGTCCATCAGAGGAACCTATGCAGGTGCCCCCTCTGTTTCAGTGGGTATAGATACTAATATAAGGTAAGAGTTATGGCTTAGAATATATTTTTTACTTTCTTTTTAGTAATATGAACACCATTCTGCCCTTCGTAGTCCTGCATCAGAGTCCCATATTCCAAAAGATATTTTTGAATACAGCCTGATGTACCGATCCACTTTCAGGATGGGGCAGGCAGAGTGGATAGTGCAACATGCCCGTCTCTAGTAGAGTGTGTGCAGTCAGTAGTGCAAGTACATCAGTTTTCATGAGTTGTACGTTGTAGTGAGTGGTTGAGCCCGGGGGCTGTACCAAATTGCTTACTCGTTTCCTCAGTTGGTACAGATGCCCAATGTACAGCCTTAGCATGTACAGTTCATATTAGAACATGCAGTTGAACGATAACCACCATCTAATGAACCGACGTGCCCTTTGAGGTTTTTTTTTTGTTTCTTGTAATCGAGCCATTGTGATATTGCTCTAATGCATCCTCTGCACTGAACTTTGATTTTCCCAGCCCAGGGGGATGTGGTTTGTTCTGAAAGCGGACAGCGGCGTCCCATTAATCATAAATGACACTTCATAGGACTAGTACAGGCAGTGGTGATTGCCTTTGATTACGGACATCCGCAGCATGCCTACAATGCGGTCTTTTGTGTTCTAGCATTCTCAGCACTCCAATAAGACATGGCCTCAACAGCCCCCAACACCCACAGCTACATTCCCTTGATAATCAATTCTTTTTTTAGTGGTGATGAAAAATGTGCCTGTTTCCAGCGCTTCGCCTGAAAGCGCTGTTTGGTCCCTGTGCCCACAGGCCGTTTCAAAGCACAGTATCTGACAGAAAGGACACCCTTCACATACAATGTGCAGAGTAAAAGGGGGGGGAAGCGGGGTGGGCTGTCTGGTGTCTGTCTCAGACTCTGGGAGGCTTTTGTTTGTTTTCCCAGTCGACACCCTTGTTTGCTATGGCATTCAGTGGAGCTGGGTTCTTCCCACTTGACATTACTCTGCTAACTTTGCTAGGTGCCTCTTCTCCACTCGTGCTGATTTTAGATTGAAAAAGTCTCATGAAAGTATATCTAATACCATTTACTTCTGTGCTCCAAACGGCGAATTTCAGTTGCTCATTTTGCAGCCTCCCTCATTCTGCTGAAGTTTTTTGTGTGAGACTTTCCCCCCTTTCGCCATCTGCATGGGTATCCATGAATAGCTTGACCCAGCCCGCCAGCTGGGCGACTCCTGTAGAGTTGCTTTCAATGGCTTAGTTTATAACAAAGAAGGCATATGAAATATTTCAGTTCTGTCTTTGAAAGTAAGGCTTGGGCCTGCAGGATTTTTGTGAGATGCTAACCCTGAGGTTACTTGCAAAGCTGTTCCTTATCAAAAACCTCAAAAAGAAATGTGTTATAGAGAGTGCGCGTGCTGCTGGCTTAAGCAAATGCAAAATCATGTGTTGCCGGCAAAAACTACAAATGATTCACCTAAGCAAGCCATAATATTAATATTAATCTCGACGTAGATTTTTCTGCTGAGAAACCATTAGTCTTACCAGTTTTTTGTTTGTGTTTTTTTTTTTGTACAGAAAAATGCGCTTCTGTTTTCAGGCTAAACAAACATCAGAAGAATTTTTTTTTTTTTTGTTAGAAACTTGAGCCCGGTTCCAAAGAAGCAGTTTATGTATGATTATTAGTAATTTTATAAGTTTCTTTTGTGGTAAGGTTTACAAAAACCACATTACGTGCGTAGGCCTAATCATAAATGATTTCGTTGTTGGAAAATCTGACGGTTTATGGCAAGGACATCATTCCTCATTTTTCACCCATTTGTGTTTTTTTATTTTTTTATTCAACCGGAAATATTTTCTTCGAGGGGAGAATCCCCGACTCTGCCTTCAAATGTTGGGGGTGCATTGTATTATTTTTACACATTTTGTACACTTACTCCAGACTGTGTAAATGGGATTGAGTGAATTAGTGATTTAATACAGTGACTGATAAAAGGGTATAAGTGGATATATAGCTATAATTGCTTTATTTGTGTGGGTAAATGTTGGTTTTTACTTGCATTTTCAGCTAGTGGCTCCAAATTCCCAGGAGCAACATTATCCAGTCCTGACTTTTGCTTGCTGAGATTGTCATTTTGTCCCTCACAAGGAGTTGTCGGCACCGCGAGGGCCGCAGTAAGGCCGCATGTCTGGCAAGCCTTGTGAGGTAAATTTATATGTAATATAAATAGAGATCTTACCATAGAGGTTATACTAAAAACGTGCAGACCTCTGGGTCTCCTAGACCACAATTCCCCACATTGTACATAGAGGCCTGCAAATCTCAGCATGCCACGTGTGTTGGCTAAAAAGCCGGGAGTGGAGCTGAAGTTGCCCCAACGTTGTCTTCATGCATTTCCTGAAGAAACAATTAGGACAATTCTACAGTTGCTCGTTTGCCAGCAAGGAGGTGTTTTGCCGTTTACGCTAGATGACGTGACTTGTGAGTGTTGGTGTCAAGTGAAAGCGGTAATCTGTGAGTTATTAATGGGGCATTAAAAACTGCAATTCAGCAATCGGAGCACTATAAGTTATGCTCTCGGAGCCCATGAACTTCGGCCTGGCACTTGCGTCACTGATTTATACTATATTGCCTGATAGCCACTTCTGGTACCGCAGAGGCTCCAGATGCACCTAGGGGAGAAATATGTCCCAGCATTTTTGTTGTCACGCAGGGTCATGATCAGGGATCTGGGAAGTGACCTTTTCATATGCCAGGCAACCTTGACCTCTGCTTTTCTTCTCTGACCTCCTGCCCGGTCCTGATGCCATAAGATGAGCTCCCACCCTCCCAACCTCTGTTTATTAGTAAGGTGTAAGAGAAAAACGTAGGACCAATTAGTTCACAAAGTTTGTCCCATGTCAACTTAGGATAGTATGTATGTTGCCATAGTACATTTTTATTCTTATAAATTTCTCCACTGGGTTGAGGTTGTAGGTTGGAGCCGCTGTGTTGCTTGTAGGGCACAAGTGTTGGCTCCTGATACCACTGCTAGGGCCCCTTAAACCTGTTGATTGAGAGGTTTGGGGTGGCTACAGGAGTCACTAAGTGACCAGAATAGTCCCAAAAGGTGTGGATGGTTTTTTTGTCCCACAAGATGTAGGTGGTATGTGTTTATGGATGGATTGGAAATGAATACTGTACACGAGAGTTTTGCAGAATGTATGTCCTCTCTTCTTGGCCTACTCATAGTGTAAATAATGTTGTGTGTAACGTCTAATTTAGGATTGTGTATTGGCGGTGTTAATATTGTACACTTTATTATCTCATGATTTAGTTGCTGTTAATGATGTTTCATTGCGTTTTGCATACCACCCAGGGGAAAATTCACGTGTGTTAGTCATAATGTCATTGACTTCGTTGAGTTGGGGGTGGATCCTTCGTAGTCCTCTCCTCTACCTATGAAACTGGATGGGTGTTTGCAATTTGAAAAGATGTGGGACAGTCCAAATTCTAGCTCTCACACTTTTATTATTTGAATTGAATTGTTTCTTTGTCCAATGAGGCGAGTGGCTGTTTCGCCGATCATACTTATGCAGCCAAAAACGCCTTTGTTGAAAAACTTAGTTTTCCAATTATTTCAGCACAAGCATCAGAATTATTCTTTTCTGGCAGCCCCTCCCCATTGCATGTGTTCTGCTTAACCCTGCATTTCAGATAGTCCGCCTCCATATTCATGCTTACCGTATAGTAGGTTTTGGAAAAATACTACATATAGCATTTTGCTCCACCTTTTCAACCATTTTGTGTCATCTTAGGATTTGATTTCTCATTGGAATCAGAACTAATGGAAGCAAGGCTTTCACAATAAAAAGCACTTCAAATTGGTGTGGGACTCGAATTGGAAATATCGGTGGCACCTCATCTTCACGCTTGAGGCCCATCTGCCTTCTGTGTTGAATAGGCCAAGCTGACTGCATACAAATTCCGACAGACAGTGCAAATAGCATGCCATTGGGCTCAAACTCGCTGTCTTAAGATATGCAGGACTCATCACAGTGGAAATATGCAAATGTGCACAATATCCAGAAATCTTCTCTTTTTTTCAGCAAACAGCTCCCCATGCCCTTTATTAAGGAAGGAATATAACTCTGGTTATTCTCACCCCATCCCGAGCTCTAGATTGCAAAATGTGATTGTCTTTCTAGAAAAGCATTCTGTTTTTTTTTTTGTTTTTTTTTTTAATATCTTAATGACCAAATCACCATTCCAGCATCTCTCACCTCTTTCACTTGAATCATTTAGTTTTACAGTATAAATTGAAAACAAACACTCTTGTGTTCATGCTGGTGTTAAACTAAATCCTAAAATCTATAGATGCCATTCAGAGACAAGGGCCAATGTTCTCATGAGTCATCAATGTATTTGATATGTAAGCCAAACAAATTTGAAAACTTACAAAAACATTTTTTTCGTTTAAGGAAGCCTTAAAATTTGCTTTTACATTCAACTTTGTACAGTACTCGTGACTGTACAGGTTTCTCAGTCTTAGAAATTAAAGTCCAAATATTATATCTGAGGTAGTTGGTCGATTAGTTTTATTACGTCTGTAAAATGTTAGCAGGTATGTCTGCATCAGAGCTCGTTAGCCGCATGTTAACTGGAACTTGAACCAGCTTTCCAGTGATGAAGCCTGGTTTCAAGACTACAGTGTGGTGCAAACGGCTGACCCACCACATAATTTGGTGTTGTTTAAGGGTGTGTAGAATGTGACCATAGACCATGGAAATGATGTAACGAATCATGCGAGACAAATTTAGCCGAGCTTTCAAGATTCTTACAGAAACTATTTGAGATTATGATTTAAATGCAGACACATTGGATCAGATCATGGGGGATGCAACTGTATAATTTTCATGTTTATAGGTCACATTGAAACGTTACTTGGAGCAGCACTCTGCGACTGTTCTATGAGCACCCATGACATTATTTCAATTGTGGTGGTAATACCGATGTTTACAACTTGAATGAACTTTCAAAAAATATATTTTAAATTCCACTGCAGGAAAACTCTCTATATTGTATTTATTCATACAGGAGCTGTTTGTTGGGCTACCCCACCATAAGACCAGGGCAGTGATGACTTTACTTTGAGCAGTAAATTCCACTTTATTTGGACACAATTTTTTCTGTAATATGGTAGCTGGTCCTAACGTGTATGCTACAGCGACTTTTATATATAGCGATTGATAGAACATTTTGGCTGTTTCTGAGCACTGTTATTAATTCTGGCATTAGTGCTTTTACCCAGAGTCCATTTCAATAGGCAGAAGTTTCTGCTTCTGCAGTGGCTAGTAGCTACCGCTGCGGTCATTGCCAACTAACACGAGGTATTACGTTCACCTATCCAGTAATAAACCCTCACTCGTGCAAAAACCATTAGTGACAATCTACACATTTCGGATTGCATACTTTTAAACCTGAAAATGTACTTCGTAATCTCCCCCTGGCCTTACAGCAGTCAGAGTTCAGTGTTTGTAAGCAGTGCAGTCAACCTACAGAAGCCACAGAGCTGCAGAAAAATTAAGGATAAATGAAACAGACCTCTCCATAAGAGACGTCTTCTAAGACTGCTGAAAAGCAGTTTAATATGAAGGCCTTGCACGAGATTTCCTTCCCATAATTACCTCCCTTGTCCTTTGCCCTGTTGAACATTTTGTTTGTTTGCAGAAGCGTTGTTGCTTGGTAAGGCATTTGCCTGAAGCTGTTTTGGGGAATAATCTAGACCTCTGATACAGTAGGTCGGACCTGGATCCATCGTGCATTGCTGGAGTGCTGCTGTTTTTCCCCCCACGCCCCGCAGATTATCTCCATAAGGGGCCCTTGCAGTTATGCGCAGCTTACTTGCGCCCTTGTGCGCGTGCGGGGTGGCCAACCAGCCTACTGGAAAGCGTAGCTCCCCTCCCCCCGCACCCTTCCAGCCAACCGGCTGTAACTGCCCCTGGAGTTCCATGAGAGACCACTTGTCCCTCCCCCTTGGGCGACCCCGTAAAAGAATGTCGCCGCCCGCTAAGGACCTTAAATTTAAGCCGACCAATCATGACCTTACCGCTGACCAAGGAATAGCACTATAAATACGACAATAAAACATTTTATAACACAAACATGATGAACCTGTAAATAACAACAATACCTGTAAATGAAAAAATTAACAATAATCATGACATTTGACAAACTCTGCTTTAGGGGATGGTGTGTGGGTGAAATTGAGATTAAGCCTCCTAGCGAGGCTAGCGGAGCCTTGTGTCAGCTGCGGGAGCGGCGAGCAAAAGAGGCCGATCTCGCCGCTCCCCAGCTTTTTATTTGAATTCCCAGGCCGGGAGCCGGTTCTAACCGGCCCCTGGCGTTTTGGTGACGCGTGAACCGGAAGTGATCAAATCACTTCCGGTTCACGATCCAGCGAAACCAATCACCGCGGAGGCGCGCCTGCCACGTCACCATTGTGCGCGGCCTAGCAGGCCTCCCCGTGGCGTCATCGGGGGCCGGCACGACCGCCATACTTGCGGCGTGTCCGATGCCGGCCCCTGCCTTGCTCGGACATTTACATTCAAAGCAACTGAAGATTATCCCATGCCATACCTGTCGCTAGTGTACATTTAAAAAACAAATAGCTTTTGTAATTGCAACACAAGATGCATGGAAATTGTTCATAGAAGCCATCTGCGCCCAGAAAGATATTTTTCAAACACACAAGGGTATGAGAAGTTATTCATAGTAAAAGTGTGGCTTAGCAAGATATTTTTGAAGCACACAAGGTGCATAAATGTTATTTATAGCAGCATTTGGCCTTAGCAAGGTCTTATGCAATCCAGCCCATGTTAATAACAGTGACATTCAGCTTTGTGTTTGTAAAATTGATATTCAGTTTGCCTCTCCACTTTGTTTTTAGGTCTCGCCTAGTGTTGCAGCGCGAATGCGCTGCCATCGCTTTGCGAGGCATGCAGTATACACTATAGTGTGGAAGCTTCGTGGAAGCTCCGCCCACTCTCCGGCCCATCTTCTTCATTGGCTTAGGTTATAAATGCTGCCTTCCGATTGGTTTTAAGCTTGTTAGTCCCTCCCCATGAGAGCCATGTCAGTCATTTGTATCCTATGTATTCACACAAGGGGGCTAGAGGAGATTTTAGGACCTGCGTGGGCCACCTCCCCACTTATTAACCATATCACAAACAAGGCCACGGGTCCAAAGGGAAACGAGAGGTCAAACAAGTGACTAGGTGTACTCTTACGCACAAAGGGGAGTTCCCTTTTCAGGACGGTTCCCCTCACACACCAGAGGTGTCATGCTTCATCATAGGGGTGCCTCCTCGCGTGGAAGACCTAGTCTCCACGCGGGCTACAACCCCCTCGCTACGAGAGAGGAGCTCAGGGATGTTTTTTTGGAAGGGGGCGGGTATACTAAAACCCTATGTGAGCCTGGTGTGGTGCAAAAAGTGCAGTGCTGGAATGTGAGTGATTAAAACTGGCTACAGGGTTAGCTATGTAGCGACTTTATTCAGCTACCCGGTGTCAGGATTAAAAACAAAATCAAATAGCTGGTAACGCAGGTGCCATCATTAGTGGTATCTGTGTTAGTGCAAGACCAACATGTTTCGGCCAAAGGACCTAAACTAGTGTCGCGGCCTTCTTCAGGGTCAATAGTTCAGCTACTGCAATGAATAAGTGTTTAGAGCGTGAAAAAACACACAAGCGCGGAATATAAAATACAATTGTGTAATACTGAACCAGTGATTCGACTGTTCAGTATGTTCACCGCACAACCTATGGTGGAAACAAAGAACAACATGTAACATTTACATACATAATGGTTGATAAAGTGTATCGTATGCACCAATTGTAGTTAATCCTCCCATTTTGAAACAAACTGATACACATTCTCATATTAGAACAATGTGTAGTAAACTACGAGGCGTGACTCACCAATTTTGGTTTATAAAGTCCTCCACATCTGTCCCGGCATAATAGCCATATGGTACATGCGCCAAAACCGGTCAGAGAAGGTTTGTAGCATTAAAAACAAAATGCCCCAAGAGAAGGAAGTGGAGAAAGAACGCAAATGGCAGCAGTTAAAACTTAAAAAACCAAGGTAGGGGTTTGGGGATTGAGTGTGTCTGTCTGTTTAGCAATGGATTGACTCTACGTGTTTGGACAGACTCACTGCTTGTAAAACAAGGAGAATAAGAACAGAGATGGAGTAGCATGGCGAGAACCGCAGATGTTGGTAGTGACGTGTCCCATCCTCGTGTCGCCCAAAAGTGGATTCACTGGTGCCTCCCTGGAAGGCGGGCGCGGGGGCGGAAGGGGCGCTAGCCGAGTAGTCGGGGCTGGGGAGAACGTGGTCAGACATATGTTTGACCTGGGCAGGGTGATGAAATGTATTCCAGTCACCGATGTTAGACACCCCCTGTAGGTGCCAGTTGACCAGAGAGCTATGGCGTGAGGTGATGGTGCGGTCCTACTGAGTAGTTGACCGTACGAAATGGGGTCAACAACAGGTCGTGAGGAAAATGAGGAAAAGGAGCAGTCCAGGTGGAGAGAGGTCTCCGGGTGAGCCCATGGGTCAACGTTCGCTGGGGGAACGCACAGGGGCGGGACTCAGCCGGCGCTGCCGTTACTAGCGATGGAGGCGTGTGAGCGGAGGGGAGCTCACACTACCGGCGCCAGCAGAAGGGTGCCGCGGGGGAGCAAGGAAACGGCTGACAGGCGCGGGTGCAAAAATGAGCTCACGCTCACAGTGAAGCAATCTCAAGGTGTGCGCCGCAGGAACGGCTAAATGAAAAGGCGTCGCTGGGCTCTGTCTATTGAAAACTTACCACCGGTTGTGGGGTCCAATGACCAGGTGATGCACGTCCGGGGAGCAGGGGAACAAGACCACGGGGCCCCAGTCTATATATAGGCATGCTGAACAAGTGCAGCTGTAGAGGAACGGGTTCAGCTGAGTGAACACCGGCGGCCGGATTTCCGCCAGAAGCGAGGGTATTGTGGGAAATGTAGTTCGGGCAGCGGCGCCGGAAAAGGTGCCTGTCATGGGGCCTGGATCAACATACGGCCTGGATAAACATTCAGGACCCCTGCGGCAGGCAATATTTGGTTGGCTGGATGGCAGCAACCGTCCTGTCAAGAGGACCGGCTCATGGCTGCAGTGCGTAGCATGGGCAGAAATGCAATGCAAAGACCGAGTTTCACTTGAACCTACGTGTAGTGGCCAGGCGAACCAAAAGAGATCGCATGCCCATTGTTGGTGTAGTTGTACATTAGGGGGGGTTGATGGCCAGGTCACAGAAACAAAATGGGGAAAGAAGGGGAAGGAAGGGATCCCAAAAGTAGTGGCTCTCACTTTTATCATTAAAAGCAAGTGGTCGACCAAGGGTGGTCAAGGGGTGGTGATTCGCAGCAAGTAGGGGTAGCGACGTGTTGGTGCTCAGGAGAGCGCCAACCAGGGGATATCGTCATTAAGACCCACATCTGCGGTGCCCAACCTATACACCCATCTCTGTTCTAGTCTGAGGAGTTTGGTTGTCAAACCAGGGGTGGCTGAGTTCAGATTAGGTTTGTCTAGGATCGTCCAGCAGAGCGAGTCTGCTCCATGCTTCATGTCAAAAAAGTGTTTGGTGAGTCTCGTCATTTGTTTGGCACACCTGATCGTGCTTTTGTGTTCAAGGATTCTGGTGCGTACTTTTCTGGTGGTCATCCCCACATACCTCAGACCGCAAGGGTGCTGCCGGTGCTAGCGATGGAGGCGTGTGAGCAGAGGGGAGCTCACGCTACCGGCGCCAGCAGAAGGGCAGCCCAGAAGGGTGCCGCGGGGGGAGCAAGGAAACGGCTGACAGGCGCGGGTGCAAAAATGAGCTCACGCTCACAGTGAAGCAATCTCAGGTGTGCGCCGCGGGAACGGCTAAATGAAAAGGCGTCGCTGGGTTCGGTCTATTGAAAACTTACCACTGGTTGTGGGGGTCCAATGACCAGGTGATGAACGTCCGGGGAGCAGGGGAACAAGACCACGGGGCCCCAGTCTATATATAGGCATGCTGAACAAGTGCAGCTGTAGAGGAACGGGTTCAGCTGAGTGAACACCGGCGGCCGGATTTCCGCCGGAAGTGAGGGTATTGTGGGAAATGTGGTTTGGGCGGCGGACGCAGGAAAAGGTGCAACTGCAGCCGCCAGGGTGCAATTGCCTGTGTCATGGGGCCTGGATCAACATACGGCCTGGATAAGCATTCAGGACCCCTGCGGCAGGCAATATTTGGTTGGCTGGATGGCAGCAACCGTCCTGTCAAGAGGACCGGCCCATGGCTGCAGTGCGTAGCAAGGACAGAAATGCAATGCAAAGACAGAGTTTCACTTGAACCTACGAGTAGTGGCCAGGCGAACCAAAAGAGATTGCATGCCTGTTGTTGGTGTACTTGCACACAACGGGGGGGGGAGGGTGGTTGATGGCCAGGTCACAGAAACAAAATGGGGAAAGAAGGGGAAGAAAGGGATCCCAAAAGTAGTGGCTCTCACTTTTATCATTAAAAGCAAGTGGTCGACCAAGGGTGGTCAAGGGGTGGTGATTCGCAGCAAGTAGGGGTAGCGACGTGTTGGTGCTCAGGAGAGCGCCAACCAGGGGATATCGTCGTTAAGACCCACATCTGCGGTGCCCAACCTATACACCCATCTCTGTTCTAGTCTGAGGAGTTTGGTTGTCAAACCAGGGGTGGCTGAGTTCAGATTAGGTTTGTCTAGGATCGTCCAGCAGAGCGAGTCTGCTCCATGTCAAAAAAGTGTTTGTTGAGTCGCGCCATTTGTTTGGCACACCTGATCGTGCTTTTGTGTTCAAGGATTCTGGTGCATACTTTTCTGGTGGTCATCCCCACATACCTCAGACCGCAAGGGCAGGTAATGAGGTAGACAACCCGCTCACTGTTACAATTTGTGTGTTGTTGTAAAACCCAGGGTCTAGATGTCCCTATATCAATGCTCCTTGTCACTTTCGTTTGGGCGCCGACAGCACATGACCCACATGGGTAGTGGCCCTGGACATTAGGTAAATTCCAGAGAGTATTAAGTCTTAGTGTACCTGTGGGTAGGGGTCTAGTGTGAATCAAACTATCTTTCAGATTACGACATCTCTTGAATGCAAACAAAGGTTTTTCAAGGGTCAGTTGGCCCTTGTTGAGGATGTTCCAATTGCATAGGATTGACTTTTTGACTGTGTTTGAGAGGGTACTATAGGTATTTACACATACCAGTTTGGATGATGTTTGTTTGGCACTTGGCTGTTGTAAAAGGGCTTCTCGGTTGTTATTGAGAGTGTGTTTCGCTGATTTTCTAACTAGGGTAGCTGGGTAGTGTTTATCCAGTAGGTTACTCTTTAGTCTTGTAGCATGTTCGTTGTATTTCTCTGTACTTGAACAGTTCCGTCTGAGCCGAAGGAACTGTCCGTATGGCAGATTGTCGCGCAGCGATTTAGGGTGGTAACTCTCGTATTGGAGTAAGTCCCCTTTGTGCGTAAGAGTACACCTAGTCACTTGTTTGACCTCTCGTTTCCCTTTGGACCCGTGGCCTTGTGTGTGATATAGTCATTTGTATCCTTCCATGGCTACTGGCCCCTTTACTGCACAGACTACTTTGCTCCCGTCCCTAGCTACCCCCCTCCTGCAGTCCATGACTTCTTGGGGCCCCACGCCCCCTCGCTCGCACTCCCGGTCGTGCTCTGTCTTCTCGTGCCCGCCCGCACTCCCGTTTTCAATGCAATAGGTCTCGTGTAAATGCGAGTCCTATTGCATTGCCAATGCTTGTTTTCGGTGTGCTCCCCTCTGTAACTGCTGTCTACGTCTACCTAACCTACCTAATCAAGATTTTCTTGAACCTGTTTTTGGGCCATGGATGGTTTGACTTATGATTCTGATTGGCTCTCCTGGTGATGCCAATTCAGTCAAATTTACAAAGTCATAAGTAACTTACTATTTTTTAACTCTTTCACTGCCCTGTGGCCGTATTTAGAGTGTATTTATTGCCACAGGGCTTATACCATGGCCCTGAAATAGGAAGGGGTTAGCTTGCCTGATTCTGTATTCAAGTTTGTGTGACCTCGGGGCAAGTTTTTAAAAATTGCCTTGGTGAAGGGGTTGCTTAATTAATCATGACAGCAAAATAGGTAAAGTTAGAGGTATTCGGTTCAGTTTTGGTTAATAGAGGGGAAAAAAGAAGAAAGTAATTGCATATTTGAGAATCCATGAATTTGAGTTTAAATTGTCCCCTAATGAGGTAACTATTTAATAAAAACAATCCTCCCCAGACAGCAGTGGAATGGGTGGCTATGTCCAGAAAAGACATTGGCAGAGAAATGAGGTTGGCCTAGCTCTTTTGTCTTTTGTGCTACCTGTAGAGATTATTTTGCAATAGCTGCTGTTTCCTCTGTTGAAATAATTGACCCCTTTCATTTGGTCTTGCCTGGAGCACAGATGCTGTTTTGTCAGTCTGACCTGCAAGCAAGCCAGCTTTGGAGACTTTTGAATGTTCTGCTGTTGATGAGCGCATTGGATCCCCTTTTCTACTCCAGGTTCATATCTGCTTCTGCGATCAGTCCATGCCAATGATCAGATAGAATTTCTTGACAGTGATGGACTAACGCCCCCAAGGGATTCCGTGGCTCCTTGTGAATAGAGATGATGCAAGGGGAGTGCACAAGCCCTGCATGGGAACAGGCTTCCTTTTGAAAACATTCTCACACTCAAACTAATTACCAGTTGCCTGAGGTACGCAAACTCCAGTGTGAGGCTCTTGTGAGAATGCTGGGAACAAAAAACACTATTTTTGGTCTCAGACTTATTTTCTTGTAAATGCATGCCTACAACACCTATTTGGGACTAAATTCTATAGTACGGTAAACAGTTTTCTGAGGTGTAAGGCAGGAGGACACTTGAAAAAGTGGTGAAGGAAACAGCTGGTCATACAGTTTTGTTCCAGTTTGCCAAGATGGTAAGCTTAGTACCGCACCTAGCTCCACTGTCCTCCTTGGCATTCAATGTCTGGATTGGTTTGAAGCATTAATATTTTAACAAGTATTGGTAAAGCTAATAGTGCGCACCTTTGTGACCCTACTGGGTTTGCCAATGATTTTTAGTGATGATGCACAGCATCCCCTATGTGTGCAGCATAGCTGAATAGGAAACCAAAAAAAGGCACTATGACTTGTCCGCCTGCCTCATTTTGTTAACAAGAATGCACATGCTAAATGACGTGGGCTCTCTTTTTCATTTTTCCTTTTATTTACTAATCCAAGTTGGATCAGTAAATTAAAATAAAAAAGTAGCTTGAAACTTTTTTCTGTTTTTGCGGCGTTATGGGGGATGCAACACATAAAAGCACAAGTGGTGGAGGCAACACATGGGCACACAGGGGAAGAAGCAGGACGGAAGGTAGGGCATGGAAACATCACAAAGGGCGCAGATGAGGGAAAGAAAACTGAGGGCAGTGGGAAGCAACATGAATGAGAGAGGCACTTGGAGCGTGAGAGGGAAAGAAAAGCACCAGGCTAGAGAGAAGAGCATAGAGCTGTTTAGGAAACACACATATGATGAAGCAAAGTGGAGAAGCACACTAGTGCGAGCACAGCATGCAGGGGTGAAGAAGAAGCACATGGGGAAGACAGAGCAACACTAAGCCTGGTGAAAGGGGAAAATCACTATGAGGGAGACCGCTGTAAAACACATGCACTCTCGTGGAGTGCTTAACCAAAAGGTAGTGGTTAAAAGTTAGCAGTGAAGGATGCAAGTATTATGTCCCTGCTCCAGGGGACGGACAAAAACGGAGGATAATCCCATACAAAGTGATTAATAAAAAGCAAGCAAATAAGAGTTACAATAAAGACATCCAATGGTAAGCAATGGATGGACTCTAAGCCCACTGTAAGCAGACATTAGGCCTTCTTACCAACAGACAGATTGCGTTGTCTGGTAGGTGAGACCTAAAAATGAACAATAGGGTTTGTTTGTAGCTTTTGGGTCTTCAAATGTTTACATGGTGGTGTTTGTAGCCAGCCTCTTCTAACTCATGCGGTCCTATTCATAAATAAATACCTGGAGCTAAGCTTTAAGGTGTGATTGGTTGTTTATCAAAGTTTATCTGGATTATTGTGGTTAGTAAGTAAACTCTGTTCATAATATAAGAAAAGTTATCGTATCAATATAAATATTAAGACGAACCTTGCTTGCTGTCTTTATGTAACCATAAGTCATGCTTCAAGCAAGGTGTGAAAACATAGGCCCAATTACAGAAGTGGCAAGTTAGAAATAAAATAGAGCCTTTATGTATTTTTTTGACAAATGTAGGGGAGGGAAACCAAGGAAAATATGACCTGTTTGAAATGAATTACGATGGTGGAGTAGTTTTCTCTGCAGTGAACCAGCAGTTAGTAAGGTGAGTAGATGTATTGCATAGAATCTGCATAAACTATGTAAAATGGTGACCAGGTCCTCCAAAATGTATGCATGGAATGGCCAAAGTTGAGAGTTTATACTAAAAATTGATATGCTCCTTCCTTGGTTCTGTGCAACAGAATAAACTGATGGGGCCCAAAGGAAGCTACTCACCAGCAGAAAGACCAGATGCAAGGGCAACGGTGACCCCTCGTCATGTAAAGTACGGCTCAGCCTGTGGAATTTCTGCTCGCCCTCATGCTGGTAATAGAAATGTTAGTCAGTTTTTCAGAAAAAAACGAAGGACCGGTCTGATAATCATTCTGTTCCGGAGCTCCCTAATTGGAGCTTTTACTAATCGTTTGCTGTAATTGCAGTGGTTTTTTTTGTTTTGTTTTTTTGTTTATAAAACGTAGGATCACATTGCTTTTCTGCCTCAGCTGTACCCTAACTTTTTGGGCATATTTCACTTTTCATTCTTTCTTTTTACCTCCTGTAGAAGGCGTGATTCCATGGCTGTGTTCGTTTTTAGGTCTTACCTGCAGGCTGGTTTAAACAGATTTATTTGATGTATGTGTGTGCATGCATAGTGGCGCATGCAAATGTAATGCCATTATTGTGGGGCTGCCACAGCGTCATGAAGCACATGTGCACATCTATAATGTCAGCATGCATATACATCATCACAATTTTTTTCCTAATGCTTTTCAGGATCACCCTAAAGCACTGGCAAAGTCCATTTGTCTGCATTTGGAAAACCTAAAGGTTGAGACCTGTTGGCTTTACCAATGCATGTTTATTAATTTGGTGTTAAATGGTTACATGGTTTGAGAAATCATTGAGCTTGTAGTTTTTCAGGAGGATCGATTCTAATGAATCAAAAATTGAAATATTGCTACTGCCGATGCCCCGAAATGGGGAATGCACCAGTCTATACCCACAGTCCAGGCTTCACATTTGATGAAAGCATAAACACATTTTTTAAATTTATGATTTTCAATAAATAAAAGAATCATTTTTATAAGGTGGAGAGCTCTTAAGCTAAGAGAGCAATAAGAGCACCCTTTGCCAGAGTGTCCCTTATTTTGATATAAATGTTCAATTATGACTGTAATCAAAATAAAGTTACTTGCTGACCATGTTGGCACGCTCAGAACCATAAAGGACATGAACTTGCATATCACTAAAGAGTAGTTGATAGCCCTTTTACTATCCTGCAAAGTGCTTTTTCATTTTGCTCCAAGAAAAAGGCCTGTTGTCCAGTAGTAACAACATGGCATTTTACCATCTTAGCTAATAACTATTTCACTCTCCATAGCTCTTGAGTTCTGTTCTGCATCAAGCTCTTTGCCAACACAAAAAGCTCATAATGCATCCAGTATTCATTCTGAAAGTGCCAAGCCTAGGGCACTTTGTGAGATGCCGTGCCAACAACAAGATCAAGCTAATGCTTTAAATACTTCATCCCCTTCTTTTGATCCACAGAGTCATTGACTAATTCAGCAACTGCCAAGACAGTGCTGACCTTCTTCAAGTCCTAAGATGCTTCCCTTTCCTCCTTGGTGCAAGACGCACAGCGGTTCAAACTCCGGTTTCTGTCAGAAGTAAGAAAGCCCACGCTGTCCATTCATTCCATTTCTCTATAGGCCCAGGAGGCTCTCCCAGTTATGGATCTCCGCTCCCCCACGACACAACACGATTTTGGTTCAATGAGGTCATGTGTATTATATCACAAAACAAATTAGCAAGAACGTCATATAATAAAAAAACACCTCAATCACAGAATTAAGAAATAAAAACATTACAATCTTTCATATATCTTGACCAGTAATGGATCTGCAATACTAGGTCCAATAAACCTGGAGCTTAATTATGGTTGTATGATGTGATGCAAAGCACTCGGTCGATTTTCAAATTTTCATTCTGTCTGAACCACACACGTGAAACCACCTACATCCCTGAGGGGTGGTCCCCGACCTCTGCCCAGCCAAACTCTTGCTGTGGAGCCTCTCCTTCCCACCACCAGGTGACAAGAGGGATGCCCCATGCAGTCAATCAATCAATCACAGAATTTGTAGAGCGCACTACTTACCCGCGAGGGTCTCAAGGCGCTGGGGAAAAAAAAGGGGGGGGGGTGCCGCTACTGGTCGAACAGCCAGGTCTTGAGTAGCCTCCTGAAGGTCAGCAGGTCTTGGGTCTGTCGTAGGCTGAGTGGAAGGGTGTTCCAGGTCTTGGCGGCGAGGTGGGAGAAGGATCTGCTGCCGGTGGTTGTTCTTCGAATGCAAGGGACGATGGCGAGGGAGAGGTCGGCGGAGCTGGCGGTTGGGGACGTAGAAGAAGAGTCGTCTGTTGAGGTAGGCTGGGCCGGTCTTGTGGAGTGCCTTGTGTGCGTGGATGAGGAGTTTGAAGGAGATTCTCCTGTCGACGGGGAGCCAGTGCAGGCTCCTCAGGTGGGGGGTGATGTGGCTGTGGCGTGGTACGTCGAGGATCAGGCGTGTGGAGGCGTTTCGTATGCGTTGCAGTCGCTTGATGAGCTTGGCCGGGGCTCCCGCGTAGAGGGCGTTCCCATAGGCAAGTCTGCTACTGACGAGGGCCTGGGTGACTGTTCTTCTTGTATCTGTCGGGATCCACCTGTAGATCTTGCGAAGCATGCAGAGGGTGTTGAAGCAGGAGGAGGAGACTGCGTTGACTTGCTTGGCCATGGAGAGCGTTGAGTCGAGGATGACTCCCAGGTTGCGTGCGTGGTCGGTGGGTGTCGGGGCTGCCTCCAGTGTCGTTGGCCACCAGGAGTCGTCCCAGGCTGAGGGATTGGAGCCGAGGATGAGGACCTCTGTCTTGTCCGTGTTCAGCTTTAGTCGGCTGATCTTCATCCAATCGGCGACGGCCTTCATTCCTTCATGGAGGTTGGATTTGGCGGCGAGGGGGTCCTTGGTGAGGGAGAGGATCAGTTGAGTGTCGTCGGCGTAGGAGATTATGTTGAGGTCGTGCTGTCTGGCGATGCGTGCGAGCGGGGCCATGTAGATGTTGAACAGTGTCTGGCTGAGGGATGATCCCTGGGGTACGCCGCAGATGATCTCGGATTCTTCGGATCGGAATGGTGGGAGGCGGACTCTCTGGGTTCTGCCGGCGAGGAAGGAGGTGGTCCATTCCAGGGCCTTGTCTCGGATCCCTGCGTCGTGGAGGCGTGCGCGTAGAGTGCAGTGGCAGACAGTGTCAAAGGCACTGCAGTCAGTCTAGGAGCTACACCCCACGCTCTATACTGCTGTGTGAACTGGGTCTACACCTCCCAATCCACTGTTAAACATCCTTGCACAATTGGTAATTGTGAAGAGGTGATCTGTCTTTAAAATGAGCTGCTGTTGTGTCCCGCTATCCCATTATAAAAGTGACTAGGACCCACAGGTCCTTTGCACTCCTCTCGCTCCCCAACTAACAAGTATGTTGCCTTCTCCAATTTTAGGTTTGGCATGTTTTAGTGTTTTAGTTGTAACCAATTCTTTATAATACATATAAAGGTCTTTGGCTCTGCCCAGTGGAGAATTGCTCTCACCTCATGCTGTTGGCTGTTTGGTGTAGCAGTTCGCCTCCCATGCAGCGCTTGCATTGTAATGCATGAGGGACTTTTTTTTTCATCTCAAATATACTAAATCATCACACGTTCAATTATTTTACTCGTATGCATTAAATACAGAAAGCAACCGTTTTCTTTTTTGCTGTAGCATGCTTTTTTTAAAGGGCTGACCCAAGAGACCGCTTCAGCTTTTTCACCAGCCTCTTGTTTTCAGCAAAATGTATAATAATAATTCATACACATCTATACGTACATGGGCCTTTGGTCAGCTCTTTTCATCCATTCGTCTGTTAAATGTCATTCACATTTTGCTTCCACTCGCCATAGAATACAACCTTAGGAAATGGGACAGCGACTTCAGGAAGTGGCTCTTGTCATAAATGACTGCATTTTGCACTTTGATGGTGCACATGGGCAAATCCCTATGCAATGTCCACTTCACTGCTAAAGCTGGTAGGCCAATCACTGCTTGCTACCTTTCATTATATGTTTTTATTCATGCATCAGTATTTTTGCTTTTACACTTTTAATGCCTTTGGAATATATTTCCCCCAAAAATGTGCAAGCTTACTAGAGCAAGACCTAATGTTTTTGTTAATTGTTCACGCTCTTACATGCTCCGTCTACCTTGTCTGGTGTACACATAAAAATGGATGTATATTTTAGGACTTGACAGCCTCTGGGTTTTACAGGATCCCTTTGATGTCTCCTCTATGCCCATCCATATTACTCAGTTTGTTGGGGGATTAATAACTGTCTTCACCAAAGAGGGCACTTCCTCGGTGGCATTCAACATTGCTGTTTATCACTGCGGGTACCGTGAAAAGGAGGTGAACCAACCGGATTAAACTGGAGCAACTTAATTTGAATAAATACGGTGATTACTTTTTTTTTTTTTTTAATTTGTCTTTATTGGCATTTTGAACATAAGAACAAACAACCCCAACATAGTAGCCAGTTACTTCCAGTCCTGACACAGTCCAGCTATATACTAATTGTGTCAAAATATCTGTTCAAAGCAAATTTCACATATCTCCAGTGCTAGAAAACAAAACGTATTATACATTGTACATCCAGTCAACAGCAGGAATTAGCTTTGTACATTAAGCATCGTTGCACCTGGCGTGTTTGCCAAGACCGGGCCCGTTCATGCTTTCCAATATTAACATGAATCATTTACAACAGCACTACTCCTAGGTCAGCTCATTATTCACCCTGAGGCATACAAAGGCATGTCTAATGATCCACTGACGCCCCTGAAGGGCCCGCCTCATCCTGCTGGCGTGTGCGTGCCCACTCCAGAAATGGCCCCCATATGTCCCTTGGCCTGGAGGCTGAAGGCATCAACTCCCAGAAGGTAGTCAGTTGTGTGTGGCTAAATGTTACATCTTGGATCCACTCTTTCATGGAGGGGGCACCCCTCCGCCCCCAATGCATAGCCACCCTCCGCTTAGCCAAAAGCAATAACATAGCATGTAGTCTCCGTGTTCCGACTGGTGTGTCCTTGACGTATTCCAAGAGTCCCAATAGGGTATCCGGGTCTCCAGGGGCGCCAATGATCTCATGTATAGTGGTATAGATTGCAGACCAAAATGTGGCTAACCTTGGGCAACCCCATGCCATGTGTAAGAATGTAGCTGGGACAAAGCCACATCTCCAACAGCCCTCCTCTGCCTTGATCCCCATGCGGTGTAACTGTGGAGAGGTCCTATAGAGTCTGTGGAGGTATTTAAAATGAATCAAGCGTAGCTTGTAATTAGGGGACAGAGCTTGAGTTGATTGCAGTAAAATGCCCACTGTTCCTCCGTTAACGGAGTTTGCAGTTCAGCATTCCACACTTGGAAGGCCCTGGGCGTCAGCACGGGGGCGGAATTTTGTATGTTATTATAAATTCTCGTAATGAGTCTACGAGGTGAGTCAGTCTTAAGCACGTTTTCAAGGGCGAGCAATGTGGGAGGAGGATTGGGGAATGTGTCATGAAGTGCTCTGCACGTGGCCCTAATTTTGTAGTAGAAAAATAATTCGGAGAAGGTTATTGCGCGCTCGTCCACGGGTTCGGGGGGAGCCCTGAACTCCTCTCCCGGGTACAGGTCCGCAAAGGTTCATAATCCCATCTTCTGTGCCATTGCTCTGCTTGCGCCCTCCCCCATTGTGGGTAGCATAGGATTATGTGCCATGGGGATGGATGGGGCATATAGAATTTTTAGATCCGCCCTATCCCGTAGTTTATCCCAAGCCCACCTCAAGGTTTCAACCGTATCTGTCTCCCTGGGGTCGTTTGTAGGTCTGCTATAGGGCCACCTGGAGAGGAACTAGAGCCGCAACATCCATCTCCACAGCCGTGTGCGGCTGAAAAGGGGTTGGATGTGCCCAGAAATGCAAGAACTGTGCCTGTGCACTGAAAGCGTTCAATTGCATGTCCGGGGCCCCCAAGCCACCCTGGGACAAAGATAAGGTCAAGAGTTCCCGCGAGATCCATGCCTGTCGACACGCCCAAACCATGGAAATGAGTAATGATCGAATGGAATTAAAAAAGGTTTGCGTGAGAGGAATCGGGATATTGACAAATAGGTACAACAATTTCGGCAGTACCACCATTTTAGCAATGGCTATTCTCCCAGCCAGGGACAGGGGAAGACCCGCCCATGCAGTGACCTTATCCTCCAACCACGACAATGTACGCCCATAATTCATGTCCCAAATTTCCTGCATATTTCTGCTGAGCCAAACACCAAGATATTTTACTGGGCCATTGGCCCATTTTAATGGGTAGTCAAGAGGAAAGGGTGTGGTAGCATCAGTCAGGGGGAATATAGTGAACTTCGTCCAGTCTATTGAGACTCCAGAAAGACCACCAAATTTGATCAATTCACGAAAGATAGGAGCTGTATTCATCTCCGGGTCGCCAATGTATAAGGTGACATCATCGGCGTATAAAGAAATTAAAAGACCCCTCAAGCTAAATCCTAAGCCCCTTCCGGTGTGGTGTTGCTTAATTCGAGCCGCCAATGGCTCCATTGCGACCGCGAAGAGCAATGGAGACAACGGGCATCCCTGTCTCGTTCCTCGCGAACGGGTCCGACAGCATTCCGTTCACTCTGATCCTTGCGGATTGCTTCGTAAGACTGAGAAAAAGGGGACTGAAACCCATCCTCTTCAGGACCGCAAAGAGATATGACCACTCAAGCGTGTCAAACGCTTTTGTAGCGTCCAGGAAAACCGCGATGGCCTTCGAGTCCGGATGGAGGTAATGTACAACAGAAAAAAAGTCCTAAGGTTCTGCGATGTAGAGCGCCTAGGGATAAACCCTGATTGATCTGGGTGAGCAATCCGCGGGAGAAGAGGCTGCAGTCGGTTGGCGACCAGTTTCGCCAGGATTTTAACATCCACATTTATCAGCGATAGTGGTCGGTAAGAGTCGAGTTCGTCCTCGGGTTTCCCCGGCTTAAGCAGGGTGATTATAATAGCCTCTCGCATTGAGAGCGGTAGAATACCCGTGGTCTGGGCCTCCTCGTAGAGCGTTCTGAGATGTGGGGCCAGTTTCTCGGCATATGCTTTATAAAAAGCCGTGGTCAACCTGTCTGATCCTGGAGCCTTGTCCGATGGGAGGCTCCTAATCACCTGAATCACATCTTCCGCTGAAAAGGGAATGTCCAAGTACTCCCTATGTCCCCGTCCCAGCCAAAGCAGCTCCAGAGAGTCCAAGAACGGCTGGAGATTTTTCTGCACAGAACCATGGGTTGTCGTGTATAGTGTGGCATAAAACTTCGTAAACTCATTCAATATTTCTTGCGGGCCTCTGATCACTTGTGGATGGACAACCCTAACCTCTGTAATGTAAGCTGTGGAGCGTGGGGCGCGAAGCATTGCCACCAGGGTTCTCCCAGGCCTGTCACCCTCCCCATACCGTCTGGCTTGTGTATATTTGCCTAAAAACTTTACTTCGCGCTGGGCCTCCTCCTCAAACTCTAACAGCTTCTCCTTCAATTTTGCTACGAGAGTGGGATCATCAGTGGCATAGAATTGCGCTTCAAGCTCTTTAATCTGTTTCTCCAAAGAAGCCAGAGTGCCCCTTATGGCCTTCAGCACCCCCGCCTGCCGAGCTATGCATTGACCCCTAAGTACCACCTTAAATGCCTCCCAAAGAGAGGCCTGGGTTGAGACCGAACCAGCATTGAGGGCGAAGTAGTCAACTATGTCCCCTCTTATCTCCTCCTTAAAAGCCTCGTCCAGCAGTGCATTAGGGGGAAGCCGCAATGTGAACATTTTAGTGGGGGAATCTGGCAGCCTGAGGCGTAGTAGACTGGGTGCATGATCCGACAAAGACCTTGCGAGGTGAGATACTGCACACGTCCATGTCGCCACGTCCCTTGACACCAACCAGTAATCCAACCTAGACCAGGCCTTGTGGAATTCCGATGTGCATGTACCTTCCCTGACTAGGTGGTGATGGTGATGCCATATGTCTACTAGATTGCCATTAGATATTATGGCATTTAGGGCAGGGCTCGCGTGAGGGTGTAGGGACCGGGACTGCCCTTTTCTATCCAATGCATCATCTAGTATCGCATTAAAATCTCCCCCCCAGATGATGGTATCGCACTCTGACGCCCGCACTCTTGCCCATATATCCTGGAAGAAAGCTGGGGGTATCCACATTGGGTCCGTAGACTGCCACTATTGCCATCTGGATCCCGCCTAAGGTGCCCAGTAGTACGATGTACCTGCCTTCTGGGTCAACGTGTGATTCGTTCTCCTTCCAGTCCAATCCCCGACTCACCAGCACAGCCACCCCACGGGAGTAATTAGAATATATGGCGGAGTAGACATGTCCCCAACGTCTGTGTTGCAACCTAGTAGATGGTGTGGTGTTCAGGTGTGTCTCTTGTAATAGGCACACATCAATGTGATGCCTTACTAGGTAGGAGTGGAACAGCCGTGTCTTTCTGTAATAATTTAGACCACGAATGTTCCAAGTTAAAAAACATGTACTCGTCATGTCAGAGTCCTTTTGGTCCAGTGAAGTTCCATGACCAGGGCCCCATAGATGCAATTCCCCCCAGTGGCTAAACAGTGCAAAGATATGATACGTGTGACTAAATGCCAACCTTCTGAATGTATTGAGTACTGAAGGAATATAGTCTGTGATGTACAAGTAGGATATTCTAGACTGTGAAACGTAAAGCTAGCTAGCAACATAACATTAACCTCCTCCCTCCACCCACTCCAACCCCCCAAACAGGTTGTGTAAAACCCTCCCCCTGTAACATTTACAAATATGTGTTGTACCCCAATTAGAGCAAACCAACAATCGGGAAGTCTCCCTGGGGGCACGGTGTCACCGGCATACACCCCCGCCGATAGCAGGGTGGCCAAGAGTAAGGCAGAGGGTCAAATCATTGTTAAATAACATAGTGCACAGTTCCCCCCGCAGTTCGCCGCAGTCATTGCACAGAATAAATGTCCGTCCCCAACAATAAGGACAGTGCTGTTCCTGGCTGAATTTAGACAAACATAAACACACTTGTAGACTTGGATAAACCCTGCGCAAGCTAATCATTATCACTCAGCCTGTCACTGGGTGCCTCCTCGGCTCGAGGGCTGTGCGCTTGCTTTTTCTTACCACCAACATGTTTAGCAAATTTGAGAGCGGATTTTGCGTCCGTAAAGAACTGAGTCGTGCCCTCATAAGACACCTTGAGTTTAGCTGGATATATCAACGAGTAGGGGATCTTGGCTTGTAGCAGGATTTGTTTTGCAGGCAGGAACTCCGGCGTGCCGCCTGGGCGGCCGGCGTAAAATCCAGGTAAAAGGAGATGGTATTCCCTTGATGGACAATGTTCCCACGTTCCCTGGCTAGTCTTAGGATGAGGTCCCGGTCTTGATAGTTTAAAATCCAGGCAAGGATTGGCCGTGGTGAGGCACCTACCGGCTGTCTGGGGCCCAAGGTGCGATGCGCTCGCTCGCGAACACCGCAAATAGGTGTGGATCAAACAGTTCGTGAAGCAAGTCTGCGATATAGACCTCCATTTTAGAGATCGCCGTCGTCTCCGGAATGCCCGTGATCCTCAGGTTGTTTCGGCGAGACCGGGCCTCCAAGTCCTCGTTCTTGGCTTGGATCAGGCCCAATACCTTATCCATATGTAGGAGAAGCTCTTTGGTTTCAACCTGAAACTCGTGGAAATCTGAGTTGCGATTTTCTAGCACATCTAGCCGCGTCTCGTGCGCCCCCACCTGCTTTTTTATGGCGTCCAACTGGGTCGTGAGCACATCCAGCTTAGTGTCAATGGTACGGAGGCTGGAGCGCATCTCCAACATCAGCGTGCGTAGGTCCTCCCCTCGATCCTCAACCTGTGATTCGGGCAACCGTTCCAAGCTCCCCTCTGGATCTTGCTCTGTTGTTCTGGTGGCTCTTCTGTTTTCGAACGTTAATTTTGGTTGTTTCGACATGGTGGCAGCGCAGTGTGGCGCGCGTGTTGTGGTATGGGTGCAATAAGAGCCCCCTTTATATTACACACCTCTCGCTATCACTCTTACGAACCCACCGGCAGTCTCTTCACTGACCCCAGTACGTGGCAATGACAGGATCCCAAGGCCGTGGGTAAGGCCGGTACCGCGTAGGGAAGGCGCCAGCTAAGCAGCGTTCTCTGTGTACTGGGCAGATGGACCACACAGTGCCTGTTCCCAAATTTGTTTGCCCAGTATTGACCGCACCTTCACTTGAAGTGCGCAATACTTCGCCCCACCGGGGGTATAGCTCGGGACCCCGTGGCGGCCCAGCCAGGCCCCTCCCTCCGTATTGCTCAGCCGGGGTACCGTGCCTGTTTACAAGCAGTATCCAACAGCGCCTCCGCAGGTACGCGAGCCCACACTCTCTCCCCCGCACAGGAGCTGCTCGTAGTCTCCTTGGCTCGCCTGTGTATTATTACAGCTCGCAGGCCCGGCCCGCCTGACCCCAAGATGGCGGCCGCCCGGACCCGCGGCAGGATCTCAGTCCGCTCCTCGGGAGTACAACCTCTCCCAACTATGTCAGGGGAGAGGCGCGCACACTCCCAGCCACGAGGATGCACCCTCTCTGGACCGCAGGTGCTCCGGCCGGGACCCTCGGCTCACACTCAGGGATCACTTGGTGTGGCCGCAACGGCCCTTCAATTGCGCAACCCCCGCAGTCCAGCGCCCCCTCACCGGGGAAGCTCTCGCCGTCCCCGCCACAACAGGGTAGGGCTCTGGGCATCAGATAGCAAGGTACACGCTGGCTACCACACCTCTCGTCCGCCGCTTCACTGGCCGAGGGGTCCGGCAGTCTCAGGCAGGCCGCATATGGGCAGAGTCGCCACAGCGTTGTCGAGGCGACTCTCGGTCGAACTGGCGGGTTTTTTTCAGGTCGCGTTGCCGCAGGCTGGCTACTGGGGCACGTCCTAGCAGCGATGACCCTCCATATGTTCGGATTATAAACTGATTGTTTCTCGGCCGGCGGAGCGTGCTTAACAAGTGGCCATCTTGCCGCGCGGTCAGACCACGCCCCCAAATACTGTGATTACTTGGATTATTTTTACTTCACTTTCTTACCTTCTATCCATGCTTCAGTACTCTGTATTTTCTCATTGATAATCTGAGAGACCGTTATTTCAATGAAAGGTTCCTAAGTCTTCTCTTTTGGGGATGGCCGGAAATGTAATGCATGCAGAATAACGTCAAATGCTCACATGATGATTTCATTATTTTGGGACATCTCTGGCACCTTTTGTTTTTTAAATCTCTAATGGTTTTGTTTGTGAAGGGGCCATTAGACGTGTCCCACTTCGGTGAAGGCAGTGCTTTCAGTTCCCTGGTCCCTCTGCATATTCTCTGTATACTCTTGTACCTCCCATGTAACGCCCCCTTGACGCAAAGTAGTACAAACGCTGCTTTGTGTTACTTTAGGGCAACTTTTCAACGCAAATGAGGGGTTGCATTGGAAAGTAGATCCCAAAAGAACACTTGGCGCCGGTTTGCACCATCATTACATTTATTGCCAGATTTACATCTTTTGATGGCTAGCTGCTGATTTGGCTGCCCGAGCCAAGCCAGCCCCTCTTGCTCCGATCCCCACCCCCCCACCAGGTTGTCGTGTTTCTCCCAGAAATTTAGTGTCTCCTAACTTCTTGCCGTACAAGAACTCTACAGTTGTAAAACATAGGCGACTGTGTAATTCTGCTGATGGATAGCTGTCTTCACTGTCAGTTTAGGCAACAGGCCTCATTAGGAAATGAGGGTTAATGAGTTTACGGCCGTCATTTAACACCCTAAAGTGGAGAATAGAGAAGGCCTGTCCTTAAAAGCTAGGTAGTAAAAGACGCCGCCCGCGCCGTTGATTTATGCCTGGGACATGGGTGATTAGTGACTTGTCTCCCACGGTAGGGGAGGGAGCCCGCCTCAGCAGCGCGCACGTTTGTTGCTAACCACAGCCGCTTTGCATACACTGAACGAGGACAGCATGTCATCCACTCTGACATAAACCACCGGTAAGAACGTGCTTTTTAAATGCTTCTCAAAAGGTTGAACTCGACCAGCCTTTGTTTGCTAAACTCTGGAAACGAGGTGCAGTGATAGCTGTGGAATGGGCGAGGCTTGTCAAAGGGGATTTGGGCCTTGTCTGCAGTGTGTTGACTAGCGAATCATAAATAATAACTGCCTTAATTGGCTTTCTTCAACACACCCATGTGGTCACGTCATGCCATAGATGTTCTCAGGCTGGGCCGCCTTATGTCGCTCACCAGTGAGCTGATAGGAAAAAAGCGTGACCAGATTGTAACTTGACGTAGTGAGCTTAGCTGTTTTAAGCGTGCCCATGTGTGAAGTTCGCTTTGACTTGTTTGTTATGTGTTATTTGTTCTTATATGTAAAACTTACTTTGTAAGGATTGTGCGCGTAACCCTTGATTGATGAAGAGTCTTCCAATATGGCACTTTGTAAACCTTGCAGTAGGATATTGTTGTCCGACAAGGTGGCAGTGATCTTACCTTAGGTGGGATTAATGAACGCACACAGCGATTGCCTGTTGTTGCAGGCTCCCAGGCCTGGCAGATGTATTTTGGGGAGTTGGTAGTGACTGCATAATTTAAAAGTAGTGCACGATGTACATTTTCCACAACATTTGCAGGGCTGCGCTGAATCACCCTCAGACCTCCAGGAGCGCAGAGCGGACTGACCGGAGTTTCGACTATTAATAGCAATCTTTTGTTTCAGTGCTCGCTCAGGCCCCCTAGTGTGCATGGAGCAGATTGTTCTCTTTCTTGCAAGGCGTCATGGAATTCGGTTTACTATGGTTGATGTATAAAAAAATATAAAAATTTGTACGGCCTTTAGACCCACTCGCTACTTCTTTAAGTGTTTCATTTATGTATGTATTTCTTTACATTTTTAATAAAGTGAAATACGTCAATAAAGGTGCCCGTGGGCTTTATAACCCCAGCACGACAGATGGAACAGCGAATTTCATTTGACGCTGTGAATGAGTGAGAAGGTAAGCTTAGCGGGCACTACTGGGTGAGCAGTCTCTTATCACGGACATAGAATGCACCTTATTTCATATCTGCAGACATGTACCTACCGCTGCAGTACATGAGCGTTCTGTATTCATTCATGGGATCATGTTTTAGGAGAAGTGGAGGCACAGTTGTACCCATCCCTATTCAGGCTTAGTTATGCACTGCTGACATAAGTAGGATTCTGTGTCTCGAAGCACTTGGGATGCCTTTGCACATTTCACAGAAAGGCAGTCAGAGTGTCTCTTTTATAAAATACTTTTTTTTGCACACTAAGGGGGATATGCTCAAGAACGTGTGTTAACTATCGCCAAATTCGCTTAACGCAACTTCTCACATCGCAGTCTATCGCGGGAAATAACACTGTGTTAACGTAGTATTCCCAACCCAGCGGCACCATGCGATAGTCACACGATAACGCGACAAATGCCCGCGTTAAAATTAACGCGACGCCGAAAAAATGCAAAACACGAACGCCAAAAAAGTTGCGATGTCCCAAATCACGAAACAAAAAGCAGCGATTACCACGACAGGCCTGCGATTCCCACGTGACATGCGGGAAAATGCACTATAAAAGCAGAGAAAAACAAAAATGCAACTGCGTAGCACCATGGACGCACCTGGACCGAGTGCAGAGGACAACGTGAACCCCACAAGCCCCACAGACGACCAGCCAGGAACCCCGGGGCCGGGGCAGGGCAAGGAGAAGAGTAAGAGGAAGACTCGGCAGTCCGCAATAAAACCGGATCATCGTCACGGAGGTGACAGGACACTACCAACAACTGTTCGTCACCTCCACTGTGTCATCGGCCACACAAACCGGAAATATGGCAGCACATCGTGAATGCAGTCGGAGTGTCGAGGAGGACAATGGAAAAGGTCAAGAGGCGCTGGAATGATGTGAAGGGCAAAACCAAGAAGAAACCCGATGCCAACATGAAAGCAGCAACGCAGATTGAAGGTGGGGGACCAGCGGCACACCAGGAGCTGGATGACATTGAGAAAATGGTGGCCACAGTCATCAGTCGGGATACGGTGCCAGGAGTCGGGGATCGGGACACTGCTCAACATGACCTGACACAACATCAACAGGGTGAGTACCGACCAGGGACTGGGGGGCGGGGGGAGATGGGCACAATGGCACACATGCACAATTAAGTAGAGCACACTGCACACCCACAATGACTCTGGACCATGTCCCTGATCCCCGTGCCACACTGCAGCACACATACAGAAACTCAGGGAAGGTGTGTTGAAAAGAATTTATTTGCACATGCTGTGCCTGTGGTCATTTTGTACTGTCTCATGATTTCTTAGGACTGCCACAATGTGACGTCCTCATGTGAAGAAATTGTCAATGATGGTGTTCCTACGGGCTATTCCTGCTGCAGCTGCAGTGGGGTGTGGTCCACCTGCCTCATCTTCCTCATCATCGTCCGGTGCATCTGGCACTTGTAACCATGGGGCATTGGTGCGTACACATATGTTGTGCAACACACAACATACTACGAGCATCTTGCACACGATGTCTGGGCTGTACAGGAGCCTCCCACCTGTGATGTCCAGGCACCTGAAACGTGACTTCAACACGCCAAATGTGCGTTCCACGATGCCCCTGGTGCGTTTGTGGGCCGCATTGTACTGCCTCTGGGCCTGTGTGTTCGTGACTCGGAGGGGTGTCATCATCCAAGGGCAGAGTGCATATCCTTGATCACCTGCGACTGTGCAGAGAGACATGAGTCAAAAGTTGGTTCTGCATGATCTGTTGACAGGCTCACTAGTTGATCGGCGTGTGATATGTGTGTCATAGTGATTCCTGTGTGACATGTACTGCTTGTAGCAAATGGGCGCCATCAATGTGTATTACGTAGCCTCACTGCTGCTCCTCCCTCCCCCTGAGCCTAATCACTTGTGTGCGCTGCGCGGTTGCATCACTTGCACTCCTACGGCACAGCATTGTCATGCCTGTCTGCGCATTTCCACAAGCCTGACAACGACACTGTGATGTTGTGCGTTGAAGGTGGGCGGCCACGTGTGTGTAGGCCTATGGTAAGGATAGGGCGGACACAGATGTGGAGTTCATGGCTGGCTGAACTCACGATGCAGTCGAGGCAAGACCTTTGGCTTATTCTGCGGCAATAGCGATACACACACAACAGTTGGCATGTATGATCCCGGTCCCCGAGCGGGCTTGCGCTCATACATTCATCCCTTCGGCCTAGGCCGCACACCGGGGGCATGTTACATTGCAACTTTGTCCATTGCGGGACGGGTGGCGCCGACACTACAAAAGAGACACGCTCACTAGGTACTTCATTGGCAAGCCCAACACTTAACCACGCCCAGAGCCCCGGGGTGATCATCCACACCCCTACGCTGGACTGTCATACGCCAGCCCACTCCGGCAACGCCTACAGGGGGGTACGACACAGCTACATGTCCCAGGTCTCCCCCACTGCCTGAGGTGACATGGTTGCGTCCGCTGTACACAGCACAATGCAATGTGGCAGGGCCCCGGGCCCTCATGCATAAACAATGACCACACGGACACACTTAGATAGTTTGTGGAACTGGCTACGGGCACGTGCACCCGGCCCCTTTTATTGCCAGGGTCACATGTCCAGTGACTCCTGTGCTGGATGGGTGTGGGGTGAGTGTGAGCCAGCCCTCAAGGAGTGGTTGGTGCTGGCAACAACTACAACAGAGATTAGACAATCAGAAGTTCACAGTTCAAACAGCAAGGGTCCATGACTTGAGCTGCACGGAGTTAGTGGCCCCGGATGCACAGCGGCCGGCACATGGAACACCGCCACGGAACGGTGACTACTGGTGCACTGAGGTAGGGCCACGAGAGCTGAGCGGGTCCTCGTCGATGTCCAAGGTGAATGTCGCGAAGGGTGTTGGGGAACAGTGGAAGGTGATCTTCCAGGGCATGATACAGAGGGCAGTACCAAGCAGACACAGGCAATATGGAGGAGATGAATGCTACAGACTCATTTTGGACACCAAGTCAGTATCAGCTACATGATGATGAAGACAACCCCCAGGCCATAGACTCAGACGCCACCAAAGTTCAACCAGAGAGTGTCCATTGATTTCGGGGCACAGAGTTAGTGGCACCAGAGCTGAAAGGGGTTGCAGTCTGCGATGAGGCCTGTACAATGGTATAAACTCTGCCATTAATAAATCAAGACTCCGTTCCAAATGTGAGACCTACTTGACCGTAGTGTAGGCCGGAGGCAGCGGTCAGCAGGGGCCCCCAGCCACGTGTCCTTGGCTTGCGATGCACAGAGTTAGTGGCACCAGAGCAGTTGTTGGTAGTGTTCGGTCACCTCCGTAACGAGGATCCTTTTTTCATCTGGACTGAACCGCGTCTTCCTCTTACTCCTCTCCTTGCGTACAATGATATGGACTCTGCCATTGCACAAACAAGATTCGGTTCCAAATGTGTGACCTACTTGACCGCAGTGTAGGCCGGAGGCAGCGGTCAGCGCGGGCCAACTGCTGTTCAGGCAGCTCCTCCTGATACTCTCACACACGACGTTGGAATGCCATGTGGCGATGATTTGTGGTTGACGGAGGTAGAAGCACCAGAGCGGAGTGTGTGCGCAGCCTGCGACGATGCTGTGCCCTGCCTGGTCCGGATTGGATTGGTGTGAGGCCTGCTGGACCGCAGTGTAGGCAGTACACAGGTGACCCCGTGGTGCTGGGCCGCAGTGAAGGCAGTAGTCAGCAAGGGCCCACAGACACGTGTCGTTGGAATGCTATGCACAGAGTTGGTGGCACCACCTCGAAGGGAGTACGGTGATATAAAATCTGCCATAAACGTATGTACTCTGCTATTGTATAATCTAGACTCGGTTCCAAATGTGTGACCTACTGGACCGCAGTGTAGGCCTGAGGCAGCGGTGGAGTACGTCAATGAGAAAGGAGTACTGGGGGCCTGTGTCGTGGAGGCCGTGATGGTCTGAGGAGGCTGCGTTGGTCGTGGGCTTGGAGCTTGCACCGGCACGTGGTGGGCCCTCTTTGACACGCCGGTGTCGGCAGGTGAGCAGTGCGGCCTGGGTGGGCATGACAGGTCTTGGGACCAGCGGCCTGGGGTGCAGCAGGCGCACAGGATCGCAGGCACCGCCTCTCACGGCGTCGGACTCGTGGCGGGGTGAGAGGCGCTGCCCTGGCAGACACGTTGGCCATTCCGGAAGAGAACCACGCCCAGAGTAACAGGCTTTTTATTCACACCCTTACGCTGGCCTGGCGTACGCCGGGCCAGCCCACTCCGCTCACGATTACAGGGGGGGACGTAACAAGCTACATTTCCGCATTCTTCCCCACTGGCTGCAGTAACATGGTTGCGTCCACTGTCCAGTACACTGCAGACACCAGCAGTGTATGTCGATGTGGAAATGTCTGTGGTCTGCATACTCAAGTCTGTCCAGCACATCCACGCCACACTTGGCGTTGTGTACATTCACATTCATGGGTCACTTGCCTCCTTCGCACATGCCTGGCTCCCACCTCTCCCCACATTCTGCTATTGTGTGGCTGAGGTGCCATGCCGTTGATGGCTTGTGTAGATGTCTAGCCCAGGTTGCCACATTAAGTTGTGTTGTCGTGTTTGGAATGTGGGGATGTTGGTTGTCATGTTGTATGTGATTTTGTGACGTGTGCATTCCCAGAGTTGTGAGTTGTCTGATTGTGGTGTTGAGGTGTGTGGTGTGTTCCGTTGGTACTTACCGACGAGCAGTGCATTTCCATAGGTGCCATCCTGAAAGCGCTGGTTGATGATGGACTGTCGGAAGATGAAGGAATCATGCACACTGCCTGGGTAGTTGGCGACGACATTGGTGAAGAGTCCCTGGTACTATTGCCTGCACATTGATGGAATGCGTGTGTTTCCTGTTGCAGTAATTGTGTGCAGTGGCGGCAGGGGGCACGAGGAGTACATGTGTGCAGTCAATTGCCCCCAACACGTGCGGGAAGCCAGCTATGGCGTAGAAGCCTTGCTTGATCTCCAGCTGTTCCTGCGCAGTGTGTGGGAAGTAAAGTTGCTGGGGTACCAAGCTGATGATGGCATCCAAGACAGGTGTGAGGAACTTTGACAGGGCTGGCTGTGAGACTCCTCCGACTATGGCAGTTGTTGGTTGGAATGTCCCAGAGGCCAACAGGTGCAGTATGGCCAGCAGCTTTGTCTGCGGAGGGATGTTGGTTCTCCGCTGTGTTGGTACCGTCAGCCTGTGGGCAATGAGGGTCAGGATGCGGAGGATGGTTGTCCTTTTGAGCCTGTAGTGGGCAATGACTTCCTCTGGCGTTAAGTCTCCAAGGCTGGTGCGTTTTCGGAAGGTCCGGTGTCTTTGTCTGCGCTGCCTCTGTGGTAGTCTGGGGGGGAGGAGGGGCGGGTCCTGGGTGGCCTGGGGGTGGTGGCCTTGGGTGTTGTGGCCCTCTTGGGGCTCCGAGCTGCATGATCAGTAGCTCCATGGCATCTGTCGTTCTTCTGGTGTGGCTGTGGGCTGGGCTCCCTTTTATGGTGCAGGTTGTTGTCCGACTTAGCACCAGGTAGGAGCAGGTGTTAAATCCATGCTGCTAACGTGCCTTATCGCATGTTTTTGAATCTTATCGCCGATCTGGCTGGTCGTTGAGAATGTTGCGGAGTGGTGTTTTTGTGGGTTTTTGCACGGGAACGCCTACTCTGCATCTCATTAGCGTTAGTTGCCGGTGTCATCCGTGGCAATGTTTTTTGCTGCTGCTATCGCAGGAAAACTGGTGATATCGGCTGTTAGCACCAGCTTGTGAATGGTGCGATTAATTTATCACCACTTTGGCTGCGATAAAGTGCCGCTAACTCGGCGATAAGTCCTTGTGAATATGCCCCTAAGAGTGATAGAACTGCATGCCGCAGTACACGATCTCGCTATGCTGAGATATATAAGCAGGGATTCATATGTCCCCTGTTTGACCGTATGCCTTGCCCTGTGCCAGGTTTGACCAGCTTGGTTTAAGGCAGAGCCTGGAAGCTCTTAGTAAAAGGGCATCGCTTTGAGAGACCTTTTAATTGACCCCTGATTCTCTTTCTGTTAGTATGCACAATTTGAACATTGCTTGACTGCTTATGTGTAGCCCACTTTGAACATACAAGGAAATCTTGGTGAATAGTGTGAAACATTTAATGAAACATCTTTAGTGCGAAATTGTTAACCGTGTTTGTATTCTACATTTTGTATGAACATTTTATTTTGGAAATGTCAGAACTTCTTTGTGAAAACTGAATTTTGTATAGTCCTGACCTAGTCTTTGCTTACCATCTGGCTTTAACCGTGTCTTGGCATTACTGCAGCTAGCCGATTTACTATTCTTACTTCAGTCCTATACCGAAATGTTATGTAGATCTAAAGTAGAAGTAACACTTCCTTGTAGTAAATGTTGTAGAGACTGGAGAAGCAAAGTACACTGTAGACAAGAGGCATGACATAGACCAGAAGAGCACAGCACAGACTGTAGGCGCCCAGCTCGGATGATAGCACAGCACCCAGACTGGAGGATCACAGGAGAGACTGAAAAAGCAGACAGATTTCTAGATCACAGCTGAGACTACAGGAGCATAGCATAAACTGAGGTCACAAAAAGACTGCAAGAGTCGAAAGAGTGCTGAAGCACAGCACAGCAGCAGGAACACAGGACAGACTGTAGGAGCACCAGGGAGACTGCAGAAGAACAGTGTGTACTTCAATAGCATAGGACATTCCTCAGAAGCACAATAGAGTCTGTAAGTGACAGCACAAACTAGGAGCACGGGGGAGACTGCAGAAGCACAGCACGGAATAAAAGATGACCGCATAAAATATAGCCGCACAGAAGAGGCTCTGCCAGCAGAAGAGAGGCAGTAAGAGCACAGTAGCATAATGGGAGCACAGCAGAGATGGTAGGAGCACACAAGATCATAGATAGCAATGATAGCAGGAGCATAGAAATGGTAGTAACTACAAGGGGAGCTTAACACATAGAAGACTTCAGAAGGCTTCACTATCGCAGAAGTAGAGGAGCCTAGTATGACGGGACAGAAGACAGCATGATATCAAAGGAATCGTTTTGTAAGCACTGAAAGGCTCTCTCCCATTTTCCCCCCACATTTTACTCCTAAATATTTCCTTTCCCCATTTGTTCTTGTTTGGGGGGAGGGGGGAACCTCATCCAGTTATTTTATGTTTTGTCCCCCTTCTGCCTGTCTGGTCTCTGTTTACTTTCGTTTTATTGCTTTTTCATCTGTTTTAGGTATGGACAGCAGAAGCTGCCGGAACTCTCATCAAACCATGCATTTGCAAGCCAACAATTATGGCACTGGCTGCCAGCCTTTTGACTTGCTTAATGCTTGTTTTGCCACTGCTTCTATAAAAGATCATTGTGGGAGATGGCTGGCCCTCACCAATACCCATTTAAAAAAACACACACATATGTATGTATATATGTATTTATATATGTATGTGTATATGTGTGCATGTATATATGTGTGTGTGTGTGTGTGTGTGTATATATATACATACATATACACACAGATATACAGATGTGGTATTTGTGAAAGGGAATAATGCTGTCACTCACAGTTAAGTTAGCCATTGGTAGAAGGGGCTTACCCATTCACCATGACACCCTAGCCAAGTGCCCAACCAAGTTTCTTTCTGGGGCCCAGGCCTTCTAGTACCCCTACTCCATATTCACTTACCAGATATTGTGGGTACCAAACCCTGTAGTGAACCAGAGCATTAACACCCATGCCCCTCCCCATATGGCCTACTGGAAGCGAGACTTCCCCCCCCCCCCCCTCCTCCCCCGCACCCTTCCAGCCTACTGGCTGTAACTGCCCCTGGAGTTCCATGAGGGACCCTCTGTCTCCCCCTCGGGCGTCCCCATTTGACAATGGTGATGCCCGCTAAGGACCCAAAACTATGCTCACCAATCATGACCTTACCGCCACAGGCCAGTATAGTTGACTGACTATCTGGCCTTACCGCCTGACCAAGGGAAACACATAAAAATACGACAAAATAACTTTCTTGAAAATTGAACAATTTAGCTAAGAGAAACATTTTATTCCGACATTACGACAATTCATCAGACAAGTAGATTCCATTACATTACTCCACCTGAAAATAGAAAAATCATACTGTTAACACAATACATCTGCCTCAGGGGATGGTGGGTGGGGAAAAAGAATCGTTGGGGCCTCCGACTGAGGCCCTGACCCGTCCGTGACCTGCAGGCTGGGGAGCGGGGAAGACAGAGAGCGTTCGTTCCGCTCCCCAGCCTTTTAAAGCGCAGGGTCGGGCAAGCCGGTTCCGACCGGTTTGCCCGACGTTGGCTGGATGCGCGAACCGGAAGCACTTGCAAGTGCTTCCGGTTCACGCGCGCCCAGCCAATCACCAGAGGGGGTCAGGGTAGGTCGGGGCGCCACGTCACTCTTGTGCGCGGTGCGCCCCGCCTCCCCCGGGTGCGGGGGCCCGGCGCGACCGCCATAATGGCGGCGTGCCCAAGTCTTTGCCCGCCTTCTAAATAGAATGCCTCTTCAAACTGAAAATCCAGGAAGCGTGTGGACAAGTAGCAAGTGAAAGTCTGATTCGATATTGGCTTTTGCTAGTAATGCTCAGAGCCTAACAACCTCTGGTTCTGCGACACCCTATCTATTGGGGAACAGTGGACCAAATATGCATGTTGGTCAGTGATCTGACAGAAATACTCCTTGGAGATGATAGGCGCTGTGTGTTTTTTTCAGGACCATTCCGAATAGTGAGCACACAAAATCAGATAGTGAGGGGCAGGAGAAATGTGGACATTTAGAGTGTCTGGCTGTGAGGCCTAAGGAATGTTCATTCTGTATATGTTGCCTGACTACACCTTGTTGAACAAATACAGACCTTTGATTTTTTTTTTGTCAGTATTGTTCATTTACTCCATTTCTGGTATTCTACAACCTTCTCCATAGTCAATATATAGTTCCTTTACTTTTTATTGCTGTGGAATCACTTGTTCCAAGACAACAGAAATGATTTACTGAAGATGGGACCAGCTTATCATTATTTACCTTATTTGTTGGATTACTTCCATTATCATTAGATTTTTTTTAACCCATTTGAATTCTGAGTGATAGATTAGGCCACAGAGTGAAGGTGCATGATTTAATTTGCACATACCTTGGGGTCGGGTGCATAACTGTGTATTTCTGTTAGCCCCAGATTGATGTGGCCAAATGACTGATTCTTGTAAGAGCTTCTGCTTGAGACCTAAGGGACTGATTCTTGGAAGACCTTCTGCTTGGGACTAAATCAAGCCATGAGTTGCCCTCTTTCATCCACATGAATTCCCTATCTTAGTTCCACCAAGTTGAACCAACCCCTTCTCCCCCACACACTCACACAGTTATGATGCACTTTTAAGTATTGCTAGCTTTGGTTTCTTCTCCAACAAAACGGGTTGACACTGGTGAAAACTAAAGATCAAACTAAAGAACACATTTGGGATATTATCATCAATCAATCAGTCTTTTATCCTTATTACACCCATTCCATTGCTTTTGTTTCAAGTTCTCAAGCACTAATGTTAAAAACTAAGAATGCTCTGGGTCTGCAGCTTCTCTCTTTCCCACCCTTCCTGTCATTCTTATGAATCTTTCTTTATTGAGGGTAATTAACTGTTAGCACACAGCCATTCCTGCACCACCCAGGAGCATGCTATACCCTTTCCTCACCTCTGTGATCCAGATCTGTAGCGGCATCAGTCAGGAAGTAGCCAACTAGGCCAGTCAAAGTACTTTGCAGTTCTTGTCTTGAAAACCACAAATCGTCTCCAGCCACTCCTTGCCTGAGGCAGGCAACATGCATTGCTAAGGGCTTTGCTATGAGTTTAGAGGGCCACCCAAGAGGCATTGATGAAGGAAATCTAAAGCTCTACCAGTGACGCCTAGTCTTTGATGCAGTGCAGGCAAAAAAAGGTCGAGGTCACACCTCACCTTGCTTTATAAACACACACTTATCACAGGATCCGACCCGCCCATTATTTCACTGATCTTTCCCAGAAGTATCTGTTGCGTCATTTGCCTATAAGGGGTCAGAAATGACCGTCCGCTCATGCCCCTGTTGACAGAGGCCCACCTAACTTTCATGCGTTTCAAATCCAAGTAGGCAAATAATTAGTGTGCATGGGTGGTGGAACCGTTGGGCACCCCAGCATTACATCGCTGTCCCTAGTCAGGTGGCACTCACCTTTTGATTGGACAGAAATTACAAAGGAGCACAATTACACTGGAAAATGGTTAGCAGATATTACTAGCTATTTATTTTATTTTTTTGGTCTGTTGCACACCAGCCTGGGTTCCACCTTCAATATTTTAATTTACATCAAGCAGCCCATTGGCAAACCTTTTTAAAATCTAATGCAGGTGGGTGCCTCTGCAATTTAAGTAACAGTGGAAGTACTCTGGCCTCCTCATAAAGAGACTAAACTCCATTGTATGCATCATGCATCTTTATGAAATTATTGAAAGCTGCATTGTTTGATTTAAAACTGCAGTGATGGTATCATGGGGTGGTCATTCCGAAGCAGTGGATAATACATGAGCTGCTCCTGCTGCTCATGTACTCTTTTTTTATTTTTTATTTTTTATATTTTGTGGGTGTCCCAGTGCCCTCCTGAGACACCCATCACATGTGTAATTGTTTGGGATCACGCAGTAGCCGGCGACATTATTTATTTTTTAACCTTGGGTTGCCCACCCGGGGCACCCAATAGCAATATTAACATTGGAGACTGCCGAGGGGAGGGGGGGGGGTAAAGCCCTGCAGCCTTGCCGGCTCCCCTGCCTGCACCTTTACAGGTGCGGCAGGAGCAGGCATTGCTCCTACCCTGCTGAAGTAGTTTTCTTTTATTCCTGATGGGTGGGAGCAATTCTAAGTTTCCCTGCCCACGAGAAAGCGTACAGGGAGAAACTTTTGTGCTCCCACCAGGCATGACCTACTTCCGCTCCCTCCGGGTCAGAGCACATTAGACTTCCCTCCCCATGAGAGCATGGGCAGGGAATCTACCGTGTCCTGGTTGTTGGGGTTTCAGAGATTCCACAACAGAGCCAGCCCCAGGGGATAGGGTTCCTGGGGCCTAATTAATGCTTGGTAAGGGGGTGCATGCCCCTTCCTTCTGAATAATAAAATACACCCCTGGAATAGGGTCCCTGGGGCCAGAGAGAGGCTCGGGGAGAAGGGCAGCACGCCTCGCTCCTCAAATGATAAAACGCAACTCACCATTTTTTTATGTGTCGCCTGCACAGCGCTTGCGCTGTGCTTGAGAAATCTATTGTTTTTAATATAATCTTAAAAGGGACTTGCATCCCGCCTCTTCTCTTTCCTGGCTTCTCATTGGTTCCTGAGCGTGCCACCTACCTTTCCTCCATTTCTATTGGTTGTAGCATATTTTCCTGCATTTACCAATGCTTGTTCCTCGTCTGCTTATCTTCTCAGTTTCCCGCCGCTGAAACACTGTTAACATCCGTTTTGGTGGAACTATGTTTTCATAAAGTTTTGCCTTTTACTATTGCAGCATATTTATGTAACAATTTATCACCCAGAGGTATAAAGTGATTTGCATAGAATCACAGGATGTTGCGCGGTGCCGCTGAAACTCGAACCGGGATCCACAGCTCCCGACTCTGCAGCTTTGACCGCTGCGCCACATCCTCTCCACTCCTGTGTTATCTGTCAAAGAACTCTTTCCTTCTCCCGTACAATGATTGATGAAAACAGCTCTTTATTCATTACATAGACGAAACCGATGCATTACCAGTGCTTGTTTTAAAGGTGCTGGAGCCTGTGCTTTTGTAGTGTGTTTTTTTTTCTTCTTCATTTTTGCAACAGGGCTTTCCAGGCCTGGGTGGTCAGGGTGTGCCTACCCTGCCCTCCTATATATCATTTTTGTTACCTTATTTTCAGGACAAGGGATCCAACATGGCTTTGTTGATGTGGTAGCAGACAGTCAGATCTTCTCTATATCTGACAGCTCCATAGATCCTCCACAGCGTGAAATATACAAAGTTTTTGAACCTTCATTTCTCAAAAACTTCTGACTGGATTTATACCAAATTGATTTACACCAAATCTCAAAAATCATGCTTTATGGACCAAGATCTAGCTTTCTGACAAATCTGGTGTAATTCCATTCAGCAGTTTTTGAGGTATTGCTGTTCAATTTTCTTATGGAAAATGAATGAGGAAAAAGAATTTTGGGACCCTCCCCCCTTTTTCTTGGCTCCCACTTGGCGGATCACCCTGAAACTTTCCAAGAAAGAACTGAGGTGGATGAGACGTTGTATAAAAAAAAAAAAAACGTTTTGTAAAGATTTGTTAAACAGCGCCAAAGTTATAAGCAAAGGAAACATGCTTTTCCTAGGGAAGCGCAAACCTAACTATAACAACCCATTGGCAAACATAATATGGTAATGTGTGTGTGTACATATGTTTGTGTGTGTACACACACACACACCCCACCCCCACCCCCTTCACTTCCTTCCTTGAGGTTGTTGCATGAGGTACTGTTAAGCATAGATAACAAGCATTGGCATAGCCAATAGGTTTCGCCTTTGGGACCTTATAAGTGTTTAGCCATGCAACTGTTGATGTTGTTGCACCAAGGATATTGTGAGCATAACTAAATACTTATAAGGTCCCAAAGGCGAGACCTATTGGCTATGCCAATGCTTGTTTTGCCATGACACCAGCAGGGTGTTCCAAACAGTCACAGCTTACTGACAAAAGTATGATTTTATTCGTTAATGAGCACTCAAAACTGTTGCCTTCTCCAGTCCTCCTAACACATGTGGCTGCTTGGACAGGAAGCAGTGCGACTCACACAACAATCCCCTGGAAACAAAGGTTCCGGTCTCCATCAAGTTGTAACACTACAAGAAAAGTACATCATAAACCGAGAATACGTCATTGATTCAAAAGTAGCTGCATAGGTGGGACGCGCTCAGCGAATCATTCCGAAAGCAACATCCAGAAGCCCGTGCACTCGCTTAGTGACAGATTTAACGCTCGGGTCACAGCCGCAAGTCTTGCCAAAGATGGCCATCTTGGAACGGGCACAGTTCCCTTACTTGGAGATGGACGTATTACCGTTCTTTAGTCGGAAGACATTTGTGGAAGCACTCCGTTCAAACAGGTTAAACAAGCGCTAAAACACAAGCGCGGCCCCACGGCTGCGAAAGTTAATTGTTGTGAGAGAGAGGGGGAGCAGGAGGTGAGCAGGAGGTGAGCCCGCGAGTGGTGCACGCGCGCGCTTGGGAGAGTCTTCACTTTTCAAGCACTGCACTCGTGCTTGTGGCACGCCCCTGCTCGCTCCCGCAAGGTGGATGCCGCCACAAGCACGAGTGCAGTGCTTGAAAATGAGCAGAGCTACGGCTAAAGGCCCTCCAATGCAACGCATGCGCGCTGCGTAGGCGAGACCTAAAAACCATAAAGCTTGTGATCAGATGCCCAACTCTTGGATAATCTTTTGATTCTGTTTATGAATGAAAGTTTTTTTTTATTTTTCCTGAGTTCAAGGTTGCGGAAAGGCTGATTTGCAGGCATTGGTAGCTAGAGCACTACCCTGAGAAGGAACATTTGGGCCCCCAATGATTCTGCTTTTGTGGTAAGATTTGTGGGTTTTTCGACCAGCTCAGTTTTTGTTTTACCCAACGTAGTATTTGGGGAGAGGGCGGATGGGGAGTGAAGAAGGAAAAGGGATTTCCACTTTCAGGGCAAGAATAACGGAGGGCGCGTTGTGGGTGGGTGGGAGACGGCGGTCTGCAATTGCCACTTTTGATATTTTTATGGCATCTGCCTGTTCCTTGCTCGTCCTTCTTTCTGCTGGAGTATAGCATGAGGGGTTGTGTGTGTGTTCATTTTTGAGACCGTGCGCTAGCAAATAATGTGGGGGACGTTGCTTTAACCCCACATCCCCCACCCCTCCCACTTAGCGCTGAAATTTGAAGTCTCTCGGTTGTGAATAAACCGGGATTGTGTTTACTGCCTAATGTGTTTCAGAGATGCCTGTTACTTTTTTTCCTTTAAGTACAGGAAAACAGGCGTGTAATGCCTCATTGTGGACAGCCTCTGGGGGTGCTTTGTGCAGGTCTTAATTAAGGGCTTTGAAAGGTCAAACAAAAGAGGAGAAAGAAAAATGCTACAGGGTTATTGTTCTTCCACTCCATTGGCTCAGCGCTCTGACCAGCCATTGGTGTGCTGGGCCCATTTTGAAACTGAATGACACTTTTGTTCGTGATTAACAGAGGTGAAAGAAGCCAATTACAGGTCCGTCCTTTCCACAGAGCAGCTGCAAACACACCGAACTGAAGGCAAATATGAGCTACTAGCTGCAGGGATGTTGTGATGACAGCTACTTTTGTGAAGCTCTATGAAAAGAGAAAAACAGCCTTTCTCCGGCAACTGTTACAGATGTTTAATGCAGACTGCTAAGAAATCATTAGATTGGAATGTCATCCAATTAGAATGGTGCCATTGTGTGTGTGTTCAGTGCACCACAATAACCAGATTTATTTCTTACTGCTACTGATTTGTTTTTCCATGTTTCATAGCTTGATTTAGTTTGTTCCTAATGCACCATAATCTTTGTCATTACCGTGCTGAAAATAACTACACTAAATCATAGTGACACACGCTGCCCTTTTTTCTGTTTCAATGATCTGCTTCCTACACATATGTAGTAACCTTTCTCCCAGCATCCCTTTCAATATGTTAATCCGCTTCCGTACACAACAGTCATAAAGAAACTCCCATGCATGCAGCAGTCATTCTTCTTCCATGTATTCCGTTCAGTTCCATTAATCTGTTTAGACATACTTTCATACCTGTTCCTGCTACACCTGTATGTAGTTATGACCCCTCCCATGCTCTTTACTTTGTTTAGCCACTCCTTCCTGTATATGTTAAAATATTTTTTTTGCTAGTTGATTTTTGGTCCAAGCAATAAATAAAGATGCCTTTTAAATTCTTTATACATTTTGTCACTTTTTTTGCCCTTTAAAGACAGAGGTCTAATGTCAGGCTCTGTCTTCTGACAAAATGTTGCTCATGTTTTTTAACATTGCGATTGGCATTTATAATCTTCTTTCACTTTGCATTCAGGGAAAGGGAAGTGAATTATGTGACGATCAGTCCTGGGAGTGTGAAAGGAAAGGCTGTAGGATGCAAATATTTTGTAACACACAACAAAACGTAAATACCTGTAAATGAACTGTAAATGTTCAGCAGATAGGCAAGCAAAAATGAAGCACATTTATTTTGTAATTCTGAAATAATAAAAACAAAGATTTTAATAGGATCAAAACAAATCAAGACATTTTACTTGTTGATGCACAAATGATAAATATTCACTGAAACCTGATTTCCTCACATTGTTAGTTGTATGGAGCATAGTTTTATCAGTCAAACTGTGTCTGTGCAAATTTAGTGGCCATTTCAATGGAGAATGTGCTGTCTGTAAACGTCAGTTTGTTACCACATGATACTTTAGTTAGATTATGTCCATTATAGCTAGGTGGATTGCGATAGTTTGTCATTATAAAAATTGGGTCGGGGTTCTAAAAGGTTTGAGAAGCACTGCTCTAAAGGACTAAGAAAGCTGACCTTTTTACACAAAATGTGTGCAAAGATGTCAGCAGTTATTGTGAGTAAGATAACATTTTGCCTCGAAACGGGAGAAATTCACATTGGCCAAATTGCATGTAACAGAATACATATTTAGATAGGCTACTTCAGTGGTTCTTAACTTGTGGTCCCCGCTACCCTGGGGGAGCCAACACCTAATCAGGGGTCCCGTGACTGTTTAGAAATATGTATGTAAACATACAAATGAAATAAAATTTAACATTTTCAAACGTTTGTAAATGTAAAGGAATTTGAAAACGGTAATTACAAATTAAGTTGGTGTCATTTGCTTCATTCGTGGGAGAAGTACAAACTCAGGCAACCGAATCCATTATGGACGATTGGTAGCCTTAAGTGAAGCACTGATATGTGCAGACAAAAAGAGAACATACATTAGGAGCTAAAAATACAAAATGATGTGCTAGCCTCTAGAATATTGCTTTTCCTTTTAGAAATAATACCAAACTTTGAAATGCTCCAACATTCCATTGAATTTAGGTTTTTGTGAATTTCTTTGTGACTGAAATAAAACCTTTCCTAATTTGCATATTTGTTTCTATTCATCTATACTTATTACTGTATTTTTGTAATATTTTGAAGTTCAAATTGAAACTGCTTAGGCTGGGGTCCCCCTTCCAGTAGGGTCAACAGAGTCAAAACGTTAAGATCTGCTGGGCTACACAGTTCAGGATGTATGGTTGCATAGATTATATAGTGAATACAAAGAAGAGCTAGAGGAGCCATGGCTGGGTGGTCAGAACGTACAATAATCATATCCACTAGGCACTTGTGAGGCTAATATACACTAAACCGATGTGCCATAAAACATAGGAGTTAAACATGAGTTTTTTTCAGCAAATATATAAAATAATTGTTACACTCATTTCTCTTCCTTATCGTTCTTTCATCCCCTAATTATTGGATCAAATCAAATGCCAAATAGAAGAAATATAAAATGTTTTATGTATTCTAAAATATTCCCAAATAGAAGCTAGCTACAAATTGATGTCCAATTTGCAATTAAAACAAATGTAATTGAATTTCCAAATTGTGCAAATGGAAGCACAATCTGGCAGACTTCCTGGGTGGTGCTCATATGAAAAGTGTGGTACTGGGAGTCAACATTGCAGTTTGTGTTTGGTTTGGATAATAATCATGTGAATGATTGTTTCTAGATGATATATATATATATATATATATATATATATATATATATATATATATATATATATACATACATACATACATACATACATACATACATACATACATACATACATACATACATACATACATACATACATACATACATACATACATACATACATTCTTGTCTTGGTTCTGCTTATGTAAATCTGAAAAGCACATTTTGGGAGTAATGGAACCAGCAACCTGTTTTTGCTGCATTCCCATTTCAACAAAGCTCTGATGATGCATGTGGAGTTTACACCCGTTTCTGTGGTACAAGTGATATATTGTTAAATCTGTTTCTTTAAAAAAAAAAAAAAAAACATTAAAAAAACCTATCACTAAATATACAATTCTGACATAAGCTAATTTAAAATTCTGTCACCACCCTCTCTATATAAACTAAAATCCGGGAAACCAGTTTCAACTAAATGTTGCACCAGGCATCATGAAGGAGGTGCAGCGGGTCCACACTGAGACCTCTGCTGCTGCTTGCTGTCAATATGCAGTGATACAAGGTCCTGTTTTGTACAGGTAAGCATTACGATGCCTACATGCAGAAAACGGGTAAAGGCAGGGGAATCCAGCCTTGTACTCTAAATAGCGTCCTGTTACCTGTACTGGAGGTGGGGCAAGGAATGAATCTGCTGTGGTTGCACAACCTCAGGAAGTGTAGGCAGGGAAAGCAGTTGAGACTGCATTACAGGTGCTTTCAGCAAGAAATGAAATGGTTTCCTCTCCTTCGCCCACAAGATTAGTGTGTAAAATGACACTCTCCAGCCTCTTTCGTCTTCACTATTCAAAGAGGGATCATTTGGCTCTGGATGCCTACGATCCTGTCTGCAGGCCCATGTGCAAGAAGCCGTAGAGAAAGGAGCAACAAACAGGACAGCACCATGACCTATGGACTAGCCTCTTTCCACAGCAAGGGACAGACTAGAATATTAATAACACACTTTGATGTTTCTGACATATTGAACATTTAAAGTCCAGCTGCTCACTCAATATTTTGCTTAAGCCTTCTGGAGTCAGAACATTTGATTGTTGTCTAAAAACAAAATGCAGCTTTCACCATAGTGGGCTCTCACTAAATGCTCCACATTTGCAGGTGGGTAGCAATCCTTTTCCTGGAGGAGGGTAGTAGGCTCTCCCCATGCAGTGATCATGCGGTTAGCATGCAGAAAATATCCCTCTAGGAATAGTGGCACCCAGTATTCGGAAGTAGCATGCCCCATGATTGGATCAGCCTGTTCATCAGGCAATGATAAAACTGTCACGAGTCACGACCGACAGAAAGAGCCCCAGACTACTTGAATGAGGAATGGTCTATTCCTTATCCGCCCCCGTACCTCTTCTTTATTTATAGCCTATCTTCAGAAAAACTCAAGAGGTGGAACAGTATTCATCCTTTGGTGACCAGGAATATGACGATTCCGAGAGTTATGGGCCGTTTAACTCAGCGCTGTTTCCCGGTCATGTGACCTACCACGCGACCGTCAGCCCCGCCTACAAGGACGGACCTAGACACTCGAACGAAGAGTCCCGTACCGGAAGGAGCAACACATCCTGAGGAAGCCAAGGACGTAGTGAATAGGAAGGAGCCAACAAAGAAGAGCGCCCAATCCCGATGTAGAGACTTCCAAAGGAACTACTCACCGTAGCGGAGAAACTAAAACGGGACTCCGGAGACGAGGATGAAGGACTGGCGAGGACCAGGGAAAAGCCAGGAGGCCAACGTTCCCACCTATAGCCCAGCCACATTCCAGGAGGAGCTTGGCTTGCACAGGTGCATGTCCGGCTCTGGGGAGGAGGTAGGAGCCGGGTAGGAGAGATGGACCGTCCCTTCAGGGGAGGAAACACTCGTCAACGTAAATAACAAGTACTCTCCATAGGGCGTACGCATCCCGACAAATGCACTGTTTCTTTTCCTGGTAAAGCCACATTAGAGAAACTTTTTCCTACACGTGGTGAAGGAACTATCCCCTATATATATTTTTTTCTTCTTCGCTCTATAATAGATGCAGTGTTCCTCCCGCACTCCATTTCCCTGACAGTCGCCCATGAAAAAAACTCTTACCTGACTGTACCTTTTTGTTCTTTTATTTTCCCTCCTTCACCTATTCTGAGGAGAGGAGCCGCTGGCCTCTGTGGTGTACCTCGATACGAGTCCCTCAAGAAGAGGATAAAGAAGGACTTTCCTGAATAATTTTCTGTATCGAACTCGGAATAAAGCATCCTAAAACTCACTCTATCAAGTCTGTTACTGCTATATCCCGCAAAACCTTAGACTGGCCTGCTCGGCCAGTGGATTGTCCAATGTTTCACTCAGTAGGGTCTGGGCTCAAGAATGTTTGTCTGTGACTGATTTGTGCGCAGAAAGGAATTTGCCAGTCTGACAGTAGGAGCTGGGCATTGGCTTACTATGTGAATGATGTTTTTTTTTCCCGTAGTTTTATATAGCGCGAACTTGACCTGAAGGTATCTGTGCGCTTTATATGAGCACCAGTTGCGTTACAGACGGACACATTCATTTTTTTGTTGGGCACGGGGAAATTAAGTGATTTGCCCAGAATCACAGGATGTTGAGCGTCCCTACCGAGACTCGAACCCGGTTCCCCAGCTTCAAGGTCGACCGCTCTAGCCGTAAGGCCACATCCTCTCCCAAGAGGATGCAGCTTCCCAGCTCAACCAGTTGTCAGTGAGTATCCGTGGGAGTAGGCTGTTGAATTGCGACCACTTTGAAACCAAAAGAGACTAGTGGCAACTTTTTAAAATGAGGAAACGTGCTCAACTGGGTCCTTTCTTCTACACCAGATGGCCACTTTAAGAATTTTACCTAAATATCTATCAAATTGGTTTTGCATCTAAGTGCTATTCTATATGTTTGACTGATTCTCTAATTTTGGAAGTCTAATTGGTAAAGAGTAGAGTTGCTTGTTAATTAATGCGGTGGTTCTAACCATTTGGTGACTAAAGTCTAAACAAGAGTTTAAATGTGTATTTTGAAGAGGAGCAGCTTACTTTTACTGATTAAAAGCATTAAAAATACACTCTACTTCAGAGGCTGTCATAATAAGACTGTCATTATATAACATAGGATGCTTTTAACCACGGCAATACAGCAATCGGTGTTGCCTTCGAGATGTCTGTATTGCTGTTGATATTGGCCTATGGCATTAGGAAGTTGCAGCTTCTTGCTACATCCCTGTCAGTACTGAGAGCATCCCAAAACCTAAGAGGACATTGAGGCATGTGGAGGAGACGTTGTGGAGCTGCCTTTTCCCAGTGACCGTTGGCTCTTGCTCCCACACCGGAAGCAACAGCACCTACTTGGGGTCAGAGAAAAGAGACTCTGGCCTGATGTACAGAGAATATTTTTACACTCTTACAGATGTACTAATCTGTCACATTGCAAAAATCGACACTTTTTAGGATTCAGAAAAATCCTGCCTAATATGGAAGAGGCTGGCTACCTTTTGGGAATCCTACCGAAAAGCTGTAAGCGCAGGAATGGAGGCCTGGGAGGGATAGTAGACCTCTATTCCTGCACTCGCTTTTGCAACTTGCTGAAATTGCAGTTCCTGTCCCCGTAAGAGACGAGGGCTTCAACAAACTGGCTTGATGCGAACAGCCTTTGGCGGGTAGCACACAGCTGTGTCCTGGACCTGTGTGTGCACCCACCAGTATTCACAGCCCTCATTTACGAAATGTAGGCTGGTCCTCACAGACCTCTTGCAGTTTGTGAATAGTTAGTTACGCCCCTTTGGTTTTCGGTATTCTATCAATGGTTCACAATAAGAGTTGTGTTCTCAAACCGTTGGTATGTGTCATTGTATATCTAATTGAAAGGGGAAACACTCATGACCAGTTCATAAGTAGTCTTTGCAGCACTCAATTTCAACTATAAATATATTTTATGAGTCATGTTTTTGTAGTCGCAGAGCAAACAATTTTGTGAATCGTGTAAATCACAGGCTTTGCCTTTGGAAAAAGAAACCTATAGCTGTAAGGCACAGGGTTGAGGAAAGGGGTAGCTTGCTGCTAACAAGTGAACCCCTCATTTTTCAGTACAGGTTGCAGCCTGTGAAGCTTGGTTTGCAGTCGCTATCCCACGATTGACTAGGTGCCTAGCTGATAGCTTGAACTTTTTCTCCTGTCTGCAGTTCTTATTCTACAGTTCCTTACTACTGTACTGTTTTAGAATTCTACATCCTGTTGCGATTATGCTACTGAATTCAAGTTTATTTGCGGAATCACATGTGCTGGTCCTCCACTTTTTCGGCATGATTCAAAAACTAAAATAGACTGTCATTTGACATAAACCTTTATTCACCAGCAATAGCCTTCGTACACTTTGAGTGGCAATGCATCCTTCTGACCTTTCATTGGAAGAAAGTCATTCCCTGGCCATCCACCCATAACTTTCCTGGAATTACTATACCATTAGGTAGCCCTCAAGGTTCTGACGAATTTCTCAGACGAAGCCCGACATGCTTTGTCTTTAGATTGTTTATGATGAGCCACACATCCTTCAGACCTGCTCCTTGAGTCTGATATCTCTTTAAACCTCCTGTCTCATCCATGGTCTTTAAGGAGATGGAAGACCTTGACTGAAGAAACTAAGCAGAAGCTCACACTTTCAAGATCCTGCTGAGCTCTCTGCTACAAAACCCTTTTACATTTTGATTTACTTTAACTAACTGACGCTTTCCAGTTCTCGTAGCATAGTTGTGTTTTTAATTTCATGGCCTGCTCACTGGTAAAGTATTCAGACAGAAGGGGAGTGTTTGATTTGTGAATCAATGCCCCTGCTGATGGACCTAGGTTTGAGGAACCTCCTGCAGTCTTTGACTCAGGAAGTATCGGTCATAAACCATAGCATTCACCCGTTTTCTTTGCAGGATTTGTGGAAGGGAGTGGGGATGAATAACTATTCATCAGGGTCTGGACATACACAAGAACAAGTTTAAAATGTCGATTCATGAGTTTCACGTCTTAAAATGTAGAATTATGGCATGTACTTTAACAATTCACTTCTTTTCCCAAAGACATTTCTCAAAATCTGTAAATAAAAGTGGTTTTCACTCGTGGAGTGCGTTCTTCATGTTCCAGATGCATGTACAAATACGTAATTGACAAAACTATGTTGGAAACTGATACGCAGAGCCACTAGAATCTCATTTAGCAACTTTTACTCTGTGGTGGCTCTTCAGCAAATTGAATATCCCCCTTTTCAGGGATGCCTCTCCATTTTAGGGCAGAAATCCTTGTGGTCGGATATATCCACAGCATGAACACTGTATAAAATTCAGATGAATTGCTTCAAGCAACTCCCATTTTAAATATTGTATATGTGTAAAGTAAAGACCGAAAGGGATTAGAAGAAAAATAAAAGAACAATATATTAAGAATGAATCTTCAGTAGAATCTGAAGCAATACCAGGTGTTAATTTTTCGATATCATATAAAGGCGACGTATAGTTTGAAGATTAATGTATAGTATAAAAAGGCTTGTAGTTTGAGATCAGGATAGTGTGTGACTTCGGCACAACGAGGAGCGAATTTCACAGCTTTGTTATATCATGTTATTAGGCAGCAATTCAATGTGTGCAGGCTTGACTGTTGTCATCTCAGCTAGTAGTACATGGTAATGTACACCAATGAATAGCATAGCTATGTAACATCCCCCATACAGTATAATTTTTTTCCAGAAGTGCTAGTTTTTGGGTCTACATTTGGGGGGGGGGAGGGGTTGTTCTTCATGTTTATCCTGTTTACATTTAATAAGCAAAACGTTTGGATTCTTTGAATGATGGTACGCATTCCACTAATCTAGATTGTGTTTTGTTGGAACTTTATCCCAGATACAGCGCATAACAGTTTGCAAGCTTGTAAGTACACTTGTGGCATGATCAGAAAAACCTGAACAAGGATCTTGAGAAAAGTCATCCTGCACATTCTTAAATTAAATGCCCACATCAAATTCAAGGAAAGATTAAAGATCACCTTCTTCTGGAACTAGGTGTCTCTCGTCCATCTCCTCTTGACCCCAGCAGTAATTGTGAAATCCTGTGGTTCCCTGTTTCCATATGGCATGCAGCATGTTACAAATATGGTGGACATAAAAGAATTAAATTTACTGTTAATAGCACCCAGTAATATTGCTTTTGTAGCCTTTATCTGATAAAAAGCAGCCTTGACTGGGCATGGTTTGTAAGCTCACTGTTGCCTTGTACAACTTTTCATGGGTCTTTATATGGTCATCGGTTATTTACCTTTGAAAAAAAAAAATCCAAGGTGCTGATGATGCGCATGGAGTTAGTTGCCTTAAAATCGTGTTTTACTCTGATGAGCAATCTAACATCTCTCACTATCTGTGGTTTTAGAGTGCAAACTGTCGCCTACTAGAGGTTTCCTGGCGCGGTAGAGGACCTAAGATAAGTAGTAATAGGTGCAATGGGTGAGGCAACAAAAAAAACATTTTTTAGTCTTAAGCCTGCAGTAGTTGGGCCGAGCTCTAATTTTGAGAGGGATGGCATTGTACAACTTGAGACTGAAACTTCTCCCCATGTGACATAGCTGATGTTTAGGATTTTGAATAGTTACTTTGCATTTGTGGTTTAGAGCATTCTTGGTTACCTTTGGCACCAGAAAAGAGGTGGGTGATGTATACCAGTTCCTGTGCTTGAATGGATCAGGGTAGGTATAGTTGGCACAAACTGTGTCAAATATTTTTAACTGAAAGGCAATTCTTTTCAATGAATTATAGTAGTCCCACTTCGCCGTAGCACAATTTTTCCAGGCCTAAGTCTTCCTTTAACAAATCATTATTTTCAGATTCTAGTCCAAGTGATTCAAGACTACAACACCCATAATCCACTGATTTTGTTGATTGAAATCACAGGACTGAAAACAATGTGTCCAGTAACTTGGAGTCCTCTTGTAACCCTAGTGTCGCAAAGTGAAAAATTGCTAAAATGTTTGTTGTGTGTTGCAATTCTATTTCCTGAAAGGCTGTGAGCACTCTACCACAGGACTTGAGTTGTGGAGCCGTTGACGTGTTAACTATTAAAGAGTATGTATTCAAGTTCTGAGTACTCTGCAATAGTGTGAACTGTCGCAATTTATATTTACGTTGGAGAAATTTCTGTCATCAGTCCTGATGGGTGTTATCAGCTCATCCAGGCCTGTTGTATTGTGTATGTTCTGTGACTTATAGTTCTGTCTCTACAATTTGAATATCACAGTTTCACTTACTAAAATGCAAAAAATGTTCCCTGGCCTGGATAACCTGTTTACGCCTGACATAGAAAAATGTGATGTTCCAGCATTTCAATGACGGATGTCTCCACGTGCAGAGTTATTTGACCATCTTTTTAGAGAACAAGTGATGAAGGGACACATTATAATGCACCCCTGTCCGGATGTTAAAAAAAAAAAAAAAAAGTGTTAAAACTGGTATTGCCTTCAAAAATAATAATGCTTGAAACTGCTATAGCAAAATTAAAACCTTCCTCAATAAGTACGTCTCGTCAATCCGGTCTCGGTTGATAAGTCTTGGTTAATAGTTACCCTGGCAAAAATCATAGATGCTAAAGTTATCTTGTTTATTTTCTACCCCTTCTGATTATGTGCACTTTTATCCAGCTTTGCATTCACACGTACTGTTGGAAATCACTACCCAAAGTAAAACAAAAAACTGCCCCTTGTCAAGGGTTCAACCATGTCCTGGCACCTGTTGATTTCTCTATATCCAGGTGACCCACAGGAATCAGGGGTCAGTCTGGAGTCTATTTTCCCAGAGGGTACATTTTCTCTTTTTATTGATTCGTAGTAATAGGAGTTGTGACCTGGATCACTGACCCCGACCTCCATTAGTCTGTCTCTGATTGACACCACCCACAGTGCTTCGGTTTCAGGCTTCTGTTCTCAGAGGTAGGAAAGTCTCTTCAAAAAAGTGTACTTGGTGAAATACGTGTACATGATGGTGTGTATTTAATCTATAGAAAAGGGAGCAAGAATCAGTAGCTGTTGTGCTATATTAGCTGTGGTTTTCTTTTTATCATAACCTAAATCTTCAATACAGTATTTACATTACTGTGTTGGTAGCCAGAATGTGCAAGCACAAAAACATTGAGCATTTTAGATAAGTTTGAATGCAATCCAAACGGTTAAACTGAAAGCTTCTCTTGTACCACCATATGATCTATGGACTAATTTTGTGTGTATTGCAATAATTTTAGTTATTAAAAACAAAAAGTAGTTGTTTATTAAAATGAATGTAAAATGTGCGTTTTCTCATATACACCCCATTTTCTTTAGTTAGCTAGGCTCATTTTTTCCAGTTTGTGTTGTTTTTTGTGTGTTTGTGAAGCAGTTTCATGTGTGTGCTTGCCTTAGGAGCCTTGCAAAATGCCTGTCAATTTGCTGTAACGGTGACAGGTGTGCTGTATTCGACTTGCAGGTCCAGGGTGTGGCAAACATATTTCATTCTTAGAAGGGAGCACTGTAATTATTGTGTTTTGGAAATGAGCTGCAAATTTGAAGTTTTTAGGTTTCATATTTTTGAACTTTCTTCCCATCTGGTCTGTAATGAAAACCTCAAATCTGTGGAGAAAGTTATACCTGGCCTACGTAAGGCTCAGCAGAGCTACACTGATTGTTGTTTCTGTGTTATATAAATGCCCCCCTGCACACCAGCCTGTGCTTTACTGATTTACCCTTAAGCTCTCTAGCAGCCCTGAGCCTTTCCCTCACACTTGCACAGGCCCTTAAGTTTGTAGCGGGAACCCCAAGACCGACACCTCCATTTGTAGCCCCAGCTCCTCTTAGCCCAGTGAACAAAGACAAAGGAGGTGGTAAGAACACTACTCTATGCTGTGTATTTTCAAACTTTAGAACTGTTCTTTTCCTCTACCAGTGACTTTACATTTACCACTTGGTTTCTGTGCAATTTGTACTTTTCAGCTGCCTTTGACACAGTTAACCATGACACTCTAATCCAAAGACTCTACAAAGCTGGCACGTTCTCGCTAAAAACAGGACAACAGTCATCCATACTCCCCATTTCTCCTCCAAACCGTACTTCACAAAAGCAGGGTTCCCTCAAGGCTCTAACATCTCACCATTGCTTTTCAACATCTACATGAAGTCATTACTGCCAATGATCGATTAATTTTAGCTCGCATGCTATTAAAGTGTAGATGACACACAAATACTTCTTAAACTGGAAATCCCCAAAGACATTGGAAACTCAAAAATCTTCAGTTGCCTAAGAGGCGTTGATCAGTGGATGACATGGAGCCACCTCAAATTGAATGGTTCCAAAACTGAAATACTCACAAGTGGCGAATGGAAAAATTATGACCCACTCTGCGCCTGGCCTGACGATCTGAGACCACCTCCTAAAGTATCAAAGGAAGTGAGAAACTTTAGAATTACCATGGACTCCAAATTATTATTGAATGCCCAAGTGGACAAGTTAGCAAGATCAAGCTTCATTACCATGGAAACTCTGTGACGCATCGTCCCACACCTAGGATTTCCACACAATGTCTAGGCTACTATCTCTCTTATACTATATAAACTTGATTATACCAATGTACTCTACCATGGATTATCTTTATCAACTTTGGATAAAACGGCAATCAATTCAGAACTGTGCTGCCAGACTACTCCTGCATGTAAAGCCACAAGCACACATCTCCCCTGCCTTGAGGTCACTACATTGGTTACCATTTGCCAGTCTTTCCACATTCAAACTGCTTTCTATCACCCACAAAGCAGAACATGACAAAGGACAACTTTTTCTCAAGAATAGAATCACCAAATACATACAAAAAAGGAACCTCCGCTCAACATTGGCACCTCTGCTCTTCAGTCGAAGAGCAAGGTCTGGAGGTCCTTCCTGAATTGCAGCAGCAATGGTGATTGCCTGAGGTACAGAGTCTTTGCTTCCAGGTCTTTGCACCGAGGTAGGAGAAGGATCTTCCTCCAGCCGTGGTCTTGCGGATCCGTGGGACGGTGACCAGGGCCAGTTGGGTGGAGTGGAGATGTCTGGTGGGAGAGTAGAAGGAGAGACAGTGGTTGAGGTATGCAGGTCCGTCGTTGTGGAGGGCTTTGTAGGCATGTGTGAGAAGCTTGAAGATGATTCTCTTGTTGACAGGTAGCCAGTGGAGGTCTTTCGGGTGGCCGATGATGTGGTTGTGGCATTGGATGTTCAAGAGGAGTCTGGCAGAGGTGTTCTGGATGATCTGCAGTTTTTTTTGCCTTTCTGGGGGGTGCCAGCGTAGAGTGCGTTGCCGTAGTCTAATCTGCTGCTGACGAGTGCTTGGGTGACAGTTTTTCTGGACTCAATGGGGATCCACTTGAAGATCTTACGAAGGAGACCGAGCGTGTGGAAGCAGGAGGACGAGACTGCGTTTATTTGGTGGTTCATTGAGAGCGAGAAGTGCAGGATTATGCCGAGGTTTCGTGCGTAGTCTGTGGGGGGGATTCTGAGCGCTGCAGGCCACCAAGCATCGTCCCAGCTGGAAGGGGAGGAGCCCGAGATGAGGACTTTGGTCTTGTCTGAGTTAAGCTTGAGGCAGCTGTCCTTCAGGTGGGGACTGCCTTCATCCCGTCGTGGAAGTTGCTCTTTGCGGCTGTGGGTTCGTCTGGGAGGGAGAGAATCAGCTGGTTGTCATTGGCGTAGGAGACTATGTTGCGTCCGTGCCTTCTGACGGCCCGAGCGGGGCCATGTAGATGTTGAAGAGGGTGGGGCTTGGGAGAGGATCTCTGAGGCACTCCGCAGCTGAGCTCTGTGGGTTCTGATTTGAACGATGGAAGTCTGACTCAGCGTTCGGCCAGTGAGGAAGGAGCGGATCCATTCTAGGGCTTTGTCATGGATACCAGTGTTGTAGAGTCTTGTGCAGAGGGTGTGGTGGGAGACAGTGTTAAAGGCGGCCGAGAGTACCAGGAGGATGAAGGCTGCAGTCTTGCCTCTGTCGAGGAGAGTGCAGTGTTATCTGTAGCGGCGAGGAGAGCGGTCTCACTGCTGTGGTTGCTTCTGAAGCCCAATTGAGAGAGGTCTAAATACATGTATATCCTTTCTATGTAGTTATGTAGCTATATATTTTATTACTTTACTCCTACTAAAGAAAGAAAAACAAAAACAAACCTCCACTCCCTCCAATGCACTACTGTCTCATCCTACAGCTCTCTCAATATGTCCTCTACCTCCACTCTGACTCTTCCCAAACCTCATTGTACTACTATGATCTCCCTAAGATCCTTTCTTGAATCTTCCCTCCGCAATCCCTCGTTTGACTCATCCCAAACCTCATCAAACTAATATGATCTCACAAATAACACTATCTAGACTCTTCCCTCCTCTGTCCCTCCTTTATCCTTTTCAATCAAACTATTAGATTCACGTGCCCACTGCTCAAATTAACATCTTGTATTTTCCTATACTAATCCACCACTAATCCTTTGGGATTAGTATGCTACTCGCTGAAAAGTGCTTCAATCCCTCGTCGGAGGTAGTATGCGCTATAACAGTAACCTCACCTATTCCAAATACTGGTGGATTTTTATCAAAAGTAGTGCAGCAAAATCACTTGGCAAAATGGAAACCGTTCACTCATAATATTTCTTTTTAAACATACAAAATCAGGCTTTGTAAAGTGGGCTTTTATGTGATTGAAGAGGTCCCCTGTTACGTCACCCCATGCTATAGGCCGGTGTATAGTGTCTCCTACCATTAGCGTGGTGCCGTAGTCCTTTCTGTATAGTTTTGAAATTTCCTTCCAGCAGTTGTGTATGGTTGTTGGGTTATGTTTGTTAGTAGATGTGTTGGATGTCTAATATAGTTATAGGTGTGTGGCTTAATTTGAAAGTAAAAGAGGCTGATCTTGCTCAAGATCTTTGTAGTGTGTTGTGTGCCCATATGGGTGTGACGAAGGACTTTGCTATTCTACTGACAGCATTGTGAACCAGGTAAATAGCTGTAATGCAGTATTGTGCCCTTGAGGATGTGGTGTGTTTAGACAAACTTTAACCGTTTTTAAACAGCTTTCTCAGGTGCTTATTTGCGTGGTGCATTGACGAGGCATCACACATATTTAATTCCCCCCTCGGTGTTTTAACTTTGATAGCCACCTGCTACATTGTTCCTCAAGCACAAGCGTAGCCAGTTTCTTAAAGCAGAGGGGGTTGCTCTCATTAGACTGAGCAGGTGCTGCATCCTACCTAAGAGTTCTGAAGGATCTCTTCACTGTTCCCCGGCCTTGGTGTTTTTATTACCTCCAACTAAACTTCATATTATTTTAAGTTCTTTCAAAGTAGAACATTTTTTCACTTTTTGGTTTGAAATGGTGCACAGTAGTCTGTAATGTTGAGTAACCCTATGCCGATATAGCTGGGAGGCATGCAGATTACTTTCAATCAATCAATCACAGAATTTGTAGAGCGCACTACTTACCCGCGAGGGTCTCAAGGCGCTGGGGGAAAAAAAAAAGGGGGGGGGTGCCGCTACTGGTCGAACAGCCAGGTCTTGAGTAGCCTCCTGAAAGTCAGCAGGTCTTGGGTCTGTCGTAGGCGGAGTGGAAGGGTGCTCCAGGTCTTGGCGGCGAGGTGGGAGAAGGATCTGCTGCCGGTGGTTGTTCTTCGAATGCGAGGGACGGTGGCGAGGGAGAGGTCGGCGGAGCAGAGCTGGCGGTTGGGGACGTAGAAGAAGAGTCGTCTGTTGAGGTAGGCTGGGCCGGTCTTGTGGAGTGCCTTGTGTGCGTGGATGAGGAGTTTGAAGGAGATTCTCCTGTCGACGGTGAGCCAGTGCATGTTCCTCAGGTGGGGGGTGATGTGGCTGTGGCATGGTACGTCGAGGATCAGGCGTGCGGAGGCGTTTTGTATGCGTTGCAGTCGCTTGATGAGCTTGGCCGGGGCTCCCGCGTAGAGGGCGTTCCCATAGGCAAGTCTGCTACTGACGAGGGCCTGGGTGACTGTTCTTCTTGTATCTGTCGGGATCCACCTGTAGATCTTGCGAAGCATGCGGAGGGTGTTGAAGCAGGAGGAGGAGACTGCGTTGACTTGCTTGGCCATGGAGAGCGTTGAGTCAAGGATGACTCCCAGGTTGCGTGCGTGGTCGGTGGGTGTCGGGGCTGCTCCCAGTGTCGTTGGCCACCAGGAGTCGTCCCAGGCTGAGGGGTTGGAGCCGAGGATGAGGACCTCTGTCTTGTCCGTGTTCAGCTTTAGTCGGCTGATCTTCATCCAATCGGCGAAGGCCTTCATTCCTTCATGGAGGTTGGATTTGGCGGCGAGGGGGTCCTTGGTGAGGAAGAGGATCAGTTGAGTGTTGTCGGCGTAGGAGATTATGTTGAGGTCGTGCTGTCTGGCGATGCGTGCGAGCGGGGCCATGTAGATGTTGAACAGTGTCGGGCTGAGGGATGATCCCTGGGGTCTCCTGTCTGTAAAGTCGTTAAGTGTTGTCTGTAGGACTTCTGTATTTGTGACCACGTTCTTACAAATCAATTATGGTCATTAAGTGTACCTCCTGACAACGTGTACATCCTTCTTTAGTATATGATTATGAAGCCTGTTTTTTTTGATAAGCAAATTTTTATTGTTTCAACAAAATGCCAGCCAGTCATCAAAGTACAGTGGTAATTAATGGCCACAATCAACGTTCGACTCCTCGGCTCAGAGCCGGTGAGATACAAGAATGAAATACAGTTATGCAATTTCGGCATAGCTATTCCAACTCCCCCAGCCACTTCCCCCAAACCCTACGATACTTTTTAAGACAGCCGCATGCCTCATACATAGTTTTCTCTTGTGTAGCACACCAGTCAACCCCTCTACGCCAATTCGAGACACACAGGGGATCAGGACTTTTCCAGGATGCGGCTATGTCTCTCTTTGCCACCACCATTGCCGTGGTAAGAAACAATTTTTCATTTCTGGACCCGTCTAGCCCATCTGTAATGCCCAGGAGAACGTGTCGTGGGTAGTGAGGGACCTCCCATCATCTCTGTGAGCTCTTCTTCGATGTCCCCCCAGAACCGTGCCAGGCGGGGACACGCCCATACCATGTGAAGGAAGTCAGCCGGTTCGTGGCCGCACCTGGTGCAGGCGGGGGTCTGACTGAAACCTGCCCGGTGAAGGCGTGCCGGGGTCAGATATGCTGTGTGTAAATAGTATAGTTGAACCATACGGAGCCTGGCCAATGCGGTAACCGTCCTTGGAGCCATAAGAGCATCACTCCAGTCTGCCTCATCCAATGTGCCCACCCATTCTTCCCATTGGTTGCGAAGCCGGTCCAGCGTGACCGGGGAGTTATTGACCAGCGTCCGGTAGATGCGGGAGATCCCCCCCCTTCCCCAGGTCCCCAAACATAATCTGCGCTTCTGGCGGGCTATATTCAGGGAGTCGCGTGTCATCCGTGAGATGGGAGCGGAGGGCATGGCGCAGCTGAAGATATTTAAAGAATTGTGTCTGGTGCAGGGAGTACCGGGTGCGGAGGTCCTCGAAGGAGCGCATATGGCCGGTAGCCCACACATCGCCCAACTGGGAGATCCCTATGAGGTCCCAGGATCTGAAGCCCTGCAGCCCACTAACCTCCCTGAGCCAGGTACCGTGCCAGAGAGGTGTGCACTGGGTCAGCCTATGTGTCCACTTGGTATGTCGTAGCGCCGCCCGCCAGGCCAACACCGCCGAGGGCGTTACCTCTGGCAGTCGAGATGGAATGGGTCCCCCATATAACATAGATTGGATTTGGGACAGGTCTAACTCGCCCAGCTCAAGCCTGTAGGCCGGGTCGGACCAGCCCCTGTTGAACCAGTCATGTATGCAAAGCAAGCGCGTGGCCAGGTAGTACAAATATAAATGGGTCATCCCCAGCCCTCCATCAAATGTCGGAAACCTACAGACACTCAGGGCCAAGCGAACCCCCCCTTCCCCCAGAGGAACCTGGAGGCCATACTGTCTAGTTCCCGAAACCAGGCCTTCGGAAAGCAGAAGGGGGTATTTTGGAGAACATAGAGGAACCTGGGGAGAATCATCATTTTGAACAGGGCGACTCTCCCCATGGGATTCAGGGGTAGTGCGTGCCAAGTCTGGACATCTGCCTTGGCTCTCTTTACCAACGGAGCAACGTTAAGGGCCCAACCCAGCTCGGGGAGCAGAGTCACCCATATCCCTAGGTATTTGAATCACTGGCGTCGGAGCGGTATGTTGGACTGCCAGTCGTAGCATTCTCTGGACAGATGAAGGGGAACCAGGACCGACTTGTCTGTATTGAGCCGTAGGCCGGAGGCCTGTTCAAAGGAATGTAGAAGCTGGAGACATTGAGGGCCGGAGCGGGCAGGGTCCGCTAGATAAATAAGGACATCGTCCGCATAGAGAGCAATCTTATCTGTCTCTGCGTTGGGCCATTCACACCCTTGTACACGTGCATCGGACCGTATCTGGGCCGCCAGGGGCTCCATCGCCAAGGCGAAGAGCAGGGGGGAAAGGGGACATCCCTGTCGTGTTCCCCTGCAGACAGAGAAGGGCTCCGACAGGACCCCATTGACTAGAACGCGCGCTCTCGGGCGGGCATACAGAACACGAACCAGGCATCGAAAGTGGCGGCCGAACCCCATCTCGGCAAGAACAGCCGAATCAAAGGCTTTCTCAAAGTCCACAAGGAGGACCGCCAGGTAGGGGGAGAGCAGATGTCGGTGAGCCAAGGCCAGATGCAGCCGTCGGAGGCAATGCTGGGTACCACGTGAGGGCATGAACCCGCATTGGTCCGGGTGAACCAGCACAGGCAGATATGGTTTGAGCCGCTGGGCAAGAATCGTGGCAAAAAGTTTCATCTCCGTATTGATAAGGGAGATGGGGCGGTAATCCGCGCATCGTGGGGGGGTGTGGTTGGGATTTAGGAAGGACCACGATGGTGGCCATGTCTGTCTCAGGTGGGAAGGAGCCCGATTCGGCCGCTTCTGCAAATAGGTTAGCGAGATGCGGAATGAGGGTCTCGCGGTATAGGGCATAATATTCCTGAGGGAGGTCATCCCGGGCCTGGGGTTTTGCCCGAGGAGACAAGGGTTATTGCCTCACCAATTTCTGCGTGGGTGATAGGGCGGTCTAGATCTGCCTGAACAGTGGGATCTAAGTGGGGAAGGTGAACGCCCCCAGCCTCCAGCAGGCCCGCAAGTGAGAGTGTCGGGGTTTTAGCCGTGTAGAGGTGGCGGTAGTAGGAGGCAAAGGCGTGAGCCATCTCTAGTGGGGATCGACATATCGATCCGTCCAGGCCTATTATCTCGGGGATGATGCGGTTCGCCCTGGGGTAGGTAGCTAGTCTGTGAAGAATTGAGCTGTTTTTATCGCCCCCGCCATAGACCCTGGCAACCGTGGAACGCCAGAGGAGTTTAGCCGCCTCTAAGGAGAGCTGCCTAATTTCAGCACGGAGGTGAGCGAGAAGTCGCTCCTTCGAAGCATCAGCACCCGTAGAGGAAGACTGTTCGAGGCGCAACGCTTGCGCCTCACGCGAGGTGATCTGTTGCAACTGCGCTTGCTGCTGGCGCTTGAGCTGGCCCTTCGCACCCCCCCGGATCGTGGCCTTGCTGGCTTCCCAAAGGGTACCTGGAGAGGACACCGACCCGTCATTGGCCAGGAAATACTGCTTGAGCTCTTGCCCCACCACCTTCCGGAATTTCTTATCCTGAAGGAACCACGCGTTCATCCTCCATGTCGGACGCACTGAGGGGGGGGGGGCCGTGCTAAGTAACACCGGGGAATGATCAGATATACCTCTAGGGAGAATACGAACGTCCTGGATCGCGGCGCAGTCCAGGGAGGGGACAAAGATCGCATCAATGCGCGCCTGCGTGTAGTGAGCTGCAGAGGTGTGTGTGAATTGTGTAGTGCGGGGGTGCCAGGTACGCCATGCATCGCAGAGGCCCATCGACTCGGACCAGTTCGTTAATCGTTTCGCCTGCGCAAGTCTCCTGTGGGATGGAGGGCCCGTCATGTCCAGGGCTGGGGAGGAAACTGCGTTAAAATCACCTCCGATGAAAGTGGAGCCCAGGGGCAGGGAGGTCAATAACTCGGTGGATTTCTCCAGGGTCGCTGTGAGCATCGATGGGGGCGAGTATATGGATATGAAGTTAAGGGGTTCGTCATTCAGCGAGCCACAAATGGCCACCGAGGTGCCCTGGGGGTCATGGACGACCCACGTAAGCACGAAGGGGAAGGAGCGCTTCAGCAGGACCGCCTCCCCACGGGAGCCCCTGGTGAAGCCCCAATGCCAAACCCTGTCGTAGCCATAGCGTGCCAGGAAGGGGCATTGGTTACCCAATAAATGCGTCTCCTGAAGGAGGAGGACCTCTACCCCGAGGCGTTGTGCGTACCGTAGTACCGCTGTGCATTTAAGCCGGTCCAGGAGGCCGTTAACGTTCCAAGATAGAACGTGAAGGGAGGCCCCTGGGATGGGTGTGTCAGTCATGGAGGGAGATGGTCGTAGTGGCGATGCAAGGTCTTACAGAGAGACATGACCATGCAGGCGTGTGACCGGGTGCGTGTGAGAGGCCTTGCGTGTCCCGTAAGGAAGTGGAACGGAGTGCCGTGTGACTGCTGGTGCAGCAAAACAACAAAAAACAACAACAAACAATGGGAGAAAACATTCCCAACCTCCCCCTCTGACCCTCCCCCCCACCCTATACTTCGAGAACAGAAGCATCTGTCGACCCCCCCTAACAGAACCAAGACCAAACTAAAACGCTCGGGTTGAGAAGCGTGGAGGACCCCTCCATATGGACGGATTTGCATTGTCGCAGCAGTAAAACTAAAAGTCAGGGCAGGAAGTCTGCCAGATCCCCGGGCGTCCATGAGGTCGGGGCGCGCCCCTAAAGTGTTCACAGTATCAGCTTCTACCCCCCGGAGTATCAGAGGGCCGGGCTGCGGGAAAGATCGGTATCCGCCCTCGAATCATGTTGGACCAGCGGTGGGGGACCCACTTGTGGGCCGCCCGATGAAAGGTGTCGGAGACTCGGAGTCTTTGGGCAGCCAGGCTCAAGGACCTTTGGGACGCTGCTTGCGACCGGCGCCTCCTGCGGAATTGTGTATGTCGCCTGCGTTGGCGTCCAGGCGATCGAGGAGGTGTGGACCGGGCCCCGGCCGGCCCAGGAGACAAGTTACGGTGTTGCCTGAGGGTACGTTCCTCCGTTAGCCAGGTCCAGGCCGCCTGAAGAAAGTCGAAAAAGTGCGTTGTGATTTGAAAGACGACCCGCAGGCGCGCTGGGAACTGGAGCTGGTATTGAAGGCCCAGGGACCGCAGTTTCTTCTTGACTTCCATATAAGAGCGGCGTTGGTCCTGCACCTCCTTGGTATGGTCCGGGAACACCATGATGGTATGGTTTTGGAACTTGAGGGGTCCATGAGAGCGCGCCTCACGCAGGAATGCATCCCGGTCTTTGAAATTAAGGATTTTCAGGATAATAGGTCGAGGTGGGGCCCCGACTGGTGGTTTCGGCGCGAGGGACCGGTGAGCCCTCTCCACTACGAACCAGGCGGAGAGGGAGTCTTTAGGCATCCATGAAATGAACCAAGCCTCCACAAAGGCAGTCGCCTGGGTCTTTTCGGCTCCCTCAGGGAATCCCACCAGTCGGAGGTTGTTGCGGTGTGCGTGATTTTCAGCGTCCGCGCGCCGGTGGAGCTCCTTGGTGTGCGAACGTAAGCTGGCCACCTGTTCCTGCAACTGATGGATCGCGTCCTCCGCTGTTGAGATGCGGGGTTCGGCTTCAGTTATACGGGCCGTAGCGTTGCAGAGGTTTTGCCGGAGGAGGGACACATCCACCTTAACTTCTCCGATCTTCCCCTCCACCGAAGCCTGTGAGGCGCTGATTGCTTGCAGGATGGCCGTCAGGTCTTTGCCGGGAATGGGGGAGGCCCCATCAGTTGTCCCAGGCGGCTCGTGCTCTGAAGTGGTGAATCGGTCAATCTTGGTCTGCGTGGAGGCGACCGCAGATTTGGGGGCCTTGTCCCTCCCCATGGTCGTGACCAGAAAAGGATCCGCTTGGGCAGCAAGGGTCAAAGCGAGGAGAGAGGGCCTCGAGTACCCCACGGCTATGATTGCATGGCCACAAGGTTGGGGTGGGTGCCGCTGTTCAGGAGGACAGTGGGGGGGGCTATGCCGCGGCTCCTCTGGTCCCCCCCCCCACCGGTGGGGCCCCACGGTGCAGTAGGGGATGATTAGGGCGAGGAGCGGGGCCGCGGACACCCCAGTAGCAAACCTTCCGTCGAGGGGGAGGCCCGGTGATGGAGTTGGGGGCCCCTAGAGCTCCCTGAGGGGTAACAGTGTACAGCGCACCGCTGCCCGAAGTGGCAGCCGAAGGAAGGAGGCAGGCGGAAGACACCAGGTGCTATTCCCCGGGTTCAGGCGGCAGTGGTAGGACCTGAAAGGCCCGTCCCTCTGTGATGGTGCGTTGTCCGGTCTCTCCGGTCATCAGCTCGGAGGCCGTTGGGGCTCAGATCAGGGGGGCAGGAGGCCCGCAGGAGTTCGTTAGGTGGGGGGAGAAGAACCCCCGTCGCTGAAAAGGGAGCAGCCGGTAGGCCTCACCAACACCTCAGGAGGGGCAGAGCCAGGACGCCTGAACAGTAAACCCAGCTCCACTCTGGATACCACCGCGCCGTGGGGGCAGGGAGGGCGGGGGGGGGGCTCGGGGAGGCCCAGCACCAATCCCCCGTCCCGCTGCCCGATACGGCAGCTGAACCCCCGGCCCGCTCCCCACTCACCGGATAGCCTCACGTTCTTGGGTTCTGGTCCGGTCGTTGCTGGCGAGGCAGCGTCTCTGACACCTCCCATGTAGGTCAAGGGCGGCAGGCTGCAACGCGTCGTCCCCAACCAGCCGGCCGCCTCCTCTCAGGCCAGGACCGGGTGTGAAGACGAGGAGTTTGCCCTTCAAAGGCACCGGCTCCTGGAGGAGCCCACAGGACGCCAGGCCCCAGGGACAGCGAAGGAGAGGAGGTGAGGAGAGCCAGGCCTGGGCAGCAGCGAGGGCCGATGAGATTAAGCCCAGGGGAGGGGGGGGGAAGGGGAGCGCCCGCTGACCGAGTTGCGCAGCCAGTGGGCCTCCCAATCGTCACCCCTGGCGACCGATATCAGGGTCGCAGGAGTGCCCCAACAACTAGAAGAACCAGGGGGGGCGGGGAGGGGAGGGGAGTGCCGTGAGGCCAAATGCCGACCACCCGCACCGCTGCCCGATATGGCAGCCGATCCCCAGCCACTGCCTCCGCGCCGAAGTTGTACGCCACAGTGCCCCGGGATGGATCACAGAACCGAGGGGGAGCGAGTCCGCACCGAGCCACCTCGTCTCAGCCTGAAGCGCGCCGCCGCGTACACCACGGCTGTCCCCTCAGGCGCCACACTCCGCGCCCACAGCGTGAAGGGGTCTCCGCACCGGAGCAGGCAGCGAGAAGCCGGAGCGGGTCTCAGGGCTGAAGTGTCTGCTGCCAGGACGGAATAAGAGCTGGGGACTCCGCACTGCGCTCTCTGGGTCGGAGCACCGGGATCATCGGCGAGGCTCAAGTGAGGCCGCCATCTTGTACCTTGAGGCCTCGGCGAATCGGGAGCCCAGCCGGGCACCCGGAGCCTCAATTCGGAGAGTAGACTGATCAGGGCAGAGCTCTGCACGCAGGGAACCACAGCAGTCGGGTTTGGGATGCGGATGGGTGCCGCTGACTGCAGGATGCGAGGCGGATGACGGAGGGGTCCTGGAGCACTCTTAGAGTGCGACCGCCATCTTGACGCCTCAGGCCACGCCCCCTATGAAGCCTGTTTTATGATTAATGGTCACTCAAGGTAAATGCTTGAACTGATCCCCAGGCTTCAAGTCTCAAATGTGTTGAGGCAAACACCATGTATGGCAGAATATATATGTCGATAATATGTTCCACTTTTTTTCTTAAATGTTTTAAAGTTGTGCATGAAGTCAAAGCATTGAATGTTTTGTTTCACAACTAGTTGATCGATAGCCAGAGCCTGATTGGCTGTGAAAGCTGCATATGGTTGCCTCGCCAGAGAGTACAGCCTTGGTCGTCAGAGTTCTTGAGTGGATTTGGGATGTTAACCGCTTTGCCGCGATCGGAATTCCGCCCAGGTGCTGGACATTCCGATCGCGGGTGTGGTCGTGACGAGCTCAGCTCGTCATGCGCACAGGCCGACCGCGCAGCATGACGAGCTGAGCTCGTCATGAGCATCGAAGGGGTTAACTACCACAACCTCCTTTTTGGTGATGCTTGGAAGGCCGAGACCTGTCTGGAAAATAATGGACACATCTCATATTGATCACCGTTTTGCAGTTCTTTTTTTTTTTATACAATACAAACTTCGCCCAAGGGTATTAGAGCGCTTTACATGAGAAGCAGGTTACATTGCACAAGGTAATTTTTTTTGTTTTGCCCCAGGGAGATTGTGATTTGCCCAGAATAATAGGATGTTGAGCCTATGGCTGTGTGCGTGTTACTGAAGCTTACAAAACTGCTGGGTTTGCTGGGTACTTGACTTGTGAGAGCCGCTTCTGGTGCTGTTCCAATTCTGTTTTGTGCAAGAAGCTTATACTGTGTCTGTCAGAACCGCACCATTTGTTTGTGTGAGCTGAGACGTTTTAAAGCATAGGCAAAGAGGGCAATTGCCAGGGCCTCCAACTTCCAAGGGCCCCCAACTTCCAAGGGCCCCACCTGAGAAAGTTAACTTTCTCTTTATATAGCTCACCTCTATTTACATATCTGTCTCTCTTGTCTCTGCCTACCTCTACATAAGTCTCGCTTTGCCAAATGGACTTTTAAGGATTTTTTGGGCCCTTGAAAGAAATATTTCCACTGTTTATGCGAGAACCCCGTTTCTACGAGTTTGATTGGAATCATGTGGGCTTCCGTTTGAGAAAATGAGCAGTAAAATTACGAGCAGGGGACCCAAAAATGTCTTGCCCAGGCCCCCCCCCAAAAAAATCATTAAGACAACACTGTGTGAGGAATGCTTGCTTTATTGGTGCCTTTGCTGTAGTTGCTCTCGAAGTTGAATTGCTACTTACTGTGCTGCACCTCTACTGTGAAGGGTGTTCATATACCAATCACAAAGTAAGTTTTGAAAACCGACTTCCATTTTGCATTTTCACTTTGATATGCTGCCTGAGCCAGAAGCCAAATGTATTCCTGCCTTGCTAGCCAGAAATTAATTGAAGATATTATACTTTGATTGCGAGATATAAGATGAAAAATTAAACAAGCATTCACACCTTAAAACAGATAACACACGCTACCTTTCAGTAACAAGCATTTGCAATGCAATAGGTCTCGCATTTGCAAGAGTTTGAGCTAGTGGCATTGTAAATGACAATGCCTTTTATTTATGTGTTTTGAAAACCTGCAAGCAGTGCGTAAACACGCACTTTGTACTTTCAAGGCTGTCAGTAAAAGAAGCGCAGTTACTGCCAGCCTTGCTTGTCGTAAGCAATGACTACAAGTACAAAGTGCGTATTTGCGCACCGCGTGCAGGTTTTTAAAACACATAATGGGAGACCTATTGAATTGCAAATACTTGTCTAACGTGATAGTTACTGGAAGGTATGTCAAAATGATTAACAATGGGCTAGGCATTTGAAAACCGGGCTTTTTTGGCAATATGGGTTAGAAGAACATTAGTAAAGGAATGACTAACGTTTATTTGTCAGAACGTGGAAGACAATAGTCTGTTTTGCCCTCAGGGTGAATAAACTTTTTAATTTCTGCACAAGTTCTGTGCTGCGTAAATTATCCTGCAATGTGTGATTAATGGTGACCTTTGTTTATTATCCTTAGGAGACAGGATGTTTTTATTTTAACACATTTTCACTTATGTTTTAGAATGAGTGCATTGCTACATAATTTAGAGACCTTATAATTATGCTGCTATTCTTATAAGTGATGTTTATGAAGACATATTTGTAAAAACAAAAACAAAAAAGCAAAACCGGAATTAGTAAAAATGCAAGTGAAACCGCCAAATGCCAATTAAACAGACAGTGAATAATGCCTTGCAAGTAACGTATCATTGGCAAATTGAATGCGATCTGAAAGTTCGTTTTTTGTTTAAATACACACCTAAATACTCCCTGCTATTTATTTATTTTGTTTTACTTGTTGATAAGACGTACCCTTTGTGTTGCGACCAGAGGGAACTTTTCGTCATTTCGTTCTGGTAACTGCAGCACTTATTTGCCAACATAAAATAATGCGAATAACGATCCTTATAACAATGATTTGTAAAACGGAAGCTTAGGGCAGGGAAAGGGCTGTCCTTATGAAGGAGACTACTCTGGTCACTTTAAAAAGGTAGATAGAATCGAAATACAGGGCCTGCTGAAGCAGTCGCATAACATTGGACCACTTGCCAGTCACGTCAAATGGTATGATGTATATGTTATTGATGAATCTGATAGCGTAGGGCGGGATGGACATTCAACTGGCAAAACAGTGGTGCGACTTAAAAAATGCATACAATTTGTCCGCTAAAGCCCTTATGAGAACAAAGCCCACCGTTGGTGCAAATCAACAAAAGCAAATGGGCTACATTTCCAATTTCACCGATTGTGGAAATGAGATCTTCACAAAGCTCCACCGGTGGAATTCAAATTCTCAAGTTGACATGCTGGCTGTGTACACTTCAACATACACAATGACCAATGTCTACGGTACTCACCCTCTCTGACCCCTGTACTCTTATCTAAGCTTATAAAACGGCTGTCGCACCGGAAGTGAAAGCAGGAAGGCCATATACACTCTAGGTGAAAGGAGAGATGCAAAAGAAGAGATCTGCAGGGGTTTGTCTAAATATGTAGATAGAGACAAAGGACATAAAAATAAGCACCACAGCACGGTTCAAGGGTTGGTGGGACGTACAAGCCAAACCTGAAAATCAAATAAAGACGCCTGGGAAACAGAGGAGAATGGGAAACGATAAAAGCCCATTGGAAATAAATTTTAAAAACGCATTTAAATATTTGTAGTACATTCCTGCTGTTATATTTTTACAGCTCATTGACCGAGAAATGAGTGCAGCGCGCAGCTGTAGGTATGTCATAGGAGCAAGAAAACTAGGCTTTAACTGATAGTCATTTGAAACTTCATAGCGAGAAAGTTATTCTTTCGAGAGTTATTGTAAGTGTTACCAGTTCTGCAATGCGTCCTTTTAATTGGGATCTATTTTTTTTTCCAAAAAAGGTAAGCGCTGGTACAGTCAGAATGCTTTTACTAAAAATATACCTTTTAAAGCACTCGAACAGATTTTATTTTGCACATTTAGCTGCAGTCTATCATACATTTTTTTTTTAATTGCAGCGGTCCATCTTATTTTGTATCTCTTTTTTAAACTTACGATTTGCATATTCACAATGCTCTCACAGAATGTCAAGTCAAAGAGCTATGAACGCCCCCCTTTTTTTTTTTTTGCAGATTTACTCGACCCGAAAGTATTGGGGAACTTTTACATGAGCACCAATTACGTTACATAAGGACACATTCATTTTTGGCAGGCACGGGGAGATTAAGGAATCACAGGATGCTGAGCCAAGGCCGAACCCGGTTCCCCAGCTTCAAGGTCGGCAGCTCTAGCTCTAGCCCTAAGCCTACATCCTCTCCCCGAATTGTCGGACCCACTGACCTGCCTCTTGCCCTCGACCACTTCTGAGACTTTGAAGGCGAACTTGGCATTGCTGGCCTTGTTGTACTCTTTCATGGCGAAACTCAGCGCCTTCTGCACACCGCTCTCATCGAAGCTCACAGACTCAGGAGCCCTAAGTGGCCTCGGTTTTCGTTCGGGTTCCGCCAGTACCGCGGCAAACACAGCCGCGAAGACCAACGCCGGTATCAGCCACGAAGCAGCCATGTTTGTCCACTCGCAAGAACTATCAGCTTCCCTCTGTCCGAACAACGAAAGGCGCTCCTCTCCCCGCTGACTGCCTCAGGAATGCAGTAAACAAGCAGTGTCTATTACGCGCACCAGGCGCGTAATAGACACCAATAGGCCATGGGCGGAGCAATGCGCCCGCCTTTGGCCAATTGCGTGCAGTCTTTTAAAAAAAGACGCACGAAAAGGCCAATGGGGTAGCACAAAAGGAATCGCACACGCACGAGCGTGTGCGATTCCTAGGTCAGTGCTGAATCCCCGTTTTTTCACTTACTAAATGTCTCGCGCTGCGCGAGCACTACTGCGCAGTGCAACGCTAGGCGCGAGACCTAAAAATGTGGGAGCACATATTCCACAGTCAACCAAGTACAGCAGTCTGGGAGGCTGTGAAAAGAGATACAGTCAGAAATCTCAGTTTGGAAGAGGCAACTGCAGAGGAAATGGTAAAGGACCTCATAATGGATGCAGTAACAGTTAATTGTCCTCTACCCCCATGTGAACTTAAAGAAAAGTTAATTACTACCTAACAAGTAAGTAAAAAAAATGGATCTGCGTGAAGTCTTTTTGCACAACTACTATTTATTATTGCCAAGGGCTTTTTTTGCCATGCTGTACACCAGTGTGGCTGTGTAGCAGAGATAAAGGCTAAGTTCCAAATAAAGCGCTGGCCACATCATTGCGCTTTTTTTCTTAGGGCGGGTGGTGGTGGGCAGCACAAACGACAAAAGGCAGGGTGGGAACTGGTAACATGGACAACGGGAGGATGGGAGGTAACGGCAATGGGACAGTAAAATAAGCGATATGAAGACACCAGCGCTCCCCACATTATAGTACTTTTTATGGCAGGTGATTGGGGGACACACAGACAACGGGAGGTTGGAGGAAAGAAGAAACACGGACAAGGGTGGAGGATGGGAGGGTAAGAAGAAACACAGAATCAATCACTTGAAAGGCAGTCGCAGCTGTAATAGGTGTGTCGTTATCGCAGAGTTGTGCAAAGTTGAACTTGGTGAAGTCTGAAGAATAGTCTGAGTTTTTCAAGTTTAATATTTTATCAGCAAATGCATTAGTCAGTTGTGGAGAGTGGGAATTCTTAAATGGATTAGCTTGAAAAATTAACTTGAAAACGTTCTTTAGCAATATTTTGAGACTCAACTATTTTACAGGTAAAATGCTGAATTTTTGCTGTTCCAATTTCACTTTTTTAAGACCAGATTTGTACTACCTGCAGTCCTTGGACAACCTTTTCAGATGAAAAACAGTGGTAACCAGTACTTTCAAACACAAGTATTTCTTTCAAACATGATAACTTTAATTAGCTTATTCTACTAAAGATACAGAAAAATTAGATCAACAAGCAACATTGGCAAGGGTCGGGGTGGGAAGATAAGAAACAACACGGACCAGGTTATGGGGTGGGAGGAGAAGGGGGGAGAAGGAATGCAGACATGATAAATAAAGAAGAAAATAGTATCTGAATCACAATGAGCAGTGAATGTACAGCAGAAGACACTAATCAAAGTAAATCAATCAGTACTTAGTCCATGCTCCAAACCAAAGATCTGGAAGGAACATGACAATCACCGGCCAATTAGGAGGCAGTAAACAAGAGTGACAATAAAGCCAACAAATGGTAGGCAGTGAGTGGTGTAAACAATACGTCTTGCAGCAACAGTGCACATGCTGTTGGCAGGCGACACCTAATGAATCTCATCTGATGCTCATGGAACATGCTCCAACATCCTTCAGTGGAGTTTGCGCTATATAACACTGCAACAAAAAAAAAAAAAGAATCTTCGAGGCTACATTTAAGCAGAGCTGTGGAATATTATTTGGTTGCCAAAGCAGCATAATTGTGTAGTGTAGAGTGGAACAAACGACCAAAACCAAATTACATATTTTAGAAGGAACAGGAGCAGATTTCATCGGGTAATATGGCATACCTAAGGAGTAAAGTAGGGGCATAATTGAGCGTCACATTGGGGATGATTGTGCAACCAACAGGGAAACTGTTTATCAGAAGCATGATGCATGTTTCAACCATGCCTGCGGGTGCATTTGGATTTTGGGGGGGTCATAGGTGATCAGTAGTTACATTCAGCACAGTTGAGCAGCATAATATCTATTTGAGTAACATCAGGCACAGGCATATTTGCAAAGCAACACAGGCTAAACTTGAGCCACACTGGGGGAATTTATGAGCATGATATCCGAACGTAATTCAGCAAAGTCACAGGTCAAAATTAAGCAGCATCAGATAATAGTTGATCAAAGCCACTGAGCATAATTGAGCACGATCAGGCTATTACTTGATATGCACCATACAGGCATTATTAAAAAAGGACTAGTGTATATTTGAATTGCACCAGAGGCATAATTGAGTGCTATCAAGGGCATATTTGGAAGGTGTTCAAGGCATAAGCAAGCAGAACAACAGCTGCATCAAAGACATATTTGAGGGGCATTACAGGGATAATTGAGCTGAAATTGGGGAAGAACTGATTCAAGGGGTGTCAGTTAATTTGTTCACTGTAATAATCTACCAGCAGGAGGAACCCAATTGAGAAACTCTACCATGAGTACTAATTGTGTGTCGGAAAGTAGTGTGATTGAACAGTAACCGGGGCATGACTGTATCACAGAGTGCAGCTTAGCAGCACAACGGGCATGGTCGCCCAGCCCATTAGAATACATAGCTTTAGCAAGTGGCAACCTAACATTAATAATAGCACTCTAATATTCGAATAGTACTGTAGTAAATAATTTAGCTGAAACTTGGTGTGTGGTTTCAATACTTCTGATGAAATATCTCCACACAACAATTATGAAAGGATGCTTATTGAGTTAAGGCGAACTTAAATTGTGATCCTTTTAGCAGACCACCTCTCTGGGAGTCAGATTTGATAGAGGTATTTGGCTGCAACTCAGATACCCGTGTGACTCTTGCGAAGAATATTATCACTGTACAAGGATTTTGAGACTGATAACCTCCTTCTCTGATATAATGATGATTCTGGCTTACAGAGGGATCTACAAAGTGCAAGTGGCTTAGCACACTTCAGCAGGGATATCCCGTATACCTCTGACCCTGCTTCAGAGTACATTTCCTCATTTACGCATATAGTGTGAAAAGCAGCTTAAACCTTGGAATTAATCTTGCCCTCTGCTGTGGCAAAGTCTAACATTTTGACTGAAATCTTCCAACCCTCCTCCTCCGTGGCAGAGCCCTTCCGCCTGTTCTTTGAGATCCTTTTGGATCCTGTCATGGCTGCACAGGATAAACTCTTTTCAGGCCCAGCAGTAAATAGATAGGCCTGCTGCAGGTGAACTCCACACATCACCAGAAAGAAAAACCTGAAGCGCTCATGATAATCAAAGACACATGACTATGGGCCAAAAATATTTTGCAAATGACAGTCTGGCCCTCTGCACTGTTCACTGTCTCCTGGGCTAATGTGTTCATGCTTTGTGGGGACCTGCGAGGCTTACAGTGATCAGCTTTACAGACCTCGTGAAACGGCTGTTTAAGGATTTGGTCAGTAACTGAATGGATACATCCAAACAGATGTTGAAATATAGCCTGGACGCAGCTGTGCCAATGGACCGAGCAGCGATGTCAGCAGTCGCACTGTCAGCATGCTTATAAATGTTCCACTGGGTTATCCAGAGCTGACCAAGCCACACTGATGTACATGCCCTTTACTGGTGAGTGGCTATTTTGAGAGAAAGCAGACTCCTCCCTGGAGCGCTTAAAAAAGAATAGAGCTTTTAAAAAAGAATAGAGCTACAGCTCGCACACAGGGCCTAGTGTTCTCAATGCAACATTTGCACTAATACTATGGATAGTTTTGTGGCTATTTATAGACAACCTTCCTAGCCTGCCAAGTCACCCCAGTAGCTGTACTGCTCCTTTCGGGGCAGGGTTGGATGTAGGATCTGGCATCAATAGCACCATCGTCCTTCTACCAGTCCTGCTCTCCAGTGCACACTTTGGAGGTGGAAGTCCATGCTCTGCTGAAAAAGAGTCATACAGGTTGTGCTATTGGAAGAAAGGGGCATGAGAGCCTACCCAGTTTACTTCTCAGTCCCCAATAAGAAATTAAATCTAAGACCCATCCTGGATCGTGACCTTCTGAATTTGTTCATTTGGCAAGACAACTTTAAAATGCTGCCGCTTATCCAAGTCTTGCTGGTCCTGAACACAGGAGACTGATTGGTATTCCTGGATCTTCATGATGGCTATTCCACCTTCAAACTTTTCCCCACCCAAAGACGTTACTTGAGGTTTAGTATATGCCATCCTGTGGAAAGGGGAAGTTCTGTGCCGTACACTGGACTAAGTGTGCAGGTTAGTCTGTCAATATTGGCTCGGGGACAAAGATAATAACAATCGTTTGCGGAAAAAAGGCAACTCAAGAACCACAGGCCCCTCTTGGCCTAACACAAGTTACACCTAATCTCCCAGGTCCTAATCTTTTTCCCTAAGTGTCCGAATCACACCCTGTATCACACCCAGGGGCCAAGCATACCATCTGTCATGCCCAGGGGTCCAAGCGATCAACACCTCTCACTCCTTTCAGATACCAACGGTGTTAAGAAACCGGTGTCGCTGAGAAACCCTTTTAGACAAAAAATAAGATTAAGGTGCCAACTCCGCACAAACAGGATAATTTTACTACATAAATAGTGTCCTGGGAACCATAAAGGGATATACTATAAATATTCACCTTTCCTAGCATGCAGGCTATCGAAAAAAGGTGACTTCCACAGGATTGCCTCAGAGGCCGCCTTACGACTACTCAGCTAGGACATATAAACTAGGTAATATACCAGATTTCTGTTAGTGGCAGGGTGCTTGGGCTATCTTTTTACGCTTCTCCCTAGTTTGCTATACACCAACTGCTTTGCTAAGGTTCTGATGTATTCTCTTACACTCTGTGACGGCAGCCTCAGGACTGCTCTCTGCCCCGCGAATTCAGCAGAACTTTCAATCAATTGCAGAGTGAACCTCTGTCTTTGGAGCCATAAATTAATGTATTCGAGGAGGAATCCAAGTGGGTCTCAACCTTTCATGGACACAATGCGGCCAGTGGGTAATGTGTCCAGATATCCGGCATGGGGAGAGTGTGATCACTGTGTGTGCTGTGTCCTGATTGGCTATGTATTCCTAACTTCATGTGGCATCTGACTTTATGGTGTTTTGGGAACGCGTGTACCTCTCCAGCCATGTGCACTTATTTGGGGCCAATCTCCCTGGACCATTGTGATGTCGCTGCATCCTATCTATGGGATTTTACTGAGGTTTCCTGTTTTTGTGTCTGCCAGCTTAGTGCCACCCCACCTGTGGTCTGTCAATCAGTGACCTCCGGCCTGGATTTCAGCGACTGCCTGACTATGAATGAATGAATGAATTCTTTATTTGTGTGGTTAATAAAAACCAATACAAAAACCAATATATAAAAAAAAATAAAAGTGAATAAATATATATATACACGACATATTCATAAAAACCTCCTTTGCTGTTTTTGGTTTAAAACAATGGAAATAATAAGTATTTTAGGCGCAATAAGTCAGTCTTTCAGTGGTGGCCAAACTGGGTAGGCCCCTCACCCAGATGATTACCACAGACAACCTATAGAGACTTATCCATAAGTGCTGTGCGGGTATAATAAATAAATTTAGCAAAGTTGGCCATATGCTTCACAGTGTCCAGTGAATATAGTTGTTGGACTGCCTCGTTTTCTGTGCGCGTGCCCAGTTTAAGGAGAATGGGCTTAAGGTGGATTCGGCGAACTAGCCGCAAGGCGGGACATCAAAGTAGGATATGAGCCAGCGACTCTTGTTTATAGTTGCAGAGGCGACACTCGTGATGACCGGTCTTACTTTCACCGTTGGATACAGTTCTTTTAGGGGGAGAGGATGTAATCTAACTGCAAGAATCCTGTGTAGGGCTAGTCTCCCCACTGGCTGCGTGAGATGTGGTTTAAGGCCGAGTGATATGTGGGGGGAGCTTTGGATCTCGTGGAAGCCTCTGGCTACCAGAGCTTCAATGTCCAACATACGAGAGCATGATCGTACTTGCTTTTTTATTACTATTTTGATGGTAGTATACTTAATTATGTTGGAGTCCCAATTCTCTGTGGCTAGTTGCAAAAGTTCTTTGGCAGAGGCGAGGCCGGTAGACCAGGGATTACCAGGTTGTTGAAAGATAAAGTTTATAACGGCCTTCATCGAGTGTTCTGGTGCCGCCGTTGTTAAATAAAAGTATTTCGCTATAGCCGCTAGTTCTTCTAAAGTTTGTCGATTGAGATTGAATTCCAGACGAATTAAAGTATTCCTGGTGCAAGCTGGTAGACTAAATAACTTTTTGTAAGCTGCACAATGTATCTTTTCCAGGTCCTGAGCAAATTTACCTGGAAATGCCTGTTGCCTGACTATGTATTTCTGAGTCGGGGTTGCCGTGGAGTTCCTAACTGGAGAATTCATCAATAAAGATGCACCTTCATTTTTATACATGAATGTATTGTGATTCATAATTACAACGACTTTCTCAGTATTAACATTATAGCACACAATTTAGCCGAACCTTCACAATGTTTGAGAGGCAAAGGCTCTGGGAGATGGAACGAACCTCATTACAAAATTTAAGCAAGGTTGTGGTATTGTTGACTTTGTTTTCAACTTACTGTTGTAGTCAAAGGAAAAGGCAAACCAATATCATAATTTACAATCGTCTGACCATATGCTTTGTCTGCTTATCGGCTAAACAACGCAATTCAGACTGCCAGCACCCAAAGGATTTTTACTTGGACTGTAGTAGAGCTAGGGCATGTTGCATCCATTCCTGTAAACTGCTCCTAAAGCCATGTTTGCCTCAAGGTTTATATTTCAGTATGTCTCAGTTTTGCTTTTTCCCCCCCTTAGTCAGCATGTGTACAAATGTTTAGTGCTGCGTAGTCAAATCACGGAGTGCTGCGTGATCTGAAATTCCATCCGGTCTACCTGTTTGGGAGGAAAGAAGGAAGGAATGACTGCAGAGGGTTGAACATGTCCCAGAATAGCAGGTGCTGTCCTGTTGAGAATGTGTTGCTTTCATTAATAGAGTATCACTGGTTTAGTCTCTCTGGGTGTGCTATGAATTAAACGCTGATCGAGATTTAACATGGTTGCCAGCCTGTCAAGACCACAAAACCTCAAACGTATGGTTTTATGTGTTTTATTGCAACTTGATTTGAGTTTTATGGTAATATTTGCAGTGGTTAGAATTGCATGTTGAGCTCACCTCGCCATTTTCTTTCAATAGTTACCCTCCTGAAAGAGCATCTACAGAACAAGATAAAGTGCTATTCAGTGTGAATGGTGGTGCGTCTCCAGGGTAGCTTGAGAGATGGTGTTTGTGCGACACCTCTAAAGTGTTTATTGCTATGTAAATCTGACTAACTATCCCCCGTTTGTTTGAAATCGGCATTGTCATTGTACTTGACCAATAGTCACTGAAAATGAGGAACACTGTACTGTACTGCTCTGTCCTTCACGAAAACTAGACTAATTGGCATTATAGAGGTGGTATAACATGGATTTACAGCACTAAATTACTCTTTCTCAGTGCAGTACAAAAGCAAGCCAGTGAAATTTACGCCCAGCGAATTTAGGACAAGTGAGGCTGCACTGGCAATTCCTCAATTGTTTACTTTTGAGTATAACCCCATATTAAAATTAGCTCTTTAGTCTGTTTGGATGAGTCTTTTCCTTTTATTTTTCACAGATCGGAATGCACTTTGTAAATTGTATTGTAATTGAATTCATATAGCGCTTACCAACCCTAACGAAGCATTGAATCTCTTTGTGGCGGGTAGCACGCTACTTTTTAACCCAAAGTTAGTAGCTACTCCTATTGGTTAATAATTATTGTTGATAATGTGTTTGGTATTGTTAGTCTTGTGATCTGGGGAAACTGAAGCATTTCCTACAGTTTCCAGTGGTGGATTAAGTTAGAAGAAGTTAAGTGTGATTATTTAAGTTCATGAAAGTGGGAAAAATGGATATGTAAATAGGGAAAAAGTAATTCGATATTTTGAGATTGCAGTGAGAAGTTACAAATAAGTGGAGATTGTGATTTATGAGTGTGGGATAAGTAGATGGGTTACAAAAGGTTAGGTACTTAAGGAATAATTACTCTGAAGGAGAGATTGGTTTGAAAGAAGAGAATATGGTTAGTGTACTGTAGTATAGTGGACAGTAAAGCAGCAAGCATAGAAAGGTAGAAGAGTAAATAATCCCTAGCTATTATTAATCATGGTTATTTTTATGCATAGCTTTTTGAAATATTTAGCTAGTGTCCCATCCAGAGAGGTGTAAATAGTAGAAAAGAAAGGCTAAAAGGCGATTAGCCATGGGCAGTATAGACGTTGTTGCATAGTAGATTGTTCCATTTGGCTGTTGATGTTGTTGATCCAGTCTGTCTTTTATTTTTTCGATGTTGATATTGAACATTATTGAAATTTTGACTTTGTATTTGTTTTTAAATATGGGTTTGTCTGGATAGCTGGCTGTTTAGGTTTTTTTCTGGTGGTATTTTGAGAAGTGTACAATCCCGGTGATCTTATTTCAATTGCACCCTTATATAGCACTAACTCGACCCGAAGGTGTGGGAGTGCTTTACATGAGCACCAGTTACATTACACTAGGACACATCCTTTTTTGTTTTTTTTGTTTTAGGCACACAGAGATTAAGTGAGTTGCCCAGATCCACAGGATGTTGAGCCGACACAGAGACTCGAGCCTGGTTGCCCAGTTCTTATATCAGCATCTCTGGTTGTAATCCCACATCCTCTCCCCATCATTCCAGATGAAGAGCTTAATTTGACCTGGTGGGGCCCACCATCACTCATTTTTGGGGCCAGGTACTTACTTCTGTTTCTCAGACATTTATGGAGAGAGATCGAGGGAAGAACACAAAGGAGAAAGGAGGAGGAAGAGTAGGACTGGAAACCAGTCACAAAGGGTGAAAGGATGAACCTGCAAGAATGAGATAGAGGCAGGGAATGTTGGTAGTGGATTAAAGAGGTGCCGGATATGCAGCCTTTGTATTCATCATGTGGACATTTAATAGCACTGGCCGTGAGCTTCTGAGTAGAGCTTTGGCCACTAGCACTCATTCTTTTATAGATTAAGCACTGTCTTTTGTGTTTGTTCAAGATGAAGATGCATGGGCTGTAAGTTTCTAGGGAGATCTGGTTGTCCCTGATATTAAAGGTTGTTTGAAAAGAGATTCTGCTGATTTAGCACTTCCCTGATCCTAAGAGGTTCCTGGACGGTATCTGTAGGCAGAAAATGAGAACTTGTCAATTCCTAGTTTGATCACACCGGGAATAACCAGGACTTAACCATCCTTCTGAAGGTCAAGTGATTTTCTGTGGCTTTGATCTTAGCAGGTAGGAAATTCCATAGTTGTGCAGTTTGAATGGAGGAAGTAGTGCCACCAATGGTTTTCTTCATGTAAGCAGGAATTATTAAGCACAGTGCTAGTCTGGAAAGAAGTTCCTTGGGTTGGGTGTATTTTATGATTTTTGTTTGAATGAATTGTCGTCCTTTTCCATTGCTAGCTCTGTGTGATGCACAGTAGTTTGAAAGAGCATCTTCTTGCTATTGGGAGCCAGAGGCTTCATGACTGGAGAGACGTGGGTTGTTATATTGACATGTAGAAGTAGCCTTGCTACTGAATTTTGGATTCTTTGTAGCCTTCCGATAGTTGAGAATGGAATGTTGTGATATAGTCCACTAGCATATACCAGTTTGGAGAGGATATTGGTGGTGTCACTTGTTTTTTTGACGGAATCCGAAATGTGGAAAGATGTATCTGAATGTTTTCTTTGTGTAGAAAGTTGATTGGTATAGCCTGTCCACTTGAGAATTCATTTAAAGTGTAGAGCTAAAGAAGGTTCAGAATTTATCACTGTAAGAAAATGCCCTCTTTTTGCATGGTTGCCCCCACTTTTTGCCAAACAGTTGATGTACGTTGATTAAGTGTGCCCTGGGTTCCAGGTACCCAGGGCCAATGTTCTTTCCCTAAACTGCTTCTATACAAAACCCAATTGGCACTCTTTGGCCACATGTCAGTCCCTTGTAAATAGTACCATAGGTACCAAGGGCACTGTGGCCAGGGAAGGCCTCTAAAGGCTGCAGCACTCATTGCGCCACACTTAGAGGCCCTGTACCTTTACACACACACTGCCATAGCAGGCTGCATGTTTTGGTGCAGAACAAAGTGAAGAGTCGACATTGCACACATCCCTTTGTGCCATGCCTACAACCCACTGCCCTGGCTTAGGTCAGCCACCCCTCTAGCTGGGTGCACTATACCAGTGGTGAGGGCACAGGTGCATGAGCCCTGTACCCCTACAGTGTCTAAACCAATTCTTAGACATTGTAAGTGCAGTAATGTCATTAAGAGTATATGGTGCTGGGAGTTTGTCATTATGAACTTCACAGCACCATAATGGCTTTACTGAAAACTGGGAAGTTTGGTATCAAATTTCTCAGCACATTAAACCCACACTGATGCCAGTGTGGGATTTAATGAAAAATGCACTCAGAGGGCTTCTTGGAGATGCCCCTGAAAATCGACCCAACTCTAGTGTCCTGGCTCAGTGGCTGCTCATCAGCTGCCACCACCAGACATGTTTCTGGAGCCCTGGGTCGAGAGCCTGCTGCTCTCGGGGGTCTGGAATAATGCACATCCTGGGACGAGGTGCCAAGCTTCCTCCCCCAGGATGGGCAGGGTCCACGAAGGGGAAGATTCAAAGGCTTTTGCTGCCTTTGTGAGCTACCCCCAGCCATTTGCTGCAACTGGCCACCACCGGTTCTGAACCCCACTTTGGGTGGGAGAATCGGCAGGAAAACCAAGTGAGGAAGGGATGTGTGATACCTTTGGCAACCCCACCCCTCAGGTGTGGGAGGCGAGGTGAAGCACAACTCTAAGTCCCCCCCCCCCCATCCTGCAGATGTGGGGGACCCAGCCAACCAGAGAGAGGCATATGCCCCCCCTCCCACTGGAGGGTGGCATAATAGGGAGTGTACCCACTCCAAGGAAGGTACCCATTGGTCCTGACCTTTACTTACCTGTAATGCCCCTAAATCTAGTATTTCGGGGCAACCCTGAACCTTGCCTCCTCAGCCAAGATCTGACCAGAAGAAGGAGGGCAGAAGAAGCCGTGCTGAACTAAGAAGAGGAGGTTGCCAACTGACTCTGTGGAAAACGTGTAATATTTTTACTTAGCATAAGCAACAGCCATTTTGGCTATGGTGTCCATTTAAGTTTCCTTCGTAATTCTTTCGTCTTTTCACTCTGCTTGTGTTATCTATTTTAGTGACTTCCTGACTCCGCTAAAGCTATGTACGTGCTGAGGGTTTGTAGCTGCCAGTGCACCTGGTCTCAGATGTTAACTGTCGACCATTTACTGCTGCCATAAGCATTCCTGCTCCCCCTCCCACTTTGCTGACCACATGGTTATTCATCTGCCCTTGTTTGCTGATAGCTATTCCTAAAACTTGTTCTTCCTATTTCTGTTCACATGCTTGCATTGCAGAAAACCTGTATAAAAGACCTGTGTTCTGTGACTTCAGTGTACTACCTCCTGCAACACTTGAGAGTGTTGTATGGACGTGGTCCCGCTCATGAGTGATTAATACACTTATTTATTCCAACTCCAGTGCTGATCTCTATTTTGTTGGTCTCTGGACCCAGGGACAAGAGGGTGACCCTGCACCAGTGTACCCCTAAAAAGGTACATTTCCACAGTTGGCGCCCGACACGTGGGGCCCCATCGGAGACGCGGCCATCCGAAGGAGTGGTCTTGACGGAGGACCGAAATATTACTGAGGAAGCGCACTGCATGAGGAGACCTTTTGTCTTTGCAGGCCGATGTGATTTTTCCGGTTTTCCCGATTTGACCCTCCAGGTGGTGGCCGGTCTCGACTGGGGTTTTCTTTGGCGCTAATCTGTAGTGACCATTAGGTCGACCGGAGATCGGCAGGTGGGAGTTGGAGTCTCCTGTTTGGTAAGGTCGCTAAAGCGGCATTCTTGATTTGTTAAGCCTGGGCTTTTTGTTTAAATTTGTTATTCAATCTTTGCAAAGTTTGAAGGCAGGTAATGTGGAGATTTTTCTCCTTTTGGAATATTTGCTTGGAGTAGTAATATTTTACACATATTTTGGTAAAACATGCCTGTTAGCACACTCCGTAGGTAGTGTTGCTGTTCTGGTGGTACCAAAGAAAGCTTAGAAAAAAGTCAGCCGGCTCCCCCAGAAGGGACGCCTAATAGAGATATGTATGTCAAATATGGTATTTCTTCCATAATGTACGGTCCACTGTGGAACAAATACACAAAGAAAGATTCCGATCTGCAATGGCCAGTGAATGGGTCATTTGATCTTAAAAAGGTTCAATATGTAGAGCAGTGTTTGTTTAAAAGAAGAAGTCAACAGGATATGTTTGATTGTGTGCGTATGTGTGAGAAAGAAGTGCGAGAGAGAGCGAAGAGAGCGGAAGCTATAGCAGAAAAAGTACAACGTGTAAAACGATATATCAAAAAGCGCTAGAATTAAAAAATAAAGGAAAGAAGGAAAAAACAGAAAAAGAAGATGGAGAACGTCGATTAGAGATAAATGGCCAGTATCCTATTAGGCGCCCTCTCTATTCCCTACTTGATACAACTAAGGATGATTGCATCCTATTAGAATGTCCCCCACCCCCGTGTAAACCTCACACTCCAAGTGCCCCTGATGAGGTTTCTGACGACGAGCATTTGTCTTCAGACGACAAAGAACAAGATAAACAAGATGGGTGACAGACTCGCTCTACTTTGACTAAAGCAGAAAAAGATAAATTAAAAACTGCTGCTAGGGAGGAGGCTCGTCGGTCTCACGCGGCATCGCTCATTGTAACTATGGTTCAACAGTGGAACAGTGCAGAGCAATTTTATTTTGTAGAAAAATTCGTTTGGGAGGTAATATTTGATTATAGACAAATTTCTCAGGAACTAGAGCCAGCTGATATAAATACTGATTACAAACTATTAACAGAGGGGACTTTTCCTTTTTCAAACCTATCTGATATGATTAGACGTGGTTAAAATACGAGACGCAACATTGCGTTTACGAAAGGAGCAAGAATTAGTTAGAAAACAGAGAGGTATAGAAGCGGTTCAATCTCAAGCACAGAATGTAAATGCTCCGGTGGAAGAGGCTGCACCCAGTAGTACTACAGTTACTGTAAAACCTATGCGTGAAGCTGCACCCCTGTATGTTCCTCCGAAGGGTGCGGGAACAAATGATGACAAAACTTCGGATGATGCAAAGGCATATTTTATATATAATTGGGTTTACACTCCCTTGAGTAGAGCTGATGTGATGGCTCTTAAAGCTGCTTTGCTCGACCCCCGGAAAAATACTGCCGCCTTCTATGAGGAGGTGGAAGGAGCCATTAGCTCCTGCACCATGACTTTGCCAGATATTGATATGTTCTTTGGGCTTATTTTGCCCCCTGATATGTGGAGAACGATACGTAAAATAGATGACAATGTAGCATATGGTGATACTTGGGAACATTTAGAACAAATAGATGCGGAAAGAGAGCCTGCGCAGAAACCTCAGAAGGAGATATTAGATCTTCCTAAAGCTATTGTGACTAAGTTAAAGACTCTCATACCTCCTAAGAAAATAGATGGAAAACGGATGAGTCAGTCTGATTTCTTTTCAAGGTTTGAGGAAACATTCCATGATTTTAGTGGTCAGTCATTGGCCGATGATACGGGTAAGCATTTGTTTGTCGATAAATTTGTCGCTAATATGTTACCGGAAATAGCTAGTCGCTTAAAGGCCAGTGAGAGTTCTTGGACTACGTCTTCCCCAGTTTCCCTTTTGACTATGGCCCAATATTATGAGCGACAGGAACAGGAAGCGAAAGGCAGGGAGGATAAAGCTTTAAAGACGAAAGTTATGTTGGCTCAAATATATGGTCCACCATTTAGGGGAGGTGGAAGAGGTGGACGTGCAATGTATACACCTGGAGCACCCTCTCTCCCTCGAGCAAATTTGTTCCCTGATCAGTGTGCTTATTGTAAAGAGACTGGGCATTGGCGTTCTGAGTGCCCTCTTTTGCGAGGTCAGCAGTATCAGCGGGGAAGGGGCAGTATAAGAGGACGCCCAGGGAATTCAGGAAACAGTGGAGGTACAGGAGCTCGTCCCAGGTTTGAGGCAGTTGAACAAGGACCAAATTACTCTAATACTTTTGATAGACGAAATCAATTTCAAATGTCTGATTATTCTGATGAGGTCCTTGCAGATTCTGATTACGCATAGGGATGCCTAGGACGGGGTAAGGAACCGGTTGAGGTACCAGTAGATCAAATGGGTCCTTATGTTGCCGCAAACGTCTTGGGATCTACTGATCGGTTTCTGGTTGATACAGGGGCTACTCGTAGTGCCCTGTCTAAAAAACTGGTTCCTAGGGCTCCCCTGTCCGGCACAATGATAACATCGATGGGACACCTACACCTAGCCCACTTTCACAGCCACTTGAATTCAAACTTGATAAATTCACTGCAGCATGTCCATTTTTGCTTTCCCCTACCACACCGGACAACATTGTGGGTATCAATATGCTTAAATATTTTCGTGCCACAATACGTTGTTCTCCAGAAGGTGTGCGTGTTATTTTGAATGATAATTACCCAATGGTAGAGAGATCTTGTCTTATCAATGAGGACGTCGCTCTGGCATCCTTACCTAGTACTTTGTGGGCTAAATCAGATACTGATGTGGGTCAAATGGTTATTCCACCTGTACATATTCAAGTAAAGGAGGGTGTTTCATTGCCTCGACTGCCTCAATACAAAATATTTCGAGAAGGTGAAGAAGCATTGGCACACATTGTTCAGGATTTGATTAAAGTGGGGGTAGTGGAAGAGGTCCCCTATAACACTTGCAGTAGCCCTATCCTTCCTATTTTGAAAAAAGACACTGACACTAAAATCTACAGATTCATTATTGATTTGCGAGAGGTTAATAAAATTGTAGTGCCCCAATATCCGGTGGTTTCTGACATCACTACACTTCTCACTATGGTCCCTCCTACTGCCACTACATTTTTGGTGATCGATTTGAAGAATGCTTTCTTCTCGATACCCATCCATCCTGACAGCCGTTATTTGTTCGGGTTCACCCTGAAAAATAGATCATATCGGCTCTGTAGAGCTCCACAGGGCTGTACAGAGAGTCCCAGTATTTACAGTCAGGCATTAAAAAGGCAGCTTGATTCCGTTTCTGTACCCAAAGGGGTGGCCCTTATCCAATACGTCGATGACATCTTGTTGGCTGCAGATACTCCTGAGCAGTGTGAAGAAGGAACACTGTTAATGTTATCATTTCTTGCATCTCACAATCACAAAGTCTCGCGAAAGAAATTGCAATTTTGTAGACAGCAGGTTACCTATTTAGGTCACCTCCTGTCTAAGGAGGGACGTGCACTTACACCAGATCGCATTCAGACCATTTTAGATACTCCTATGCCCCGTACTCAGAAGGATGTTTGTGCACTGATTGGCCTCACTTCTTTCTGTAGGCAGTGGATCCCCAGTTTCTCGCACATTATTAAACCTTTATTGGCCCTTTTGACTAAAGACACTCTGATGCCCCTCCCATGGACTACTGAATGTCAGAATGCCTTCCAACAGTTATGCCAAGCTCTTTGCTCTGCACCAGTATAGGAACTCCAGACTACACTAAGACCATCACACTCTATATACACGAGAGGGAAGGTTGTGCCCTCTCAGTCTTAACACAAACATACGGTGATAAGCAACGTCCTTGTGCCTATTTCTCAGCTGTTCTTGACCCAGTCGCTCGCGCGCTGCCTGGATGTTTCCGAGTGGTGGCAGCAACGGCTGTATCAATACGTCCGAGTGAAGGAATAGTTTTGTCACATAAGCTGCTTGTGTTAGTACCCCATTCTGTTGATGCTTTGCTAAATCAAACAAAAACACAGCATTTGACTAGTGCCCGCTTGACAGGATATGAATTGACACTTTTGGCCCCTCATATTACACTGAAAAGATGTATGACCCTAAACCCTGCTACACTATTGCCATTTCCAGCTACTCAGTCTCAGTCGCAAGAGTTACATGATTGTATATTCCTTACTGAAAAGCAAACAAAGGGCTGCGTTGACTTGCAAGATACACCTCTCTCTAGTGTTGATGGGGAGTTATGGGTTGATTGCTCGTGGCTCAAATTGCCTGATGGCACTACATCTGCTGCCTATGCGATTACAACACTTCAGACAGTAGTAGAAACAGCTCGCATCCCACAGAAGTCAGCCCAAGCGGCAGAATTGATTGCACTAATGAGAGCGTGTGAGCTTAGTACAGATTTGCTTGTTAATATTTTTACTGACAGCCGGTACGCTTTCGGGGTGGCACACAATTTTGGCCGCTTATGTAAAGAAAGGGGTTTCCTCACCTCACATGGGACACAGATAGTGCATGGAGAATTAGTACATAATCTTCTTACTGCTCTAACCTATCCTAAGAAAGTGGCAATTGTTAAGTGTAGTGCACACAAGAAAGTGACTGATAAAATAGGAGCAGGTAATGCCTTCGCAGATTACACAGCCCGTGAAACCGCAATGCAGCGAAGTACCACATCTATGTATATAGTGAAGTCACAAGCTGAACGTTGGCATGATGCCAGGCAAGAGGTACTGGACATGCAACAATCTGCCTCCACTGATGAACTAGACCAATGGTCTAAGGAGGGAGCACTGGATGATGAGGGCTGTTGGAGGAATAAAGATATGACCAAATGGAAGTTACCCACAGCCTACTTATACCCCATGATTCACATGGTACATGGGCCGGCACATGTTGGAGCATCCTCAATGGCAAAACAACTTATGCTAGTTTGGGATCATCCTGATATTGCCGGCACTGCGAAAAAGATGGTCCAGTCTTGTTTGGTCTGTCTTCAGTATAATCCCGGAAAGGGAACACAAACTCCAACAGGAGGGGTTGCGACACCAACTGCACCTTTTGAGGTCCTGCAAATGGACTACATTCAGTTTGAGCGCTGTAATAACTTGAAATATGTCCTGGTGGTGGTTTGTGCCTTCAGTAAATGGGTGGAGGCGTATGCTACGAAGGATAATACAGCTCTCACGACAGCGAAAGTTCTCCTAAAGGAGTTCGTTCCTCGATTCGGCATTTGGCGGGTCTTATGGAGTGACAACGGACCTCATTTCATTGGGCAAGTTGTCGAATATGTCATGAAAGGGTTAGGGATTAAGCAGAAATGTCATGCCGCTTTTCACCCACAATCAGCAGGCTTGGTGGAGCGTTACAATTCCACTCTGAAACTGAAATTGGCTAAAATACAGGCTTCCATGTCTTTGAAATGGCCTGATGCCCTGCCCCTAGCACTGCTTTCTATCAGATCGATACCACATACACGATCTGGCCTTACGCCATATGAGGTTGTGTTTGGCAGGCCCATGAATATTTGGGGAATCCCTAAGCCTCGCCCTATACATGATGTACCCTATGTGTTGATGAGTGACTATTTGTCCCAGTTAACTGACAGCTTGTCTTCTATTTATCAGCAGGTACGGGAAGCCCTCCCAGACAGGTCGCAGGGTGATGGCCATGATCTGCGGCCTGGCGACTTTGTTTTAATGAAGTCCTTCCAGGGGACCAATTCTTTGGCACCCCGTTGGCATGGACCGGAGCAAGTCCTCTTGGCTACCAGAACTGCGGTACGAGTGACCAACCGGAAGAATTGGGTGCACGCCACCCACTGTCATAAAGTTCCGCATGCCCTCGTGAGCCCAGCTGCATTGACAGATCACCGCGACATCCTGGTCACCGAGAAAGGACGAGCCGTGTCACCTGAAAGACCTGAGGAAGTCTTCCCGGGCCACACGATCCCTGGTACATCCAGATATCTGCTTCGATCCAGGAAGAAAGACATTTCATCGCAGAAAGAGACTGTTTGAGCCACTGTCCTGGGTGGTTAAAGACTGACTACAAAGGGGGGTAGCCTTTTAGTGACTACTCGTCTCAACGTTAGTGAAGAAACCAACGCCTGCCCAGGACCTTAGGGCACCATCTGTTTTGTTGTTTACCGACTAAATGAACATGCCGGAGGAGAAGAAATCGAATGCTGCAAAAGTCTGTAGTAAAAATATGATGCTCGCTATTGGACTAACTTTGACTGTTGTCATCATTGCTGTTATAATGTGGGTTGTAGAGGAAGTAGCTCCGGCTCGAAACTTATTGACTGCTTCTACTCCTGTCCCCACCGAACATTATTATTTTACTCTTCCCTATCATGAAAAGAAGCACCGAATGTCGTATCTCAATAACACTTTCATACAAATGTTGCATCATACTTATAATGCTACGAACACTACCAACTGCTGGGTATGTGGAATGATGCCGGCTCATCAGAAGAAAGGAGGAACGCCTTTCATTCCCTTGCCATTCTCGCATAATGGCTCCTGTAGAGCCTGGTTCGCACTGTTGTGGGCCTCTGAAGTTGCTAATATTACTCTAGCTGATGTAGGAGGACTTAATGCAAAACTTAATAAAGTTCGTTACCCCGATGAGGAAGGGGACCCACAAGCTAAAGGAACTGTATGGGAAATAGAGGAGTATCGCAAAGGAAATTCCTCCACACGCTATGTTTTCCCCAACACTCGAACGGCCAAGGGTAACGGGCCTCCTGTCATCGTTGTTACCAGAGCTCGAGCATATCTTTGTGTGAGCAGTTTTGGCAGTATTCCAGTGGAAAAAAGTGACTGTACTACAGTATTGAACATTACTGGAACGAACAATCGCAGTTTCCTGTCCTCACACAACACTTATTTCATTTGTGGGAGTAAAGGCTACTATCATCTACCAATTGGATGGTCTGGAACCTGTTATGTGTCCTTTTTGCTTCCTCCTGTGTTCCTAGCACCTGCATCTTATCATAAAGATCAAAAACTGTTTAATGACATTTCCTTGAATCGATTTAAAGGAACTCTAAATACTGATGAAGTGGATCAAACTGACACTACATTACAGCAATATGTTGACTTTAATTTGGGACTCTTTTTCTTTCTTGGTGCGGCTTTAAATAGTAGGAAGATCAGACGTTTGACCCGTGTAGTAGAGACTGTGACTAATCAGACAGCAATGGCGCTTGGGAATATTACAAAAGAACTCCAAATTACGAGAATTGTGACTTTGCAAAACAGAATGGTGCTAGACGTGGTTCTAGCTGATCGTGGTGGAGCATGTTGCATTATCGGTAGTAGTTGTTGTGTATTTATCCCTGACCACGCCCCTTCTGTTTATGATGCCATTTCCAAAATGCATAAAATAGCTACTGAGATACATCAAGATTCAGGAACATGGACTTGGGCTGGATGGTTCTGGAACGTATTTTCTGTATGGGGTTTAAAAATATTATCGGCCTTGTTCATAATTATTGCAATTCTCTTCTCCTGTTGTTTATGTATCCAATGCGGACCGATGCTTTGTTCCCTCTGTATTTCTACTTGTACTACTTGTCTACCATCAAAAACGAATGTCCAAAATGTAAATGACCGTTTAGCAATAGATCGAGAAGTTAGCGACATGATGCTAATTGATATACATGATATTTATCGTACCCCTTTTAAAGCATAAGAAAAATGTCTTAGCTTATGCTAAAAGGGCCGTCTGTGGAAAACGTGTAATATTTTTGCTTAGCATAAGCAACAGCCATTTTGGCTATGGTGTCATTTTAAGTTTCCTTCGTAATTCTTTCGTCTTTTCACTCTGCTTGTGTTATCTATTTTAGTGACTTCCTGACTCAGCTAAAGCTATGTACGTGCTGAGGGTTTGTAGCTGCCAGTGCACCTGGTCTCAGATGTTAACTGTCGACCATTTACTGCTGCCATAAGCATTCCTGCTCCCCCTCCCACTTTACTGACCAAATGGTTATTCATCTGCCCTTGTTCTTCCTATTTCTGTTCACATGCTTGCATTGCAGAAAACCTGTATAAAAGACCTGTATTCTGTGACTTCAGTGTACTACCTCCTGCAACATTTGAGAGTGTTGTATGGACGTGGTCCCGCTCATGAGTGATTAATAAACTTGTTATTTATTCCAACTCCAGCGCTGATCTCTATTTTGTTGGTCTCTGGACCCAGGGACAAGAGGGTGACCCTGCACCAGTGTACCCCTAAAAAGGTACATTTCCACAACTTGGCCCCAGCCCTACTGGCCTGTCCGCACCTCAAACCTGCTCCATCAAAATCCTGGTGTGTCCTGCATCCAGCAGCCCTCAATAACCCGGAGGACCTGCCCTGCCTTCCAAAACGAAGACTTCGTCTCCAGTGAGCACCGGATTTGCTCACCCACAGACTCTGGCTCCGGCCAAATCTGTGAGTCTGCATCCGACGCCCACGGCCCAAGTTCGAGTGGCCCAACACCATGATGAGGTCTCCCCGGCGATCCTGACCTGAGATCTGGTGATCTCTGATCCGCCTCGTATCTCTAATCGATGCCTGCAGCCCCTTTCTGGAGGATACCCCCGACCGGAGCTGGTAAGAAAAACCCAACGCCTAAAGGCACCCCTGCACCTGACGTCCCAGAGCCTTGGGTGACCCAACCGACGGTGTCCCAGAATCCCGAGGCATCCCAACTTACCTCTCCAACCGGTGGTCGTCTCCAGAAGATCTTCGTCCCCGAGCCTGCAGTGTTTGTTTCAACCAGACAATCCCCATTGAAAACAACAGGGCACCCGACACCAAACCAGCACCCTGCACCCAGCCGCCGGTGCGGGTGCAACTTGTGTGATAAACCGGATCCCCCTTTGCCCTGAGCCTAACACCAGGAGCTTTGCTCCTACAACCTTGTGGCCTGCTCGTGAGCAGCCACCAACAGGAGGCCCCCTATCCCCCATTGGATAACATTGGGCCTCAGCACTCTGCACCCGGCCGCCCTGGTGCTGCTGAGGGTGTTCTGAGAGTGCATCCTTGACCCTGTGGGAACCCTGGTTCAAACCCCAAAATACCAACTCCCACAAATTAGTACTTCCCTCCAAACCGTTAGCTTCATTTCCTTCCATAGGATTGTATTGACTGCTTTTCCTTGAAAATTCTTCTTAGTGTGGAGTTGGTTTGCATGAAACATTGAAAAACTGCAAATGTACTAAAAGTGAATTACTTACCTTTTGTCTAGGAAATGTCTGTGTGATATCTAGGCATTTCACACTGATTAGCAAAAGTAACTTAAAAAGTAATCTAAAACGTAACCTGCACAGTAATCTGTAAAGTAACTGAAAAGTAATTTTGAACTGTTGACTTACCTGTAATTCACCAACTGCATTTGAACCTGCATTCAACTGTAAATCTCTGAATAAGATTTTGCAAAGTATTATTTCACTTACCTGCACCAGGCGTGGCTTGGTTCTAGAAATAAAATAAGCAAATAATATTTTTGATACAAACAAATTGTTCTGAGTTCAGTCTTTGATTGTGTGACATCATTCTTGCCTGAGTGTGTACAGCAAATGCTTAACACTAGCCTCTGATAAAGCCTTACTGCTCGCCCCCACACTACCACAAATAGAGTAAGGTGCCATCTACTTTTACCTCTGCCTACCTTTGGGGTTCCACCTGACTCTGTGCACACTATACCTCATTTTGGTATAGTATATGCAGAGCCAGCTTCCTACAATGACACTTGTTATTTTTGGCAGGGGTCCCAGTTCATCTGGTCAGAAAGATATACTGTTATATATTGTACATTGTGTGCTATTTAAAAGTCTATAATTAAAAGGGAATACTCCCATTGTTTTACATTAAGCGCCAGCCCCAGTACCTCTCTCTGAATTCTTTGGCAATGATTTGTAATCCAAAAGTACCAGAGGATGTTAAAACCTGTATTTGAAGTTGCCAGGTACCTCTTGCCTTCAATTTCCAATATGCAGCCTAGTTGACCAGCCCGCCTCATTGGCATTTAATGTTTTGTGGTGCAAAGGTAGTGCTGTGTGTGGTTTTAATACAAGGAGATGTATGGCTCATCGGTGCTACATAAAAGGTCCTCCTACTGTCCCTATAAGTAAAAAGGTTGTGGTTGTACTTGATTCTGAAAAACATAACTAGATGGGGACCAAATTCATAGGCAAATTTGTCTTCTCTGTTTTAGAATAAAATTCAAATAAATGTACTGTCAGGGGCACATGCTTTCAAAAGGAAATACTTTGAGTTCACGAAATAATCATATCCTCTTCTGACTTCATTCATGAGTCTTTATATATATATATATATATATATATATATATATATATATATATATATATATATATTATATATTTTTTCTAATAAATAGGCAGTCTATGTAATATGAATGCCCAGGAGTTAAATGCAGCTCAAGAATTGCAGTGATAGGGGTGACGGATGGGAAGTTTAAAACTTTAATTGCCGTTACCTGAGGAGTACTACAGAATCGTAGGCCGAAATAAGTGCCTGTCAAATGTTTTATGTTTACAAATTATTACGTACTTTTCTCAAAATTCCTTGTTGGTTCTGCTGCAGATTTGTGCTAATATATGTTTACTTTACCTTAGGGATATCAGCATGAATAACATCACCAAGTTACCAGAGAATGCATTCAAGACCTTCCCTTATCTGGAAGAGTTGTAAGTATTTTCGAAGATTAACAATATCTTGATTTGTATGCTTTGCACTTTTCAGAGGTGAATCGTGTATTTCAGTGTTCTATTTTCTTTGTATGAGGGTATAAAATCCAGTATGGGTGAATGAATAGCAATACCAATAGCACAGCACTGCAAAGTAAATTACATCTAACTGTACATGATGGACCAGAGTTACTTGCCCGTATCACAAAAATTGTGTTGAGGAAATAGTTTGTGTTAAATGGTCAATAATGGTGGGTTTGCGTTGGATTTTTACAGCAGAGTAATTTGTGATTACTAAGAAAGGGCTTTAGGTCCCATTGATAATGGCGATTGTGCCAGAGTGGAATGCTGTATAATGCGGCATACTAATAATGACACAGACCTACATCCTGCCTAAAAGATGTTCTTCAGTGTAATAACGCAGGCCTACTTTCTTGTAAATTATTTGTAGGTTGCCATATGCCATTATGAGATTGTACGCCACACCAAGAAGAACTCCGATCACGTAATCCAAAGGGAGGGAGTGCAGCTAACATCGTGTTCCTTTCAAATTGCAGTAATAGATGCAATTTGTGGTTAAAATAAAGCGTTAAGCACTTTAGCAGCTGCACCTGCTGTCCGTTCCCTTATTACTGAATGAATCAGTACTGCTCCAGCCTTCCCTCAGAATCGAAAAAGAATAGGCTGAACCTGGGTTTGAACTGCCTGTGCACCTTTAAAAGTATATACTAGCTAGCAGGGTTGAGCAATTTCCAAGTGAATCACTACATCCCGCCTTTGTTATAGATATAGTAAAGTACGTCATACTACTGTTGACATCTGCTTCGACCTGGCGTGCACAAGTTCTTTTCCCAACAAGACCAAGTCAGTCTTTCGTCCTCCAGACGTTAAATTGCAGACCTTTGAATAAGCCAGCAGAAACACCTGCTTTTTACAAAGTTTGTGAAAGGAAACAACCGATGTTAAGTTTTACATAAAATACTAAATATTATTATTCTTTCTATTAAGGTCGCAGTAAGGTGTTTAGCAAGCATCAACTGCATCCTTATTGGGGAGGGTAAGTGGCCACAGTGTTGATTGAGTGCACTTAAATATGGACGTCAATTAGGAGTAGCCACTGGAAGGAGCTGCTAAGCCTACTTAGCACTATGGTGTACAAGAGATGCCCTTTCTGCCCCTGGTCGTTGGGGTCCCGAAGTAAATTGGGCTCTAAAGTAATGATTCATCCCGCAGGTCCCATAAATATTACCCTTTAATATGCTATTCACTCTATACCTGTGTTGCATATAGTATCTTGAAATCTTACTTATTTGTTCCCCTCCCTCTTCCTTTCCCTTTTGTAGTACTGCTGCAAGTGCTTATGATTAGCAACCTTAACTAGTTGTCAACAATTTCTATTTATGGTACTGCAGGTCTGTTATTACTTTTACATAACTAGTGTGCTTAGTATTACCGTATTATATATTTTGACATGCCATTTAGTTGAATCGCTAGCCATGCACGTGAAGAGGCTAGTGTAAGGGTGGCACGATAAAACCTCACACATAAATAGCAGTGTATGATTTGAAATGTAGTCTTAACAAAATACGCGTTTCCTTAAAACATGTAGTGTGCTTTGACACTGGCGGGTTGTCTGGAATGCCTTCTACTACCCTTTAGTGGTGCTGCAGGACCGATCGCTTGGGTCCCAGCACACACGGCGGGGACATGAGCCCTGCAGCTACCGAAGTCTGGCCTGGACTGTGTTCCCGAATCGCAAGCCAAGCCGTGTTGTTTATTCTGGATCTGTTAACATGTTTACGACCGATTGGATATGTGGTTTTCCTTGACCAGTTTCCTAGATCCCCCTGACCCTCGACCTCTGACCTGGCCGCCACAGGGAGCAGCTTGTTGATGGCTTGATTGATGACAGTTCTCTGGGCACGCCCGAAATGTGCAATGAGAGGCTGAACACTGCCTCAAAATTCAGACCTAGGCTGCTAGAATTCGGAAGGGATATTCAGAAGCGGTATAATATGTTCAGGGCTTTAAGTGGGGAAAAAAAAACTGGGGGTGCTCTAAAATGGGCGGGGCAAATCTCTCAAAGGGGCGTGGCCTATCCAAGTAGGGACGTGGTCTAAATCAAGATAACTAGCATTGTGTTAGGGCTGGGGCAGGATCACGCAGACTAGTTCCTCTCTCTGCGTTTCACTTGTTGCTGGATTACACTGCAGCCTTGACGCTCAGTGTGAAAGGTCAGAGCAGGGTTGTGCTGGGGCAGGCTGCCTGTGGTCGTCTCTCTCCTAATCATCCCACAATGTGAAGGCTGGCACCACGACGACGTTGCTCCTGCGCTGCAAGAAGGGAAATCCTGAGAGAAAATGGCTTTCTTTAAAGGATTTCCTTCCTCCTACAACGCGGCTCACCTGGCGGCTCACCTGGCATGCTCACTTACCTCCACTGCTCAGTAGTGAGCAAATGAGCATGCGCACATCGATGTGCATGCTCTCACTGCAGTCGAGGAAAAAAAGAAAAGAAAACGGACTACCTTTGGAGGCCTGAAAATAGAGCCAGATAGAGACCCGTTTCGAGGCCCCCTAAAAATAACTGCTGGTGCTCAGACCCGGCCCACTTAAAGCCCTGCACTAAACATACAACACAAACAGTGCTCCGCCAACCGAAGCTGAGAGTGAGCAGTTACATTAAGCACCTTATATAAGCAATAACGTGTTGCACAAAGTACATGAAACAAATGCACTTTTAAAACTGACTGGCTGGCTGCCCAAACTAAGCCTAAAATACAAATGACATATGTCAAAATAATGTAGCACACATTGGCTTTGTTTGAGTGCTAGGATGCGGGGGCCTTTTTTGTGTGTCCTTGGCAGGGCGAGTTTCATTTACTATCCAGTGCTTCAAACGGGCATGTGCTCTCCGGTACAGAGTGTCCGCACTTTTGTAACTTGAAGGGGAGAGAGAGTACCTGCACTTCTCAGCAGTGCTGCAATATTTTTAATGCTAGAGTACCGGCACTTCGCAGCAAACAGCCGTTCTGTAGGTAGTAGGTACGTGAACTTTTCTATTTCCATGAAATCAAATGGAGTCCCCTAGCACAACAAAACTCCTGTCACCACTCAACTCCTGTCCCAATGGGTAGTTGCTTGTCTTTGCTTTTCCTCATTCGCTGTCAATCCTTTTCAGAATGGGGGTGAGGCTGTTCAGCATTGGCTTACCCCATCTCTGCACGCGCTGTTACTGAAAGAATCGCAGGTACAGGTGGAAGGGTGCTAAGTGACTAGATCTGAAATAATTGTGAAACTGTCCAAACCTAGGCAGAAATACACTTGGTGAAAGGAACCACCCCAATTTACTTTTCATTTTCGTTGCAGCCGGAACCTAATTGCGAAGCAGTTGCAGCAGTTGGGGGCAGAGGGAGGGGTGACTTTGGTTTTTCGGCCGACGGTATGAATTTTATTTAATGCCTGCACGTGGTTTTTCGAGTGCCTGCCCAAATTATGCTCATCACTTTATATCAAATAATACGGCGAAGGAAGCACACTCGTATGTATGAATAATATTTGAGGGTATGTTGTTGTGCCTTTCTGATCCAAGACAAAAAAACTCAGTCATTACATGAAAACGCTGTTCTATTTGGAAAAACTGCCTTTGGGGTAGTTTTGTGATCAGTTATGGAGGTTAGAATGCAAGCTGAAGAAACGCTTCTTCACATGCACAAAATTAATTCAAAGGGCTTTTAGATGATCCCGTGCCAGTTACCACGCAGTTGCCGACCGCTCATCTTCCTGCAAGATGGCGTGTGTGACCCGGTGGCACTGCTGCTCCTGGCTTCTGCTGCCGAGTAGTGGGGGCGGGGAGAGGGAGTGTCGTGAGTCCGGGGACAGCGCAACAGCTACTGTAAAAGTGAAAGCGCGGTAAGGGGCGCTGTTAAAAAGTAAGAAGTCAGTGCTTCTAAAGTTGTTTGTGAGCATGCGCACATCGATGTGCATGCTCTCACTGCAGTCGGAAAAAAAAAAAGAAAACGGACTACCTTTGGAGGCCTGAAAATAGAGCCCGATGGAGACCCGTTTCGAGGCCCCCTGAAAATAACTGCCGGTGCTCAGACCCGGACAGACCCGGCCCACTTAAAGCCCTGAGTATGTTCATATTCATTCCACAAACGTCCGAAGCACAACCAGTTAGACAACAGCTATAACCGATTGCGTTTTAGTTGGCATAGAGGGCAACTACTATTCATGGACGCCGGAAGTCCAGAGAGTCGTTCAATATTTGGACACGTCCAGACGATCAGTGGTTGGTAAGGGCTAGTATGCCAAACTCGGCCTTTGTCGTGTAACTAGAATTCTGCCTCATGAGCCGGTATTTATTTCCAGGGGCTTAGCCATTAATAGCGCAGCAGCGGCGAAGAGGTGTAGAGGTTCCTTCCATGGCACCCCTATTAAAGGTACAGTTTTTCTTACTACCAAACCAGAGAATGGAGGCTTAAATCCTTACATGCATTAGGGCCCATGCCACCCACGCTATACCCACGCTTTTCAAAGCTCATGTCTATAGATTATCTGTTTTTTCACAAGCTTTGTGCTATCACTTCAGCAGAACTCACCGTGGGGTGGCGAATTTAAAAATCCAAGGTGTGTCTCCAGGGCTCGCACAAAGAAAATGCCTTCTTAGTTCTTTACAAGCATGTGTAACACTATACACCCGTCATAAGCTGGGCAGTATTACTACATTTCTTTTGAGTTAAACCTTTTACGTCGCCTTCTAATTAATCTTTATGGTGGTTTTCAGTTTCTGTGTTGTGCACGAGTTCTATTACTGTTATGCCTGTGCCTCTCCCCTGTAAGAAGAGCTCGGGCAGCACGAGGGACAGACTTGTCGGAGGCCATAATGTTTTTAAGATTGCTTTATTATGTTCTTCTGTAATTATTTTCCAGTGCATCGTAGCAGCCCTTCGTTGCTCACTGCACGTTGCGTTGCGATGTAAAGAAAACAGGCATACTACAAAGCGGAGCAGGCCCTTGTCACTCGCTATACATGTATTTTGATGAAAAGTAATGGTGTATTATGCAGCAGAGTAGCCCTTTTACCAAATTATGCCCTATCCGATACTGAAAAAGGAACAATCTGACAGCAAGCTTAGCTATGGTGAAGGTTTTGGTTCATCCAACAGTTGGGGAAAAAATAGATCTATCAGAAAAAATCATTCTCCTTTACCAGTTTCAGTCTCTGAGTGAAGAATTAGGAGCATATTGGGAATGTAAATATCCTGCATACTCTTGGCTACAAACGAGCTCATCACAGCGGTCTGTGACCACAGAGTACAGGGGGCCGGAGATGTTTAGCTGTTGTAATAAGGAAGACACAGACGAGTCTGCACAAGTTGTTAATATGCCCTTGTACATGGGGGAACTTTCTAAGATCTAACCTCCCTGTGCCCAAGACTGGGTGGGGAGCACATTGGAAGGATCTCACCGTGCATGACCTGTGGATGTCTCTTGAGACATTACTCATAAACACTCTAGAACTCCAGGTAGTATTCCCAGCACTGATGGCATTCCATACGTGGTTACACAAGAAGGTATTCAGTTTTGTATAGCAAACCACAGCAATCTACTACTCGAATAAGCAAAGGGGGCACAATACCACTTGTTCTATCAAGAAGACTGTTTGTGGGGTGGTCATTGTCGGGTATCATGCAACTGCTCATTATTGCAGAACATGTGCTAAGTGAGGACATCTTCGTTGTTGATAACCTCAGCAGAAATCTAAATGCCATTCACCTCAATAAAATAAAATGCCCCATTAGGTTTACATATACATCCAGACTCCTCAAGGTTGAAAACTCTATTGATAAACTGGTTTGAATTATTTACATAGAGTTCCCTCGACACTACTGGTACCATGTTGCACAGAAGTGCAGGCTGTCACTTATGATAATGATAACATCAAGCAAACGAATGGGGGCTAGACAGATAAGGATCTCACACTTGATGAGCTAGCCCATCACACCATAAATGAAATTGCCATCCGTCCCTGCACAGCAAACAATTAGCCAGGAGCACGTGAGATATCCAGACCTCAAACCTCCAAGTTGGCCATCTTGGCTCCTGAGGTCTTAGAATTCGGTCATCTGAACTATGGCAGAAAAATATGAGAATTTTTAAGAGGCTCTAGAATGAGAGATTTTGTCTAATGTAAATACTCTGTCGCCTGATGCGGTAAAGGACCCAAACCCTTTTAGACTCATATTAAGGGTATTACATTCCATGTCATGCATTTGGTGGATGTTAAACTTGCGCTTCCGTGAGGGGCTCATTTATTTGCACTCACTACCCAAATGAGGGGTCATGAGCATATTGAAATCGAATTGGTATAAACATACAGGTTTTCCTAGCGGAACGTAAGGTGTTAATCTGTTCATGCAGAACCCCATCCTAATCATGGGACCTTAACATAGTAGTCACTGTTACCACAGTTTGAACCCATGTACAAATAGACATTAATAGAATTGGCATCTAAGGGCGACTTTAAATAGTGGTGATCATATTACTATGAATGGTCTGTGAAGTACAAGTGTTCAAAATGAGGAAAGAAAATTTCTATTGATACTGAAGCCAGTTGTTTGCGTCCTGCATTTATACCCAAGTTTGTGCCAATTTTTCATGTTAATCAGGCAGTGGAACTTCCTCCTTCGTCACTTTCCACCCATGACCAGCAGAGTCAGCACTTGTTTTGCTATGGGAACAGATCAATACTATGTAGAAACACTAATCAACTCTTTATATTTACCATCACAACTAAAGGGCAATTTTATTGTCAAAACTTAGATTGCTCGATGGATTAGTTACTAAATCTAGGTGTTATTGTTGGTACAAAATGTTCAGAAAAGCTGGTGTATTGTTATATGCTGGTCGTACAGAAGTGTTTATTTGCAGTATGTCAGAATTAGATATATGTTACTGTGCTACATGTGCCTCCGGTGACACATTTGCTGAAAACTTCAGTGTGGCGATCCATTCAAAAAAAGAAGCTGTAACAAAAACAACATTACCTAGCTATCCACTTGGCATAAATACATAAATTCCTTGCCCCAAAGGGGGGAAATACCCCTTTAAACTTCTGAATATGTATTGAGGTTCATACTGCAAAAGAAACAAATTGCTTACCTTGAACAATTATTCTGGAGTTTGACTGCATTCTATATTTACAAGTGAACCTCCCCAGCAGGTGGTCATTTCTACTCCTAGATTAACACCACATAATGTCAAGGAAAAATACCAAGTGGCAATTAGAATGTGTGTCATTTTGGATTTACCCAAAGCCCAAGTTACTTTCTCAAGGCACACCTTCATAAGAGTCTGAGTCCAATCACTAGATGACATAATTATGAATAGCATGTAAATTCATTAGCGTCAAGATGCAAAATCGTCCTTGCAAGACACAAGTCGACTCTTTCTGTTTATTTTAACATTTGTCTCACTCAACCTGTGCAAGTAATAATCATTATTACAAGAGAAATTGAAAAATGTCTGCTGCAGTGCCCTTGAAATATAGATAATAAATGTAACAGTGTGTTGGTTCTTCTCACCAAAATAATATGGTTTTGAAAAATCCCCATCATGAGCTTTTAGGCTGCACTGCTGCACAATTGTGCGAAATTAGATTCCATCTGGAATGACGTCACTCATTGGGATTTAATTGATCAATGTACTGTAAATGTGTAACGCGTATAAAGCACCCATTGTGTTTAGTATTTAGTTCTATCTTCAGCTTTTTTTTTTTTTTTTAAATTAAAATTTCAAATCTTACTTTCACTTTGATGTCAACGCAAGCATATTCAGCCTGCCTGCTGGAAGACTGTTCTGAAAACAATAATCCAAAAGGGGTAATCATGCAGTAAAACTTCAAAGGGTGTGCACCATTGCTCAATCCACAGGCTTAGGGTGTACGCAGGTTTTGCTTGTAGTATAATGTATTTACAGCATTATGTGGAACTTTGTGTAGTTATCACATGACTGTGGTAGACTAATCTCTAGGAGAGTGAAAGCACTGCTTTATGATGCATGGTATTATAGGTTTGTTCGGTTCTCACTTGTTGAGTTCAAAGTCCTGTCATGGTCACCTCGGCCTTCTGTCTTTAGGAGGCGCATGTGCTTCCAAATAATCTAAGATGAAGTATTTTAAGTGCATATTCAGCTCCTTATGTTCCTACCTTTGAACAAGTGAACCCTATGGATTAGGATGACCTAGATAATGAGAATGAAAAGAAGACACTCATCAGCTCATTTCCCTCTACCTAACCGGGACTCTCGTGGCCTCTGTTGTTGGTAGGGTGACCGCATTGGGGCAAAAAGGAAATCATCAATATGAAAAGCAGAGACACGCCACATATTATACGAAACAAGTAGCAAAAGCTGACGATGAGCAGAAAACGCCTTTTTTGCAGCATGTACATGGGACTTGGAGGCCCAGGACATTGCTGTGAAAAGAATGGTGCACATTCCAGTGGAGAGACTGCACATGCAATGGCAGGCTGAACCTGAGGGGAAAGGGGTGGCACCAAGTCCTTTATGAAAGGTGGGGGTCAGAATAGAAGACAGACTAATCTTAGAAAAGGGGAAAGATTAAGGCAGGGAAAAAGGTCATTTGAATGGGGAAGTTTAGGATACAGGGGAAGGGGCAGGAGAAGGGAGCAGTTGTGCCTCCGTATAAAAGGTCAGATTGCATTGGGAGGATTGGGGCAGTTTCTAACAACTCCTACTTCTTTCCAAGATCCTCCAGCAAGCCATTCCATTGATCCTTGAAAGCACCTTACTAATCAAAGGAAAAACTGAGGAATCCCTTAAACTCCTCCTCCTCTTGTTGAGCCGTACTAGGTCTGTGATTTCCGCAGGACTCGGAAGGGGAATTTAAATCCAGGAATGGTTGGATGGAGTTACTTAACACAAAACTAATTAAGGTCTGTGAATGGAAGCAGACCTAAGAATTTGTATGAAAGATAGTTATGAACTGAATTAAACACTGCTTTGGAAGTATCTTTGGCTACATTGTGTAACAACTCCATTACTGTATTATAACAGCTGAGTGAGCCGAACGAGGACCCAAAGAAGGTCCAGAAGTGGAAAGACTTCTTTGCTCCTCTGAGATTAGCTTGTGTGCCCAAGGCCAGCAGCCAAATGTGTGGGCTCGCTTTTCTCCCATAAACTCATCACTCATCTTTTAACGGCAGACGGTTATTATGAGATGCTTTATATGAGAGAAATATGCTGGTATCTTCTAGGAAGCGATTACTGTCATTCATAACCTAGTCCTATTTCAAAATAAAAGCTCAACCACTTTTTATTAATTTCTAGAAAGAATAAATACAACCACGACTGAGAGCAGCACACTTCATGGTCACTCATGAAGAGGACCTTAAGCCTTGACCCGCTCTGAATTTATCTTGCTGTACCCTTTTTGGAGAAGGTGGCATTTGCATGACAAGGAAGGAGGCTGATATGAGCTTGTCGATGCATATTATAAACAGACAAGTGTAAATACTGATATCTGAAGAGACTTTTGGTCACAGATTCATAACATTTTGAATAATCCCATGTATCAGACTGGTACCTTGGTGTGCTGTCAGGTGGCGCCGTGCAGCTCTGCAGTGATGCCATTTCAATCTGGAAATGATGTCTGGGGCCCATATGGGCGACACCCCTGCACGCTGATGTCAGTTTCTTTTTTTCTGCGCAAACAGACACCGATCCGGAGCTCCCTTTGTGGCTCTCAAAGACACTAACCTCAAAGTTACTTCAGTGTGTAAGAGATGACACCTCAAAAACGACAGGTGTCAAGCTCTGTAGGCACTGTTGCAAACAAATGTAGGTGATGGATTCCCACCAGGTATGCCTGTGGTGTCTGAGGTCAGGCCACAACTTCAAGGCCCACAGCAACTGCGCGTAGATGAACCCATTAGCCATCAGGGAAAATAATTCTCTTCGGGACCACTCCAATTGATGGTACTCATCCAAAGTTTGTTCCTTGTCCTGTTCCTGGAGTCAACAGTGTCATTCGAGAGGCCAGTCTTTGTCACGATCCAAGTACTCGGGTAAATCTAAAAAGAAGCTTAAGAAATCGAAGCAGGATTCAGCTCCCTCGTGCCACTCGCATTCGCAGGCTCAGGGGCGGCCCCACTCCTCTTGATCTCACTGCCGAAGTCGGCTGACTACGGAGCAGATCCCGCAACTAGTTCCATCACAGTCTGAGTTTCCGGGTCACACAGCCATGCCACATCACATCGAAGAGTTCTGTGCAGCCATGCTCCAGCTCTTCGAATTCTTACTCCCTCTGGTGCTCTTTTGGACCCCAAGGAGCCTAGAGGCCTTCCATCTGGAGTACCGCCTGCGGGTTCACGCTCCGTGCTAGTTGAACCCTCCGAGCCCATCTTGCCTCCGACTCCAGTTCTTACCCCACTTCCGGCACCACCACATATGCTGGCCCTGGGCACTTTGACGCCAGCGCCGACTCCATCGACGCCAGAGAAAGAGGTCCCGATAGTTCTCTCCGACGCCAGACTGATCTCAACCAAAGATTTGCCCGATTCTGCCTGAGGCACCACTCCCCCACCTGATTTACCACCTCCACAACGGACACAACACACACTGTGTTTGTTTTTGTAACAGACTCAGACAATGACTTTGACCCGGGTGATGAGTTCGCGGAACCCTACCAGAATTATAATTGGCACAAGGACCCCCTGAATCCTGTCTCCAAGGGTCAAGCAGTACACCTCCTGTTAACCTCCTTCAGGGATGCAAAAAGCAGAAGGACTTATGACTCCAGGAGGGCCCATCGGATTAAAGAGGACTAGATCCTACAGTAGACTTGGCTGGAGAAGACCGGAGTCCTGTAAGACAGTTCCAAGGAGCTAGGACTGATCAGAAAAAGCTTTCCCAGCAGTTGGGCACTAAGTCTGAAGGTAAAACATTTGACCGGGACAATTTGCTTGGTGTATCCAACCTCTGCTCCTTTGCAGTTGGCTTGAAATTGCACCCGGGTCCCAGTTCAACAGGAACTGTTGTCCTTCCATAGTGCTTGCTTTTTTCTAGGCTGTTGTTAAATTAAAAGTTTGCATATCCATATCTCTGGTTTCCCTTAGCCTATACTGATGATCTTGGTGTGTTTTTGCTCCTTACGCTTTTCTCTTTTCTTCTAAATTGGTTTAGGAATTTTATTAATCTGTGTTCTTTGCTTTAAAATTGTTTTTACTGCTTGAACTTAGTACTCACTTCTGTAGGGACTGCCTACTGCTTGGGCCATAGCTTCCAGAGGTTGAGCAGATATTCTCTCAGAACTGTGTTCTTACCTAACCAGAGTGGGTTTATCGGGTTGTCTACTTTTTTATATTTTGTGTAAGTGGTACAGTTTTATAAATCTAATATACACCACTCCCATAAAAACTACACATATAAGTGCTCTACATACGGTATTGAAATGGAAGTTTATTTCCCCCAAAGTTGGTATATCCCCCAATTATGTAAGATTGGTGTTATGTCCAGTTTTAAATATCACATTTTAAACAGTTTTCAAAAGGTTTTACACAGTTCCAAACTGTTTAGAACTTAAACTGTGCATGTTTGTACATGACTGTACAAGCTGCATACATGTGAAGCACTGATAATTCAATTCTGGTATTCATATAACATTTTAATGCAGATAAAAGCCTCCTAGGACTCCCTAGTTTAAGTATTACATTTTAATGCACAAAAAACCTCACTTGAATCTATTGGAGACCAGCCTTCAATAATAAATCAATTTAGCTATCTAATTATTTATTTAGCTACCTAGCTGAATCCTCTTTATTTTCTTTTTTAATTTTTCTTTTTATCGCTTAATGACTAAAGTATTACATTCTGCTCATTGAGAGGGTGCCAGGAATACTTCAGAAGCAGATTACTATTAAAGAAAATCAGATATATCAGTTACTATTATATACAACAATCGCTTTAAAGAGATTTGTTCTTCCTCTTAGTTACCGTACCTTTTGTAACATATGTATTCAGATGACGTTTCAGATCATACTTGGGTAATTTTACAAAAATAAAAATAGTCTGGCCTCTTAGGTTTGCCCCACTTCTAGTTCATCAACTGTTTAGCATAGATCAATTGTGATGTGCTAGAAAGGGAATTCCTCTTGAGCAAACTGCACAAAGGAGATGTCCCAGGCGACCTCAGGACATTCTCTGACAGTGTGTCACTTCTCAGCTGCTGTAAAAAGCAGGGGGGAACGTGGAAGATTAATGTCTCTTTCACCACTGAAATAATATCACTTGTAGTTGCTTCAGGGAATGTAAGCTGAAACTACAGCTAGAAGAAAAGGGAAGCCCTCACAAGGCTACCTCAGAAACTCATTGGAAGGCTGCTCAGAACCGGGAGGCCAGATTGGGCCAGATTCTCATAAATGAGACCACGAGAAATCTGTCTTGAAAACATTTTTTACTAACTCTCTGTTGGATCGCCAGATTGAAGTCTGTATGAGCGATGGAGCAAGGTTTCATAAATGAAACTTGCTTGTATTCAATCCTCCTCACAGTATTAATTTATTAAACTTGTATTGTTAATACTAACCTTTGCATTCACGACACAAAAGAAAAGGATGCTTGCCTATGTGTTTTACTAATGAATAACGCTTGTCTGTAATCCAAAATGGCCGCTATGCGCAGGAAAGCTCAATGCGCATGTCGCAACCATATCACATGGTGTGACGTCTTTCTTTGCTTGGTGGGAAACTTCTGCTTCTGCGCAGTGTGCATTAAAATGGCTGCTTGATGTTTTCACATGCTTCTGCTTGCTCTCATGTCATTATTAAATTGTCGTTTCCTAACGCTACTAACGCGGGATAGTATATATATTTAATTGGGAATAGAATAGAAATAGTGGGTATACAGTGAAACATTTTATTTGTGATTCTAATATTTTCTTCTTGCACTTTTATTAGTTCGTAAACTTGGGCCTGGGTTGGTGACCTGAAACTCGAAAGGCAAATGGTTCTGCGCATGTGTCTTGTGTGCCTGCCAAATGAAGTCAACCTGGACGAAGTCCAAGGCCGTAACCTGATGGCCGAAGATGTTGTACTAGTGCTTTCCTGTCACACATTGATACAATGTCTATGAAAATTGGTTTACATTTGTCATGAGACGGGTGGGAAATAAAGCGAATGTATTAATTTGAAGGGGTGGGAACGTAAAGACAATAGGCTTTACAATTTAGGCCAAATCAATATGGTGCGAGAATCCACCTCCTGTCCCTGTCCAATCAGAAGTTGTGGCCCCATATTTTAGCAACATTAAGGGGAGGTACATGGGCGTAGAAGGGTATAATAGAATATAGCATTAGTTAATTAGTCAGAGCATGCGTTCACGAAGAACAGGCGTCCATGCTGCCAGAGCGCTCTTAGCTCCAGACTGCCAAGCTGATCGGTTGCTGACTGAATTCCTGTCCAGAAGAGGTCCTGAGGAGGGGGCGGCGGAGTCCATTAGAAGGGAGACACGGGAGAATCGAGGAGAAGCCGAGTATCAGAGAGGGGAACGACGCAGGCGTCGTTGTAGAGAGGTCACCGGTCCTGTCCTGATCCTGGAGGAGGTCTTTGCTCTTCATCCTTCCTGGGTCTTATTCTTTCAACTCCTTGGCTAAGGGGTTTTGGTTCTCGCACTTGGGTAAATATAATGCAACCTTTAGTTGCGCTGCTGTCTCTATCTTCTCCTTTTCTTTAAACACCGTCATTGATTAGCAATAATCATTTCTATGCTTAATCTTGGGTATTGCGATTAAGTATCATGTGGCTCTGTATTTTACTCTGCTAAATCTTTAGATAAACATTTTAAAACTTCCTGACTCAGTGGTTATTTCAGGATTATGTACTATAATGAATGTCACTCATTTTAAACTTCCCAATTAGCAAAGGATTCATTGGTAAGTCATTACTCTTCAATCAGAAGGTAATTGGTAGCAGGGATTTTGATAGAGAGTAACAACTGATAAAACCCAGCGTAAGTATTAGCATAGTATGAATGTATGGGCCCAAGTGAGTATCTAGTGTATGAATGCTGTTTGCTAATATCGCGCTGGATCATGAGCATTGCATAAGGGCATCTGGTATAAAATCCGCTGCAATTTTCAGTAGCTGCCAACCTGTCCAGAACTCTTCAGTGAGCATCTACAGCCCGGTCCGCCTATAAGGGTTCATGGTATTGGAACATAGAGGCAGTTCCCTAGACGTTCAGGGACATAGTCTCTGGAATGAAAGTCTCCCAATCTTTCGAGTGCTTCTATTCGGTGTTGAGAATTGAAGGTATTTGGCATGGCAGTTTCGTGGTCCTCCGCAGTTGCTCTTTGGCTGGAGGTTGATGAACGTCCTTGGTTCGCACATTGACTGTTTCGACTCAGTGTTGATATTCCCACATGCTGCCAGCTAGCATTTGTGTCTGGTTTCCAATGGCATTGATGTGGCTCCTTTGTTCATGGCTCCTTATCTTAATATTTGAACTCCAACCTGAACCCAAGCAACTTCTGAAAAGGGAGTGGCCTTCAACAGGGAGTCCCCTCTAGGAGGAAAGCGATTGAATTCTAGATGGAGGAATGTCCAACCATTTAGATGGGCTCTGACTTCGCTTGCAGAGCTTCCTTTAATCCTTGTGCAAAGCCAGCTCACCGAAGTGACTGCAGGTGACAAATGAGCGCTACACATAACTCTAGAATACACTGATGAAGGAGTAACTAAGGCACCATTGTCTCCCTGTAGCAGAGTGGGTTTCTGAAACTGAAGAGGGGCTGCACACTCTGAAGTGGTAGAGAGAGGTGTATAGTTTCAGTGTTTTCGGCCATCACACACCCAGACTGTTGACCACTGTTCTTTTTATGTGCACTTGAAAATTGGCATCATTTTTTCATTGCCAAGCCGCGTGCCTCCGCATGGAAAAGTAATCCTGTGTTATTTGCCAGAAGAAGTGATCATTGAGTCTGGGTGAATTACTGTGTGTGGAGACGACGGGTTGTAAGTGAAAAAGAAGAAATGTGGCAGACAAGAACTTTGGAAGCAGTGGCATCAGCTTCATTGCCCAGAATGGGACAGAACTTGGCAGGCCACGTCGACCGAGGCACAGTCATTTTGTAAATGGTGCTTAAAGACTTAGCAGCTGAAACGTTATGATTGCTTTTTTATTCTTTTGAAGCAGGCCCACCCCATTTCAGGCATCAGAGCGCTGCATAGTGTGTGAGCCACACTTAGGCCTTACATCATAGGAGGCGACAATTATAGCAGGCAGCGGGCCGGGTGAGATTAAACTGTACTTTGCAGAAATATGACAACAGGACTCTGTACCCCCTGTGCCTCAGCGGGCCTTTCATCAAAGGACACGACAATTATAGCAGGCGGCAGACACTCTGCCATTAAACCATACTTTGCAGTGATGCGCGGGTAGAGAATATTGTGTGCATTATGTATTTCTTCCGTTGCCTGCGAGGGTATGGGATGGCGTTGTGCCGCCGAGCCGACACTGTGCAGCCTAAGTGCGGTGGCTTACAAGCAATCAGTCAGTTGGTTTGTGGAGCGCATCTTGTCGCCCGTGAGGGTATCTAGGCGCTGGCAGGGTCAAGTTGGTTAGCCGAATGGCCAGTTCTTCAGGGCTTACCATTGTGGGATGGAGTTTTACCTGATGTCGAGGTGCTCGGGAATACGTCAGGGAGGAAGGCGGCCTCTTCCGCCACTGTGGAGCGCCCCTCTGTCCGGCAAGCTTTCAAGGAGCCAGCCCTCTTTCAACCCGAGGCCAATGTATATCTGTGTAATCAGGCAGACCCCGAGGCCCTCGTCAATGCTGCTGGGGTTGGGGTCATTTTGTGTTACGTCTCTTCTATACATGTGTAGTACGTCTCCCACTCCAATTTTTAAGTGTTTAGACATGAATGTAAGTACTGGGCTCTGCACTTTAAGGGCTTGGATTTCCAAGCGAGTGGACAGGTCTTACAATATTTGAATTTGTACAATGTATGGTAGTGGTAGCGTTAACTAACCAACTGGGGGTGACCTGCAGCTTATGTTCGAATCCCGGCAGGGCAAGCTCAGCCTTTCAAACTACCAAGGTTGATAAGCTGAATGCCTTTGAATGGGTTAATAGTTATATCTTCTATCGATCGTTCTTGGAAGTGATTCGCGATAAGCTTTGCAGTGTAGTGTGTTTTACTCCCTATTTTTCAAAGTAGAGCGGTTTTATTCATTGCACCTCAATCAGCTTAGCGCTGTCCTGGGGTGTTTACACCTAGAAGCTATATATGTGTAAATGATTAAACCTGCTGACAAATAGCGCGGTATGAGATGCTATATAAAAAGCTCGTCATTGTTTTTATTATTTTCCTACCCCCATGACGTACTCCTACCACATTCTGTCAGTGACCTGATGATTGGTGGTCGGTCGGTTGCCTGAAAGTGCATATTGCGCTCTAGATATCTGCGTTGGGTCGCTGTGCTTCATACACCTCCTTCACGGCTAAGCTCACAGACCTGCCCTGTCAGGTCACTACCCTCACCCACCCTGCCCCTAACACTGCTCCGAAGTAGCAGAAATAGCCAAACCTTTTCGTCTTTGTTGTATGTTGTATTGGACTTATTATTATTATATTTTTTTTTTTTACAAAGCTCGATGCAGGTAATTCATCTGTTGTGTTTTACCCCAGGAGAGCATCACGTTGCATAGAAAACAAGTACCTACATCCCGCCGGAAATACACAGCACTGTAGAAATATCGTTTAGAGTGTAATCTGTTCATTGACACATGATGATAAGTTTTCCCTTTAAGCGCCTACTTACCTTTGTTTGGTGCTTTCGCGCTATAATGCCCATGAAATATACTCCACATGTCTACTCTTCTAAAAGGAGCACACACATGGCCGCATGCTTTGCAGGACGACTGCTTGGCACTCGCACGGGCTGCGTTACTGTCGGCACTTTACAATAGCAGCAGATTCCAGTTCAATCCCACCGTCTGGCAGTTGTCTATAAATAAATGTTTGGGTGGCGCTAGGAAATGGCGGCCACATGCTTTTTACCAGTTGTGTTTTCCGCCCAAGTACCGGGCTTCCTGTGCGGAGTTCACCTCATAAGCTGTGGCGGAAGACCTCTGGTCTGGGATGTCTGCTTTGGCCTCTGCATTTTCACCGTGGTGACCTGTGTGCATGCTACAGCCGTAGCAGTTCGACACTGATGGGGTTTGTCTACGTGACTATTGCATATTCGCGCGGGTGGCCTGTGTGCGCGCTTTGTATATTGCATGTAATTGGTATTTATATAGTGCCTACTTCTCCTGACTAGGCGTTGAAGAGCTTTTCCGCGAGTACCGCACTACTCCGGAACCCAAAAAGTATTAGTGATAGGTTAGTATAGGAAAAAAAGTATTTTGTTTTTAGATAAACACGCAAATAAGGTAGCTTAAAGTACAGCAACACTGGAAAGTCTGAGTTTAATAAATATAACTTAAAGCTTTATATATGATATATTACCTTCTCTCTTTCTCTCTCTCTGTGTGTGTGTGTGTGTGTGTGTGTGTGTGTATATATATATATGTATGAAAATATAAATATATATATGTGTATATATATATATATATATATATATATATATATATATATATATATATATATATATATATATATATATATATATATATATACATACATACACACACACACCTTCCAGGTACTTATGTATCTATATATTAGTTTATTTCTACTGTTAAAAAAAAATGTGAACCTCTCCAATGCACTATCCTCTACCTCTCTCAATATATCCTCTATCTCCACTTTGACTCATCCCAAACCTCACTACTATAATCTCCAAAATAACCCATTATCCAGTATTGGGGTATCTTTCATAGATTCACATGCCTGAATCATTCCCCGTCGTCGAGGCGGGAGTCCCATGGTAAATTACAAAAGTAGTGCCATAAGTAAATAATAGTAGTAGGCTAAAGAAAAGCCTAAGGCCTAAATCTTAGTAGCCTATCTACATCATTATAATAAAAAGAACCAAAAGTCATCTCCAACCAATCAGCTACCAGCACCCTCTAGAACATTCTCAGCAGAGGCAGTTCTCCTCAGATTTTCACCGCACGTCGTGTGTGAAGGGAGTCTCCCTGAGCTCTGCTCAGTTTCTTCAGCTATTACTTCTTTTTGGATCATCCAAGATTATACTTCATGTTTCATTTCTCTGACCCTGGCACTGATATGTCAGTAATATGGCAGAGTGGCAGAAAACAAGGTAATAGACTACGAAATATGTCTAACCTTTTCCTCAAAAACTCTCACGTTCTGAGAGATGAGGCTATTATTGGGACTACAGAAATTTAAATCTGTCACTTCTGATGAGGACAGTGAGGATTCCTTCACCTCATAGAGGTCAAAGGGAGAGGTTGCGCCAAGTCTCCAGAGGGCACGCAGGAAAGCCATAAAAAAAAAAAAAAGAAAGACTTACCATGAGTCTTAATAATGCACTTCTCACAGAGAGAGGCAATTGGAAAAACTTCCTCAAAGGCAGATCCTACAACTACCTATTCATCCCTGACACTACATCTGGGAAATCCTCATAACCTGGCAATGAGGAGTCTATAACATACTATTACTGCCTCACCAATATTGACCTCATCTTTGACAGTCACGTTTACGATGGCCTCGTCTACGATGGCCTCGTCTCACGATGGCCTCGTCTACGATGGCCTCGTCTCACGACGGTCGTCTACGATGGCCTCGTCTACGACAGCCTCATCTATGACGGCCGTCGGCGACGGCCTCATCGGCGACGGCCTCATCTACGACGGTCGTCGACGACCGGCCTCGTCTACGACTGTCGTCGACGACCGGCCTCGTCTCACGACGGTCGTCGACGACCGGCCTCGTCTACGACGGTCGTCGGCGAGGCCGTCGTCTCGACGACGGTCGTCGACGACGGCTTCGTCTACGACGGTCGTCGACGAGCGGCTTCGTCTACGACGGTCGTCGACGACGGCTTCGTCTACGACGGTCGTCGACGACGGCTTCGTCGACGACGGTCATCGACGACGACCTCGTCGACGACGGTCATCGACGACGACCTCATCTACGACGGCCGTCGGCGATGGTCGTCTACGATCGTTTATGATGGTCGTCGACAGCCTCATCTATGATGGCCGTCTACAACAGCCTCGTCTACGACGTCCTCATGTATGACGTCCTCATCTACGAATGGCCTCATCTACGAATGGCCGCATCTACGAATGGCCTCATCTACAATGGCATTGTCTGACAGCCTCATCTCGACGACAGCCTCTTCTACTATGGTCATCTACGACGGTCGTCTATGACAGCCTTATCAATGATGGCCTAATCTACGTATGGCCTAATCTACGTATGGCCTAATCTACGTATGGCCTAATCTACGTATGGCCTAATCTACGTATGGCCTAATCTACGTATGGCCTAATCTACGTATGGCCTAATCTACGTATGGCCTAATCTACGTATGGCCTAATCTACGTATGGCCTAATCTACGTATGGCCTCATCTACGTATGGCCTCATCCACGTATGGCCTCATCCACGAATGGCCTCATCCACGAATGGCCTCATCCACGAATGGCCTCATCCACGAATGGCCTCATCCACGAATGGCCTCATCCACGAATGGCCTCATTCACGAATGGCCTCATTCACGAATGGCCTCATCTATGATTGCCTCATCTACGATGTCATTGTCTATGACGGTCGTCTACGACAGCCTCATCTATGACGGTTGTTTATGACAGGTCATCTATGATGACGGCCTCATCTGCGATGACCTCGCCCGCAATAACCTCGCCTACGATAACCATGTCTAAGACGGACTAGTCTATGATGAGATCGTCTACGATGGCCTCATCTATGTCTGCATCCTGTACAACGGCCTTGTCGATGACAAAAATTGTCAACATCAGCCTAGTCGTCTATTTCTACCTAGTTCAACTATGATCTCAATGACAATATACCATAATCATCAAGAAGTACAAAAGACACATAGTCCAGAATAACTTAATGACACAAATTAAGGGGACTAATATGAGTAAGTCTACAACAGTAACCAATATATGGAGAGGCAATATGTGGAGCAAATTCACCACTTCGCTCCGCCTCCAACTTCACAGCATAGGTCAGATCTATGTTGCCCTTGTACTAGACCTATAGGGCGTGTTACAGGATTACTACTCACACTTTCCCGAGACTGCAAGGTCACATTGTTCCCGATATGTCCGCATACTCCGATGCTCCTGCCACAAGAAAAGTGATCCCAAGGTCCAAAAAAAAAAAAAAAAAATAATAATTTACTTTTCTTCCCGGGAAAGACCCATTCATATCTGGTGATGATAGGGAGAAGGCCCACAAGTGCTGGATTCCCCACCAGATGATTTTTGATGGTTTCCAGAACCTTAAAGGAACATGCAGCCAAACGCTTCTACCTTCCAAAAGCAAATAAGGAATTGTTTGTTCTCCTTCTGATTTTAAATAGAAAAGCTGTGCGACCTATTCCAATTGTTGATTTATCCAGAAGGAATTGCAATCATGGAAAACCCTGTCCCATATAAGCCGCCTTACCAGAAAGGAGACGTTCTCAACTACACCTGGCTACTGTACGGGCTGCCCAATCACTAGCAATATGGGGCTGGTATAATCACGAGATGTAGTCCAACATTGCCACATACATAGAATTTCTGCCGGAAGACAGGGCAAAAATTGCACAAATAAATAAATATATATATATATATATATATATATATATATATATATATAAATGATTCTGCAGGGGTTGAAACCTCCTCAGTAAATATATATATATTGCGCTATAGATATAGCCTCAATAGTTATTTCACAACTGGCAGGGCCAGTGGTCCTTAGACGTCAATTTTGGTTCAAGACCACTGAATATAGAACCTGAGGTGCAAGTATATCTAATATTTTTACCATACCATAGCGATGTTCTGTTTGGCAAGCACATTGACGACACCTTGCAAGCAGTCAGGGATGACTCTGACACTGCAAGATTTTTTGTCACGTTCAATTTCAAAAGAAACACCCTTTTGAGGCACTCGTGAAAGAGATACTCATCTGTATCAAGAAGGATGCCAAAGGTATCAGACTTAATAACGCTATCAGTAGCCCTTAGGCTAGCTTACCTACAGTGACAATGTTCTAGTGCTGCTTATGCCATCCTGTGGGAGAAACTGTTCCAAAATGGTGTCATCTATGGTGGAAAATAGTTTCGGATAAATAAGTCCTGGCTCTCAAAACATATGGTCAGACGTTAGAGTTCACCAAAATTCCGCCCACTACTCCACCAAAATGAGGATGCCCCCCTTATCTGCATCTGCTTAGAAAAGGAGTGACGGCTACGCTAACCAGAGGTTCCATAGAGAAAAGAGTACATTTTAAGCAAACTGGCTTCTATTCTCGTTTTTTCTTCGTAGACACGAAAATAAAGGATTGGCTATCCATCGTAGACCTCTGGAAATGAAACAAGTATTTCTGTAACCAATACTGTTACTTGGTCACCCTCTCCGACACCACATGACGGCTCTGAATTTACAGGATTCATACTTTCACATTTCCTCCCACGCATTAAAGCCCTCCCATTTGGCTTCAGTTCAACTTTCTACATTTTACCTACTGCATAGCCCTGTGGCAGTTTCTTTCAGGACGAAGGGTCATCAGGTATTCCCCTACCTCCGCATTTTAATCGTCCACGACCACAGAAGCTTGCCTAAAGTTGTTTCACAAACTAGGTCCCCTTGTGAATTATCTAAGATCATCAACTCATTCATCTCAGAAGATACTGTCCAGGACAACAGACTTTCTATCCTAAGCCAAGCAACTAACGCAGTAGGGACTGATTCAAACTAAAAAAAAAAAAAAAAAGTGGGTTGGTTCGATTACTTCTGGACATCATGTCCTCCGCTATCAATATGATCCCTCTTGCGCACCTGAAAATTACACTCTTACAGGAACAGTTACAAAACAATAGATTCAATCTAAAGAATCGTTCAGGGGCCTGGTGATCTTTGCACATGTATGATAAACACTAGACTGGTGGTCCCAGATCTCCCACCTATTATCTCCCACAGGATCAGGCAAACCGAGTGTTCCAGGCTTGGGGCAAACCAGCACTGGATTTATTCGCAACGAAGGAGATCAAGAAATGCCGATACTATGCCAGCAGGTTCCCTCAACAGGGCTCAATGGGGAATGCCCTGTCCATGCGATGGTCAGGGATTTGTGCATACGCTTTTCCCCCAATACCATTGATCCCGAAAGTGCTCCGCAAAATGAAGCTGGAGGGTTGCCGTCTAATTCTGATTGCACCCCGTTGGCCAAGGCAGTATTAGTTCCAGGAACTGCTGCTATTGTCTCACGACAAGCCTATTCGCCTTCTTCCGACTCCTACGATGTTGTCGAGGGACAGCGGCCAAGTGGTTCATCCGGACACACAGTCCCTACACTTGCACGCATGCCTCCTGATTTCTTAGAGTTCAAGGACCTCAACATTTCACAAGACTGTCGTGAAATTTTGGCCAAAGCTCGTGCCCAGAGCACAATTAAGACTTATCGCCTAAAATGGAAGCGATTTTGCTGTTGGTGCGAGCGAATAATATTCACCCAGTTCAAGCTCCTGCGGAACAAGTTCTCCCTTATTTGCTTTCCCTAGCCAAGTCTGGACTTACCTTTTCATCGGTCAAAGTCCATCTTGCTGCTCTGTCCAGATTCAGAAAATGCGCTGAACTTCCTTCTCTCCGTTTGTCTTCACTTGTCAAATATTCATGAAAGGGCTTTTCAGAGCCTTCCCTCCAGTGCGAGCACCCCCTCCAGAGTGGGAACTCAATACCGTGCTAGCGCAATTAATGAAACGTCCATTTGAACTAATGCACAAAGCAGACCTCAAATTCTTCACTTGGAAGGTCGCCCTTTTACTGGCGCTGACTTCTGCAAGAAGGGTTAGTGAAATCCAAGCTTTCACTTTCACGGAACCCTTTTACATTTTACTCAGGACTACGTAACACTTCGAACAAATCCTAAATTCATCCCTTAAGTACCGTCACAATTTCATTTGAATGAACCGGTAAGATTAAGAACTTTCTTTCCGGATCCATCCACTCCAGCTGAAAGAGCATTACACTCTCTGGATGTTAAGCGCTGTTTAAAATTCTACCTACAGAAAACTAAGGACCTCAGATGTTCCAACCAACTTTCCGTGGCCTATGGTCAAGCAACATTTGGAGCTGCAGTGACAAAGACAACAATCGGAAGATGGCTGGCATCTACGATTCATTTCTGCCATGACAAAGCCAACAAACCTTTACAGAGGAAAGCCAAAGCTCATTCTACAAGAACTATGGCGGCTTCTACAGCATTGTTTGCTAGAGTGACTGGAAAATATCTGTCGTGCTGCAACATAGAAAAATGTCCACTCGTTCACGAAGCATTACTGTCTTCAATCTGCTCAACAAGAAGATGCAGCGGTTGGACAGGCTGTCCTACGCCATCTCTTTCATTAGGTCACATTCAAGTATTTTTCTCTTTTATATGCTGTTCTCTTGCTTTCAATATTCATGCAACATATATATTTATATGTCTATATAGAGGTATATATATACACATATATATCCATATATTAATATTTATGTATTCTTATTTTATTTCGCTAATGTACTTTAACATAGCTTTGATTTCTTAAAGGCTTGGTTATTTAAAAAAAAAAAAAAAAAAGAATTCTCATCCATTGTGGATGCAGTTTGGGGAGTTTATGAACACTTGTCTCCCACCATCCGCAAACGACAGTACATTTGGTATACTGCTTGCTACTCTGATTCAGGCATGTGAATCTATGAAAGATACCCCAATACTGGATAAGAAAACAAGTTACTTACCTGTAACTACAGTTATCCAGTATTGGTATCTTTCATAGATTCACATGCACCCACCCTCCTCCCCGGCGAGTCAGTTCTCTATGATTTGGGGTACTTACTTCCCACTTGTGCTAAGAAAATCTGAGGAGAACTGCCTCTGCTGAGAATGTTCTAGAGGGTGCTGGTAGCTGATTGGTTGGAGATGACTTTTGGTTCTTTTTATTATAATGATGTAGATAGGCTACTAAGATTTAGGCCTTAGGCTTTTCTTTTAGCCTACTACTATTATTTACTTATGGCACTACTTTTGTAATTTACCGTGGGACTCCCGCCTCGACGACGGGGAATGATTCAGGCATGTGAATCTATGAAAGATACCAATACTGGATAACTGTAGTTACAGGTAAGTAACTTGTTTTCTTCTAGACTGTTTCTTCCTCTATCCCACCTTGCATCATCTTAAACCTCATTTTACTCTTCAGATCTGTACCCTATGGTGGTTTGTTGTTCGTCTGCTTTAGCCATTTCAGTTGGTAGACCTTCCCTGATTAGTTCCGGATGAGGATGAATTGCATTATGGAAGAGAACTCGGGGGGGCATTACCTCTCCTCCTCAGCTTTGAAATGCACCGAAGGGATCCCAGAGGTCCACCATAGTTCCACATGGGCTTGTGTGCTCCGGTCCAACCTGTGCCTCAAGTACACTAAAACACACAACACTTAAATATCTGGTCCGCCTTGCCGTTCAGTAAACTTTTTTGCTTTTGAGTAGACAGACCAGTTGGATGTTTCTTCTTACAAAGTTCTTTTTCAGTAAAAGGCCTTTAAACAATTTCTTGTTTTAGATCGGAAGATTTAAAAAAATATATATATTTTTCAGTTTTTGTTTTAGTTTAAGCAGAAGGTAAAGTAATCTTTACTATTGTTCTGGAGCCCACCTTTCAAGATTGTTGTCATACTTTAAATCCTATACCGAAATCCTTTGAGTACATATAAATATTTTCACAAACCTAAACGTGTTGGCATAGTTTGTGAGACAGAACAGGTTAGTACATTATAGACAGCGGAGCAGGTTACAATTTTGCAGATCACAACTACAAACTAACCGGCTGCCATTTCAAAGTGGGTCAATATTCGAATTGTCAAATGTATTACTATATTCTTGCACAAGCTCCTCACACAAAGTCAGGATCAGCAGGTGGCTAAAACACTGGGGTACCTTAACTCCTGTACAGCCAATGAGGGGTTCATTAGCATGTTATACAAAGCAGAATTTAATTTAGATGGAACTAATCTTATTAGCTCAAATTACTTTTGCAGAGTGCTCAACGGATCAGGTCATTGTATTAGCCTGCAAGCATGTGATTTTAACAGTAATTTAATTTTTTATTGTTATGCGATTATCATGTATTGCTATAAATAGCTTAAGTATAACAAATAAAATTCTATTCTAAAACGGGTGTGTAACATTGTGGCGCCTACCTGACGAGTCTTTGTGTATGAAGAACATACTGTGTAAGTGGGGACACTGGCCATCACGTGTCCTGCTCCAGTCTTTGAAAAAAAAAAAATTAGTGGGGTTTCTGTGCCTTTGGCAGATGCCAAATGTCTGAGGTTGTCTACTGTAGGAGAGTTGAGGAGTGATGAGGAGGTGTGTCCTCCTTATTTAAAACCTTGGTGGAGATTCCTATTGCACCATTACATCCCAATCGCCTGATTGTGTTAGTGCGAGAATTAAGCAGAGTAGAAGTTTTGAAGATATTGGAAAGGAGATGTAACAAAAGCTTTCCCAAGGATCTGGGGGAAGAATTTATCGCTAGGGCATCCAAATTCAGTGATGGTATTAGTAGATATCAACGCATTTGGGGATCTTCAACGAAAGGAGGGTGTATGTACCTGTAGCTGAAAGTAGTTGCTACTGAGGAGCCTGACTATTAGATGAGTTGTTTTGTAAAAGGGGATACCATATCCTCTCATAATGTTTCTGCTGCCCATGGGTAAGATGAGCGACAGGTTTTTTTTCTTTCTGCTTAGCTTCCCTTTTTGTGGATGCAGTATACTGGCAACTGCAGTGCTACTTCTGGATGCAAGAGTGTTTTGGTAAAGAGAGGTTAGCAGTGAACATTATAAAAAGCACTTTAGAGGTGCTTCAGATCGGGGCTTTAAGGTACATTTCCGTTCTGGGCAAGATGTCATATGGTTTCAGTTACTTATTCTTTCTGAAGATAAAGAAGCAGCCTAGAAGCATTCAAATAACAAACTTAGCTGGTATGCATCTGTTAAAATGACAGCAGAGCAGGGATATAACCGGGATGTGGAATTCCTATAGCCGGACGCCCAGTACATATTGTTTGGGGTCAAGGGCAACAAGTTTTCATGTGTACTTTGTCCTTGGGACAAGTAGGCCCAACCCCCTGCAGCACAAACCCTTTGGCTGCCAGTTTGCAGTATCACATTATGGAACAGGGAAGGGCACTGTCTGCAGTTAAGGTAATATTTTTGTCCATATGTTAATGCTGTTCAAACTTGTATTTATGGTTCATTAATTGAAAGCCTTTATTATTAGGGTGAGCCCTCTAAGTAAATGTTGTAAGCTCTTACTGCACTACCGACAGTGGTTCCAGTATAAAAATGTGTACACACGTTTTCAAAGTTTAGCAATATGAGGCTATGTATAATGCTCCCAGAATGCTCTCTGATTTGATGCAAATATTTGCAGAAGCTGGAAAGCAAGATTGATGATTCTCTGCTTTCAAAATAAAATGTTCATAAAAAAATTAAAGCAGGAAAAAAAACATTTTGCTAAACTGGTGTAAAATTTCAGGTACCATTTCTATACAGCATCATTTCGTAACGTGTTGATGCATGCTAGTATTTCCCAAAAATATTCATAATGGAAAATCAGTGTAACCAGTTTTAATAAGATTATGGGAAACAAAAATAAACAAGCATTAGCAAAGCCACTAGGTCTGAAATTGGTGGTCAGCTTTTTAGTTTTGTTAATGTGTGACTTGTTTTGGCATGGTTTTTGTAAAACCTTATTGGTGTGGGAGCTGCGGGTCCTCACCATTATAACAAACATAAGCAAAAGCAAAAATTGTTTTTGGTCTCAAAAAGCACACACTGCCACAGTAGTTACTGACACTGAACAAAACTACTTTGTGTGCCGATATGCTCCTTGTGAAAGAGCAGAATGCTGTCACTCACAGTGAAGCCAGCCGATACAAAGAGAGACAGAATTTTAATAAACGCAAAAGGTCATGGTCAACGCCAGACCAAAATAGGGGCCCAATTATTAAAGAAAGTTTCAAAAGTGCACCCATGGTATATGTCTTTGCATTAAGTGCAGCTATACGGCTTTTGTGAATTTCCAAGAATTTACAGAAGTAGGACAAGAAATAGTGCTCCTAGAAAATATTTGTGAACTGCATTTTAGCATGAGTAAATATGCATGTGTAGATTTGCTCATGCGAAAATCTGAGTGTTTGCAAGTTCACTTTCCCTCCAACCACTTTTTTCCCAACTCTGGAAAAAGGTTTACGTCTGCCATTGTCAAGAGTAAATTTCCAACATTTCTCAGTAGGGGAAAAGATTAGGGAACAGTTGTTAAAAACCCTTAAAACATGCATGTTAGTAGGTTTGCACAGACTCAAAAGGGCATTCTAACCCTGGAACTATTGCTTACCACTACCTTCAGTCCCAGCATGTAGATCTGCGGAAATGTGGCAACATAAGGGGATTGCAAGTATTCAAACACTACTATGGTATGAGCCCTGGCATAATCAGAGAGGCTATTACAGAGCTCTTATATAATGAGATTGCTGCCATAATTTGTCGCCGCTCTACATGGCACCAATGGAACAAGTGGATTTTGTTACAAGACAAGTAGATTTATGAAGCAACCTGCCCCATGGACAAGTAGATATTTTATTAAATTTCACACCCCTGATGATATATCATTAGGTTAACCTGTCCATGTGGCTCAATGATTGATCATTTCCAGTTGCTGGAAAGAGCAGAACTGACCCTGGAAAGCAGAGTAAGACAAATGTCAGCAGGTCTTTGGTCGTACCATTAACATCAGGTTCATGATGGTACAAGCTTGTTTAGTGCAGTCCAGAATTCAAATTCCTGTGCCTCAACTTGCAGAGTGGTTGTAAGGAAAGACCTCTTTTTGTATGATCACCCCATCCCACTTTTTGGACTGTTGCTGTTGGTTTCTGACTCTGGTCCACTGGGGTCCTGCTAACCAGGCCCCTGTGCATGTGCCCTTACTCCTAACATGTGTACAATTGGCTGATCCGTGACTGCTATATTTAACTTATCTGAAAGTCTCTAATATATGGTACTCTGTGTAAGTTAAATGTTACTAGTCAACTGCAGCACCCATTGTGCCACCCTCTACATGAACAGTGCAAACATGACTGCAGGCCTACCAGTGTAGCTTGGCTGTGTAGTTTTAAAACTGTTCGCTGCCGGCTGCCAGGAAATGCTGCCCGTTCTTCAGCAGGTATGTCCTATGCGTAGGATGTGCTATTAGAGGGAGAGTTTGTTGCAATGGGGACTTGTGGTACCCTGTCCTGGGGGGAGAAATAACCCTCAAGCAGCAGAGACCCTCTCAGACTGGAGTTGCCCTCACTGTAGCTGGTCAACAACGGATTCGGCACGTAACGCATGCACCTTTCATGCTGATCCGAGGGGGAATTATGTAGTGGGAAGTGAATCTACTAGGATAAAGAGTCAGTCGGCGGGGGAACCAGCAGCATCCTTTCAGGGGCTCTATCTCAATGTTAGATCTATCCCAAAACACGTGGCAGAAATCTGGGATCTGTTAGATGACGCAAAACCGGATATCTGTCTTTTTACCGAGACATGGTTGAATAACGATGCCACTCCAGCATTGGCAATAGCATTCCCAGGGGACTATTCGGTTGTGCGCTTAGATAGATCTGGTAAGAGGGGTGGAGGTCTGGCTATCGCCACGCGTCCCCCTTATCACATTAAGACCCTTGATACTGTCTCTACCCCCAATCTAGAGCTGTTGATTTTTAGACTACAGCAAGGCCATAAGATTGAATGGACGGGAGCCCTAGTGTATCACCCCCCTGGAGGAAATAAGAGAGATTTTTGTACAGTACTATTAGAGAGGTTGGCCCCTTTCACGCTGCAAACGGACAAGTTCCTACTCGTAGGGGACTTTAATCATCATTTGGAGGCTTTTGCCAATGCAGATTCAGCCTGCCTGCTTGCAGCCATGGAATCTCTTGATCTCTCTTCTAGAGTAGATAGTCCAACTCATTCGGCAGGGCATGTATTGGACACCATTTTTTCGAATATCTTAGAATTAACAGTGGAACCTCCACAGAGGGTAGGCTGGACTCCGTAGAGCCTGGAAAAGGGTGACAGCCTTGGCCTTTAGCAGGGTCTATATCCCTCCAGTCTTCACGAACTGTAACGACTGTGACCGGGCCTTAGAATTATTTGAGGCCTCTATTACAGAGGTTCTTGATTTTGTTGCACCATTGAAGATGGTAAAGATTCAGACCAGGGCATCCCCGGCTCCGTGGTATACCGATATACTTAGAAGGGAAAAGGCCCTGTGTAGGGTAAAAGAAAGGAAATGGAGAAAGTCTAAATCCGAGCAAGAGGAACGGTGCTACCGAGAGGCCCATAGAATCTACTTAAATAGTTGCAATGTAGCCAGGAGAACCTATTTAGGTTCTCGCATTATAGGAGCTAAGGACTCCTCGCGCGAGCTCTTTGCCATCTTGAAGGAGTTTACAAATCCAAGGGCAAACAACCCACTCCCGCCATCTACGCAGGAAGTATGTAATCACCTAGCGACCCATTTTACTAATAAGATCAATACAATTTATCACTCTTTCGGGCCAGAAGAGGATGTTCAGGAGAGAGCCCCCTTCCAGGGAAATCCCTGTTCCCCGACTTTAGAATGCTTCCCCATCATTACCGGCAAGCAGGTAGGCGCCCTTCTAGATCGGGTGAAATCGGGTTCTGTTTTAGACCCGGTACCACCTGCGGTTATGTCTGAACTATCCCCGGTTGTAGCGGACTCACTTGCAGAGATATGTAACGTCTCATTAGCGACTGCAACTTTCCCACGCAAATGGAAGAACGCACGTCTCAAGCCCCTGCTCAAGAAAGCCTTAGCAGATCCTACGGACTTACAGAATTACAGGCAAATTTCCCTTCTCCCTTGTTGTTCTAAATCATGGAGACAATAATTAATCGACATCTTTCTAGATATTTAGAACAGAATAAAATACTAGACCCATCCCAGTCCGGGTTCCGTGCATCCTACAGCACCGAGGCCGCTTTATTAGAGGTTACGGATAATCTAAGGATGTCACTGGATAAGGACTCTCCTAAATCATGAACATCATAAGATCCAGCACTCTCCGCTAATATCAATTATAACACATCAGTTTAACAATATGTATCATAAAAATACACAAAATGGCAATTCAACAAAGTAGAGTCTTCAAAATTCTTTATTGTAGTCTTCCTTATGACATGGAAAAAGACCGTAGCAAACGCGTTTCGTCCTCTCGGACTTCTTCAGGGCTACAAAGACATATATACATATATACACAATTAGTTTACAATATTTACAAATTTACATACTAAAATATACATGAAAACATCTATATAATTACAAATTAAAATAAAGTCATCTCTCTAAAATTCATAATATCCAATTCAAAATAAACAACTGCCCAATATTATACTGTTCTTTATATTGAATTTGATACGGTCAAATCATATATACTATGTTAATTCAATCAGAATTGCCATTTACAGATTCACAGCTCTTTATGTGCTTTAAGTTGCACAAATGCTCTAGCATCTAAACATTTTGTCAACATGTTGCCAAAAAGGAAACAGAGGGTGGGTTTCAAGAATCCTATGATTTCAACTACACATCGGCCTCTCTTATAGTAAAGAAAATGTATTACATTTATGGCTCTTACCAAAAGAAACTGTTTAACTGTAGTTTGCAATGGTGCGGGATCAGAATATAGCCATCTCCTCCATGAACAGGTAAATAAGGGTTTTGTCTAATAGGTATAAATGTAGAAAAATTATTTAGAAAAAATATTTAATAAGAGTTCCCTACCTAGTCCAGTCAAAGAACAAAATACACTATTTTAGATGTCCATTAAATTCAGAAACCAAGATTTCATACCTGATATTTCTTATAAAAAATTCTGAGAGTGTTGTCTTCTTCCCTTACTCAAATTATTTGAGAGTGGTATTTATTCCAGATCAGGAGATGTCTACATTGTAACCATGATCACTAATATTAAAAAAACCAAAATTGGAATGTATGAGAGAAAGCTCATATACATATAATGGAGTAATATTAGTAACGTCTTTGCTATTGTAGAGAAAATTAAAGCTCCAGTCTAATAACTGTCTTATCTCACCTCATGATTTCCCTATAATAGTAAAAAATGACAGGGACTAGTTGACCCATGCCATGGAGAAATGGGCCGTCTCTTACAATTGGGAATCCGTGATACATCATTTAAACCGGATAATGGGGTGATTCTCCCCCATATCATATACCACAAAGGATTTATGTTATTTCTAAAGTAGAGAAACTTTGAATTTTTAAGACTATTCCTTAGTTATAGGGAGTTATTAGTAACATACCTCGTTATGAAGCCCTTTACAAAGTTTAACTAAAAGGGGCAAAGAGGTGATTCTCCCCTCATACCATATGCCACAAACGATTTATATTAATTCCAAAGTGAAAAAGCTTAGAATATTTTAAAACTATTTCCTGGTTTTAAGGAGTTTTTGATAACAAACCTCGCTAAGATGCCCTTATAAAATTAAACTAAGGAGACAGAGCAGCAAAGTGCCGCAGACAGCCTAACTGGCACTTACTTGTAACTTCAGGCGAGTGGCATGGTGGCATGAGGATCAAGTGCGAATGAGAGAAAACTCTTTTCCTCCAGTTTAAATAGCTCGCTAAGTGGAGTCAATGACTCTCACCTGGGCACGCCTAATCAAAGGATCACGAGAATATATGCGTTGTGGGCGCCATCTTGTAGTATCATTTCTATATACTGGGGAAGAGGGAAACCATGAAATCATGGTCATCTTACCATTTTTGAAGAGATGTTTTAACCAAACAGACTCACATCTTACATGGAATATGTTTAGGGCTAGATCCGCTATATTATGACGGCGACTTGTATTATTTACAAGTTGCCCTGTGCCCCAACTTGTTGTTAAAATGGAAAAAATTAATAAACAACAGTATGTTTTCGCACAGAGGGGTACCCTGTTATATATAATATGTACCCAACCATTTCCGAATTCATTCTCCCCGTATTATACATTGAAATGCATATTGCCCGAAAATTCTAATTTCGTAAGCGCCATCTTTAAACGGAGCAAACGCCGCATGTATATCAAAAATAACATTGGTGCCAAGTTCGCTGATCTGAAAAGATGCCTCACTAAAAAGTTACATAAGTAAGTAAATGTGGGCGCCATCTCTGAACATCGTATCAGTACATTACAAATGAATGAGACCATACATTCATGGACATTTTATCCCTTTTCAACGTTGGAAGATTTAGACACGCCTGACCTGGTGTATGATATTATTTATAGTTTGCTATATCAGCAGAACTTATTACATTAAAAACGAAAAATTAAATGAAAGGCAATGATTTTTAAAAGTAGGAAGATTTAAACAAGCCAGATGCGGTGTATGATACTATTTATAGTTTGCTATATGAGCGGAACTTATTACTTCAAAAACGGAAATTTAAATGAAAAGTGAGGGGAGCATATTTCCTATTTGTTTCATATTATATATGGAATGTAAGGAAATCAGATATCACTTGTTATCATATTATTATACAATACATATTCTTTGCAATAAAGGTGCATTTTTTATCAATTATTAATTAGTTTTGTTCTAGATCCCGGCATATGTTCCTGAAATTATACTTAGATGACCTAAAGTATTCAAATGGCGGGATCATATAGTGTCAAAGAGACATGATACTTGATATCCCTGAAGTTGTTGTATCAAGGTACCACAGACACCAAGTGCAATGCTATTTATAGAAAGTAGTGGAGCTCACTATTAGCATTCAGACCATGGACTGTGGAACGCAGACGACAGATCCAGCTGGCCTCTGCCTTCCTTAATGTCAGTTCTCTATCTCCACCTCTCTCCAAGGTTTTAATGTGTTCCAAAGCATGGAACCAAATGTCTGTTTCAGTTGGATGATGTTCATATATGTGCATAGCCACTGGATATCTATCGTCTCTATTTTTGATGGCCCTCACATGCTCCTGAATTCGTATTTTAAGGCTACGAATACTGCTGCCTATATACATTTTGTTACATGAACAGCTGAGCACATAGATTGTATGTGTTGTGTTACAATTAATAAATGTATTAATTGTATACTCCCTGGTGGTATTGTACTTAAATTTCTGTTTCTTATTGCATCCATATTTACAGACTATGCATGTGCCACAGGTATAAAAACCAGACGGTTTACACGGCAGCCATGTGGTGATGTTATCGCCCATATTTTTTACATAGCTGGGGCATAGCATAGATTTTATTGTATCGCAGATCAACCCTTACCACAGGTCTGGGAAGACTTGAGCAAAAGAAAGCACCGGATGAGATCTTGTTCATAACTAAATATAATGCTTATAGTGATCATATATACAACATCCTACGCAAAAACTGGCATTTATTATCACGGGGTCAGATGCCGGTAGGAGCGATTTCAAATAAACCCAGAGTGGTATACAGAAGGGGTAATACAATAAAATCTATGCTATGCCCCAGCTATGTAAAAAATATGGGCGATAACATCACCACATGGCTGCCGTGTAAACCATCTGGTTTTTATACCTGTGGCACATGCATAGTCTGTAAATATGGATGCAATAAGAAACAGAAATTTAAGTACAATACCACCAGGGAGTATACAATTAATACATTTATTAATTGTAACACAACACATACAATCTATGTGCTCAGCTGTTCATGTAACAAAATGTATATAGGCAGCAGTATTCGTAGCCTTAAAATACGAATTCAGGAGCATGTGAGGGCCATCAAAAATAGAGACGATAGATATCCAGTGGCTATGCACATATATGAACATCATCCAACTGAAACAGACATTTGGTTCCATGCTTTGGAACACATTAAAACCTTGGAGAGAGGTGGAGATAGAGAACTGACATTAAGGAAGGCAGAGGCCAGCTGGATCTGTCGTCTGCGTTCCACAGTCCATGGTCTGAATGCTAATAGTGAGCTCCACTACTTTCTATAAATAGCATTGCACTTGGTGTCTGTGGTACCTTGATACAACAACTTCAGGGATATCAAGTATCATGTCTCTTTGACACTATATGATTCCGCCATTTGGAATACTTTAGGTCATCTAAGTATAATTTCAGGAACATATGCCGGGATCTAGAACAAAACTAAGTAATAATTGATCAAAAAATGCACCTTTATTGCAAAGAATATATATTGAATAATAATATGATAACAAGTGATATCCGATTTCCTTACATTCCATATATAATATGAAACAAATAGGAAATATGCTCCCCTCACTTTTCATTTAATTTTCCGTTTTTGAAGTAATAAGTTCCGCTCATATAGCAAACTATAAATAGTATCATACACCGCATCTGGCTTGTTTAAATCTTCCTACTTTTAAAAATCATTGCCTTTCATTTAATTTTTCGTTTTTAAAGTAATAAGTTCTGCTGATATAGCAAACTATAAATAATATCATACACTGCGTCAGGCGTGTCTAAATCTTCCAACGTTGAAAAGGGATAAAATGTCCATGAATGTATGGTCTCATTCATTTGTAATGTACTGATACGATGTTCAGAGATGGCGCCCACATTTACTTACTTATGTAACTTTTTAGTGAGGCATCTTTTCAGATCAGCGAACTTGGCACCAATGTTATTTTTGATATACATGCGGCGTTTGCTCCGTTTAAAGATGGCGCTTACGAAATTAGAATTTTCGGGCAATATGCATTTCAATGTATAATACGGGGAGAATGAATTCGGAAATGGTTGGGTACATATTATATATAACAGGGTACCCCTCTGTGCGAAAACATACTGTTGTTTATTAATTTTTTCCATTTTAACAACAAGTTGGGGCACAGGGCAACTTGTAAATAATACAAGTCGCCGTCATAATATAGCGGATCTAGCCCTAAACATATTCCATGTAAGATGTGAGTCTGTTTGGTTAAAACATCTCTTCAAAAATGGTAAGATGACCATGATTTCATGGTTTCCCTCTTCCCCAGTATATAGAAATGATACTACAAGATGGCGCCCACAACGCATATATTCTCGTGATCCTTTGATTAGGCGTGCCCAGGTGAGAGTCATTGACTCCACTTAGCGAGCTATTTAAACTGGAGGAAAAGAGTTTTCTCTCATTCGCACTTGATCCTCACGCCACCATGCCACTCGCCTGAAGTTACAAGTAAGTGCCAGTTAGGCTGTCTGCGGCACTTTGCTGCTCTGTCTCCTTAGTTTAATTTTATAAGGGGCATCTTAGCGAGGTTTGTTATCAAAAACTCCTTAAAACCAGGAAATAGTTTTAAAATATTCTAAGCTTTTTCACTTTGGAATTAATATAAATCGTTTGTGGCATATGGTATGAGGGGAGAATCACCTCTTTGCCCCTTTTAGTTAAACTTTGTAAAGGGCTTCATAACGAGGTATGTTACTAATAACTCCCTATAACTAAGGAATAGTCTTAAAAATTCAAAGTTTCTCTACTTTAGAAATAACATAAATCCTTTGTGGTATATGATATGGGGGAGAATCACCCCATTATCCGGTTTAAATGATGTATCACGGATTCCCAATTGTAAGAGACGGCCCATTTCTCCATGGCATGGGTCAACTAGTCCCTGTCATTTTTTACTATTATAGGGAAATCATGAGGTGAGATAAGACAGTTATTAGACTGGAGCTTTAATTTTCTCTACAATAGCAATCACGTTACTAATATTACTCCATTATATGTATATGAGCTTTCTCTCATACATTCCAATTTTTTTTTTTTTTAATATTAGTGATCATGGCTACAATGCAGACATCTCCTGATCTGGAATAAATACCACTCTCAAATAATTTGAGTAAGGGAAGAAGACAACACTCTCAGAATTTTTTATAAGAAATATCAGGTATGAAATCTTGGTTTCTGAATTTAATGGACATCTAAAATAGTGTATTTTGTTCTTTGACTGGACTAGGTAGGGAACTCTTATTAAATAATTTTTCTAAATAATTTTTCTACATTTATACCTATTAGACAAAACCCTTATTTACCTGTTCATGGAGGAGATGGCTATATTCTGATCCCGCACCATTGCAAACTACAGTTAAACAGTTTCTTTTGGTAAGAGCCATAAATGTAATACATTTTCTTTACTATAAGAGAGGCCGATGTGTAGTTGAAATCATAGGATTCTTGAAACCCACCCTTTAACTGTTTCTTTTTTTGGCAACATGTTGACAAAATGTTTAGCTGCTAGAGCATTTGTGCAACTTAAAGCACATAAAGAGCTGTGAATCTGTAAATGGCAATTCTGATTGAATTAACATAGTATATATGATTTGACCGTATCAAATTCAATATAAAGAACAGTATAATATTGGGCAGTTGTTTATTTTGAATTGGATATTCTGAATTTTAGAGAGATGACTTTATTTTAATTTGTAATTATATAGATGTTTTCATGTATATTTTAGTATGTAAATTTGTAAATATTGTAAATTAATTGTGTATATATGTATATATGTCTTTGTAGCCCTGAAGAAGTCCGAGAGGACGAAACGCGTTGGCTACGGTCTTTTTCCATGTCATAAGGAAGACAACAATAAAGAATTTTGAAGACTCTACTTTGTTGAATTGCCATTTTGTGTATTTTTATGATACATATTGTTAAACTGATGTGTTATAATTGATATTAGCGGAGAGTGCTGGACCTTATGATGTTCATGATTTAGAATATACTTTTGTGTATTTTGGAGATCTAGGGGAATTGGATCTCAGGTCACGGGCACCTCAAACTTTCTTAAATAACTTTTTCTACTATGGATAGGTGCAGTCTTTCTTTGTCTCAATTCCTATCTTTCATAAAATGGATAAGGACTCTCCAGTCATGCTAGTACTGCTTGACCTGTCGGCAGCCTTTGACACCATCTCTCATCGTATCCTGTTGAACAGGCTTCGAGACATTGGTGTCGGAGGTCTGGCCTTTGATTGGATCCGGAGTTATCTGTCAGACAGAACACAATGTGTTCAGTTGGACTCATTTGTGTCTCATACAGCTGTGGTGGACAAGGGGGTTCCACAAGGCTCTATATTGAGCCCCACGCTGTTCAATCTATATGTTGCCCCCTAGGCCTCAATCAGAAATTACGGGTTTGACACCATATCCTATGCTGATGATACGCAGCTGATAGTACACATAGAGAACAACTCCGCAGAAACCAAAGCTAAGTTTATAACTTGTATGACGAGCATTGCTAGCTGGATGAGAAAGAACTTTCTGCAACTTAACTCCTCTAAAACAGAGATTTTGTTGTTTGGCAAGGCAGAACAGCTGTGGAGTGCTGACTGGTGGCCGTCAGAATTAGGAGAAGCACCCGCCCCAAGAGGGTGGGCTAAGAACCTAGGGGTTAGATTAGATAATAAGCTTTCAATGGAAGAGCAGGTGAAAATTCTTGCAGGGACCTGTTATGGGACCATGCGGTTACTTAGAAAGATCTTTCCCTGGGTTCCATTGAATGCCAGAAAGACTCTCATTCAGTCGCTTCTTATCAGTCGCCTGGATTACGGCAATTCCTTGTTGGTAGGAATTAGGGAAGACCTGTTATCTAAGCTGCAGGTGGTGAAAAATACTGCTGCCCGGCTTGCCCTTAATAAACCAGCACGAACCCCTTCCCTCCCTCTCCTTCGCCATTTACATTGGCTTCCTGTAAGGAAACGAGCCATCTTCAAGTTACTTTGCTTGGTCTTTAAGTCCCTGCACGGCACGGGCCCGGCTTATCTGACTAATAAAATTGAACGCTATCAACCTGGACGACAACCTAGGTCCAGTAGGCTTTCCTTATTCTCCTGTAGCAGGAGAATAAGGAAAGCCAAAATGGGGGGTCGTGTGTTCTCTTACCTGGCCCCCAAACATTGGAATGAGCTCCCAGAATATATCCGTGCTTGCCCAAACCTCCCACATTTCAAAAAGTTACTTAAGACCTGGCTATTCTAATGAACGAATATTATATTTTACTATACATCTGTCTCCTTCTCGGGCGCCGAGAGATCCCCCTGGGGATGATTTGTGCGCCATATAAATGAGTCAAATAAATAAATTCGACCTGGCAAAATTAACCTTTTTCCTAGGCCTAATCCTTCATATTAAATACCGGTAAATCACCCCTAAGGTAGGCCCTAAATGCCGGTACAGCAGGGGGCATGCTATTTAAAAAGTAGGGCATGTGTTCTTAAGTTTTGGCAGTGAAAAATCGCCAAAGTCGTTTTTCACTGTGGCAAGATTGGCTCTCCCATAGGAAAGCACTGAGTTACATTATAGCATAATATAATACATAACTTCAGTTTGGGATAGCTATAAACATAGTTCCAGGACTCAAATTAATAGGGCTTTAAAATCCAATCTGATGGCCACGTTGAATTTTAAATGACTAATTCGAAAATTACACTTTTAGAAAGTTGGTATTACCCCAGTGACATTTTTTTGCATTTCTCTTTTTAGCCCTGCAAGGGGATCATAGATTAAAAAACTGGATGATACTCCTTGGGTATTTTTTTAAGGCACACATTTTTCACTTAATACACTACCCTTTCTTTCACAGACCCTCACTCACTCATACAGCTTAAAGAATAGATCTCTGCCAAAGAGCCCTCTTGTGCGGCCTAAGGCACTAAGCCCTATGATGATGCAAGACACCCACTTGGGTGTGTGAGGGCTCAATCTTCCTATAAGGAAGACTCACCCCATAACTGTTGGATTGTCCACCTACACCTTATCTTGCATATCTTTTTTTTATAGGAACAGTTCCCCTCCATTTGTTTTTGTAGATTGATTATCTTATAGACCTGCCTCGTCCATGTGGGAATAAGGCTCACATAGCGTCAAGTTTCAGTTTTCTGGTTAAATATCCAAAAATGAACTGTAGCATGATGCTGAAGATAGGAAAAAATAGTGCTGAATTGCATGAAAAGGCCATGATGCACAACAGAGAAAGTATTTAAAAAGTTAAACAGGAGTAGAATGCATTAAAAGAACATTAGAAAATACAAACTTTATTATGAGTGGGTTGAGTAGTGTAAGTAGAAAACATGGGGTGTTAGCTGGAGGCGGTGCTTCCATTGCAGAATTTGAGATTGGTGCTTCATCCAATTAAAAAAAAAAAAAGTGAAAAACGTAGCCCCTCCTCTCCATCCTAACAAATAGAGCTCGGTATAAGTTATTGTGTGATTAATTTTGTGTTTTCTATAGATGAGAAGACGGGCTGATGAAATTCTAGAGTGGTGGGGCAGGTAGCATAAAACTTTATTCCACCAAGAATGCTTTGTAAAAGGAGATAATCCTCCTTGCACGAGCAAGCACTGTGAAAATATTATTAGTTGTTAAGCTATGATATGTTTCGAGTAATTCTCTGTTCAAGGTTTTTTCTCTTTACTCTTGCTTCCAGGGACCACCCGGCAGGAAGAAGTTGGTAACTGTCCAACCACACAGTCGCTTGATTTTTTATTTGTAGATATGTATTTAGAAAAATGCTGCTTTTGTGTATGGTAGTCTCACGGAAACGTGAAAAACCCATCTGTAAGAAAAAACATATCAAATGTTGGGCACCGGGAATTAATCTTGCCAAGAAAATGGAAGAAAAGTTTGTTTAGGCTCAGTCAGAGCAAGTAGGAGTGTGTTTGTGTGGCCGAAATTCAAAACGAAACAGGTCGACAGTGGTGTTCTCATCTGGCATTTTTTGATGGGAAAAAAAAAACCGCACAGATCATTCACTTGATATTCGTTGTGAACTTTGTGCACAAAGGTAAAATTGTTTCTAATGGAATCGGACATTTTAGTATAGTGTAGCAATTATTCGTATTGTCTTGTGCAGTTTTCACGTCATCACCTTTTCAAAACACTCCAGATAGTCTTCGAGTGATCGAGTTGAGCAGAATCGAGTTTTTATAGTTGTGCTTCGCACTTGAGTTTTTCGCCATTCCTCCCGCAAAGCACTGTAGTTGAAGCAATTTTCCATTTCGGTTTGAGAAAGTACTTCACTGCTAAAGTGAATGAAGTAGGAGTAAACCGAAATTCAGCATTACTGAATTGTCAGTAAAAATTGAACTGCATCTACCATAATCCATTGCTGGTGGATTATGGTAGATGTGTGCCAAGCTGTGAGAAGTAAGGCAAACATTAGCAAAGCAATTTGACATGGTAATAATGAGCTAGCACGTGCAAACGGTGTCTTTCATGATTGTATTTATATGTATTAGCCAGCCCCGTTTGCTTTGGTAATGCGTTTGGTAGTAGAAAATGGTACTGGCGGTGCTAATGGTGTTAGTTGTGGTGGTTGTAATGATGGGGTATTGGTGTGGCAATGGTGTAGGCTTTAATGTGGAAGGGTGGGGGTGGTGATAGTGGTAGTAAATCCATTGATAGTGGTGGTGGTGATAACAGCAGCATGATTGTGATAGTATTGGTAGCAAATAGCTTTGGTAGGGATGGTGTGGATGTAATGGTATATATAATGGATGTGATAAAGCTGATGTTTATGGTTGTAATGGTGGTGGTAGTAATAGCGAGAGGAGCTGAGAAAGGGCAGAGAGCTTAAAAGAAAACAGAAATGCCTGCAATAGGAAAGCTACAAGGCATGAGCAGAGGGAAGAGCCACTGGTTTCTACACAAGCGCCCATTTGCTGCACAACGGGCTGCATCATAGGAGCTGCAGTGTGTGTTGTCATTGTTTGCAGCATTACCTAGCAGATGGCCCACGGTTGTGTAACAAGGATGGTGATGTTGAGGTGGAGCTTGGATCTCGGAAGACAACCATTTTGGGGACACGCCATCCTGATGTGTGAAAATGAAAAAAGCATAGGTGGCCATCTTAACTTGAACCTCCCGCTCGAATCCCTACAAAATTATTAAAGCATAATGCAGTAAACAAAATACAAAAATAGATTACTTTTTCTATGCAAAGCAGTTATGAGTTGAAGAAATGAATGTGTGATGAATGTATTTTTGATATGTAAATTAATTCCACTTCCATTGTAGTGGAAACACTCCAAAGGAGTCAGAATAGTATGCCAAACAGCCATTAGCATGTGGCAGGAGGAATACTGCTCCGAGCCCACTGTGTGTGTTTATATAGATATATATATCTATATCTAGATATATCTATATATAAAGATATAGAGATATCCACTGCAGCAACATCTTGTTGTACGGCACTTCCTAGCTCGGCGTGCACTCTATAAATACAAATGCCAATCTGCAGGTAAACACTTGGTCCCTGAAGGTTGCAGTCAGGCCAGCGTTTCATAATAACCACTCATTTATTGAGTGTTTCCCATTTAGACACTATGTAAATTTATAGTCAATTGATATCCAGATATTGTAGCGTACATGTAGTCCTCGATATTAGGAGGTGGGCACTCATACTTTGCCTAACTTAGCTTTCTGCACATTCACATACAACTGTGAAAGCCCCAGCAGTGTTAGTTTGTACTAATCATGGTTTACCAATTATACAGCCTTCAACAGCACTCTTAAAAAAATGTAATCTATCCATATTGTGAGCAAAAAAGAGCAATTGAGCAAAAGCTTCGTATTCCTCGGTGTTACACAATTCTGTGATGCCGCTTCAGACGAGTTCTGTCATATCAGAAGCTGTTAATGGCAGCAACTGTTGGAGTTCGCAAGCTCCACGTCTTTAGCAAAGGTTCCCAAGTAACCGACACCACATACCTTCCCTGAATGATCCATTTCGTGTCCATGGGGCATTATTTTGTCTAGAAAGAGGAGGATCGGGTTTTATGGTGTCTGGCTCAGCAGGCCGCCTTTGCATGTACGCTTCTGAGAGGGCTCAGCGATACGAGTGCTGATAAAGCTGGCAGCCTTATGGATTCCTCTGTTGTCAGTGCCAGCCCTGAGGCAAGAGTCTATAGACCCTACCTAACTTAAGATAGCTCTTTTTTATGATACAATTTGAAGTACCTGTGAGGAAAAAATGATTATAAGCACACACAGGGAACTCGCAATTTTATATTTCAAGACATTCTGCCTCATAATTGTGAGTCTTTTTTTTTATTTAGCAGATTTAGAATTTATTAAAGAACTTCTGAGTGCTGGGAAGTTGTTGCAAGCTGGTACTGAAGGAATCTTTTACTATTGTTTGCCTTGTAATCCCAAGAAATAGCACTGAGAAACCCCCTTGTGAGTGTCCCAAAATAACTTATTTTTTAAAAGGAAGCTCCATTAACAGATTTAACATTGGATACAAATGTTCTATAGGGACTTTTGAGATTAATGATAGGATGCTAGTCCGAAACCACGCCCTCTTCATAACCCTCATTACTGGGAAAACCTACAGCAGCTGACACTAAATACACCAACATGGATTGGTGAGAAATCTGTCCGGAAACACCGACTTCTACTCTAACCCCCCATCCCCTACTCTAATACCCCTCCTTCGCTCCCCAAACCATGTTTCTAGATCTCTCCTTTAGGAAACATTATGATTAGGGCAAGTGCTTCCAGAAGGCAAGGTAAGGCAGTTAGGATGCCACAGACTGATTATTCCAAATTACTCAAAAAGTTCTTTAAATTAAAAAAAGAATTGTGTAGGAAGCGCTCAAGATAGCAACATGCTATTTTGCTTGAAGCACTGAAAATCCTTCTGCAATTCCTGCTTGCACACAGCAGTCAACAAACCCAGACACTTATTCTGTGCCACCAGGTCAAGAAACTGAAAAATGCTGCCAATCAATAACTTGTAAAGCGCGACTACTCACCCGTAAGGGTTTCAAGGTGCTGGGGGTGTGGGGGATGAGGGGGGGCTGCTGGTCCGTCAAAGGCGCTGTGTTATGCAAACAGCAGAAGGTATAATAGAAGCAAGAGTTTGGATTTGATTGTAGGTTTCATAGGATTTATCTAAATTATCTATTCAGTACTGCACACAATGCAGTATGTGTGGCTGGAAATAGATTATAATAACTGTGCAATGACGTTGTGAGATGCAGATGGTTCTAATGACGTCAGTCCGTCATAGATTGTGTCATTGTGCGTGTATTTGTCTCTTTAATATTTTTCTAGACCACGTGCAATGTCCAAGCTACATTTGGATGCTTCAGATGCTTGTTCTGTCCTGACCATGACGCTCAGATTGTTACCACTGGCAGACCATATGTTTGAGAGCATGCCTTCTCTTCTTCGTCATCTAAATGAAATCCGTGCTTTCCTGGGCAATCTGTGTTTTTTAGAGGTTACCACAGACTTGGGTTCCAAACTCATAAATGTTTTCCTCATTGACTATGATTTTTCATAGCCTACAAACTCATTGACTTTAATACTTTTCGAGCTCCCCTCATTAATTCTTCCTGACCTTTGGAGTTTATTCTTAGACTTCATGAGTACACTGCTTTGTTAAAAAAGTACGAATACAAGAAAAATAAATCTTACAAAGGTACTGTACCCTCTTGCATAATTAGTAAAATATCAACTTAAAGTAAAACCTAGTTTAAAAAGCAACTTAAAGTAAAACCTAGTTTAAAAAGCCTGATTGCAAGAATTTGTATAATTTACATTACATTCAGGAATTTGCCATTGAGAGGGAGTGGTTAGTTATTTGAGTGAGGCTTTAGGGTTATCGAAATAGATGGAGACATGTAGGAGAGTAGGATCTGCCTCTTATGTTGCCCCCACTTTTTTTCTGATGTTAGCACTGGTTTCTGGCTATAGTCTGGCTGGGTCCCTGCCAATCAGGGCCCCAGCCTCTCTGTTCTCTCTAAACGACATGGAGTGCACTCTAGGTGCACTAGTGATTGGATACTGTGGTGCCTTATGAGTCCCTAGTATATGGTACCTTAGGTGCCAAGGGCATAGGTACTTCACAGGCCTACCAGGGGCTGCAGCATATATTATGCCACCCCTGGGAAGCAGTCTAAATCTGACACCACAGGCCTGCTACTGCAGCCTGGGTGAGGTGGTGCTAGCACCCCTCACTGAGATATAGGTTTCCTATATCTCTCCTGCACACACATATAAACCTATCAGTCACCCCTAAGGCAGGCCCTATCAATCCTGAGGGCAGGGTGCTTGGCTTCTATGTGAGGGGGTGCCTCTGCCTGAGCAGGGCACCTCTGCAGCTCTCAGAGTCTATTCTCTGGTGCTGTTTGTGGATGCGGTTAAACCATATACTATTTAAGTGCATTATATCCTCGCGGTAAATGCTAACTTTGGAATGGCTGCATCAAAACATGTCGTGTTTGGTGTCAAACATCTTGGAATACTACCCCCCGCCAATCTTGGCGGCGGGGGTAGCATTCCACCCTTCTAGAGGGATAAGACATGTACCTGCTGTGGAAACGCGGTAGAATCCTAAAGAGCCCTGGCATCACAAAATGGATGCCACCAGTCACAGACACTGGGCTGCCCTCCTGCTGATGACCGAAACTCACAGTGGAGGAAGCCCAACAATAGGCATCCTGTCACAGGGAGGTGTAACCACCTTCCAGACAGGGTTTAGTGTATTGGGGCTGGGTGGGTGCACTCTTAGAGTGCTTTGAAGTCCTGCACTGGGGGAGCAGAAGGCTCCTCTGTGCATATGCCAGTTCAAACCAGCTCAGGGGCTACCTGCCCCTGCTCTGGCGCGAAACTGGACAAAGGGAAGTGGGTGTAGCCACCCCTCCCTTGACCCTCCCATAGGTGGGGTCATAGAGCTAGTCCATCCCCTCTTTTAGTATAAGAGGGGGAACCTTGCCATTGCAAAGCAGATAACCCCTGGACGACGCTCTACAGAAGAATCCTGGCCCTTCGACGTTCCACTACCTTTGGAAGACAGAAGAATCTCCCTTGGAGTCAAGGAGTGACTCCCCTGCTTGGCAGGCACCAAAAACGACAACGACGGTCGCAAACTACGCCGCTCCCGCCGGAGTCCGAAGTCCCTGCAGCCCAAGAAGTGGATTTCCTGACCTCTCCCAGGCCATCGTGAGTCCCCAGCGAAGCTGAGGCAAGTGGACCCCACGAGCAACGAGGAACCGCGACCCCTGGGTACCGTGCACTATTGTCGAGTGCAACCCCTTCACAACGTTCTACGAACTTGTGCTTTGGACCACGTGTGGTCCCGACCTCCAGCAGGAATCCCTCCGAAGATCAGAGGCCTCCACCGTCCCGAGTGACCGTGGGCCCCTGTTGAGTGATTCCGCCCGAGGTGTCTTCGCGATCCCTTGCCCGCTGGCTTGTGGGTCCCCAGAAGACTTCTTAACGAAACCAAAGGGCTCCCCTGGTTGCTCCAGGCCTGCCCTGACTTACCCTCGCTGGGTGAGTTCCTCAGACCTTGCTGGTCTGCGCCATCGACTTTTCTTCATCTCCCCGAGACTTGCGGCTGCCAAGGCTTGTTGGCTCCGATCGAGTTGCCGACACCGCAGTCAGCTGCAGACGTCGAGGGACACACCGAATCCAGCTCCTGGTCGTCGTCGACGCCTCCTGGACCACGTGGCTGAAGAGTCAAGGCACCTGCAACCGACCTGAAGCGACCGACGACGGTGGGCATCCATCTTCCTTGCCCCGGGTCACTGCCAAGTGACTTTGAACACTGTCCCCTCTGCTTTCAGGTCATCCTTCTTCAGAATCCAGGCTTGGATTCCACCGGACACTTCTTCAGCTCCCGCAAGCAGCAAGTCTTCTTTGTTCGCCATTGAAAACGACGCCGCGACCCGACACCAAAGGACACCTGTGCACCCGGCTTCCCTGGGTGAGGTAACTCCAGCACTACGGTGCTCCTGTGGGTGTGGGCCCTAGAACTACTTACCCTGTAAGTGACTTGCTTGTAGGTTCTCCCGAAGTATCCTAAAACTCTTTATTTCCAACCGCGACTTGCCCCATTGAAGTTAACGGCGATCCGCGCCTGTGTATCCACACTGCACGCGTCCCCCGTGGGTCCTTTACTTACCTGCCTTGGGTGGTTTCGTGAGGCCCCAGCACTTCTGAAGGCCCTAGGCCTTGTCTCCCTGCAAGTCGTTGTTTCTAAGTCTCTTACTTAGTATATGGTCTGGTACGCCCCTAGGGCCCCAGCCATATTTTGTGCTTAACTTATTGTGAAACGTTGATTTGTGCATATGTTTGTCTTCTAATCTCATAAAGAGATTAGTAGAGAGTTATTTAGAAATAAATACATATATATTTGATATATATACCTGTGTGGTGTCTTTTCATTTGGTGATTCAAGAGATTATATGGTAAAACAAGCTGCTTTACATTCCTCCGAGACTTAGCCTGAAGGCTGCTCTCCACAGCTACCACTAGGATAGCTTTCTTTAAAAGGTTGTCTTAAACCTATCTACCATAAGAGTCGATTTGCCCTGGTGCAAGGTGTCCACTTTAATTAGTGAACAGCATATACCAGGCCAACTTCTCACATTGGTGGGCAGCGTGTGGGATTCCAGCTTGCCATTGTTTTACCAGAAAATCTCTATTTGAATTACTAACTGAAAACCATTATAGGTACTCAAGGTACATATAAAGTCAAGCTTAGTATCAATAAGTTCTACTGAACTTAGAGCTGTGTGCCAAGGGATAGCACACCCTTTCCACAGCTCAAGCTAGGATCAGTAGGCCACAAACTAGTGTAGGTAGTACAACACTGCACAACACTAGAATGTCCTTAAAGGGTGGACCCAGTGGATCCACTCAGCCTCAGTATAAGGACATGGCTTTCTCTGACTTGAGAGCCATGTGTGTTGACAGACACCTGAGGATAGGACAGAGTCCCTCAACACTCCACCTGATAGATCTGCTGACAGCAGATGACCTTAGATTGGCTCTAGGAGCTAAAGGGTTTGAATCAGTGGGTGGGTCAGTCATAGTATCTGGGTCAGATGATGAAAATCAGAATGACCAAGACTCTGTGATTGAAGGGCCAGGCTCCAAGGGGCCTGAAAAGGACAGAGGAATTCTCCATAAGAGAACTGACAGAGAGGAGGAGAGGCACAGATCCCCTTCCAGGGAATCTGACCACTCTTATCACTCTGGCAGAGAATTTGTCCAGCAGAGGAACTCATACTTTCCCTTAAGAGAGACCTCCTCTGAGAGAAGGTGCAAACTGCTCCAGTATGAGGAAGCCAGAGTGGCCCTCAGAACCAAGCAGTTGGCACTGGATAGGGAAGCCCTGGAGATCCAGAGAGCTTCTAGAAAGAGGGGTTAGAACCCCTGGTGGCAGCAACAGTGTCCCTAGAGGCAGAGAATATATTCCTGACCATAGGAACCTGAGCAAGGTTGTTCCTCCCTACCAGAGTGGGGATGATATCCACAAGTGGATAACTGCTATGGAGAGGGCCTGTAGAGTACAGCAGGTCCCCCAAAAGCAGTGGGCAGCAATCTTGTGGCTCTCCTTTTCAGATAAAGGAAGAGACAAGCTCCTCACTGTTAGAGAGGAGGATGCTGATGATTATGAGGTCCTGAAGAGTGCACTGATAGATGGGTTTGGCTTAACCACTGAGCAGTACAGGTTAAAGTTCAGAGATACCCAGAAGGCACAGACTCAGGACTGGACTGACTTTGTTGATTGTGCAACCAAGGCTCTAGAGGGTTGGCTGGTTGGCAGTAGGGTTACTGATTTCAAGGGATTGTATAATCTGATGATGAGAGAACAGATCCTAAATAATTGCCAGAACCAGTTGTTGCATCAGTACCTGGTGGACTCTGATCTGACCTCTCCCCAAGAATTGGGAAAGAAGGCAGACAAATGGGTCAGAACCAGGGTGAGGCAGAAAACCCAGAACCAAGGGGGTGACACTAAGAAGCAAGATCCTAAAGGCTCTGAGAAAGGTGGGGATAAGTCAAAAGACCAGAAGTCTTCACAAGGGCCCCAAAAATCTGCATCTGGTGGGGAGTCACAGTCCAACAAGGGAAAAGGCCAAAAGAAGCCCTGGTGCAAATTCTGTAAACAGAAAGGGCACTGGACTTCTGATTGTACCAAGTCCAAAGACCAAACCACCACCACTCCTGCCCCTAAGGCAACTGTGCCCCCTAGCTCAGCTACTGGTGGAGGTGGTACGCAGAATAAGGGTGTAGTAGGGTTGACCCTGGGTTCTGAAGTGGATTCTGACCTAGTCAGAGTGACCACTCAGGCAATGCTGATTTGTGAGGGAAACATTGATATGTCCTTCCTAGTAAGCCCCAGTAATCTGGGCAAGTACAAACAGCAGCCTTTGATAAATGGCAAACAGGCTTTGGCATTTAGGGACACAGGTGCTAGTGTCACCATGGTGGCAGAGGACCTAGTGGACCCTGGACAGATCATCCTGGGTGAAATGTACCAGGTGACCAATGCAAGCAATGTCCAGACCAACCATAGTCTGGCAGTTGTGAATTTCTCCTGGGGAGGGGTAACTGGCCTCAAGAAGGTTGTAGTCAGTGCAGACCTCCCTGTAGAATGTCTATTGGGCAATGATCTAGAGACTTCAGCCTGGTCTGAAGTAGAGTTATGGACTCATGCTGAGATGTTGGGCATCCCTGCAGAGGTATTTGCTGTGACCAGGTCACAAGCAAGAATGCATGACACTGAACCAGCTCTGGATCCTGGAACAATGGACCAGATGCTTCCCAAGAGGAGGAGCAGTAGGGTTAAGGCAGTGCCTTCCCTCTGTCTCAGATCAAGGATTCACTTCCAGAGGGAGGTGAAGCAGAACCTGAAGAAGGAACTGCCCCAGAGGGACTTGAACCTGACCAGGTTGAGTTCTTGGGGGCAGGGGGCCCTTCCAGGGAAGATCTGAGCAAGGAGCAACAGTGCTGCCCCTCTCTTGAACCCCTCAGACAGCAGGCTGCTGCTGAGGCTGCTGGGAGTGCTAGTGGGTCCCATAAAGTTTATTGGGATGAGGGACTCCTATATTCTGAGGGTAGAGACCCAGCCCCTGGAGCCACCAGGAGGTTGGTAATACCTCAGAAGTTTAGGGGTTCCTCTTGACCTTAGCACATGATATCCCTTTGGCAGGACACTTGGGCCAAAACAAGACCTGGGACAGGCTTGTTCCACATTTTCATTGGCCACATATGTCAGAGGACACAAAGGAGTTTTGTCGCTCCTGTGTCACTTGCCAAGCCAGTGGTAAGGCAGGTGGCACAACAAAGGCCCCCTGATACCACTACCTGTGGTGGGGGTACCCTTTGAAAGGGTAGGGATTGACATTGTTGGTCCCCTTGACCCTCAGACTGCATCTGGGCACAGATTTATCCTGGTGGTAGTGGATCATGCCACCAGGTACCCAGAGGCAATTCCTCTGAGGACCACCACAGCACCTGTGGTGGCAAGAGCCCTCATTGGAGTTTTCTCCAGAGTGGGTTTTCCAAAGGAGGTCATTTCTGACAGAGGTACCAACTTCATGTCAGGATATCTGAAAGCAATGTGGAAGGAGTGTGGTGTAACTTATAAGTTCACCACCCCCTATCACCCACAATGCAATGGTTTAGTTGAACGCTTCAACAAGACCTTGAAAGGAATGATTAAGGGACTCCCAGAGAAGCTTAGGCGGAAATGGGACCTTCTTCTTCCTTGCCTTTTGTTTGCATACAGAGAGGTTCCACAGAAGGGGGTTGGCTACAGCCCATTTGAGCTTCTGTTTGGGCATCCTGTGAGAGGTCCACTATGTTTGGTAAAAGAGGGCTGGGAGTTACCTCTCAAGCCCCCAAACAAGATGTGATGGACTATGTACTTGGTCTCCGCTCCCGGATGGCAGAGTACATGAAAAAGGCAACCAAAACCTGGAGGCCAGCCAAGAATTGCAAAAAGCTTGGCATGACCAAAAGGCTGTGCTGACTGTATACCAGCCAGGACAGAAAGTGTGGGTGTTGGAGCCTGTGGCCCCAGCAGCCCTCCAGGACAAGTGGAGTGGCCCCCATACAATAGTTGAACAGAAGGGAGAAGTCACCTATCTGGTGAATCTTGGAACTCCCAGGAGCCCCCTAAGGGTGCTTCATGTCAACAGATTAAAGCCATATGTTGACAGGGCTGACATGGGCTTGCTCATGGCAACTGATGAGGACCAGGAGGAGGAGAGTGACCCTCTCCTGACCTGCTCTCTCAGAACCCTGATGATGGGTCAGTAGATGGTGTTGCTTTGGCAAGCAGCCTCACTGACCATCAGCAAACTGAGTGCAGACAAGTTCTGCAACAGTTTAGACATATGTTTAGCCTGACCCCTAGTCAGACTACCTGGTGCACCCATGAGGTGGACACTGGGGACAGTCTGCCTGTCAAGAATAAAATCTACAGGCAACCTGACCATGTCAGGGACTGTATCAGGACTGAAGTCCAGAAAATGTTGGAGTTAGGCGTGATTGAGCCTTCAGATAGCCCTTGGGCTAGCCCAGTAGTCCTGGTACCCAAGCCTCATACCCAGGGTGGTAAGAAAGAAATGAGGTTTTGTGTAGACTACAGAGGCCTCAATGCAGTCACTAGGACTGATGCCTATCCCATACCAAGGGCAGATGAGCTGATTGATACTTTGGCCTCAGCCAAGTATCTAAGCACATTTGACCTAACAGCTGGCTACTGGCAAATCAGATTAGCTGATGATGCAAAAGCCAAAACAGCATTTTCGACCCTGGTGGGCACTACCACTTTGTGGTGATGCCCTTTGGATTGAAAAATGCACCTGCCACTTTTCAGAGGTTGGTGAATAAAGTTCTGGCAGGGATGGAAACTTATTGCTCAGCTTATCTAGATGATATTGCTGTCTTTAGTTCCTCCTGGCAGGATCACCTGGTCCACCTCAGAAATGTTTTGGAGGCCCTGCAGAAAGCAGGCCTCACTATCAAGGCCACCAAGTGCCAGATAGGGCAGAGTCAGGTTGTGTACCTGGGCCACCTTGTAGGTGGAGGCCAGGTTCAGCCTTTGCAGAGCAAAATCCAAACCATACTGGAATGGGTTGCTCCAACCACCCAGACACAGGTGAGAGCCTTCTTAGGCCTGACTGGGTACTATAGGAGGTTTGTCAAGGGATATGGATCTATAGTGACCCCTTGAATGATCTTACCTCTAAGAAAATGCCAAAAAGGTTCAGTGGACAGCTAGCTGTCAAAAGGCATTTGAAGACCTAAAGCAGGCCATGTGCACTGCCCCCATCTTACAGAGTCCAGACTACACCAAAAAGTTCATTGTCCAAACAGATGCTTCTGAGCTGGGTGTGGGAGCTGTACTGTCTCAACTGAATGATGAAGGTCAAGACCAGCCAGTAGCTTTTATTAGCAGAAGGCTGACCCCTAGAGAGAAACGTTGGTCAGCTATAGAGAGGGAGGCCTTTGCTGTGGTATGGGCCCTGAAGAAGCTGAGGCCATACTTGTTTGGTACTCACTTCATAGTTCAGACTGACCACAAGCCCCTCCTATGGCTAAAGCAGATGAAAGGTGAAAACCCAAAACTTTTGAGGTGGTCCATTTCCCTACAGGGGATGGACTATACAGTGGAACATAGGCCTGGGACCCAACATGCCAATGCAGATGGACTCTCAAGGTATTTCCACTTTGAACACGAAGACTCAACTGGTCAAGGTTAGTTTAGTGTCCCTACGTTTGGGGGGTTGTGTAGGAGAGTAGGATCTGCCTCTTATGTTGCCCCCACTTTTTTTCTGATGTTAGCACTGGTTTCTGGCTATAGTCTGGCTGGGTCCCTGCCAATCAGGGCCCCAGCCTCTCTGTTCTCTCTAAACGACATGGAGTGCACTCTAGGTGCACTAGTGATTGGATACTGTGGTGCCTTATGAGTCCCTAGTATATGGTACCTTAGGTGCCAAGGGCATAGGTACTTCACAGGCCTACCAGGGGCTGCAGCATATGTTATGCCACCCCTGGGAAGCAGTCTAAATCTGACACCACAGGCCTGCTACTGCAGCCTGGGTGAGGTGGTGCTAGCACCCCTCACTGAGATATAGGTTTCCTATATCTCTCCTGCACACACATATAAACCTATCAGTCACCCCTAAGGCAGGCCCTATCAATCCTGAGGGCAGGGTGCTTGGCTTCTATGTGAGGGGGTGCCTCTGCCTGAGCAGGGCCCCTCTGCAGCTCTCAGAGTCTATTCTCTGGTGCTGTTTGTGGATGCGGTTAAACCATATACTATTTAAGTGCATTATATCCTCGCGGTAAATGCTAACTTTGGAATGGCTGCATCAAAACATGTCGTGTTTGGTGTCAAACATCTTGGAATACTACCCCCGCCAATCTTGGCGGCGGGGGTAGCATTCCACCCTTCTAGAGGGATAAGACATGTACCTGCTGTGGAAACGCGGTAGAATCCTAAAGAGCCCTGGCATCACAAAATGGATGCCACCAGTCACAGACACTGGGCTGCCCTCCTGCTGATGACCGAAACTCGCAGTGGAGGAAGCCCAACAATAGGCATCCTGTCACAGGGAGGTGTAACCACCTTCCAGACAGGGTTTAGTGTATTGGGGCTGGGTGGGTGCACTCTTAGAGTGCTTTGAAGTCCTGCACTGGGGGAGCAGAAGGCTCCTCTGTGCATATGCCAGTTCAAACCAGCTCAGGGGCTACCTGCCCCTGCTCTGGCGCGAAACTGGACAAAGGGAAGTGGGTGTAGCCACCCTCCCTTGACCCTCCCATAGGTGGGGTCATAGAGCTAGTCCATCCCCTCTTTTAGTATAAGAGGGGAACCTTGCCATTGCAAAGCAGATAACCCCTGGACGACGCTCTACAGAAGAATCCTGGCCCTTCGACGTTCCACTACCTTTGGAAGACAGAAGAATCTCCCTTGGAGTCAAGGAGTGACTCCCCTGCTTGGCAGGCACCAAAAACGACAACGACGGTCGCAAACTACGCCGCTCCCGCCGGAGTCCGAAGTCCCTGCAGCCCAAGAAGTGGATTTCCTGACCTCTCCCAGGCCATCGTGAGTCCCCAGCGAAGCTGAGGCAAGTGGACCCCACGAGCAACGAGGAACCGCGACCCCTGGGTACCGTGCACTATTGTCGAGTGCAACCCCTTCACAACGTTCTACGAACTTGTGCTTTGGACCACGTGTGGTCCCGACCTCCAGCAGGAATCCCTCCGAAGATCAGAGGCCTACACCGTCCCGAGTGACCGTGGGCCCCTGTTGAGTGATTCCGCCCGAGGTGTCTTCGCGATCCCTTGCCCGCTGGCTTGTGGGTCCCCAGAAGACTTCTTAACGAAACCAAAGGGCTCCCCTGGTTGCTCCAGGCCTGCCCTGACTTACCCTCGCTGGGTGAGTTCCTCAGACCTTGCTGGTCTGCGCCATCGACTTTTCTTCATCTCCCCGAGACTTGCGGCTGCCAAGGCTTGTTGGCTCCGATCGAGTTGCCGACACCGCAGTCAGCTGCAGACGTCGAGGGACACACCGAATCCAGCTCCTGGTCGTCGTCGACGCCTCCTGGACCACGTGGCTGAAGAGTCAAGGCACCTGCAACCGACCTGAAGCGACCGACGACGGTGGGCATCCATCTTCCTTGCCCCGGGTCACTGCCAAGTGACTTTGAACACTGTCCCCTCTGCTTTCAGGTCATCCTTCTTCAGAATCCAGGCTTGGATTCCACCGGACACTTCTTCAGCTCCCGCAAGCAGCAAGTCTTCTTTGTTCGCCATTGAAAACGACGCCGCGACCCGACACCAAAGGACACCTGTGCACCCGGCTTCCCTGGGTGAGGTAACTCCAGCACTACGGTGCTCCTGTGGGTGTGGGCCCTAGAACTACTTACCCTGTAAGTGACTTGCTTGTAGGTTCTCCCGAAGTATCCTAAAACTCTTTATTTCCAACCGCGACTTGCCCCATTGAAGTTAACGGCGATCCGCGCCTGTGTATCCACACTGCACGCGTCCCCCGTGGGTCCTTTACTTACCTGCCTTGGGTGGTTTCGTGAGGCCCCAGCACTTCTGAAGGCCCTAGGCCTTGTCTCCCTGCAAGTCGTTGTTTCTAAGTCTCTTACTTAGTATATGGTCTGGTACGCCCCTAGGGCCCCAGCCATATTTTGTGCTTAACTTATTGTGAAACGTTGATTTGTGCATATGTTTGTCTTCTAATCTCATAAAGAGATTAGTAGAGAGTTATTTAGAAATAAATACATATATATTTGATATATATACCTGTGTGGTGTCTTTTCATTTGGTGATTCAAGAGATTATATGGTAAAACAAGCTGCTTTACATTCCTCCGAGACTTAGCCTGAAGGCTGCTCTCCACAGCTACCACTAGGATAGCTTTCTTTAAAAGGTTGTCTTAAACCTATCTACCATAAGAGTCGATTTGCCCTGGTGCAAGGTGTCCACTTTAATTAGTGAACAGCATATACCAGGCCAACTTCTCACAAGACAGATCTCGTAATAAGCAAACTTCACTTTTGCTAGTATCTGACTCAACTGAAAATGTCTTCTTATTCATTGAAAATGAGCGGTTTCTTGTGCAGAAAAGTGCCTTCTGAAATTAAAGTTCATTGTGGGGAAAGCACTGAACTGTTTCAAATTTACTAGTAGCAGTACTAAAAGTGATTGTAGGATTATTAGAAATGCCAGTAGCAGCAACAGTAGTAATAATCCATTGTAAATTGTGTTTTACATGTACCAGACATACTAATAGTATTTTACTCGGTGTTTATAAAAATAGTGTACTTGTAATAGGAACTCACTGATTGATTCCTTAATAAATCGGATTCCTTCTGTCCTGAGACACGGAACAGTCCACACTTAATTCCCTGAATTTTTCTTGGAAAACATCTTTCTTGTCTACATAGTACTGGCAACATGGCTTGGTGAGTTAACCGTTCACTGCCGACTTCATTTTTGGATGGCATCTTTTTCAGGTACCTCAATTGAGTACCATCATTAGGGATGGTAGTAACACATGTTGTTTATTGGTCTTAAAAACAGCGAACCTTGCATTCTTCAGAAAACTTTTATTTCAATTATTAAAAAGTAAGTAATTATGATTGCTACTGATTATCAACTTTTATTTCAATGTATTAAAAAGTAAGTAATTATGATTGCTACTGATTATCATTCTGGCATTTACAATTTGGGGCAGTCAACCAGCTGTCAGATTGTCATCTTCTGTAGGATTAGTTAGTTTACCTGACCGATCCAATTTATAGATCTCGCATGGCATGCCTGTAGTTGTTGTTGAAAGGTCGGGTTTTACATTTTTCCTCTGACTTTTGTTTCCTGTGGATTTTAGTGCCTTAGAAATGGCAAACCTATTTAAAGTGGTTGTATAAGCTACATATGTGTGTTTTGCCTTGGTGTCATCATGCTATGTACTTAATATCTATAAAGTGAAAGTATGCCAGAGCTTTTTGGTCCTATAGGGAACAACAACACAATTCTAATCATCCAAAACAGCAACAATACATTCATTCATTAAAAAAGCAAAGTATTTTGGAATTTCCAGAAAGCAAGTCAATGGCTTATCAGGTAAAAAGTAGGGTTTTCATATATTTCTGAAAGATTGTGAGGAAAGACCAGCATTGCAGCTCAGATGGAAGATGGCTGTGATTGAACAGCCATGTCCCAGACTTTCCACTAGTCATTGGCCAGATTAAAGTAAACCATTAAATCAAAAAGACCTGTTCATGTAAGGCTCCTCTTCTTGAGGTATATGTATAAGTGGAGGCAGGGATTCCTTCACTGTTTATCTATCACTCCTCACTTAAATTAGAGGTAGTGTCCTACCACTTTACTGCCTAATTTTTCTAAAATCAATCTTTTGCGAGGGTGGATTCAAAGCGCTCCGTGGAGAAAAAGGCGAAATTGGCACTACAATTGAGTGCACGCCTAAAGAGAGGGACTCACGACTGGAAGTCTCCTTAAGTTGACGGAGTGGAGAGCTGGTACGAATGACATAGGCTCCCACATGTCATTATATACCAAGTTACCAGTGTCCAAAATTGGTGATTGGTGACCCAGCCCTGACGAAATTGCCTTGAAGTAATAGGGGCAATGAAACATGTTGGCAAATGTTTGCGGCAAAGGTCTGCGTAAAGCAGCCGGTTTTAAAATTTGAATAAGTGCACAAGTGAAGAATAAAAGTTGGTAACCGTGCTACTTATCTCAATTTTATTTTCACGGGGTCATGCTTTTGGTGGTAATTGTGAAATACACATTACAACTGGCACTATAATTTTTTGGCACTAATTTTTGGGGGGGGACATTATTTGGGCAAGATGGTGGCCAATGATGAGAAAAGTGAGCATAGCTGGTGAGTACCAATCAGCAAGCTCGACTGGTGGTGCGCACGTGAGGTGCCATCTTGTCCTTTCACACTTTTTTTTGTTAAAGGTAACACCTAGATAGGTGGATCCTGTGTATTTCTCATACTAATTAAGATACACCCCTATGTATAGAGGGGCATGTGGTTTTTGACTGTCAGTCGCAAAAGATTGATTTTAAGAAAAATTAGGCAGTAAAGTGGTAGGACACTACCTCTAATTTAAGTGAGGAGTGATAGATAAACAGTGAAGGAATCCCTGCCTCCACTTATACATATACCTCAAGAAGAGGAGCCTTACATGAACAGGTCTTTTTGATTTAATCATATGTTGAGAGGAGGGCGACCTGTGAATTTTTTCCCTCTGTAGCTCCTTTTGGATTGAGCAGATTAAAGTAAAGCCTGTTAGGACACATAAAGCTATACTTGAAGACCAAAAAAGCCAGAGAAGTGCTTTGAATTGCCCTGAGTAGCACTACCAAGGCTTTAAAAAGCATGCTCTTTCTGACTATAAGCAAGCGAAGGCTTTTAAGAATGGCAGTGATATGGTCTGTACATCTGTTGCCGGTTAGAAGGCAAGCTGTAGCAATTTTCGTAGTCCAGACAAGAATGAATCAAAACTGTGACAGTAGAAGTATGGTGTTCAGCGGCAATGTATGTCAAGAGTTTTCTCAGATGCTTAATTTGCCAGAAACGAGACCTGGCAAGACTGGTAATCTAGCACTCAAGAGAAAGGTTCAAGTCAATTTAAATGCCTATGTTGTGGACCATGATTGAAGGAGTTGGAGGAGGAGCCATCATCTAAGGCCAGCAGTTAGGGTTCCATTTCGTCACAGTGTCTACTAGTGAACTAAGGTTTGGTAGGGTTCTATTTGAGAGAATGGCATCCTTTTCAGTGATATACGGTAGCTAGGACATTGACCAGGCTTTCTCTGTATGAGCAGATGAACAGAAAGACGCTTGCTTGTTGGTCAGTTAAGCGAAGTACATGATATACATGTCCGAGGGTTCTGTAGCATTTCTTGGCCTCCCATTTCTAGAGATTGTCCTCTTATTGACCCTGGGCTTGAGATTCCAGTGTGAAACACCCGTTGTTTCTTCTCCAAGCAAATTATTATTATTATTTTTTTTAAACAGTTTTATTGATTTTCAAAGAAAATAACAAAATGACAGAGGAACAATCTCATGGGCAATGCAAAGAAGCAGTTAAGAAGGCAAAATACATTGCAAATACAATCATCAGTATTCCTAAAATCCGCCCAGATCCAACCGCAACCGGGTTCCCATCAAAAGGCCCCTGTGAGCGGTCAGCTGGCCCCCCTCCCTCCCGGTGGCCAGCACAGCACTCAGGTCATCAATTCGCCGCATCCAATACAGCCCAACAGCGAAATTCAAATAAGAACTCCTAAATCCCGCCCCTCCCCCCCAGTCCTCAAACCCCCCCCCTTACCACCCCCCCTGGGCATGCCGTTGATTCAGTGAGAGAGACACATGATCACCTAAACCCCCTGCAAACCACGCCAGGAAACCTGCCGTCTAGTCCGCATCCTAATGAGGGCCAGGACCACAAGAGGGATTTGTTGCCAATTCTCCAAGCAACTTATGTAAGGCTTTTGGTGAGTTCCACTCCATTTGTACCTTGTTTGGCTATGGTTACTTCCAGTAGGAAGTAGTTGTTATCCACATTGCCCACTTTATTTTGCATGGCCCACATTTCTTTTCAACAGGCAGGTAGGTGTGAACTGCCTTGCCAGTATTTTTTGGGGATTCTTGTGAATTTACACTGCACAGAGTAATTTTACACATGCTTTTTTATGTGCTTAATGATTAGCATTTTCTCTCACATGGGTGTCGCAGGTGTGCCGCAATTCTCATCTCTACAGTGTGGTTTTCCATTATATGGGGTCGGGGTGTGTGGTCTTTGGATTCTTGGCATTTCGTCTGTAATGGCAACAGGAGTCTATAACCTGTTCTGACATAGACAGGATCTTTTGGTGGTTTTCTGAACAGATACGGATGGCTTCGGAGTTGAGTATTATCCCACTTGTATGTGTGTATATTTATTTGGCATATGCAGGGCATGAATTTAGCTGTAAGGCAGCCCAGTGCTGTACAGGGTGAAATACTTAAATCTAGTCTAGTAGTACATGAAGAGGTAGCTGGGTTCAGAAAGTTTCAGTTATGGGAGCCAAACCTAAGTGGTTTTCCTGTTTTTCTTTTCTCGGCTCCTGTTTCTACAGAGATGGGAGCGGTCTGACAAATGTGACGATCTTTGAAATCCAGTTAAGGCTTTTCCTTTCGCCATTTGTTCACATGTTCTTCCTTTGGTAGAATTGCTTCCTACCATTCTGCAGCATGCATCTAGCTGAAAGGACGCATGCTGGCTGAAGTGGAAGGATAGACACAATTCTAGACTATGCGGATGGGGAGTGGTTGCCCATTGCTGTATTGTTTTTGGGTTTCTTTTCACAATGACATGGAGTACATCAGGTTTTTTGTTTTATGTGGTTGTTGGTGGTAAACAAGAAAAGAGAACGGCCGTGTATTGTCGTTCCCCAGCCATGCAGGACAACATGTGCAGTGCACGTTGGCTCTTTCATTACGATCAAAATAGCATTTTGTCATCGTTTCTTAAGAATTCTGGGGTTCCAGTTGCTCTGCTATGAGATGGTTCCTCTTGCATTTCATATTTCCAGAACATAGTAGCATCCAGGGCCGCGGTAGTTAGGACTGGATCCCAAATGCGTTCATTTTCCTCATCTGGGGAGTGGTTTTTGGGTTATAACGTTTACTTTATAATCATTTGCAATTTATATCTTAACCTCTGACTGCTAAAGCTAATTCTTAATAATAGAATAAGCGTAATCGCTGCCTGAAACACACACATACTAAAGAGTGGTCACTGAGATCCAGAACACACATTTCTGCCGCCGAGACGATGAATATATTTCAGAGAATAAAGTTGTTAAAATGCGGTCCTTTCAGTATATGCTACTTGGTATTGCAACAGCCATCGATAAGAACAACATTCCCTTGCTTTTGACACCACACCCAAGGATATTCGTCATGTATGTCTATTTCCCTGTTAATCAGTCAGCAGCCTTTCGTAAATGCCCCAGTTAGCTGCTAAGTTACTGAAGATTGTGAGTTGGGCACATTCACACAATGGCTGATGGGATAACAGACTCCTGATTCCAAATCACACTTTAGTTTCTGTAGCAAAGGCTATGTCGGTGTATTGGCTACCGAGATTAGTCTTAATCATAAACCTTAGTGGTGTAGATGATGAACTTCTCTTAATATGCTTCCTTTTTTGAAAATATGCTGTTAAATAAAATGAGGGGCCCAGAGTAAGATATGTGCTTTGGCAGCACGGGACAAAAATAAGGAAGTAGCCACTTAGAGCTTCAAAGCTAACGTCATCCTAGTTCTTGCTTATCTTGTTTAAAGTCATGCATTCACCTGAGCATGACACACGCTATGCATCAAATTGTTTTGATATTCTGCAGTATGTTAATAGCGAGAAGCAATGCTATCATCTCTTAGGTGTAGTTCTATTACTCAATACCAGTTTATCAAAAAGGAGATCAGAAATACTCCCCCCTTGAATAATTAGATACGCCAAATGTACTACTGCGCATAATGAAAGGCTCAAGGCATCATAACACTGGATCTTGATATCACCTGAAACGACTAAGCCTGAAGTGGAATCCTACTGCCTGATCCCTCTCAGTCTAGACAGATATCAGTCATCTGATGGCCTCATTTAGTGATAAATATCATACCACATAATCTCACTTATTCTAGAGTGGAGTCCTATAATGTGAAGTGAGGCAGTCTAGAGAGGAATAACCACTTGATCTTACATTACCACGTGAGATATCTCAGGCTATAGAGTGACAGTATTTGCTAAAAATACTTTTCATTGATATGGCTTCGTGTGATTGTATTCTGTCTCACAGCATGTATCTTCTGATTATTGTCTCAATGTCACCGTATGTGATCGGTGTCATTTTAAAACATGTATTGTATTTTATAGTGCACTTGGGTTAGTATAGATCACTCATCCCTGATGAAAATAATGCCTACATGAGACCAGTAGAATCTAGTGCCTAAAGATGAATGCTGGGTAGTGTAAAAGAAAAGGTTTGTGAGGTAGTTTAGTGTTGGTGCTGGCAAGATGAACCAGAATGCAAATATCTTCAAAATGTCACTTGGCACACAAGAGGTCTTGCTGCTTTGGAGCAGTAACATTACCAGAGATGTTAATGACCTATGAGAGTATAAGAGATTTGTAGGGCTACAATTCCCTCTCGTGTATTGGGTACCAGCATATCTGACTGATAAAAAGGAGGGGCAGGACAATCTGTCTGGAAAGAGATGAAGCAGCGATTAAAAAGTTCTTTCCTCACATTCTTATAGTTCATGAAATAAAAATCTCAGATTGGAAGAGGTGATGAAAGATAATTTCCAATGTATACTGCTTGTGATATAAAAAGTTGATGCCACCCAGCATTTGTTTCATAAAGCCATTAAAAGTGGAATGGGAATGAATGATGGTGCATGTCCAAAAATATGATACAATTCACAGAATTAACAGGAATAAAATGGCGAACAGTGTCACTTTTTAGGCAGTAAACGTAGACTAAGCATAGGCATGGAATCATTTTCAGTGTACTATCTCCCCAGAATAAACATCTCCTGGATCTGCAGTGCACCCTCATGTATTGTTATTTTACCTACAACTCTAACATATGACTCCTGTCTAGTTTCCTTGCCCAGAAGTCTGCAGGACATGGTCTCTAGATGTACCCTGCACCCTGTCTGTCGACTTGCCTATGGGGCCTACTGGGAATGACTTCTGCCCATGGCTCTGGGAGCAAAGTCTTGTTTTCAGCCAGCTAAGCCTCCCACCTCCAAAGCTTACTGAGCATAGCCAGAGGTTATGCCCAGCAGTCTCTGAGTGCAAGGTATAGATTACAGCCATTACCTGTATCCACTCTACCTGCCCCAGAGAATAGACTTCAGGTGCGAGCCTGCGCGACTTATGCCACTCAATACACTAGTCTTATGGCCCTCAGAGCTCAGTGATCACAATATTCAGTCTTACCGAGACAGGTGAGGCCACATCCTGTACCCAGTCCCCCTGCTGCTAGAACCCACTCTGCATTACCTTCAGCCATGCCCTGCTCACAGCCCTCCTGTCCCAGTGACGTTTGGATACAGCTTTGAGCCATCTATTGCAGGCTTTAGGGGCAGCTTGTTTGGCCATTGTACATGCCCTGCTGTGTCCTCCTTCCACAATTCATACCCTGCGTGCTTGGCCCCTTCCCCTTGAGTGCACTTGGCATGGCCTCTGGAAAGCTATTCTTTCACTAAAATATTGTGGAGTTATACTTTCTGGGTAAGATCTTCTTCCTTCTTGCATGCCTAGATTGCACAGAGCCATTTAGGGACTCGAGTCACTGTAAGAAATGGTACCCCGATAGTGTATCGGTGGACCAGCACATGCATACAGCGGGTGGTAATGAAGCTTGCCGAGGTGGTAAGAATCCCACATAGGCACTTTTGTCTCACGCAGCTGCCTCCCGGATATGATCTCAACCTTTTAACATCATTTATTAGTTACCTGGTAGTTTTCCTATCGCATTAAAAGCTTTGTATGCTTAGATTAAGGTGAGATGCAAGTGAGAGCTTTAAATGAAGTTCTAATGAGCAAATATTGAACCAGTGCAGCATGGTCATGTGAGCCCGCGTTGAAGGTGCAGCTCAGAAGTTTAGATGATAAGTTCAACGTTTGAAACTTAGCTGCACTTAGATGTGTTTCCAAGCAATCATCGAAAAGAGATTTCTTATTTTCTTTCAACCGATATATTTGATTTAATTATCTTCAGTCAATTGAGCAGCCATCTTGACTGGCAAGCAGTGACTTGTCGTATAGGAAGTTGGATCCTCCAATGATGGTGACGCCAAAAAGTGATTATATAGGACTATAAAAGTGTTTTTGCAATCATCTCAGGGACTGGAAAAAGACAGCCCTCCAGAAGCGACGCTGGTATGTGCACTACAGGTGTAGAAAGCCATTTCTGGGCCACCATTGTCCCTTAAGTACATACCATGCAACCACAAATTTAGGAGTCTCTCATAAAAGCTATTTTACAATGTTATTTTGTTTGTACTTTCCCTTTGGATGAGAGGCGGTAATTAGTTATCCAAGCGTGCGCCGATGTGCTGCCGTTACCACAAAATCTGTTGAGCGCCTATGTTTTTTTCTCTTAAAGATGAAGCACAATATTTTCTTACATGGGTGTTGGTGTTTTGTGCCGGAGGTTATCTGACTCAACTGTTCTGACAACTTGCTCTGACAAATCAGAGTGTGTAATTATTGCCCAATGCTGTGTGCCAAGTATTTTTTATTGGCTTACTTGTAAAACAAAGTAAAGGCTATGGTAGAAGTTTGTAATGATTAAAATATTTAATTAATCTCATCATGTAGTCCAGTATCATACACATTCAAATCAAAGAGTGCTTCCATTGTGGCAGTCTGGGTCCTTGCTCCCTGAGAAGAGTTCAGCGACCCCACAACACAGACATTTGTTTTTTTTTTAAGTATCGGAGCAATTTAAGGAACCCCCACTAAGGCTGGGGTGTTGGCGTGGTTAGGTCGTGCAAACCTTGCATCCCTTCTGTGTCATTTGTAATTTCTTTTCAGGACATTGGGGCCATTCCTGTTATATTGGCAGCTGTAAGAGAAAATTTCCTTTTCCAGCCAGCCAATCAGATCCTTCTGTTCCCCTGTCTCTGTTTTGAGTCCACTGACCCAAAATGGGGGGATGGGAGGGGGAGAAAGCTCCCCCATCCAGTCTTCTTAGTTTATTCTTTGAAATTAGCAAATTGACAGTCCTTGAACCTGGGTTTGCGGACCATCTGGGGGCCTAGCTGTCCAGGTAGCTCTAACATTTTAACCCTTTCAAGACCACCCCAAAACATTTTTCTCAAATTACTGAACGGATTTACACCAAACCAAGCAAAAACATTTCCTTGAGTAAAGTTCTGTTTTCTTGCCAAGTTTGGTTTAATTCTGTTCAGAATGTATTTTTTTTTTTATCGGAGAGAAAATTTGCCTGTGGGAGGTAAAATGGGAAATGCATCCTGCCTCCCCCTTCCTTGACTGATCTGCATGAAATTTACTATGTAAGCCCAAATCGGCTCAACTTTATTTCGGAAAGTTTTGTGCCAGTTTGTGAAACGGCATCAATGTTATGAAGAAAAAAATTATTTTCAGCGTAAACTGTAACCTAAACAAAACAGTCGCTATCACAGACTGTAAAATGTATGGGTATATATGTATATTTATGTTCTATATATAATTCCTCTGTCACATAACTCCTAGAGCGGGAATAACCACTAAGAAACAGCACGCAGAAACTAAAACAAGATAACGCATTAAACAAAACACTTTTTTAACATCCTATGCAGCCCGGTTATATCACTTGCCTTCCAACAGCATTTGCTCAGATATTTGTCTGCAATAGAACAGAAACAGAAAGCCTCACCTACAACTAAGGCACAGTAATTTCACAATAAAGTTGGTTATTCACAGTACTCACAACAGCAATTGGCACCATGACACGCCAGTGACCGACAACCAACAGACAGAAGCCCTAACGTACATCTAACACCGCTGTTTCAACGGCTAGCACAGCATTTGTTACCAAAAAATGCTGGACTTGCATCTTCATCTGCCAGGCTATGGGATTTCTAGCTACTTCCAAGATGTATAAACTGTTGGTAATGCCCACTCTCCTCCTGCTCCGGAATAGTCATCCAATAACTCATTGAATTAGACGCACTCAAATTATCTAAAAAGATTCCAGAGCACAGTTTCAGTGAAGCATCATCATAAGCTCTACCAGGTTCCTGCCTGTGATGCAAATGCGTTGAACTAGACTAATAGGGTTTTTTCCGCATACATTTTAACCTTTATAGACCGCAAAGAAATGATTGCTAGAAATTCTTGAATTTACATAAAACACTGGTATGGACACATTACATACCACCTTATTTTAGCTTTTCTGTGTCATTACAGATTGGCACAAATCATAACCAAACAAACTTGGTCTTACTCTAACAAAAACAGTTCAACCCTATTTGCTATGCCACATCTGCTCTTTATGCACCCGTACAAGGCCCTCCACAACATCAGACCTCAATACCTCAACGACCGCCTCTCCTTCCATGCCCCCAAGAGAAACATCCGCTAAGCCGACCTCTCCCTAGCCACCGTTCCATGCTTCTACAGGACCAGAGCGGGTGGAAGGTCCTTCTCCTGCCTCTCAGCAAAGACCTGGAACGGTATGCACCTTCACCTCCGGCGAAGCCCGACACTGCACCAATTCAGGGCAAACCTTCAAGACCTGGCTCTTCGAATGACCCCAATGGAGCTGCTCACACCCACCCCTCAGTGCCTTGAGACCCTAACGGGTGAGTAGGGCACTCTACAAAACTCTGATTACGGCACCACCTGCTAATCCAGACCGACTTTGACCTTGTTGAGCTTTCACAGTGAGATGCAGCTTGGCACAACAAGCAAGCGACCCACATGTGGACATAGCTGCACCACAGGTATTTGTCATTTAAACCAAGATTGAGCAGATTGTGTCAACTTAATGATTGACCACTAGAGGGAAGTATTATTTACATTGTGCAGTCTGTCAGTTGAACTAAAACCAGCTAACCTCACCAGTGTAAGGTAGGCCTCCAGGATCTTTGATTTTAAATTCAGCTATCACCTAGTCCCATTCTATTCAGCATATGAGATTTAGGGTGTTTAAAAAATGTTAAGTTTTGAACAACCCAACTGCTAAAAAAGCTGCGATTCTAATAAAAAAAAAAAAAAAAGAAGAAAAAACTTGTTTCAGATATGTAATGCACTTCCCAGTAAGCCTCTGAAATATATGTTTCCCATTTGTAAACCTGATAAAGTGAAGATGGTTGTAGTCTAGTGATGTTCTTGCTTTACACGAGTGTACTTGTATGTGGCCCTCCAAGGCATACATACAAGACTTCTTTTTGCCTTGAGTCTGGCCTGCATGTGATCATTCTGGACGTAGGCAAAGGCATCTACTCTGTGTGCGTATTTGCATCACTTGTTAGGGCGTGTTATATAATAAAAAGCATCCATGAATTAATAATACATACATATGTATACAAACATAAAGGAGCTTTGGGTTGGCCCTTTTCATCCATTGGTCTATTCAGCTATTATTCATCTTTTTCTTCCACCAATCGCAGCATGCAGCATTGGTCAGGGTATTAGCCCGCTTAAGCCACTGTTGTTTTTTTTTCTGCTTGCAAGTTTGCATCCGTCTAAAAAGTAGTGCACTTCAGTGCCAGGGCTAGAGCCAAAACATTACTTTCCCAGTAATTTTTTCTTTCTATGCTTTATCCTTCTTTTTCATGTTTGTAGGTTTACGCTAAGTTATCAGGTTACAGTAGTTCAAAGCCAATAGTGCCATTTCTTGCGTCAGTATGAAACTTATTTTCCTGTGAACGGCATTGAAACTAACCAGGGTTTCTATACCTGTTAAGAAAGCACACCAACACACCCATACTGTTGTATTAAAATTATAAGCAATAGTTAGTTATTTGGTTTAAAATGTTTATTACAAACATATGGTTGCCACATTGAAGTGGCAGAATTTGTTTTCTTTTTTCTCTTCCCCTTTGTGACATAGGCTTATAGTGATTTTGTATTTTTTTGTTTAACAAAAAGCAACTATTTCACCACCTTGCTAATGTCAGACCTGTTGACTTTTTGAACATCGGATGCGTACACAAATGCACTGTCCACGCCTGTGAACCAGTGACTAATGGCCTGAAACCACATGCGCTGCAGCTAATAAACATCTGTGCACATAACAGCACTCTTGCAAAGACAAGGACCTTTAGTGGAGTAGCCCTGCACACTTACAGTTTACCTTATAAAAAACAAACCTATTTGCTTTGATGATGCCTGTTTTCTATATTTGGATATAAATGACATGTCTTCCAGTTGTGAGGGATATACATATTAAAGCTACATTGCCACGAGATCTTTCCAGAGCTTTGTTATCTAGATGTAGTTGAAATCGGTTTTTAGCAACGCCATACCGAACCCTGAAGCACATTTCTGTTTGTCAGAGCAATGCTCAAACTTTTGTATGGTGCCCGGGTTGGCTTGTACGGTCCCTTTATGTCAGAAAATCTAAATTTTCACAATTTCCCCTCTGCTAAGCATCCATCAAAGGAGGTGTTAAGTTTACCACAAAGGCAAAATGTTTTAAACAGAATTGCCAAAATAAAATGAACATGCCTAGAACGGGAAGGTGGTGTCATGTAAAACAACCAATTGCAACCCCAATAATTCTGACTTTAATATGTTAACTCAAACAAACAACACTTTTTCATACCTGTGTTGGTGTGAAAACTCTTGACCTTATACTTGCCACAGCATTATGATTGCCTTGCAGTGGCAAAGAGCACCATCGATGCTGCAGCCTGCCACGTGAGCCTCGGTGGAAGGACGTGGCAACGTCTCTGACATCATTGCATCTCATGTGGCAATGTCATTGTGGGCGGAGCTTTGAGTAGGGAGGTACTACAATCTGGGGAGGGGGTGGGGTAGCATGGAGCCAAGCTTTGCAGGTAAGCAGGAGTGGCGGTTCACCAACCTTTATGGGTGGGGGCTAGAAAGATAGATGACCAGCACTGTTCATCTCTGTCATCCCACCTTGTTCCACGCTTCACTGTGGAAATGCGAGCAGTAGCTGCTGCAACTGGGATTGTTACGCTAGGGGCCGGAGCGCAGGCTGCGGACAATGCATCCAGAAGAAGCAGCACACCTCTCTCTCCATGCCAGTGATGGGTATGTTCATCTCTGTACCCTTCCATGGATAAATGTTATCCATCTGTGAATGTGTTCCTTACCTTATTTGCAGAATCCCTTTCTAAGGTGGTTGTAATTTATTTATATAGCTCACGTAGCCAGGGTGCACTGAGGCAGTCACTAGTGGCCGGTCTCAATGGAAGCACAATGCAGGGCGGACCACAGATCAGGTGGCAAATTGCTTACCTCTGCAGCTTGTTCAGATGCTATGAAGGTGCCCAGCTGCCAGGCCAGAGATAGACTCCTTGGTTTTGCCAATCACCTCCTTGGTTTTGCCAATCACCTCAGCTGAATGTTAGAATGATGCAGTAGTCTTTTTGGCTGAGCGCAAAATGTGTAGGACAACAAGCAAAAGCTGACCCAAAGTCCACTCTTGTGTATTTACTCAAAAGTTCTTGGTGGAGACAAACCTGAAAAAGCATTGGCAAAGGCAGTAGGACTGGCATACGCTGTTGATGCTTGTATTGCTTTGACATGGGTTTTGTTACACTTAATTTTGTTACAGTTCATATCTATAGCTAACATGCTCTCACCAATATATGTATAAAAAAATTGTAAAAGTCAAAATATTTTTGGGATTTAAAAAAAAAAAGAGCAGTGCAATAGTAGGCACTGCAGGAACTAATTTTTGTGTGGAAGTGCCCTTTGTAAAAGAGCAGAGTCACTCACAATGAAGTTAGTGGCGGAAGCGAGATGACCTATTGTAGAAGAAAAGTGTGCATGACACAACAATAGACCAATGGAAAAATACTTTTTACTGGATTCCCCTATAAATAATAAAATACATATCATTTTAGTAAAATCAAATAGTATTAGCGTACGCCCCACCGAAGAATGCACAAAATGATAATTTCGTTTAAAATGCACAAAATGACCATTTCGCTTTCGGTAACCACTGCAGGCAGTAGAGGAAGGAAGCCCAAAAAAATCATGCATGTCAGTTTAAATGAGAAAATGCAAGTTGGATATTGGAATTATACATAATGTGAAATAAGCTATTTATTTTACGTGTAACTGATATTCTGTATAGCTAAATACTTGAATATCTGCCAAAAACATCTCTGAAAAAACTTCCCCCCGTCCCCACCTCAGGAGCGTTAGTAATGCAGGCTCTGAACATGCCTAGGTGTGCCTAATTGCACAATCCCACAGCACAAGTCGAGGAGTGTTCTCTCGTGATGATAGAAGACATGTCTGCTGCCAAGCTATTATTGTCTAGCTGCTAAACCACCGTGCGGAGTCCTCCAGTCGAAGCCAGGCCGCGTCATTGTGTTGTCAGGTACTGCTAAGGCTGCCGTTCTGTTGGCTGCTGCTCAAAACAAGCAGTAGGGGGTTGCAGCCGCTTATTGTAGCGGCCTCGCACGCACACGGCGTAGGAAATTCAGAACTAACATTGTTTTGATTTTCACTCTATCTAATTCGGCAATTAAACAACGTTGGGTTCGTTGTGTTTTATTTCATGCTCGTTTTTTAAAAGCACAGTTTAAGATATTTTTCTATGGGGAATACGAAGGCCCTTGATAGTACTGAAGTACAACAACAGTCGGCGAACACTAGCCGAAAATGATAGTTTGCTCCTAAAAGTATTAAAAATGGCCTCGGGCGCAAATTATAACTTTGCCTGTGGTGCAATAAATGCTTGCACTGTCCCTGACCAGCAGAGTGCCACGTGTATTTGCATACTACTGCTCGATTAGGTGTGAAAGTGCAAGATCAGTTGTGCATGGTGTAAATAAGTATTACCAAAGCCAATATGTCTCCCTATGTCACAGTGCTATTGGCTTTGCCAATGCTTGCTTCCTTTGGCTTTGTGTATATACTTTATTCTTAAATGACTGTTCGTAAATGGCCATTTGTCAACTTGTAATTTTAAAGTAATCATAAAGTACAAAAAAACGAAAATTCTACAGCAGGCGCGCAATGCCCTTAGGGCCCATAGGGCTAAAAGGGCTGCAGATGGGTTGCCTAAAGAAAAATGGCAGCTATGTGTTGTTTAAAGAGCCTGCAAAGACCTCGTCTTGACACTAAATAGGGTTATAAATAAAAAAAAGTATGTATTCATTTGTAATGCGACTTCTCTGTCTTTGTTCCCTTTAGTTTTCCTCCAAGGGTTTATTGGGTTGCCCATTTTTTGTCCCGCTTTAATTATCAGTCATGGATAATTCAGGCAGCCCTAGAACACAATTAAAAGTGCTTTTTATTTATATTTGCTGTTCGAAGTATGCACAGATAAGTGCGTAAAATACGACTTCAGGTGACTGCTTATTTTTGGACTGTCTGGGACATCAAAATAATGAGCTGGCAACCCTAATCATAAGACTGGAAGTTTGTCGCAGGATCAGCACATTACTTATTTCCTCCACCCTCGATTCCTGATTAGTGCCATAATAGCAGGGCTTTAAGTGGACCGAGTCCTGCTGGTGCTCAGCACTGGCATTTCTTAAAAGCAGGCGCTGAGACAGGCTCTCCATTTTCACACTCACACTCGGAATGGGAAAAAAAATCTTAACTCTGCAGCAGTTCACTGTTTTGATGTAACTTATGTGTTTTGCAGTTCTCTATTGCTAAACTCGAAGTGCTTTACCTGAGTACCAACAAGGACATCTTCATTTATTTTTTGGTAGGCACGGACGATTAAGTGATTTGCCCAGAAACACAGGCTGCTGAGCCGACGCTATGACTCAAACCTGCTTCCTCTGCTCCAAAGTTGGCAGCTCTAGCCATTACGCCACAACCTCTTGCGCAAGAACTAAAGCATTTTCAGTATTATATACAACAAAGCCATAGTTGTATGTATACATGTAGTATATTTATCTTATGCAACTAACAACCTTTGACAAAGCCAATAGTCCTGGCTTGTTGTAGGTGTAATGTTACTTATGTGGAGGAAATAACAGAAGCAGCGAAATACCAGTCGGGCGGCACATTATGCGGAAGCACAGATTTTTAGCATAAATGTTTTAAGCCACGCCCTTAATTATATCAGCCGCACCCCTTTGAGACCCCCCCCAGTTTTTCCATCCCACTTAAAGCCCTGCATAATAGCAATAGTTTAACGTATATATGAAACCCTACACCGCCATCAATAACATGCTGAGCTACTTCAAGTGTCTGGGAACGCACCGTGCATTCAGACAACTCACTCATTCTCGCTCTCCACTTTCGCGCTCACCCTGCACTCACAGCAATCACAATGCACTCAGACCATTCACCCGCTCACCCTGCACTCACAGTGATCACTCTGCACTCACAATGCACTTGCGCTGTTCACCCTGTACATCACCCTGCAGTCACACGAGCACACTACTCACCCTGCACTCATGTGACACTTCACTCACCTGTCCCCCTCACTGCTCAATCTGCAATCTCACTCAAACAAGCCCTTCACTAACCATGCATTAATTCGTCCCACTCTGCACTTACATCTGCACCCAAATTCATATGGTCACCTCACTCACCCTGCAGTCACTCCTCTTTCCCTACTATCACACTCTCATCGCTCACCGTGCACTCACATGGGCCCTCCTGCCACCCACACAGCGCAGATGGTTAATGTGCCTGCTACAAAGAACGTGTACCATGCAGATCACAGAACTGAGTGTGAGTAAACTATGAGTAGCGCTATAAAAAAATTAAATGTTTGTCAGAAAGGTGCTATAGAGAAATGAGGTGCATTGTTGGTGAGTGGTAGTGAGGGAATTCATGGAGAAGGATGAAATGTAGGAGGAGGCTCCAAAAAAGACTGTTGCACCGTGTGCAACCAGTGCTAGGGCCAGCCCTGGCTGGGAGTGTTAGCCCCCGCCACCCCCAAAGTTCGGGTCTAGTTGCGCTCCTGTTCTACAGTACCTGTTGACGCATTAACGTGCATGTGCACACACAGGTAGCCATCTTGGAATGCTCATTTTACTTTGAGAAAACCCATTCCGAGACGCCCGTCAGTGCTTGTCGGCAGAAGCCATAATGAAATTATCTTTCTTCTAAAATAAAACAAAAGGCATTTTACAATGGCCCTTGCGTGTGCATGCATACGCATGTGTACTGATGCACCAGCAAACAATTGGACATTGTTTTTGTTATACTTTGACTAATTTAGCATGCCAGGAAGGCTGCTGACCATTTTTTGTCTGGTAAATTAAGAATCGAGTATTCGTGGGTTGCTGCACACTTGCAAAGACCCGAACAGTCTGGTAGCATGTGCAACTGCCAAGCCAATGCAAAAACATATTATTGTTTAAAAAAATAAAAGGCAAGCAGGTGCCGTAAGTGGAGGTCCGGGAGGGGAATGCAAAAGGGGTCAATGGGGGTTCACTGGAAGAGGGAATGTTCAATAAAACGCATTCAGTGCATACATATTTACATAAAAAGTGTTGTTAAAGGCGGACCTCTGGTCTCATAATCTGTTCTCACCAGGCATAAAAATACAAAAAATTATAATACTTGCATGTCCATAAAAAGTGTTGCCAAGACAGAACTGTGCTCTCGAAGAAATGGTGAGCAGTCCAATGCAGTGCTAAAACTTGGATTTAAAAAAAATAGTCCCTGCACATCTGCAATGGAAGGATACAACTTATTCAGTCAGAAACAATGTAAGGCAGCTTTGCAACATGTGTAGGAAAATACAAGAATACGTATAAAAGCTATTGAATAAGGAGCAAAGAATTGGGATAGACAAGAAAGCCATGCAATCATAAGAAAGGGGCTGACTCGAGGCCCACGCTGTGTATGGTGTGTTGTGCTCAACAACAGATCTTCTGTAGGTGAGACCTAAAAAAAGAAACGGGTAATGATTAGTGTCTTTATTGTGGTGAATAATACATATGATTTGAGATGGTGGGCTATATGTTAATTGTACCCAAACATTTGCGGAATTGTTTAGGCACTCTACTATTCTTTGCCTTAATCCTATGCTTTTGAGAATATCCTCATGAGGCTAGTGGCTGTGCAAATTGGAAAATGGAAAAGAAAAATATATATTCAACCATTTAGTCATGCTTATTCTGTTACTCTTATTACACAGCCATGCTTCCATACGATTATCATTCTGTGTGCAGATTTGGGGCCCGATTCACAAAAATGTAACTTACTCTTGAAATTCTACTGAATTCCACGAATAAGCCAAGAGAACTCGCTTACTCGTGAAATGCTTCTGTAAAACATCGGAACAACAAGAGGAGGTAGCACTTAAGCACTTTGTGAATTGTATCCATTTTTATGTCGCAGACCTCAAACTCATGAGGCTTCTATGCCGAGCATTTCAGTAATAATATTGTCATGTATTGTAAGTGTGCAAGCTCAGCTAGTATTGAATCTGCTAATGTTTACTGATCGTTGGTGTTCTCATGGGGATATGTATCCGCTTTCTGTGCACTGTGAATACCTCTGCCTCCTCACCCGTGGGGGATAAGCGTTCTGTAGTCTCATATATTGGTATTGTTTTAAAAATGGTGATTATTTTATCTCAATATAATATAACGTTTCATGTAGTCTAGGACTTTCGCTACTACTGTCAAACTTTAATAAGGTGTTGTAACATATGGTATGTAGGACGAGATAGTCCTGTCGGGTGGCACAAAAGGGTTCACTGCCTCCTAATGTAGACTCAATATCTACACATTCTTCCACAGTACCAGTCCCGCAGCACTCGATATCCATGAGGAAAATGCCTGCGAGGTCCTTTTCCCAAATTATTCTTCCACTGTTTATGATGAACACTTGAACCATTTGTACTGAAATACAAAAGTCCCAGCAAAAGCCCAGCGCCTGGATACCCTCGCGGGTGACTAGCCGTGCTTTACAAATCCCAATTGATGGATTTGCGGAGACGGGGGATCAATGCATCTCTTAAGCGAAAACAAATCCCCCTCTTTGACAGTGATGATGTTCTCTCTCCAGTCTGTCTTGGCGATGGCTGGGTAGTTCGTTTCCCAAACTAGGTGTAGACCTAAAATGTTCATGTACTGTCCAGGTGGAGATAAATAAAAAAAAATTAAAAATTTAAAAAAATTAAACTTTGATTTATTAATAACATGCAGAATTATAGTAATTGAAACTTAACCCTGCGCTTTCCACCCATACCAAAAAGAAAGTTAGGGTGCGATCTTAGTGGGACATGATGTATTTTTACCTGTACAAAAATGAACTTGTGGAATTTTAAATTCTTTTCCACCCATACCAGAAAGAAAGTTAGGGTGCGATCTTAGTGGGACATGATGTTTTTTTACCTGTACAAAAATGAACTTGTGAAATTTTAAATTCTTTACTTCGGAGTCAGTGGGAGTACATCTCAGAGGAATTAAGTGTGTTTGTGTGTTGAAACAGGTTTGTGCTCATTTGTGTTGAAACAGATAGCGTTTCAAGAGCATCTATGGCCTCTGTAATTGTGGAATGCCCTGGCAACATCTCATGGTCCGATCATGTCCTCTTTAGCAGTTATATCCCTATGGTCATAATACCCATCAACTTTATCCCATCATAAAAAGGTTGCTGCTGCACATATTCAAGTTTTGATGCACAATGACACAGCTGCAATCTAGCAAAAGCAACATCGATTTGTAAAAGTTTATTTTATTTATACTTTGTACTGTAACACTTTGATAGCGTTGACTACGGGGTCACATTCGTCCCGAATGGAATTGCATTACAGCTTATATGGTGGATAGGACACCCAGCTTTAGTTGCACTGTGACCTAGGTACTGATAAATGGTGATTGACAGTAGTGCTAGAATCAGAGCATACTCCACTGATGATGGCATTGGGATGAAAATAATGAGAACCATAGCTCAGAATTCCACAAGTTGACTTATCATAGTGATACAGGAGAGAATGATTAAGATTTGTCACAGATGTACAAAAAAAAGAACCTAAAGCAATTTTCTAATGAGTTTGGCATCTACGAAGGCAACCTAAGATGCAATAAGCAACTCTGCACACCGTATAATAATACTGAATAGTCAAAAATGATTAGTGTTTGAGAATTTCCTTAGAATTAATTAATTCTGAATACTAGAATGTGTCTGATTTTAGGGAAGATCTTAAAGTCTATACTAAAGAGTGATATAGGAAGTAGAATTTTGAAAATATAATTTAAGAAGTTGCTTGACTGAGGTTTCTAAGGGGGTGAAACCTGTTCCCTTACAAGTTCACATCTCAAGTCACTTCAAGTAGAGTTAAACTCTCCTGCATTAAATGGCACAGTTACGCCAGTTGTATTTACCATTAATGAATATGCTACATACGTTTTATACTGTGAAAAATAAGCACTACTAGAAATGATGAAGCTTCTTTACTATTTAGAACTATGTGACTGCTGTGGTAAGAGTCAACCATTTACCTGGACTATTGTTTTTGATGTGTTTCCAGCGCTAGAACGCTGCGTGTTGTGCTTCTAGCCGAATATTTGTTAGCTAGGACACAACTGTGAAGGCTTCTTCAGAACTAAACAGGAGTGTGGAATTTTATAAAATATCTACTTGTCCATGGGGCAGGTTGCTTCATAAATCTACTTGTCCTGTAACAAAATCCTCTTGTCCCTTTGGTGCCATGTAATGTGGCGACAAATTATGGCAGCAATCGCCTCATACAAGAGCACTGATATAGCCTCTCTGATTATACCAGGGCTCATAGCATAGTAGTGTTTGAATGCTAGCAATCCCCTTATGTTGCCACGTTAACACAGATCTACATACTGAGGCTGAAGGTAGTGGTAAGCAATAGTTCCAGGGTTGGAATGCCCTTTTGAGTCTGTGCAAACCTACTAACTTGCAAGTTTTAAGGGTTTTCAACAACTCTTCTCTAATTTATTCCCATACTGAGAAATGTTGGAAATTTACTCCTGACAATCGCAGGCGTAAACCTTATTCCAGAGTTGGGAAAAAGGTGGTTGTAGGGAAAGTGAACTTGCAAACACTCAGATTTTCGGATGAGCAAATCTACACATGCATATTTGCTCATGCTAAAATGCAGTTCACAAATATATTCTAGGAGTACTATTTCTTGCCCTACTTCTGTAAGTTCTTGTGAATTCATGAAAGCCGTATAGCTGCAATTAATGCAACGACATATACCAATGGGTGCACTTTTGAGTTTTTCTTTAATAATTGGGCCCCTAATTTGGTCTGGCGTTAACCATGACCTTTTGTGTTTATTAAAATTCTGTCTCTCTCTCTGTATCGTCTGGCTTCACTGTGAGTGACAGAATTCTGCGCTTTCACAAGGAGCATATCGGCACACAAAGTAGTTTTGTTCAGTGTCAGTAAGTACTGTAGCCGTGTTTGCTTTTTGAGACCAAAAACAAATTTTGCTTTTGCCAATGTTTGTTATAATGGTGAGGGCCCGGCAGCTCCCACACCAATAAGGTTTTACAAAAACCATGCCAAAACAAGTCACACATTGACAAAACTAAAAAGCTGACCACCAATTTCAGACCTACTGGCTTTGCCAGTGCTTGTTTATTTTTTATGTTTCCCATAATCTTATTGAAACTGGTTACACTGATTTTCCATTATGAATATTTTTGGGAAATACTAGCATGCATCAACACATTTTACTAAATGATGCTGCAAAGAAATGGTAACTGAAATTTTACAGTAATTTAGCGAAATGTTTTTTTCCTACTTTCATTTTTTATGAACATTTTATTTTGAAAGCAAAGAATCATCAATCTTGCTTTCAAGCTTCTGCAAATATTAGCATCTAATCGAAGACCATTCTGGGAGCATTATACATAGCCTCACATTGCTAAACTTAGAAAACGTGTGTACATATTTTTTCTATACTGGAACCATTGTCAGTAGTGCAGTCTGAGCTTACAACATTTACTTAGAGCGCTCACCCTAATAATAAAGGCTTTCTATTAATGAACCATAAATACAAGTTTGAACAGCATTAACATATGGACACAAATATGACCTTAACTGCAGACAGTGCCCTTCCCTGATCCAAAATGTGGTACTGCAAACTGGCAGCCAATGGGTTTGTCCTGCAGGGGGTTGGGCCTACTTGTCCCAAGGACACAATACACATTAAAACTTGTTGCCCTTGACCCCAGACAATATGTCCTGGGCGTCCGGCTATAGGAATTCCACATCCCTGTTTTATACTGTGAAGATCAACATAAACCTATAGATTACTGTATTTTTAAATAACACTGCATAAACCTTTCGATAATCAGAAATATATGTTTAAGTCAATGATTGCAAACACAAGGAGATGATGGACGGAGTGCTGAAACTTTTCAGACACTCACCCCCAGTCACAGTTCTGGGTTTAATACCTCATCATTCTTTAGCTCACTTCGCCACCCCAGTTCAGACCCAGCCATATGCAAATCAGTCGTGACCCTGTTCCTCATGGGAACAGTCCATCCGGAACTGCTAAGCCAGGTCCAGTTGGTGGTTCAGTATGTATATTGGATTCTGCAGCTATAACTTGGAAATATACTAGAACGTAAAGTGTGGAAACCGTCTGGCTGTTAATTACAATTCCATATGATAGTCATTCATCATATATCAAGGCAAACCAGCTGTTGTTGGGGCCCAGCTAATCTAACTGCACAAAAACCAATTTGCAAGCGAAAATTAAAGATTCTAAAGTCACAGAAGTGAGATTGGGGGAATTGTACTCATTCAAAGTGCATTTATGAATATCGAAAATCTGCCTGTAGGTTGGATTGTCTTTATACGTGCTTCTTTCGGGTGAAAATGTGGGCCTTCCTGTAGTCTCAGAGAGTGATGAAATGGCAAATTGCATTGCAAATCTGCAAAACACAAATTCAAAAGTTTGTTGCTATTCACATAACTTTTTTAGGTATGCAAAAAGCATGTGTAAGTGCCTACATAGGGTGGGAAAGAGGTGGGAACCATCACGCCACGTATTTCTGTAGGTGAAGGGTTCACTCCACAGAGAAAAACATTTTATCCAGTATTGGGGTATCTTTCATAGATTCACATGCTTGAATCATCCCCGCCGTCGAGGTGGGAGTCTCACGGTACAAATAAAATATATACACAATAGTAGTAAAATATCATACAATAGGCTATAATAGACCATACAGTCACTACACTAGCCTATCCTTGTCCTTTTGTAAAAAAGAACCAAATTTGGAACCTAGACAATCAGGCTCCAGCACCCTCTAGAACACTCCACAGAGAGGAAAGTCCCTCAGATTTTCTACCGCACGTCGTGTGACAGGGAGTCTCCCTGAGCTCTGCTCAGTTTTTTCTCAAAGTTTGCTGAATACTGTGAGTACAGGATGTCTGAATCTTCAAAGAAAGGATTATTCTTGCCTTGTGGTTCCTGTGGGAAAAAGAGACTACATTTTGAGGATCCCCACAAGGAATGTATATACTGTTTGTATCCTTCTCATAAGGTCAAGGACTGCAGGATTTGTAGAACCTTTTCTTCAAAGACCCTAAAGGATAGAGAGGGCAGGTTATTGATCTGGCTGGAGAAATTGAAGGTGAGATCTGAAGTGGTGTCTGAAGATGATATTGAGAGCCTCCCAGCGACTAAGAAAAGAGATAGATCTGAAGATCCACCTGAAAGAGCTGGCAAATCATCAAAAAAGTCTCATCAGGAGACTGGCCACTCTTCCTCTAAAAAAGAGAAGCTTTCTTTCTCTTCTGAGGGAAAAACTGTGGAAACTTCAAAAATGCCATTGAAAACGGCATTGAAACAGTCCAAGACTCAGTCAGAGTCTCTCAGATCGTCGTCGTCAAAAAAGACCCCGTCGACGACGAAGCCACCTCAAAGTTCGTCGACGCTGTCTCCGTCGACGGAAGAACCGGTAAGATCTATTCCTTCGACGAAGACTTAATCGCCTCCGTCGACGTCGCCGATACCGCCGACTATCACAGTCTCGCCTCCGTTGACGGCACCACCGACGATGGCCCCATTCTCGTCGACGCTCCCACCGTCGACGACAGTTCGACCCTTGTCGACGCTTCCACCGTCGACAACGTTTCTATGCTCGTCGACGCTTCCACCGTTGACGACGACCTCCACTTCGACGACGACATTGTCGACGACGGGTCTTCCGTCGACGATGTCGACTATGTCGACAGTAACATCAGTAATGGCAGCTTCAGCTGTCCCTGTGTCTCCTTCCATGGTTATCTCGTCGACTATCACCCGGAAAAGGCCAACTTCACTGCAAGTAACTCCTATTTTGACATCAAAATTAGCGTCTACGCTCCCGTCTGCGAGAGGCTACTACCACGACCCTTCATACATTTCTCCATTGCCTCCAAGCCATTTTTTGGAAGAGTCAGAGGATGATGGGCTGTTCAGCCCTGCACGTAGCCCCTCTCAGCTTCATGTGGAATACAAGGAGGATGATGAGGAAGAAGAGTATTATGAGCCTTATCAAACAGTGCAAAGACCTCAAGTTTTATTGCCTTGTCCGGAACCTGTGGTGCAGATGCCCGTAGCGTTGGTAGAAGACTTCGCAGCTATGCTGAAAGATTACCATACTCGTTTTCCGACTGCGGCTGACCCTGTTCAAAGACAGTTTTCAACTCCATCTGTCTTAAATACTTCAAGTTCATCTGCCCTGGCTGCTGGGTCTCAAAATGTTGTACCTATACCACAAGACCAAGGGGTACAAGATGATGAGGAAACGCTCGCTGAAGAGGGCGAACTTCCTAAATCGCCAACAACCGTGGATGAATGGGAGGATTACGTAATCCCTACACCATCATCGCCAGTTCCTCAGGCAATTGATTCCCCTCCGGGGGACATCGGAGGTTTTCATGCAGTCATGGAGAGCAGCGACACGATTTCACCTAACTATGCCTGTTAACCAATCCGACTGCTTCCTCTATGATTTTAAGGATCAGAGCAGGAAATCGGTCCGCGACATTCCCATAATCGACCATATCTGGGAAGAGGGCGTCAAGATTATGAGGAACCCTCTATCTGTACCGGCAATTCTTCCCAGGATTGATACGAAATATAAGGCCCCGGATGATGCCCCTGCTTGCCTGTCCGGTCATCCTAGGCCTGATTCGGTCATCTCTCAGGCCGCTCAGCGCAGGTCGAGAAATCCATCGGCACCGATCACTGCGCCTCCTGACAAGGATGGTAGGAAGCTCGACAATATAGGGAAGAGGTTTACCACCATGGCAGGTGCTTCCGTTCGTGCCGCTAACTCATTGGCAATCCTTGGGAGGTATGACCGCCAAATGTGGTCAGATATGGCTCCATATCTTGAGTTTTTACCAGAGGATAAGAAACAGGAGGCGAGGAAATTTCTCCTGGAGGGAGAAAGAGCAGCATCGGAAACGATCGACATTTACATGGATATCACCTCCCTAGGATTCCGACAACTGGCTGGAGCGGCGGTCCTACGTCGCCAGAGTTGGCTTAAATCTACCACTTTCCGCCCGGAGATTCAAAGCAAAATTCTCGACATGCCTTTTGATGGGGATGCGCTCTTTGGCAAGCACATCGATGATGCCTTGCAAGACATTAAAAAAGACACCGACACTGCCAAAGCCCTGGGTACGCTTCAATACAGGAGGATTCCTTTTCGAGGCGCCCGTGGCAGAGGGTCTTTCTCCTTTCGTGGAGGTTACCAAAAGTACCAATCCCAGTATAATCAGGGCAGATATGGTTTTCAACAACAACAATCTTACAGAGCGCCCCCTACTGCCGCTTACAGACAACAGAACAGGAGGAAACAGACCCAACAGGGCAGAGATAATGGTAGGAAACAGTGACGTTCCCCCAGCACCTGCAACAGTTCGGGCACACTTCAACACCAAGACGCCGAACATTACTCGTCATTTCAACCAATGGAAAAAGCTGACCTCGGACAAGTGGGTCTTGGAAATAATGAAATTCGGACACACCTTAGAATTTGTAAAACTCCCTCCTCCCCATCCACCTTTAAAGAAGCATCCACCACATCTAGCTCTTCTCAGGAAAGAGGCAAGGAAGGAGTATGCTACTAAAAGGAGCTATAGAGAAAGTGCCTCGCTCCCAAGTGGGAAGAGGTTTTTACTCCCGTTTCTTTTTAGTCAAGAAAAAGTCGGGAGAATGGAGACCAATCCTAGATCTGAGGAAGCTGAACAAATACCTGCAAAAGAAATCCTTTTGCATGGTTACTCTTCAAGAGATTCTACAGCTCCTAGACCATGCAGACTTCATGACAACACTAGATCTGCAGGATGCATACTTCCACATCCCGATCCATCCCAAACATCGAACGTTTCTCCGTTTTACTGTGGCAGGTGCGCATTTTCAGTTCAGGGTTCTCCCTTTTGGCCTGCGTTCAGCTCCAAGAGTTTTTACAAAATGCCTTGCTCGGGTTGCGGCTCATCTCAGGCTGCAGGGGCTGCAGCTTTTCCCATATCTGGACGATTGGCTAATAAAAGCTCCTTTTCGGCAGGCTTCAGAAGCAACACACACCTGCTGTTAGAAATGGGATCTCTAGTTGGCAAGGGCTTGCACCTTTGTCCAAGTAGGGACCCTTCTTCCTAGTCAGGGTAAGGGTTGTTACACTCGTGAAGTAACCCCTGCTCACCCTCGTGGTAGCTTGGCACGAGCAGTCAGGCTTAATTCAGAGGCAGTGTGTAAAGCATTTGCACATAACCAACAGTAATACAGTGTAAGCACTACAAACGGACACCACACCAGTTTAGAAAAATAACCAATATTTTATATACTCAAGACAAGACCAATTACGACTAAAATCCACAATACTATACTTTACTGAATGAATGCTTGATACGTTAACTTCTTCTTTGCAGGAATAGCACAAAAGCAAAGTTCGTACGAGTCGGTAGCTCCGTCCGAGCCTACCGTGATGCTGAAAACCACAGAGTCTAACAGTTCCAGCCGACCGCGTCGATACGGGCCAGCAGAGTCGTGAACAGACTCGGTTACAGTACCTTTTCTCGTTGTGGCTGGTACGGAGTGTACGAGCCGGTCGGCGTTCGTCGCGGTTGCGGTGCAAGACGGAGCGATGCAAGGTGCGGTGTCCCTCGATGCGGTGCAGGCAGCGGCTCGATGAGCGTCGTGCAGACGGTGTCGGTGAGTCCAAGGCGTGCGATGCAGGGCGAGACGATGCTCGATGCGGTGCTGACAAGTTGCGATGCAGGCGACCTAGCCGGAGTGCGGGAGCTGGCGTCGGACAGCGGTGCGAGTCGGAGCGGTGCGTCGCAGACGTGCGAGCGGTGCCCCAAATGCGGTGTGGTCTCGACTCTTGAGCCAGTTGCAGCGACCTCGTCGGTCGGGTCCGGTTGGTTCAGTGAAGCGATGCGAACTGCGGTGCCCACAGGTCACGGTGCAAGCAGCGGCTCGATGTTGGCGGCGTTGGACGTTGCCCACGGTGAGACCAGGGTTGCGATGCGAAGCGGGGCGATGCGGTCTGCGGTGCAAACAGGTCACCGGCCAGGGATGGATTCGGTTGACGGAGTCGGTTGCGGTTCCCTTCCTCTGTGGCAACTGAAACAGCGTTCCAGAAGCGGTACCCAGAGGCTTGTGAAGTCTTTGCAGTCCCTGAGACTTCTTAACAGGAGGCCAGCTCGGTTTCTGGCCCTTGGAGATACTCAGCACAAGTTTGGAGAAAGTTCAGTCCAGTCCTTTCACTGCCCAAGACAGAAGCAGCAACTGCAGGCCAACCCAACAAAGCAACAACACAGCAAAGGGGCAGTACTCCTCCTGGCAGCTCTTCGTCTTGGCAGGTTCCTTGATTCCAGCGAGATCTAAATTCATGGGGTCAGGGCCCCAATATTTATATCCCAAATTCCTTTGTTCTCTGAAGGCAGAGAGGCCTTTGCCTAGTCCAAACCAGTTCTGGAGCACTTTGTTGACAAGTCTCCGTCCCTTCTTTCAGTGAGTAGGCCAGGGACATCAGACGCACCACAGGAGGTGGAGCCAGCATTGTGGAGGGAAGGCACTGTCCTATTCAGGGCCCAGGTGCGACCCCTCCCACCCATATACAGGTCGATCTGGCTATTCAGCCCTGCGCTGACTCACCCTGTCTCCTGGCATCCCCCCAGCCCCTGTCACTCACATTCCAGACACGGAATACACAACCTCGCAGAGGCAGGCTTGGATGGTTAGACAAGAAAATACCCACTTTCTAAAAGTGGTATTTTCAAACACAAAATGTTAAAACCAACTTCATTAAAAGCTGCATTTTATCATTCTGAGTCCAGGCATACTAAACTCGAATTTCTACCATGTTCCCGGGGTCAGTTAGGATTATATACTGTAATAATCAAAACCGCCCGTTCTGGCCTAGGGGGAACAGGTAGCCTTGCAATAGTGAAAAACGAACTAGGCTGTAATTCACTATCAGGACATGCCGCACACACCCGGGCATGTCCTACCTTTCGCGTACAACGCACCCTGCCCACAGGGGTACCTTGGGCCTACCTTAGGGGTGACTAACATGCAGCAAAAGGGAAGGTTTAGGGACTTGCAAGTGTGTGCACTTGCCAAGTCGACATGGCAGCCCCAGGCTGCGCACGGGCTCTGCGTTGGCAGGCCCGAGTTACACTTTACGGGCTGTTTGCGTGGGTGGCACAATCCAGTGCTGCAGCCCACCAACAGCATTTGGTCTATAGGCCCTGGCACTCGCAGTGCACTTTACAAGGGACTGACACATAAACCAAATAGGCCAATCATGGAAACACCAATCCATAACGCATTTTATACAGGAGCACTTGCACTTTCCCACTGGATCGCAGTGAGGAAAGTGCGCAGAATCATTACACCAGCAAAAACAGAGTCCAAACCGGGAGGTCAGAAAGCAAAAAGTCAGGGGAAACACGCCAAAAGATGCCAAGTCTAACACCTGCCTTCGCATGTTTCAATCTCTGGGGCTGTCTCTCAACTCCCACAAATCAGTTCTTCTTCCGTCTCAAAGGATTCAGTTTCTGGCGGCAGTTTTGGACACTATCCAGGACAAAGCATCCTTGTCCGCAGAAAGACAATCGCATCTGGTTTCTCTAGCGTCAGACCTTCGAAAAAGAAGGTTCGCTTCTGTGAGGAAGATAAAATCCTTTCTCGGAATGTTGTCCTCTGCAATCCTTTTGGTTCCTCACTCACGTCTCAGACTGAGACCTATCCAAGAAGAACTGGACTGTCAATGGCTTCAAATAACAGGGTCGTTCGACGACCTGGTGAGGATAACCCCGGCTATGCGAGTGGCTCTGCTTTGGTGGCAGCGCTCCAGCAATGTCTCGACCGGGCTTACCTTTCTTTCTCCACCACCGGAATTCATCTTGACTACAGACGCATCACTCGAAGGATGGGGTGCGCACCTCCATGATCTCTGCATAAGAGGGAAATGGTCAAAAGCATTGTCAAGAATGCACATCAACTTCCTGGAGCTTCGAGCTATTTTCCTGGCTCTACAGTCTTTTCTTCCAAGACTTCAGGGGTCATCAGTTCTCATAAGAACCGACAACACCACTTGCATGCATTACCTAAACAAGCAAGGGGGTACTCGTTCTCACATCCGATCTCAGGAAGCGCAGACCATATGGAAATGGCTCCTTTCTCATCACATTATCATAAAGGTGGAGCATCTGCCAGGGGTAAACAACACTCTGGCGGACACTTTGAGCAGAACATCAAATTCTTGCCACGAATAGGAACTGGAACAGTCAGTAGTGGAACACATTTTTCAGATGTGGGGCAGACCCAACTTAGATCTCTTTGCCTCCAAAACAAATCGGAAATGCCCATTCTATGCCAGTTGGGATCCAGAGAAAGGCTCTTGGGGAAACGCCTTCATGATGAGATGGACGGGGATTTTCGCTTACGCTTTCCCTCCCGTTCCGTTGCTCCCGAGGCTTCTAAGAAAACTGAAACTGGAACCGTGCCGAATGATTCTCATTGCCCCACGGTGGCCGCGTCAGCACTGGTTCACAGAGCTTCTCCTACACTCAGAATGCAGTCCATTTCGTCTCCCAGTGTCTCCAACTCTATTGACAATGAGCAAGGGCCAGATTCTCCACCCACATCCAGCCCCTCTGCAGCTTCATGCCTGGCTTCTGAGCTCAATGAATTCAGGGAGCTAGACTTACCGCAATACTGTAGGGATATACTTGCAAAAGCAAGAGCTCCTTCTACTCTAAAAACCTATTCTCTGAAATGGAAACGTTTCTGTTCTTGGTGCTGTGATAATGATACACATCCCCTGGACTGTTCTCCGGAGAAGGTTCTTCCCTATCTTCTCTCATTAGCTAAGTCCGGACTCATGTTCGCATCTGTTAAGCTGCATCTGGCCGCGATCTCAACTTACAGACGTTCTACTGGCGGCCCATCCCTCTACTCCAACCGTTTGGTCAAGCAATTTTTTAAAGGTCTTTTCAGGGCTTTTCCGCCCATCAGAGCTCCTCCCCCTGAATGGAGGCTTAATCTGGTTCTATCTCAGCTCATGAAGCATCCATTCGAACCTGTACACAAAGCTGAACTTAAATATCTCGCCTGGAAAACTGCTCTTTAGTTGGCGCTTACCTCTGCTAGGAGAGTCAGCGAAATTCAAGCATTTACTATCAAACAACCATACCTAAGGTTCACCAATGACTATGTTCTCTTAAGAACGAATCCTACATTCATTCCAAAGGTTCCATCTTCTTTCCATCTTAATGAGCCCATTATTTTACCTACTTTCTTTCCCAGTCCGTCTACCCCGGCTGAGAAGGCCCTACACACTTTGGACATTAAAAGGTGCCTTAAATTCTACTTATCACGAACTGTATCCATTCGGAAGTCGGATCAATTGTTTGTATCTTATGGTGGTCAAAAACCAGGTACAGCAGTGACGAAGTCTACAATTGCAAGATGGATTGCATCGGCGATTCAATTTTGCCACTTTAAAGCTGGAAGTCCTTTGTCTATGCAGCCTAAAGCGCATTCCACAAGGGCTGTGTCCTCATCGGCAGCGCTTTTTGCCGGAGTGCCGTTGGAGAAGATTTGCCGTGCTGCAACCTGGAAGAATGTGCACACATTCACACGGCATTACTGTCTAGATCTGGCTACAGAAGCTGAGTCAGCAGTTGGTCAAGCAGTGTTACGCAACCTTTTCAAATAAGGTAAGCCTCTTTCGAGGGGTGACTATCTTGTTTCATGCTTTTGAATGCTGTCTCTTTTAATTGTTAATGTTTCCAATGTCTCTCTCATATGATGTGGCATATGTTATAAGTATGTTCACAATTACATTGCACAAAGTGTCTAATGTGGTCTATATAGTACCCACCATCCGCTAAGTGACTAAGATTTTTTTACTGCTAGCTATTCTGATTCAGGCATGTGAATCTATGAAAGATACCCCAATACTGGATAAGAAAAAGAGTTACTTACCTGTAACTTCAGTTATCCAGTATTGGTATCTTTCATAGATTCACATGCAACCCACCCTCCTCCCCGGAGAGGCTTCCCTTATTACTATGTTATACTTACTGTCACTTGTGCTACGAAAATCTGAGGGACTTGCCTCTCTGTGGAGTGTTCTAGAGGTTGCTGGAGCCTGATTGGCTAGGTTCCAAATTTGGTTCTTTTTTACAAAAGGACAAGGATAGGCTAGTGTAGTGACTTTATGGTCCATTATAGCCTATTGTATGATATTTTACTACTATTGTGTATATATTTTATTTGTACCGTGAGACTCCCACCTCGACGGCGGGATGATTCAGGCATGTGAATCTATGAAAGATACCAATACTGGATAACTGAAGTTACAGGTAAGTAACTCGTTTTCTTAAGTTGCATGCGCTGATGCTACAGCCTTCATCTTTTACCCATCCAGATTATCTCTTCTTTTAGAAATGCTCATGCTTTGATTTTGGACATTGTGGTACCTGTAGGAATCTACTTTTGGCCTAGATGTGCAGGGATGTTCCTGAGATTATTACAGGCGTCAGAAATGTACTCTAAATGTTGAAATAAACCTGTAAACTGGGATTCCCTATCCGGAGTACGCATGATAAGCACTTTATAAATAATTTTTACAAGGGCTTTAGTACGTAGATATTTTGAATTGTTAAAGTAAGTAGATATTTTGGAATTTATACAAGGTTGTGTATAACCAGTCTTCCATTTAAATTGTGAAAAAAAAAAATAATAATTTTTTTTTTTTTTAGCATTTCTGTCCTGGCTAATTTCGATCTCTGTGTTAACTTCCTTGACACAACTTGTCTGGATGCTGAACAAAAGAAATGCACAACAAATGATTTTTACACTATTGTATGTTTCTAATCAATACGTGGGAATTCATTAAATGGAGATAGATGGTCAACTAGTTCTTTGTCTTTGTGACCTTTTTGCCACTAAATAAACCTGTATCTTCTGATAGGTGATGTATTTGTATAGATCTTCCTAGAAAAACGGTGTAAGAATGTAACTTTTTGGGGGGGGCAAATATTAGTATGTTATACATAACTCCTTGAAATTATTTAATCAACTTGTAGAGGTTATTTCCAACAAGTATGCTCTAATGTAGTTCTAAAGTGTTTCAGATGCTGAAGAGCGAGTGGTAAATGCTGAGCTTTGTTAGCTAGGAGGAGCATGGTAGTAGGGAGGGTTAGAGTAGCAGGCAGTGGAGCAGAAAGGGACATCTAGAGGGGATGGCACAACAGTGCAATATTCCAACTTCGGGACTGTCGGAGGACTAGAAGGGTAAGATACTGATGGTGGGTTGACTTTGTCAGGCGAGAATGGATTAGGTCTACAGGTTTGCTTAGGGTGCCCATGAGGGCTCCGTACTATCCTCATACATAATAGGAATTTGGTTCTAGCATTGCATTTACAAACTGTTTGTGTCCTGAAAGCATCATGATTTATATCCTTTAATCAGCTAAGCCTAAATGACCACATCAAATTATATATATGATTTTGTTGACTTTGTATGAATGAGACTCCATTGACCGCTGGTGTTTGTGAATGTCACAACATGCGGATGTTGCACTAATCTACTTTGCTCCTTAATGTCCTGTTGGACGGTCGTGAGTTTATTTTCATGATAGCATGGTTTGTATTTAGTATTAATTGGATCGGATGATCAAGATGTGGTGAATGTGTGTCCACCCCTATAGTAAAGTGCAGAAGGGGTCAGTGAGGTTTTGTAGTGAGTAATCTTCTGGAGTGTCCATTCATAGGGAAAATGTACTTCTGCAAAATCCTGGATATCGGCAATGTCTGGCTCAATTAAATTTCATCTCATTCATATCCCATATTTATTCAGTAGTTTTAGTTAGGATGGAGGAAGAAAAAGAGACTTTAGATCTCTGAAAATAGTTAAATGATAGCACAGGATACAGATTCTCTGGGTATTCACTATAATGCACAAATAGTTGTGTAACAACAGCACGTGATAAATAGAAGCGCAGGATGCAAATATTAAAGTACAAGATCTCTTACTCTTAGGTCTAGCATAAAAACATAGTACGAGGTGGAAGGCGAACATAAAAGCAGAGATTACAACTGTTACATTAATGCATCGCTAAGTTGCAGTGAACTTTAAGACATAGGGTTGTCTTGCCGGCATAAAAAGGAGAGGAGTCAAAGCCTTCAAGAGCTAGATGTTGACTTAACAGGAAGCTTTTGAGGTCTTTTGGGTAGTTGGTGAGATGAGATCAAATGGAACTCAAGAAGAAGCAAGTGCCAGATTTTGGTGGAGTTTCTAGAAAATGCGTGGTTTTGTGTGCATTGGTATTAAAAGTCAGTGCTTGAAGATTATTTCAGGGCTGTGCTGAACTTCCCAGGCAGTATTGAGGTGTCTGCATCATAGAGACCGATTTATAGAGTCCTCTGGCATCACTAGAGTGCAACGGGAGTAAATTGGAGTGATGTTGTCAAATAGATGGCGTGTCCAATGCCAGTGTTGCTTTAAGAGCAGCCGGATGAGGAAAGCATTGTCCCTTACATGAAATCCCTTCTCCACTTTATCCTTTTGATCTTAAACCGGAGCTTTGCAACATTCATCTCCTGTGTTGTCTTTAAATGACAATACATGTTCCTTGTAAGAGAATGTGAGCGTCGCCGGCTAGTGACCTTCAGTTCTTTTTAATCACTTGCCCACAGCTCCGCAAGAAACTATGGCAAGTATTTAGTCAAAATCACAGGGGAGTGTGTTGAATTGAGCTAAAAACCGTATGTATAGTGCTCTTTGTGCCAAAGCATCTCTAGGCTGGGCTTTGCAGGAGGAAAATAAAACGATTACTAAAAAGAAAATTGGTAGTATTCATCTAACCCTTCTTAGAATTTTGTGAGGCTTCATAGTTCGTAAGTGTACTTTTTTTTATTTATTTTTTTATACAAGTGTCTTATTATCCGCAGTTGCAAGAGATCCTGAGAATGAGACATCAGACCTATTTTTCTACGGATCTTCTTTCACAATTGAATTCTAGTGAGTCATTTCAACAACTGCCATTTCTGTGGCTGATGTATGGTGAAATGTTAATCAAGGAATATCATCCAGTTGTACAGCAGTAGCCAGAGTTGATTAAATCAACTGAGTTATCCCTTCTGCACATGTTTAGAATGAGATGTTCTGACCACGGTTTCAGTTACTCTCATCTGTATCAACATTTCTGGCTCAGTCACTGATCGGAAAAGCAATTCCATTTGCTGGGGGTCATTGTTCGGGTGAGTCTACATACGTAGTCTATGAGCGTGTGATACAAGATCGAGAACAACTTTGGGGCCTACTTCACCGTTTGGATTTGATTGGAGCTTGTCAGGAAATGTGGCTGTAATGACTCCAGCAGCCTCCTGCAGTTGTAATACAGTAATATCCGGAGCAAAGACCCAGGTTGCTGTACCAAGTCCAGTTATAGATTACTAAAGTATTTACATATATCACCGGATCACGTTACTGGCTAACAATTCTGCAGTGATCATAAAGAATAGACCAGGGTGTGGTGGGGCCCACTCTGAAGTTTGGTTGTAGTGCCAGGAGTCAAGTTTAGGACGTTGCTACCTGTCTCAGAAAGATGCACAGGAAAATGATGCCCTGACTTAACCTTGTTCTATGGAGCCTGGCTAATGAAACTGTGTACTTTATGGTCTGACATCTGTGCTTGAATGATACAGCAGGTGTTGCATCACTGTCTGTGCTGCTGCAGAACCTGCAAATCGGCTCTTTTATGTGAGTTGATAGGAGACTGGAGATGTGCCAGGCGCCAGCGAGCCTCCAACCCCAAGGCACTGGAAAATAATTAGGAATAACTTTTAGCCCTTGCAGTTCTTGCAAAAAAATTAATTTTCCGTAACTCGCCCTCTTCTCCCCTACTTTAGTGATGGACAGTATAAATCTTATAAAGCAGTTGATGGTCACAGTGTCAGCGAAATCAGCAGCAGGGATTCAGTCTTCTTCAGCCAGGTGTTGCTCACCACTTCTACCAGATGCAAGGCTACACTTCTCATTCATATGTAATCATTTGACATTTTTCGTCAGACGCAAGTTAAAGCATGGACTTCCACAAAAGAGGGAAATCCCTGCCGTATTGAATCAACTCAAGAATATTGCCTTTGGATGCCCTGGTGAATTTTCTCTTCAGTGCCAATGGACTCCCTATGTCAAAACATCAAGACTAACCAGATTGAGACAGAACAGTTGCTGTATTGGGAAGCTATAAAACATGGTCCAGTGAGCAGTCAAAATCCCTATATGAAGTGCCTTTCAAGGTCACTATGAACTGAAGTGAGCTGAAAGGGTTATTTGTACAGTTCCCTGTTACCCCCAAAGACGCATCCTGGCGCTGGGTACACAAAATACATTCACCATAACGCTGACTTTTTAAACTGGGAAAAAGTAAAGTTGGGGATCCTTAAGAATTTTGCATTGGAGATCTTCAAATTCTGCGGGTATTGTCATTTGTGAAAAAATCAGAGAGGAATTTCGGACCTGTTTGGAACACTGAAAAATATAGTGAGTGATTTTAACAGAATCCGTTTTTCCACTGGAAGCCTGTGGAGCTCCCTCAACCTATTCAATATGGTGCTCCTGCAAGGAAGTTTAAGCACCAGTCGAGCAGCAGTATTTTGCACAACCTGTAACTTCTTAAGTTTCTGGGGATGCCCAAATAGAGACTGTTGCAATAATCAATTCTGGAAGTGATCAAACCATGCACTACCGTCTTCCTGGTTAAAAAAAAAAGGGAGAAAGGCAAAAAATGTATGAAGGGACTTAATCAGTGAAAAGCAGGTTCCCGACACTGCAGCAGCTTGATGGCGGAAGGATACGTCTCTATCAAATTTAACCCTCAAATTCCTTGGAACATTCATGGGAGGCGGTGGTCTAACAAGTTCGAGCCTCAAGTCTAAAGAAGAACTGATTGTTTCCAAAATTGAGAATTTCAGTTTTCACTGCATTACTCTTAAGATGGTTCCAATTCATCCATCTGATGACTTGACTAAGACCGTTCTTGAAGTTTAGTTCAGAGCCACAGGAGTGCTTTTCTGATGAGCGCATCAATTATCATCAGCATAAGAAGTAGTAGAGATACTGATATAAGGATTCTGCTCAGGAACAGAACTATGCTTGTGACCATAGAACAACAGCATATAGGGACCAAGTTACCATACCCCATCAGCATCTATGGTCCAGAATCGACTAGCTCATAGTGCCTCATTTACCCTACTAACATCCCAGAGAGACAAGTGATTTGGCACCCCAGAACACAACACTCCCAACCCTCTCAGGATCGCGATATCAGGTCACCCTCTTTCACTCTCTCACTCGTACTTGTCCACAATAAATAGAAGAGAGACAAAAGGGATGTTTAAAATGTTTATTTAAACTATCGTGCTCTAATGTGCAATAGTTGCGCCACAACTAGCAAACAAATACAGGTCAGTGATGTCATTAGCATAGCTAATAGACCCTATATAGTAAAGAGTCCAGTCATATCAGACAGATTTGCCTAAACCCACCCTCCCTTCAAAAGCTAAATGATTATAGATTATAGATCTCTGGACTTACCATTGGACCCCATACCTTAGCATTCATAGATAGTTGTTCTACATCCCAGGTGACGCAGCACTCATGTCTCAGGACCTTTGTGCTGTCTGCCAGTCCCCGCTCTGTGTGTGTTTCGAAATACATGTCCTGGGTTATTTGACAAGGGTTTTCAAAAACAGCAGCTGTGTGTCTTGGTTATGTCTAGGTGCTAGTGTCCAACCACAGAGAATAACAAAAATCAGTGTTGTTTGACCTTGCCTAGGCTGTGCAGACTAAATCCCAGGAAGAGGACAAAAAATGTAAGCTAACTATATGTGACAATACAATGTGGCTCAAATGCAAGTGTGTGCTTTGGTAGCATGTGCAAAGCAGAAGCGCCCTACAATGTGCAAACGTGTACTTTGATAGCGTGTGCAAAGCAGATGCGCCCTACAACGTGCATTGTTAGGCTAACATAGGGAAAACGACAATGTCCATGTAGGAAACACACAAATACCAAATGAATTATTAGAAATGATCAATGGAAATGTATAAACAAGGCCAGGCTGAGTGATGAGCATGGGGGGACCCCATGCTTCAGTGCTTTTTCTCTTGATATAAAATGTCCCATTGTGACTTCGTGCTTCCGGTCTTTTAAAAAAGATTGAAACCATGTCCAAGCACGGCCACGGATTCCGATGTCTGCAAGACGGTGTAGTAAAATGTCATGTGGCAATGTACCAAATGCTGCCGACATATCTAGGAGAATTAGAACAGAATTGCTGCAATTATCAAGCATAAACTTAATAGGCTCCGAGACTTCAAGGAGAGCAGACGCAGTGTAATTCTGTGGTCTAAAACCTGATTGGAAAGGGTGTAGAAGCTTAAACGTCTCCAAGTAATCCACAAGTTTTGAATTAACTACTGCACAATAACTTCATCAAACTTAACCCCTTCGCAATTTTTGATAGGATCATGTAGAACAGAGAACAAATGGGTATCATTTACTTGGGTGTAAGCAGTTCTTGAGCTAAAGCAGATCACAATGAAACGTATTACAGGGCAAACTTAGTCACTCGATTTCTGTGCTTCTAGTTTGTCCCATTGTTCATTGATCCCTTATTATGAATTTCATTAAAAATGCGCAACACTAAACGATGAAGTGCATAATTGAGCTTTAATTATAAGATTTCCTGCTAAATGTTGTATCTAATGATGTGAAAACTTAAATATCATTTCTGGAATAAATTGAGTTTTGCATTTATAGCTCATTAAAGTTTAACTGAAATTTAGCAGTGCTAAAACCACAGAAATAAAATTAAAAATAAGTTTTGCATTTAGTATTAGAATACATAATCCCTGCAGATTTAGACATGCTATCACTACTTTGGGGGTAAATATTTGCTGCTTTGTGATCTTGCAGTCTATTGCAAATTAATGGGCAGTCAAACTGCTAAACGGATCCACACTTTGCGACAAAATAACATCCTTGATATCATCATATCTCTGGAGAACAAACATGCAGTTAGCTGGTAGTTTGCATTGTTATGAATTATGACTTGAAGGGTAACCTCATGATTTAAACTACTTGGGTTCTTTCTATTTGGAACAAGACTATTACACTAAACTTTATTAATTCACCGACTTGTATGGACATCTGCAACAATGCCAACCTAACCTTCTCTCACCACCTTGTACAATTATTGAACTAATTCTAGGCTAGAAATCCATTTCTTCATTCTATATTGCTGAGATACGTATGCCAAGTAGTAGTGTGCTCCAAATCTACACTCTCCCATGCAGTAGTTGCGTCTTTTCTTTTCCTGTGCATGGATACATGGCAATCAAGCTATAAGCGCGAATTAGTTTACAAACCCTGTGAAATTAGCTTCCCAAATGAGCAGTGGTCTCCTGGGTGAACACAACCCACTACCAGCTTCTGGGCTCCAGGCTACAGTGGGGCTTCTAATCCATTCAGAATGCTTTAAAGCCTGTCTCCGTTATACCGTACAAGATGATGTGTATCTCATTTTGTGACAGCCGTTCTTAAGCCATGGGTTCCCAGGTCGCTGATCATTTTCTTGTGGCAGCCTTTGAGAGTTTACACTTTATACTTTCCCTACATAGTCCAGACATTCATCCTCCGGTATCTTTCATTTCACAATCTAAACACCCATATGACTTACGAGGGCCTATTATGGTGCAGCCTCCTCGTCGCCAGTATGATGCTTTCCTATCCCGAAATGATTTATCCAGCACAGCAGGTAAAAGTATTTATTTATAGCAGATTAATGTAGGTCTACATGGACAAAGCCTGGGCCAACTATCTCAGCTGGAATCTTCGTGTCCGTTCTGTATCTAGGTTCGACACCAAGATTCCAACTGAGGTGCCACACCTATTCAAGAGACGGATGGGTAGCAGAATCCATTCTATTTCTGCTCTTTGTATTGCCCTGATCACAAGATCATCCAAGGCCTGAGGTTTAATTGTCAGTTGACTTATTAGACATAAGATGCTGGATGATTCTCTTCTGTGAATAAAGTGAAATCAGAGGTTTAAACCTTTAAGTCTGTACAAAGTTATTGCAGTCTTAGTAGAGCTAGACAGTCCACATTACCGTGGTAATTTTGCTAATTTTTAATGCTGCTCCTAAAGGTGGCACATTAGCAATCTTTGTAACAATGATTTCACATTTGGTATGACTGGACTATCTTCTTGCCCTCAAACATTTACTTAACTAAAATGTGTTTCTACTGAAATAACATTATGACCCTTTATTTGTATTACTCCATTGTCATCCTCTTTAAATACCCCATTGAACACCTATTCTGTCTGTGGCTGTTACTTGAGTGTTACATCAGTATTTAGCTAACGGGTTAGAAGAAACTTAGCAAATATGTCTAGTTGTATTATGGTTCCTGGAAGGATGCCAGAGTCCATGGAAACGGAAGTGTCATGGATGCAGTCTTCTGTTGGTTGTAAAAGCTGAACATGAGATGCCTTAAGGTAACCTAATTACTCATGTGAAACCATGCGAGGTCCCCATAACCTGGTTGGGTCTTGTTTCTGATGCACAATGCACTGCATGTTTAAAAATAATTGACAGTCTGGTTTTTCAGTATTTCTGAGCTGACTACAAGAACATTTAGTATCCATGGTTTCTTCTCCCTCGCCAACACCTTCTGCAGTAATATACCTTCCAGCTATTTGTTTTAGCAATGGTGATTAAGAAGGTGTATTTTATTATTAAAGCACTTGTTCTCTTGGGTACCAAAAGTAGAATTTCCTTTATCAAAATATAAACAAGCATTGGCATAGCCAATAGGTCTCGCCTTTGGGACCTTATAAGTGTTTAGCCATGCAACAGTTGATGTTGTTGCACCAAGGATATTGTGCTGCTTGTTTCTTTGTGCAATGCATTTATGAAAGCAAGGCAAACACAAAGTTGGGGTGAGGTGGCAAAGTGAGCAAAAGAACGATGATGGATTCAACCAAGATCTGTGACGGGGTGGGGGGGGGTCGGGTGGTGTGTCTGAAAAGTTTCAGCGCTTCGTCCATCATCTCCTTATGTTTGCTTTATGAGATCAAGTACATAACATGATTAGTCAATGCACGTCAAATAGTCCCGCTTCAATTGTAGTACAAAAGTTCAATAGGAGACAACTTGATACACCAAAGATCAAATAGTATGAGGTGAGTGAGACCAGAAGCTCCACCGGAGGAGCCAAATCCAACTGCGTATATTTTAACGAATTTGCGAACACCCGTGCCCCAGAGGTGCTCTGTCAAGCCAGACCATAAAATTCAACAGATACTGTTAAGTAGTGCAAGAGCCGAATGTGCCTTGTAAATGTTTGCTATTTAAAATAAAAATACAATAATATAAAACACATTCCAACAGGGAGCAGGCATGTAGATAAAATACCCGTCTGTATTGTTGATTTGGCCAGACTTTCATCTAATCCCTGGCACTCGGGGCCCAACGTTAAATTAAGGACTAAAAGTCATTAGTTGGAATTACGTTTGCGCTGGACCTTACCTAATGATATATTAGGTGAGCTGAAAGATGGCACAATGTGCTGTTTCGGCATTTCAGACCGTGCAATTGCCGGCTGTTTTTGCTAGCTGAAGTGTCAGACTGTTTTTCCGTCGGGTGCTGCGATTTTACTGCACAACGTAGAATGATTGCAAACCATGGATGTACTGATAATCATGTTTATGCCAATTTTTCATCAACTGGACTTAAAGGAGTGTAGGGGGTGGGTGGCGGCGGCAGCAGAAGTAAAATAAGAGTTGGATTTGTGCTACAAAATAGTAACCGAGAAGGAGAGTGTCTGTTAATCATATATCCAACAATCTGCAGCTGAGCCAATCGAATTTGAGATATTCCATTGAACCCTTAAAAAGGTTTCAAGGTCACTTTAGGATGGACCAATGAGAGTGTGGCGAATTTAGTTTGGCAGCGGGAGGGTACTATGGACACAGCTGCTATAACTGCCTGTTTAAAAGGGAACATTCGTTAGGGTTGGTCTTATTCGAAATCTGCTCTGACGTCAAGTTAAGCACCTCGTTCAAGCACACAAGCGTTTTACGAGGAAGCCGCTGTAAAGAGCGTAATCACACAGCCGGAGGGGGAGACTGGGCAGCGCAAGCAGATTACAATGAGACCCAGGACTCCGTGTTTTCCTACCGCAGTCTGCTCTGAAGTGGGGTCAGCTCACAGGTCATAGAGCGCCTCTATAACTGCGAGGGAACTTCAAGCCGCAGACAGTCACTTTTAAGAGAATTGACATGGAGGCATGTGCTTACTCTGGAGCGCAGCGGGATCGAGGAAGTGATGGTGGGCTGCTGAGGGTCTAGTCAAGCCATCAATGGTTCAACGCCTGCACAGGGTAGTAAGTGCTATATAAATGCACCTACCTTGCAATACACGGTCCATGGAATCGGCCCCCAAACATCAGCATGGAATGCATGATTTAATTAAGTCAACAATCACTCCACGAATAGCAACACATTAGACATTTTGAAAATGTTGTTCTCGACTGGTTAGTACAACATAGTTGATCTTGAAATTCCGTCATCTACATAATTCACAAAATTATGCTCCTATACAAAGGCCAGTAAGTGAAATTAAGCATTCTGTGCATAGGGTTGAACGGAGCCCCCACGCCATTAAAAAAACAAAAAACAAGCACGCGCGCCTCGCGCTCAAAGTAAAAAAAACAAGTTTGACGGGAGGCAGCAGGGGGAGGGGAGAGAGGAGGGGGCCTGCACCCGTTTCCCTTGCGGGAGCGAGCAGGAACCATCTGTTAATTGCAAACAGATGGTCTGAAAGCTCGCTCCCGCAAGGGAATTGCCAAACGTGCACGCGTTGCCATTCAAAGCAATGCAACGCGTGCACGTTTTTGACTGCAAAACTAAATCGATTTCAAAAGGTCTTTTTCCTATGCAGCGCATGCGCGCTGCGTAGGCGAGACCTAAAAAATAAGTGTCTCCAAAAAGGTCGTGGCCTTTAAATGAGAATTATTCGAGTTTATTCGCTTTAATGCACTAGAGCCATTGAAAGTTCTGCTTGTCGTTGCCACCTGCATTGGCTCCCAGTTCTGCGTGGGCACCTTTCTTCCTGCTGCCCGAGCTCTAGCTCACCTTTCATCTTCTGATATTGAGATGGGTACTCAGTGCCGGCCGTAGAAGCTACCCAAAGGTACCAGATGTGTACAGACTATCAGAGGATCATAAGAAAAACTAGTAAAGATACTGTGGCTCCCTCTCCTAGGGAGGATGCAGCAACATTGAGGGTGATGCTCACAATGTTAGGTGCTTACTATGCGGGCTATTAAAGTATTGCTCTGTCTGATAGTTTAAAAGACATGCATGGTATTGTTGGCTTGTAAGGCGCGACTCAAGGACTTGCAGAGAATTAATATGCATTTTTGGGGATAATATATGTTCGTTATCTTATAGGTGTATTGTTGAAAAATAGCAACGTAAATCAGATATGTGAGTCGTCTTGGCTGGCTTTAATTTCAGATGGCGGAAACTAGTATGTTTTTTGGCCGGCTGTTCTTATTAGGTGTGACTGCTTGTTGGAGCTTTAAAGATTTGTTCATGCCGATCTAATCTTGAGCCCTATGAGTACCAGTGTAATTAAGAATGTACCACACTTACTTTGTTTACCAGGAGGTAGACCAAACAAATGCCAGTGATAGTCCCATTATGCTTTGTACCAACTTCTAACGCTACCCTGTCGTAAAGTGATGTCTCCCACGAAACATTTTGTCCCGGCCCAGGTCACAGCTTTAAGATGGGATTTTTGTTCATATTTACACATTTTCTATGAATAGCTGCTTTTCAGCATGATTTTATTAAGGCGGCATGGTGCTGAGACATTGAGTTCCATTCAGCAGGTCTTTTTTAATGGTGTACAGCGCTCTGCCGCTAATGCACACAACATTTAAACAAAAGCCACAAACGGAGTCGCTGCTTTGTAGAATGGTACAGAGGCATGGAATGAATGAATTGGTGCTGTCTTCTCATCAAGTTATGCCCTGCACAATACGTCATTGGCTGCATGTAAAAATGTATTGCTTCCAGCAGTTGCCATTCCAGGCCACTAAAGAGATGTTGAAATGACTGATTTTTAGCTGGTTAGGAACCCGGCTTTCATTGAACAGTAATGCATGTGTCTTTACTGCATGGAATGTTAATGTCCATAACCTTTTAAAAAAAAAAAAAGGATCTGGCACCACTTGAAACATTGATTGGTTTGGTTCTAGCGCGTTAGGGAAATGGAGGCTGGGATAAGGGGTGAGCAGAATTAGCGCTCTCCAGAGGAAGGAGGCTCAGTAGTTATCAGATCTGTCCCCGACACACTAGTACTTCTGCCAATGGATAGTCAGGAGGATTTCAGAAGTTCACCTTAGTCATCTGGTCATTTGATCGCATTGGAAGGCATTACAAAAGTGTCTGGATTTGGATCTTAAATTAATTTGTAAGTGAAGCAATGTGTCTTGAACTCTACATTTTTTATTGAGACCCGGATCATGACACTGGAGTGGTGTTGTAGGACTGTTTGATGCTTAAGGCCTAAGATGCTGTACCTGGCATGGGTCCTAACCAGTTGAAGTTTCTTTATTGTTTGAGCAGCAGGCCTATGGAAAAAAAGTTTCAATAGTTTAGTCTGAGAAAGACCAAGTCAAGTGTGAGTGAGGCCTAACACTAAAAGTAGGAGGCCACAGTGTCGTAACGAAACTTGAGGGGGCCCCTCTGCAAAGTGAATGGAGTGGGCTCCACACACTTCAGACAGTAAGAAGCTCTCACGCCAGGGGCCTGCCACCCGTGCACAGTCTCGGAGGGGGCCCACTAGAGCTCCGGTGCCGCCCCCCCCCCTCTCCCCCCCAGCACCGCATAGGCTATTGTTACGCCACTGGGAGGGCATCCCTGAAGAAGCTTAGTCTGTGTAAAACAGTTTATATCCGTGGAGACCAAAGGGCATGTCTGAGCTAAAGCTAATGCCTCAGTCTAGGATACCGGATTCTTGGGAGTGGTGGTGGACCGTGTAAGTGAGGCATGGTACTTGGAAGGGAGATGGTGCTATGTAGGCAATTAGGATGTGCTTGAAAGTATTTATACACAGGCGATTGACGGTAACTCAACTTTGTTGTAGCTCTGAATTTCATGCTTCAATGGGGACAGTGTAGCAGATTACATTGTTTCTATATTTCTGAGTAATATATCAAAAACCTTTAGTTTAAACAGTCAAGGAGTTAATTATGTTGCACACGTGCTCACTCACTCACTTGGTTGCCACAAAGACATTCCATTGAAGTCAACCATACCACAAGAGAGTCTTCTAACTATTCGGTGGTCAGTGCAGAACCTTTTCTAGGCAGATGTTTTTGTGGTTTTTCGGCGGTCTAAACATTCGCTTCTGCCAATCTACAGTATTTTTGTGTGTTATCAATTTTGGGTACAAAAATGCAGTTTGTCTAAATGCTGTGTTTTTCTAGCCATTAGTATAGACCAGGGTTCTTCTGTTTTGCATGCTGTGGTGCACATGAAGTATTAAACAGTGTCCTCTACATGGTCTGACAAGGACAGGGCAAGGAGCACAACTAAAATGCCTTCATCTAACCGCTATGTTCAAACTTAGCCTTCAGAGGCTTGTTAGTTTGGTGCCGCCTCCTTTGAGCGGAGTCCCTTAACCCTGTATTTCTGACTGGTGAAACAAAGTCTTTATTTTTTTGTAATTAAATATTCATAAAGCGGACTTTTTTTCCCGTTGGCGTAAACAGAATCTTTGAATCTACAGAGTATCAGTGTTTAATCTTAGAGCCATACATTAAAAATATTTCAGGAGTTTAAACCCGTTAAATGTAAAATTGTCTTTTATTGCATTTACTTGCTGTGTCATCATGAGAAGTGCAGTTGAGCTCTCACAAACAATTAGTTGTTACTTTGAATGCTTTGATTGTTTCTGCTGTTGATGGGGAGTTCTCTTTAGGAGTCTCAACTATTATTTCAATTTTTTCCAGGCGGCTTGCTGGCAATGACCTGGCTTTCATCCATCCGAAGGCCCTGTCTGGTCTGAAAGAACTCAAAGTTCTGTAAGTAATGATCATTTAGAGATTCCAAGCTAACTGTACCCAGTCTGTGGAGTCAGCATATTTCTGCTCTATGGCTTTAGCAGTCATTTTGTTTCAGTAGTATTGAAATTTAAAAAATGTTTTTAGTTTTATTTTGTATAGTCACTCTGAACTTTGCAATGTGGATTCATTAAACATAATATATTACTTACTAATCAGATACTCTAATTTCATGGAGCTTTGTTTTTCTGTTCCTCAAAGTAACCTTTTATTGTTTTTTTCTGTTCCTCAAAGCAACCTTTTTATCATTGTGTGTAGTTTGGTCCGTCTGGGCCAAAGAATGTCTAGGTAATGGCCTACGCTCATCTTCATCTTCTCCACACACCACCTCCAAAATTCGATTCGATGTGTCATGTCAATATTAAAAACGGTGAGGTACTGTATATCCTTATTTTGGCATCTTTTGGCTAAGCTCTGTGAAACAAAAGAGTTCAAAACAATAGTAACACAAGGGAGCACAGAAAGGTCAAGAGGAAGAAAGGAGGAAAGCTCAGAGAAGCTAAAAAGGGAGAAGCAATAAAGTGATACCAGTGGAAGAAAGCAAAATTTACTGCGTAAAGCGAACAGAAGTCAGCACACATGATAACGATAAGGTGAATTTTAGGAGCGGGATACAAGAGAGAAACGTAGTCTAATGCAGGGCTGTGAATAGGCTGCAATGGAGTACCAGACTACTTAGGCAGTTCTGCAGAGAAGCAATAATTAGGTATAAGGAACAAGAGTAAGACCTAGAGATTCAGGGAGTTAAAAGGAGTGAAGGGATTAATTTTTTAACTAGTGGAGAGCTGACGTTGACAGGATTTAATTACAGCAGTAATCTGAGGAGCGAAGTTGAGAGCAGAGTTGACAATGAAGGAGATGTTACTGGCAGATCTAGAAATCTGAATATGAGAGGAGAAAAAAAAGACGAAAGGGGTGAGAGAAATGAAAAGAGGACACTCTTAGTGGGACTGAGTTTTAGAAAATGAGTAGTCTTCCAGACCTGACTGGCAGATGGACAACAACAGACACATTCCTAACGAGAGACAGAAAAAGACAGGAATAAAAAGAAATTTTGAGAGTTACCTACATAGTCTCCCCAGGCCATGGGATGAAGTAATGGACAGTAAAGGGATAATGTAGAGAGACCAGAAGAGTGGGCCAAAGACAGAACCCTGAGGCACCCATTAGTAAAGTGGATAGAGCAGGAGTCTCCAACCTTTTCTGTAATAAAAGCTACTTATGTTGAGTGAAAATCCTCTCGAGCTGCTATTAGAGATGTGGAAGGAATCACATCAGACAAAATTACATTGGTGAACTCCATTTGCAGGATTACCAGCAGCGATCACCTTGTGCATGAGGCACGGTTGGCAGCAGTGTTGTAAGAAATGCATAGTCAATGTGCAATGTCTCTATATGGGTAATACATAACAGCCATAGCTTCAATGCCCCAGCACCAATTTAATAATATTTCCCTCAATACCATTTAATTTGTATCACTCAAATATCCGCTTTAAATATTTTTGGGAAATGTAACTGTTTTTCTCCAAACACCAGCATATAAATTCTGAAAATACACACATTTTAATGTCAAATACATGCTCTTTAATTTTGGTATCCCTATAGTAATTCAACCAAGCAAAAGCCTGTAATTTAGTTCACTGGGCTGCTGTGCTTAATTTGAACCAGTGGTTTCCAGTGCTTGTGACAGGCACTTAATTGTCAACACCTGCACTTATGATAGTCTGCCACATGGTCGCCCTGTTTGTCTAATTTAGAGATGAGCACAGCAGGTGTTGTTAATTCAATATACCTTTAAAATTACTAATACCTGCCACCTAAGCCATTCTTATAGCCATGGGAGCCTGGAATAGTCTGAATTGTCTCACTTGAAAGAGTGTGATATTTAGCAGTTGTGTTAGTTCCGTCATTGGCAGCGGCAATGAGTGGTACAAGCTGCAGCGCCCTCCTGACAAGCAAGTGCCTCGGCATTGATTTCTTCACAAATGAAGCACTGCTGTGCTGCACATAGGAGAGCTACTTACAGGTTGCTGGAGAGCTACCAGGAACTCACTAGGTACTCGTTGGAGAATCCTGGAACAGTGGGTGAATGAGTCCCAGTGGATGATGTGTAAAAGACTAAGTACCGGGCCAACTTTTTTTCTCTGAGACGATAGACGTCATTGCTGAACGTCTTTCTTATGCTACCATACACTCCATGCCCCTTTATATCGCTTCGGCAAGTTTCTCTTCATGCCTACTTTCTTCCTTTGTCACTATTTTCCAGTCTTCTTTCTTATGCTTTTCTCTTTTTCTAAATCAATGTCTGATGATAAAAAAATAAGTCCCGGTTCCCAAAATTGAGTGCTGGTAGGCCCCACCTTGCAGCTATCGGCTAAAATTAAGCACTAGATTTCTATGCCAGAAAACCGAGAAGGAACAGTTCGACATACAGGAAAAAGTCAGAGCACAGCGAGATACCCAAAGAGAACAGAAGAATAGAGTGACCCACAGAGAGAGATTAGGATTAGAATGGAGTACTGTTGGTTTGCTAAAGAGTGGAGAAGAACGTTTGAGTGGAACGGCCAGGCGGAAAGCCAGATTGAACCGGGTAGAAGAACTGCAACCTAGTAAGAACGCTGCAAGGAAAAGAGGAAAAGAAGCAAGGAGATAGGTGTAAAGTTAGCGAGGTCATTAGGGTTTAGTGATGACTTTAAGAAGAGGCATAATTGAAGGAGGAAGGAAAATAGAAGATATGGAGAGATTTTGTTTTCTCATACTTTTATCGGAACAGAAGCCTGCATATCGCCCTCCCTCACCTCCTTTCTTTTTTTTAAATGTTTTAACATTTTCATGGGGGTGCTTTGTCATTGCATGTTTGGCTATATACTTGAATACCCTATTGTTTGACTGCCAGCACAACCCTCCACGTGCTTGCTATCATATTCTAGCAAGTTTGATATGTTGTTGCTGACACATTTTTCTTTTGGTACTATTTCTTTGAGAATGTGATGTAATTTTCCAGTTAGTTTTGAAATCCTTATTTTTTGTAGTAAACGTTTCACATGTTGTCTCATAAAGCTGGGATACCTTGTTGAAGAGCATTCTTGGAATTTCCAGAGGTGCTTATATCTGAAACTCTGAGGTCACAAAGTACAGAAAAGTCCAGGGCTTCTAGAGTAAACCCACTTATTCCCAACATATACTTAAGGGACCTTGTCCATGTACAGATAGGTGCAGTTAAGTAAATGGGCCTAGTAAATTTGCTTTTATGCGCACACTCAACGCGTACACCCACCAGAAAAGACTACAAATGGGCACAAACTGAATGTTTAGCTTCTCTTCCTAAACAAACTGTTTAGATCTCAATGCTTTTACATCATTCTTTTTGTTGACAGCAGACCTATCGTATCCAGTATACTAAGAGTGGACTTTGATTCAGTCCCTTGCTAATGATTTAATGTCTGTCTCGGTTTCCTGCTCTTTCTCCCCATTCTTATGTATCTCCCAGAGGAGCATTTCTGTCTCGTGTGTTTAGATTTGATGAGTTCTGTCCTTCCACTGCTGTCAGAACCTTGCATTGCAGTAGTTGGGTGTCTATTTTCTTTTCTTCTCTGTCTCTTTGCTCTCCCTTTACCACCACTTTTCTGTTCATTTGAAATCTTAATTTCCTCCAGCACACGCTTACCCTGAGTGATTTCCATATTTCAGTGATTCTGACCATTAACAATAGTGAAATCATTGGCAAAGCCAACAGGCCTATGCTCTGGTGTCAGTGGAGAGACCTGTATGCTTTGCCAGTGCATGTTAAATGTTAGCATCTCGTGGTACCGCCACTAGAGTGCAGTCTTGTTAGCGTGATGTTTGAAGGAGACACTAAAGTGACAAGCTAAAACACTGCACCTGCCACTTCTGCTCCCTGTAAAAGAGCACAGCAGCCATCACTGCAATATATCACATTTGACACTAGTCTATCAATGAAGTCCCATATCCAAACTGTTGCTGGTACCTGTATCGGGCTCATTAGAATGGCAAAAAACTTCCTTCCTCTACTCCCAGTCGAATCCTGGAAGATCGTAGTGCAAGCCTTAATTACATCCAGGTTGGATTATGTAAATATCTTGTATCTGGGGCTCCCTGAATATTTGCTCAATCGGCTGCAGGTTGTTCAGAATGCCGCAGCCAGAGCTATCCTTATGGTTAGCCCCAGAACACGCATGTCGCCTCATCTAAAAGCACTACACTGGCTCCCGGTGAGAAAGAGGATTCAGTTTAAGGCTTTGGTGTTTGCCTATCGTGCTTTCTACGATACGGGTGCGGTCTATCTGAGAAGTATGATCCAGCACTATCAGCCTCAACATGTTTTAAGGTCCTCGGGACAATCCCTGATGGTGATTCCCAAGTTCACTCGTTCTCGGATTGGAGGTCGTTCCTTCCAGGTTCAAGCGGCCTGTCTATGGAACACCCTGCCCCTTCATCTTAGACTGACTCAGGACTTGCTGTCCTTTAGAAGACTACTTAAAACATGGCTGTTCCAACAATAATACGATGGTAGGTAGGTTGGGGTTTCTGTCTGGTGGTTTTTGGAGATTAGCGCCGGGACACTCTTTGTGAGTAACCGTGCGCTTTATAAATCCCTATTTCATTTCATTTCATGCAGCTGAGGAGAACATTGCAAAAGCAGTAACTAAGTCAAACATTTATGTAGACCTTTTATTGCTTACAGTGTATGCTCTTTGTCAGGGAGAAGTTTTACTTAAATGCTAGCCAGCAACTGTAGCAGAGGGCGGGCATACTGTATGGGGCTTGCTGGCACTAAGTGTTTATCCCCCTGTCCGGTTTGGGGTTTAATCTAGTATTCCAGAAGAGTGAACTCTTAAGAGATGCTTTTCAGAGACCGTCATAAACAACACAAAAAATGATGACAGTTTTTATAAAATATAATTCTATTAAACTGTTGACAAAGCACTATATTACCTGACCTCTGGGAAGATGAAGCCACATCAGTGTTTGGGTGTGCATGGATCTATTTCCTTGGGTAGATAGGAGCTGATGCTCTGTCTTCCTGTAGAGGAGTCTGTCTTCTACACATCCTAAGACCTATTTTACTGTCTCTTCTGGTATTACCTTATTAACCACTACCTCATCAGTTTAAAATGTACTCTCAAAATACTACAAACTTGGCGTCTTTGCTTCTTTATCAGCTCAATCTTGTACACTTACTCTCCCCTTAACCATAAACCTATATCTTACCCGAAGTCTACACCTTTACTTTGCTCTAACCATAATCCTATTCTTTAGCCTACCACTGTAAATTTACTTGTGTATTAACTGCGATCTAACCCTTTACCTAACTGTAGCAAGCCTGTCTTTTCTGCATGGTCATCCCAGATTTGTTTGCCTTTTTCTTTAACCCTTTTTTTTAAAGTTTAGAATTTAGTGCAGTTTGCCACTTCTAAACAGTAGTAAAGTGTCTCTACCCTCTCCCCTTAAAATGCACTGTACATTGAAACTCCTTATTTAGGCTATTCAACCTTCATATAAGCCCACTGTAAATCGTTCCTTAGGTGCATTTATTGAATGGAAAGGTAAATGTAATATCTGGGCTGCAGTGTGTATTTACACCACCCACATATGACAAAAATATATTTTTATGCAACTGGTTAACCGCTAACTACATCCTGAGAATATTACAGACTAATATTCAAACTTTTAATCTTTTTAGTGCGCGTGTCTTAGTGCACTGTCCACAAACACACAAAAAGACCTCAAACGTTGCTGGGGGCCCACAGGCTATCCAGGCCCAAGGCGCACTACTACGAACAAGACCTGTGGGTTCAAAAACTGTATCTATGTTTAAACAGACTATAAACACAAATTGTAGAGTCCTTCAATTACATTTTTTAATGCTCATTTATAATCCATTTGCGGACACGCACAGATCTCTATAATGACCAAGATTTATCCTTGAATGTGCATCCTTTTTCTGATGCTCCAATTTCTTCAAAGGAATCCCTTTACACAAAATACCCAATGCATTTAGGGTACACCAGACCCTTTGTCAGAGGTAACTGTAATGTGAACGGTGAAAGTCCCAGTGCGACGCCCTCGGCCTGCCGGGGCCAGGGTTTGCATGCAACCTCTCAGAGCCAGGGCTCCTTATTTGACAAGGTGTCAGGGCTACCTGCCTCACATGTTCTCAGGGGGATGTGTCTGACACAGGATCTCACAGGAATTTCCATACAGCCTTCTAGAGCCAAAGATGGTTGCCGCACTCGTTCTCTGCGATGAATTACCGCTGGGCATTGCCAAGTGTTTTTAGTCAGGGACTTGGAAGTGGTACAAGCTTGGATGTTCTACCTGAGGCCCAGGGCTCAGTCTGAGCTACTGGCTTGTCCTTCCTTTCTCGCCAGATTTGACCAAATAAGCCATCCCTAGATAGAGACTTGGTGGCCAGGTCCCCTAGGGCAAAGACCGCCTACTGTCTGGGGTCCCAGCAGGCCATCCAACGCCCTCCTCCTGGCCTAGCTGATAGTCACAGCAGATCAACCCAGAGGAGAAGTCAGCTGTGTGACAGCAACCCAGAGATTCCAGGAGAGTTGGGACAGACACAGACGCATGCTTGGAGCTGCTTGATATGTGACTGACTGGTTCAGCCTCATCATCCTTGCAGAGTCACTGCCTGACATATGACTGACTATCCTAACACATTTTCAGAGATGACCTTCAGAAAACCTGCAGGCAACTGAATACATTGAGAAAGTTAAATAGCTCTACTTTTTGGCTATGTCAATGTTTTTTAATCCATTGTGTACGGCAGAGTGACTGCTGTGTAGCACGGTTTGAAAGATAGGGGAAAAATCACTTCGATGGGATCAATGGTAACCGCGTCATAGTGCTTCCCTTTTATTTATTATTTTTTTACGTGCAGCCGTTATGGATAGCAGCTGCAGTACTACATGGCTAAAACAAAAACCTTGACGGAGTCAATGGACCCAGCATAGACAGGACCTATTGGCTTTTCTATTGCTTGGTTTGCAGGATGGGAGAGAACCTGCAAAACAGGTTGTCCATTTTCGATTCCATGTTCGACTGTTTTATTCCTGTAGTGAAAGTTAAGGACACAAAAAAACTGTTTTGAATATGGCCTGCAGATTTATTTAACCTATTAATGCAATGTTATTTTCAACACACATTTAAAAACCGAGTATATAATTTTCAAATTTAAACAGGCAGACTTTAACATTCTCTTTCCCGCTCACTTTTGCTGCCTCTCTCTTTGGTGTCATTCCTGCCTTCCACTGTCGCACATTCGTCTCCTGGGACCATGATTACACTAGGAAGCAATCCACACTGCGCCTCCTATTCGACAGGTGATGAGTTAATCAGTCAGTACTCCTAGAAGCATCTAAACAAAATGCTGATTGCTGAAATTCGAAGTTCACTCCCATAATCTGAGATTTGAGATGTTATTTACAGTCTTTAGATGATTGCACGGACTGAAAGAGATTTTATTTTTTGCAGAACTCTCCAGAATAATCAGTTGAAAACCGTTCCGAGTGAAGCCTTGAAAGTACTGAATGCTTTGCAGTCACTGTAAGTGTTCCCTATTTTTTATTTATTTAGTTTGTGTTTGACAATGTGTGTTTGAACGCCTGTTATAATTATAAAACAAAACGATAACTATCAATGTGGCATTTTCCCCCGAAACATGTTTTAAGAAACAGTATCGTAAATAAATGAAGAGCTAAAATGAAGGTGCGCAGATATCCTCTCTATATCTATCCTCCCCAGAGATCAAAAATCTATAGGCCATCCAGCCTTCTGCCAGAAATGCTCCTTTCAAAGTAAGAGTTCCTCGTTCAAGTGCCAACCTGGTTTGCAAACTCTCCTAGTTCATATCGGCTGCAGGCAAAGCTGTGCGCATGTACATTCTCTCCACCAGTCGGGCATGCCCTTCCCTTTTTCAACCAGGAGGGCATGCCCTTCCCTTTCTCACACAGGCGGGCATGCCCTTCCCTTTCTCACACAGGCGGGCATGCCCTTCCCTTTCTCACACAGGCGGGAATGCCCTTCCCTTCCTCACACAGGCGGGCATGCCCTTCCCTTTCTCACACAGGCAGGCATGCCATTCCCTTCCTCACACAGGTGGGCATGCCCTTCCCCCTTCTCACACAGGCGGGCATCCCTTTCCCTTTCTCACACAGGCAGGCATCCCTTTCCCTTTCTCACACAGGCAGGCATGCCCTTCCCCCTTCTCACACAGGCGGGCATGCCCTTCCCCCTTCTCACACAGGCGGGCATGCCCTTCCCCCTTCTCACACAGGCGGGCATGCCCTTCCCCCTTCTCACACAGGCGGGCATGCCCTTCCCCCTCTCACAAGGGCGGGCATGCCCTTCCCCTTCTTACACTGGCGGGCATGCCCTTCCTCCTCTCACACAGGCGGGCATGCCCTTCTCACACTGGCAGGCATGCCCTTCCCCCTCTCACACAGGCGTGCATGCCCTTCCCTTCCTCACACAGGCGGGCATGCCCTTCCCCCTCTCACACAGGTGTGCATGCCCTTCCCCCCTCACACAGGCGGGCATGCCCTTCCCCCTCTCACACAGGCGGGCATGCCCTTCCCCCTCTCACACAGGCGTGCATGCCCTTCCTTCCTCACACAGGCGGGCATGCCCTTCCCCCTCTCACACAGGCGGGCATGCCCTTCCCCCTCTCACACAGGCGGGCATGCCCTTCCCCCTCTCACACAGGCGGGTATGCCCTTCCCGCTCTCACACAGGCGGGTATGCCCTTCCCTCTCTCACACAGGCGGGTATGCCCTTCCCGCTCTCACACAGGCGGGCAACCCTTCCCGCTCTCACACAGGCGGGCATGCCCTTCCCCCTCTCACACAGGCGGGCATGCCCATCCCCCTTCTCACACATGCGGGCATGCCCTTCCCCCTCTCACACAGGTGGGCATGCCTTTCCCCCTTCTTACACAGGCGGGCATGCCCTTCCCCCTTCTCACACCGGCCAGTGGGAGCCCCCACTGGCCATTGAAAACAATTACAACTTGATGAAGAGTTCTGCTGGGAGGGATAGGCGGGTATGCAGAAGATCCTAATCGAGTGGCAAGGTAAGGTAGGTCGAACTGTCCACTCTGTCGAGCACTGCCATTATTTCTCAAAATCATGTGAATTACTGAAAGCCCTTTGGTTTTTGTCCGAGACGGTATAGAGATTTCTACCAGACCATGCATGCTTAGTGTTGTTCACTGGAGACCACTGCCGCTTTCCAGTTAAGGGAAGAGGTTGCTGAGTTTGGAGAGCACCAACCAGGCGTTCATCCTTAGTGTTTTTACAGACTGGAGACCACTGCTGCTTTCCAGTAAAGGGAAAGGTTACTTTGTTTGGAAAACCCCATTACAAGCACTACGTCAAGTGTTCATACACACTGGGGCCAACTTCTGCCCTCAAGTGAAGAGGGAAGGTTACGGAGTTCTTCGTCCCCAGTGTTCTTGCCGAGTGGAAAACACTGCTGCTTTCCAGTGACGGGGATGGTAAGGACAGAAAGCAATCATAAAATGTTAATCTGCTTGCGCGCCCACTTTTGTTTTGTCACTTTCACTTACTATTGGACATGTGGAGGTAGCAGCAGTCCCAACACACATTATTTTTTCTTTAGAATGCTTCGTATGGTAATACAAGTTTAAGTGGGGCAGGGACCATTTGTAGAAAGAAGGCAGATGTTTTAGGGCCCGCGTCTGCTTGTTGTCCTTGCCCATAGAGTTATAGCATCTGCAGTTATAGTTCGGCTAGCATGTGGTGGTCACAAAGTAGATCATCGTGGTCACAGATTAAGTGTTTTTTTGGAAATGGATGCCTTATATTATTCTGTACCACAATGCATGACAAAATGTTGATTGCTGATTTCATCAAACTACCCATCTCCTCGCGTTTGTGAGAAAAAGACACCATATACGTTCATCTAAAAGATAAGTATCTTGGGGGGAGGGGGGTTCAGCATTCAGCCGTGGTCCACAATTAAAAGCATAGAGGACATGATTATGATTATGAGATTAATTGTCCGGATGGAACTCTATTGGCTCCGCTTGTCTTCTCACACCATCTTCAAAGCTAGCTGCTGCATTTACGAGCCATCACGACCAGCACCCCCCCCCTCACCTTGCAAACAAGCTCACCATCTCTGGTGGTACTCAACATACCCCCATCTAGGACACCATCAGACTGTAGTTTAAGAAGTGAAAAAACAAGGCAACAAGCCCTTTCCATCTATGTGCCCATGACCTGGAACAGTATCCCTGTATCCATCAGGACTGCCCCTATGCTGTTCTAATTTAGGAAAGAGCTGAAGTCTTATCCCTTTAGAGAACACTACGTTACCGTGCATTACTTGTCCATAAACGTTCTACCTCCCCTATGAGTCGTTGGCTTTATACTCGTCTTTGACCCTATAAAACGCTCTGCTGCCTTTTGGCTAGGTTGGTGCTATGGAAATACCACATACTATACCAGATACTATTGCCTGATGTTGACTTGAGCATTTGTTTGCCTTGTTGATAGGCATATTAAGGGTAGACTCCTTGTTAGAACTGTGGGTCTCTAGTTGGCAATGGTTTGCACCTTTGTCCAAATAGGGACCCTTGCTTCTAGTCAGGGTAAGGGGGCTACACTCCTAAAATAACCCCTGCTCAACCCTGTGGTAGCTTGGCACGAGCAAGCAGGCTTATCTCAGAGGCAGTGTGTAAAGCATTTGTGAACACATACAGTAATACAGTGAAAACACTACAGATGGACACCACACAGGTTTAGAAAAATAAGTAATCTTTATTTAGACTTAACACAAGACCCAAACGACAAAAATCCACAATACAGTATTAAAGAAAATGACTTTTAAATGGTAGAAATAGCTTAGTTCAAAGGTGATGGTAAATGCGACCCGTTTCTCACAAAGTACCTTGGATGCGTAACGCAAAACAAACAAAAGGTTCGCAGGGAGGGTGATGCTTCGGGGGAGGCGATGCGTCTGCTCCTCAATGCCTTACCGGAGAGGAGGTGATGCGTTGATCTCGTACTGCGTTCCGGTTGCGATGCAACAAAATGGCGCCTCGATGCGATGCGACTATCCGGTGCGATGCGACAAGATGGCGTCTTTGATGCGATGCGACGACGTGAAGGCGATGTGTGCACGCCAATGGCCGTTCGCCGAACTCGGTAACTTCTGCGCCGCGACAGGCCCTGCGACACGCTTCTCCGGTGATGCAATGGCGACCCTGCGGTGGCGACACGCTTCTCCGGTGATGCAACGACAAACGGCTGCGACGGAGACACGCTTCGGTGATGCGACAGCGACCCTTGCGGTGGCGACACGCTTCTACGGGATGCGACGGCAACAGCTGCGGCGGCGTCACGCATCTTCTCGTTGAGTCGCGCTTCCAACTCCCAACAATACGCAGGCTTCTGCAGACAGAATTCCCAGCAAGGAAATTCAGGGGGGGGAGCTGGTGGTGAAGTCTTGTGTCCCTGAGACTTCAGCAGGAGGCAAGCACACTTCAAGCCCTTGGAGATTCTTCTTCAAGATGATGAAAGTTCATTAAATTTCCTTCTCCTTTCCTTGGCAAATAAGTAACCACTGCAGGCCAACCCCAGAAAATAGCGCAATGGCACAGGGGCAGTCACCACCTTCAGCTTCCTTGGTTTCTCTCCTTGGTAAAGGTTCGTCTTGATTCCCAGAAGTGATCTAAAGTCTTGGGGTCTGGGCCCCAATATTTATACTCAAAAAGTCTTTGTTCTCTGAAGGCAGAGAGTGTCTGTACCTGGCCAAAACCAGTTCTGTCCACACTCGTGCAGCTTCCTGGCAGGAGGTGGAGTCAGCATTGTTGAAAGCAGACCTGGCCCAGGTAGATGAAAGGAAATCTCCTCCCCCTACTCTCTATTCTATGAGGGCTCAGGATAGTGAAAGGAAATCCCGCCCCCTACTCTCTATTCAGCCAAGGTCCTATTCAGCCCAAGCCCTGACCCATCAGACTGCTGGAGCCCAAGCCCTCCTGTCGCTCACAAACCAGACAAGCAATACACAACCTAGCAGAGGCAAGCTGGATGGTTAGGCAAGAAAATACCTACTTTCTAAAAGTGGTATTTTCAAACACAGAATGTAAAAATCACCTACACTAAAAGATGTATTTTAACATTCTGAGTTCAGGCATACTAAATTTGTTTTTCTACCATGTTCCCTGGGTCAGTTAGAATTATAAGATGTTATAATCAAACTGCCCATTCTGGCCTATGGGGACAGGTAGCCTTGCAATAGTGAAAAACAAAATTGGCAGTAATTCACTATCAGGACATGCCACACACACCAGGGCATGTCCTACCTTTTACTTACAATGCACCCTGCCCTTGGGCCTACCTTAGGGGTGGCTAACATGTAGAAAAGGAAAGGTTTAGGGACTGGTAAGTGGGTGCACTTACCAAGTCGACATGGCATTACTAGACTGCACACAGGTTCTGCAATGGCGGGCCTGAGAGACACTTTTCAAGCTGCTTCTGTGGGTGGCACAACCAGTGCTGCAAGCCCACCAGCGGCATTTGATCTACAGGCCCTGGGCACACATGGTGCACTGTACTAAGGTCTGACAAGTAAATCAAATAAGCCAATCATGGAGTCACTAATTCATTACAACCATTTACAATAGGGAGCACTTGCACTGTGGCACTGAATAGCAGTGGCACAGTGCCCAAAGCATCTAAACCAGCAACACCATATCAAAAACAGAGGAGAGAACAGCGAAAAATGGAAGGGAGACTCACGCCAATGGTACCAGGTCTAACACGTGTCCCCTCCAGCTGAAATGTGGGGGGAACTACCCATTCTCTTGGGAGTTCTCTTCACTAAGGCGGAAAAATCTGGATAGACCATCAGCATTGGTGCGTTCTGTACCAGGGCGGTGTTCCACCGTGAATTCCATCCCCTGTAGGGAAATGGACCACCTCAACAACTTTGTATTCTCACTCCTCATCTGCATCAACCATCTGAGGGGCCTGTGGTCTGTCTGAACCCGGAAGTGAGTCCCAAACAAGTATGGTCTCAACTTCTTCAGTGCCCAGACCACAGCAAATGCCTCACGCTCAATTGCACTCCACCTCTGTTCCCGTGGAAGTAACCTCCTACTGATGAAGGCTACAGGTTGGTCAAGGCCCTCCTCATTCATCTGTGAGAGAACAGCCCCCACACCATGCTCTGAAGCTTCTGTGTGCACAATGAATGGTTTTGAGAAGTTGGGCGCCTGAAGCACGGGTGCTGTGCACATGGCAGTCTTCAGGGCGTCAAAAGCTTTCTGACAGGTGTCAGTCCAGTTCACTTTCTTGGGCTGCTTCCTGGAAGTCAGCTCAGTCAAGGGTGCAACGATGTTGCCATACCCCTTGACAAACCTCCTGTAGTACCCTGTGAGTCCTAAAAACGCTCTCACCTGTGTCTGGGTTTTGGGGGGGTTCCCATGCCAGGATGGTATCAATCTTGGGTTGTAGGGGTGCCACCTGGCCGCTTCCTACCTGGTGCCCCAAGTACACCACGGAACCCTGCCCGATTTGGCACTTACTCACCTTGATCGTGAGGCCTGCTCTCCGCAGCGCCATCAACACTTCCCAGAGGTGGCGCAGATGTTCATCCCAGGTGGAACTAAACACTGCGATGTCATCCAGGTAGGCAGCACTGAAATCTTCCAGTACAGCCAACACCTGGTTGAGCAACCTCTGAAAGGTGGCAGGGGCATTCTTCATCCCAAAGGGCGTAACCCGGAATTGGTAGTGCCCATCTGGTGTGGAGAATGCTGACCTCTTTGGCCCCATCAGTTAAGGCGATCTGCCAGTACCCAGACGTCAGATCAAACGTACTGAGGTACCGTGCAGCCCCTAGCCGATCAATGAGCTCATCAGCTCGGGGGATGGGGTGCGCGTCAGTCTTGGTGACTGAATTGAGTCCTCGGTAGTCCACACAGAACCGGAGTTCGGGTGTGGCACCAGGCGCGGCAGCCTTTGGGACCAAGACCACTGGGCTGGCCCAAGGGCTGTTAGAGGACTCAATCACCCCTAAGGCAAACATCTTGGAGACCTCCTCCTTGATGTAAGCTCTGACCCTGTCAGTCACTCTGTAAGCTTTGTGCTTAACAGGAGGACAGTCCCCAGTGTCCACATCATGGACGCACCACTCAGTGACACCAGGAACCAGGGAGAACAGATCAGAGAATTGTCCCAACAGTTGGCGACAGTCATTCTGCTGCTCTGGGGTCAGGGTGGTAGAGAGGTTTACACCATCCACTGACCCATCTTGCTCTGTTGCAGACAGGAGGTCAGGAAGAGGCTCAGTCTCCTCCTCCATTCCAGCATCTGTTGCTAGGAGCATGCCTACTTCGGACCTCTCCAAGTGGGGCTTTAGGCGGTTAACATGCAGGACCTGCAAAGGGTTCCTAGGAGACCGCAAGCCCACCAGGTAGGTGACATTACTCTTGCGCTCCACCGCCTCAAATGGTCGGGTCGACTTAGCCTGGAGCGCACAGGGCTCCACTGGGGCCATGACCCAAACTTTCTGTCCAGGCTGAAACTCGATCAGAGTGGCATTCTGATCATACCACTGTTTCATCTCTTCCTGGCTGGCTTCCAGATTCGCCTGAGCGAGCTGCCTGAAACGCCTAGTCTGGTTCCTGAAGGCCAGCATGTAGCCATATACATCCTGGGGAGGTTTACTGGGTGCTTTCTCCCAGCCTTCTTTCACCAGACTCAGAGGTCCTCTTACCGGGTGACCATACAGCAGTTCAAAGGGACTGAACCCTAAGGACTTCCGTGGCACCTCACGGTAAGCAAACAGAAGGCATGGCAAGAGGACGTCCCACTTACGCCTCATGGGTTCCTCAAGACCCATAATCATGCCCTTCAGGGTCCTGTTGAATCTCTCAACCAGCCCATTACCTTGGGGGTCGTAACTTGCACCGCACTCCTGCCACAGGGACTTCATATATTTGGATATGAAGTTGTTACCTCTGTCTGACACCACCTCTCTGGGGAACCCCACACGGGAGAAAATCCCCATCAATGCATGTCCCACCATAGGGGCCGTCACTGTCCTGAGAGGGATGGCTTCCGGGTACCGGGTGGCATGGTCCACCAAGACCAGGATGAACTTGTTGCCCATGGCTGTCTTGGGGTTCAGAGGCCCACAATGTCAATACCCACCCGTTCAAAGGGGGTGCTGACTACAGGGAAAGGCTGGCGAGGAGCCTTGTGCTTCCTTCCACTTTTACCACTTGCCTGGCAAGTCTGACAGGTCCTGCAATGAGTATCTGAACTCTTGCGCATTTGGGGCCAATGAAAGTGGGTAACAAGCCTTTCAAAGGTCTTGTTCTGCCCCAAATGTCCTGCTAAAGGTACATCATGAGCCAAACCCAGTAGGAAGGCTCTGAAGCGCTGGGGTAGCACCAGCACACGGGCTGACCCAGGCTCAGCAACCTTAGGCTCGCTATACAGGAGACCATTCTCCCAGTAGATACAATGTGATCCGGACTGATCACCTGCTGCCTGGTTTGTGGCCTGTTGCCACAAACCCACAAGAGAAGGGCACTTGTTCTGCTCCTCACAGAACTCTTCCCTGGAGGGACCTCCTTGCTTCCAATGGGTCAGCTCAGGCAGGTCCCCCAGTTCAGCCACTTGTTCCCCTGTAGGTTCCAGGGCATCCCCCTCAAGGTCTGCCTCCTCCTGGACCGTGGGAACTATGGGGGCCGGTTTCCTGCGCCCCCTACCTCTTCTCTTTAAGGCAGGTACCTGGGCCATACTTTCAGGCTCCAGGTCCTCTTAAACACCCTTACTGGCTGCCATAGACCGAGTGGTCACACACGCCCACTCAGGCAGACCCAACATCTCCAAATGAGACCTTCTCTCCACCTTAGCCCAAGGGGAGCTCTCAAAATCATTGCCTAGCAGACAGTCAACAGGCATGGCTGGCCTCACAGCTACTTGACGGGTACCTGAGACCACCCCCCTCCCCCCCACTCAAAGGGAACCTGGGCCACCTCTCGGCTCTCTGAGTTGTCAGCGGCAACTACAGGGAAGAGTGCATGGGGGACTACCTGCTCCTTAGACACCAGCCGACAACTGACAGCTATCACACTGGCCCGGTGTCTCTCAGAGCCTCCACCCTATGGCCATTGATGGTCACCCACTGCCTGTATTTTTTAGTGTTATCAGGCAGCTGGGCCCTAGGGACCATCTCATAATCTCCTAAAGAGACGATGGACATTTCTGCGGGACTCCACCCACCTTGGGCACCCATCTCCGCCTCCCCCACCCCCCTCAGGGCTACGCTCACCATCTGCCGGGGTGGTGCACTAGGTGGTGCCTTGTGATCCTTCTGGGGACACTTGGGATCATACCAACAGTGGCCCACTTGACCACACTTAAAACATGTAGGGGGCCCCCTGCGAACAGGTTTACCTGTCTGGGGCTCTGACTTCTTCTCAGGGGGAGGCTGGGAACCCTTCCCTTGGTTCCCTTGGGAATTACTTTGGGGTCCTTTCTGGAACTCCCTCTGTTTACCCTTGTCCCCCCCACTCTTCTGCTGGAGACCCTGCCTACCTTTGGCGAAGTCTCCCACATGACCCTTGTGGACCCGGGTTCTGACCCAGCGGTCCGCCTCCTCAGCAAGCTTCCATGGGTTAGTTAGCTTGCTATCAATAAGGTGCTGGCGTAGCTCTAGAAAACAATTACTAGACAAGTGCTCCCATGCAAACAAATCATAGAGCGCTTCAAAAGTATTCACTTGGCTACCCTTCACCCAACCATCCATGGCTCTGCAAAAGAAAGATACATACTCCACCCAGGTAGTTGCCTCCAGCTTCTTACAATTCCTGAACCTCTGTCTATAGCGTTCTGGGGTCAACCCATACCTGGTCATCAGGGCTTCCTTCATGTGGGCATAAGACATCCTATTCTCACTGGGCAGGTCTAACAAAGTATCCCTCCCCTCATCAACAAAGCGGCCCCACAACCCCGCTCCCCAATCCTTCTCTGGGACCCGGTGGGCCAACATTGCAAGTTCATAGGCTGCAAACCACTGCCCAATATCTTCATGCTTATGAAAATCTTTAATGACCTCCTTGGGGATATATACTCTTCCTTCTGCAGGCACAGATGGTGCCCTGCCACCAGAGGGATTAATTTCTAAGCTTCTAGCTTTGATCTCCAACTCCCTCAAAAATCTCTCATGCTTTAATTGCATTTTCTGTTTCTCCAATGCTAACTTATTTTCAAACTCCAGCTTCTTATTCTCTAGGTCCTTTTGACCCTCCATCTTGAGCTTGGCTAGCTCCCATTTATGCATTCTATTTCTCTCCCTGTCCTCCAGCTCTCCTGGGGACAGGCCTTTGGAAGAAACACTGCTGCCTGTCAGGGAAGGTACTCTCCCCCTGGCTGGACCCAATGGCCCATCTAGCTACCCCTCTGTATCCTCGGCCTCCTCCACAGGCTCTTCCACATGCTCAGGGGCATTTCTAGCTTTCAACCAGGCCCTCAGCGCCTTTTGGAACTCATCCTTCTTGGTGAGGTCTTGAGTAGCGACTTTAAATTTTCTACAGAAGTATTTCAGCTGTTTCACAGTGTAGGTATCCACCCTCTCTGCCTCAAAATCTAGATCCATAGATGCGTTGGATGCTGGTTTGCTCATGGCAATAAGAATTGGCAGTCTTTAGCAAAAATGACAGTTCCAAGGAAAAAATTCTACCAAAATGTATGTGGTTGCATTTGATCTGCACTCACTAGTAGTGTACACCAATCACTGTATATGAGTCACAAATGCAAGTCCAGAATCCTCACCGCTGACCACCAATGTTAGAACTGGGGGTCTCTAGTTGGCAATGGTTTGCACCTTTGTACAAATAGGGACCCTTGCTTCTAGTCAGGGTAAGGGGGCTACACTCCTAAAATAACCCCTGCTCAACCCTGTGGTAGCTTGGCACGAGCAGGCAGGCTTATCTCAGAGGCAGTGTGTAAAGCATTTGTGAACACATACAGTAATACAGTGAAAACACGACAGATGGACACCACACAGGTTTCGAAAAATAAGTAATCTTTATATAGACTTGACACAAGACCCAAACGACAAAAATCCACAATACAGTATTAAAGAAAATGACTTTTAAATGGTAGAAATAGCTTAGGTCAAAGGTGATGGTAAATGCGTCAATTTTCTCACAAAGTACATTGGATGCGTAACGCAAAACAAACAAAAGATTTGCAGGGAGGGTGATGCGTCGGTTCCTTGCTTCGGGGGAGGCGATGCGTCTGCTCCTCAATGCTTGCGCAAAGTAGGGGATGCGTCTGTTCCTTACCGGAGACGAGGTGATACGTTGATCTCGTACTGCGTTCCGGTTGCGATGCAACAAAATGGCGCCGCGATGCGACGATCCGGTGCGATGCGACAAGATGGCGTCTTTGATGCGATGTGACGACGTGAAGGCGATGCTTGCACGCCGACGGTCGTGCGCCAAACTCGGTAACTTCTGAGCCGCGACAGGCCCTGCAACACGCTTCTCCAGTGATGCGACGGCGACGCTGCGGTGGCGACACGCTTCTCCGGTGATGCAACGAGACACAGCTGCGACGGAGACACGCTTCTTCAGTGATGCGACGGCGACCCTTGCGGTGGCGACACGCTTCTCCGGGATGCGACGGCAACAGCTGCGGCGGCGTCACACTTCTTCTCGTTGAGTCGTGCTTCCAACTCCCAACAATACGCAGGCTTCTGCACACAGAATTCCCAGCAAGTAAATTCATGCTGGGAGCTGGTGGTGAAGTCTTGTGTCCCTGAGACTTCAGCAGGAGGCAAGCACACTTCAAGCCCTTGGAGATTCTTCTTCAAGATGATGAAAGTATATTAAAGTTCCTTCTCCTTTCCTTGGCAAATAAGTAACCGCTGCAGGCCAACCCCAGAAAATAGCACAATGGCACAGGGGCAGTCACCACCTTCAGCTTCCTTGGTTTCTCTCCTCGGTAAAGGTTCGTCTTGATTCCCAGAAGTGATCTAAAGTCTTGGGGTCTGGGCCCCAATATTTATACTCAAAAAGTCTTTGTTCTCTGAAGGCAGAGAGTGTCTGTACCTGGCCAAAACCAGTTCTGTCCACACTGGTGCAGCTTCCTGGCAGGAGGTGGAGACAGCATTGTTGAAAGCAGACCTGGCCCAGGTAGCTGAAAGGAAATCTCCTCCCCCTACTCTCTATTCTATGAGGGCTCAGGGGAGTGAAAGGAAATCCCCACCCCCTACTCTCTATTCAGCCAAGGTCCTATTCAGCCCAGCCCTGACCCATCAGACTGCTGGAGCCCAAGCCCTCCTGTCACTCACAAACCAGATAAGCAATAGACAACCTCGCAGAGGCAGGCTGGATGGTTAGGCAAGAAAATACCTACTTTCTAAAAGTGGTATTTTCAATCACAGAATGTAAAAATCACCTACACTAAAAGATGTATTTTAACATTCTGAGTTCAGGCATACTAAATTCGTTTTTCTACCATGTTCCCTGGGTCAGTTAGGATTATAAGATGTTATAATCAAACTGCCCATTCTGGCCCATGGGGACAAGTAGCCTTGCAATAGTGAAAAACGAAATTGGCTGTAATTCACTATCAGGACATGCCACACACACCAGGGCATGTCCTACCTTTTACTTACAATGCACCCTGCCCTTGGGCCTACCTTAGGGGTGGCTAACGTGTAGAAAAGGGAAGGTTTAGGGACTGGTAAGTGGGTGCACTTACCAAGTCGACATGGCAGTACTAGACTGCACACAGGCTCTGCAATGGCAGGCCTGAGACACACTTTACAAGCTGCTTCTGTGGGTGGCACAACCAGTGCTGCAAGCCCACCAGCGGCATTTGATCTACAGGCCCTGGGCACACATGGTGCACTGTACTAGGGTCTGACAAGTAAATCAAATAAGCCAATCATGGAGTCACTAATTCATTATAACCATTTACAATAGGGAGCACTTGCACTGTGGCACTGAATAGCAGTGGTACAGTGCCCAAAGCATCTAAACCATATTTTAAGAGACAATGGTCCCTGTGTAGACAATTGATTGAAATCAAATAAATATAGCCCCAATCGGTACTATATTGTAACCATTGTTCCATCCGGAACAAGGCAGTTTTAATATGCAATTATAGATATACGCAACATAAAATGAAATAACAGTAGGACACAAGCCTGTATCCAAAAAACTCACATCACAAAAGAAAACAAGAGAAGGCTCAGGCAGCATGTAGTTGTCTGCGTCAAATCAATACAATGGAGCAAACAGCAATAAGAGGTGGTCACCTTTACACATAATGTAACTAATAAATAACAGTGTATAAGGTTAACAATTTTGTCGACGGCGTTTCGATCCTTAACACAATTATCGGATCATCATCAGGACTTGCAAAATAGTGCCTGAAAACATTTTGCCTGCAATTAACTGGGAGCGAGTGCTGGGAGCAGAGCAATGAGGGATGAGCTTCCATGGGTGACCGGGAGCGATCTTCAACCTCGTGGTGGGATAATTGAACGCGTAAGTAATCACAATGGAGTAGAGGTCCGTATGGGAAGGCGCCACAGGCATCTAATTGGGCGGCATCTAAACCAGCAACACCATATCAAAAATAGAGGAGACAACAGCGAAAAATGGAAGGGAGACTCACGCCAATGGTACCAGGTCTAACACTCCTCATAACCCTACAGTCGAGCCTCGCATAGTCAGCTCAGTCGCAGTTTATGATGATGGAGATCTTTGTAGTTGTCTTTCCCTTTTAATGTTCATCTGAGGGGGCATACTTCTTTCTTCACCTGATGCTGTAGTCACCCAAGGCCCTAAAATGCCATCCGATGCAGCAGTTTGTTTATTAACTGGTAATTGATAGGTTTATGGTCTCAACGCAGTTTGTTCATAGGAGTGTTCCGTTCAGATCTCCCCTCTCTCAGGTTTTTTAAGTTGAGCCTACAAGACAGCACAAGCTTTCTGGTTGCAAAAGACATATTATGGGCTTACCAAGAACATACAAGGGCTTGCAAGCCCGCACATTGCTTACAATTGGTTGGATTTACTGTCATTCGTTTGCTGGCATTTTTGTCATGTCCCAAGTGGTCAATCTGGATTTTGTTCATCCCATGGAACAGAGTCTCTTTACCATCTCCTTGATTGCCTGGCTACTATGCTTCTAATGCTTACTTCTGGGAAGCTATTTTTATCTTTTTTTTAAAACTCTCAATAAGAGTGCGTGTGTTTTTTACCTATCCCCCCAGCCCCATGTTAGTTTCACCTATATGCTTCTCTTTCCCTTCCCCAACCAGTACTCTTAACGCACCCTGTTTTGCTTGTGTTGCTTCTCCCCCAACCCACTCCTGCAACCCAGTCATCCTTTTGAATTTTTGCTAGCGCTTTAGCACTGCGTTTTACAACAGCACTTTTGAGCTAGGTTTTTTTTTTTTGCCGGGGGTATTTTTGGGTTAAATCTCAGACCGGCACATAAAAAGGAAAACATGCCCACATCAATTTGTAGGCACAAGCATGCGTGTTGAATGCATGCCATACCTGAAAAATAACATGGCCGCTGATTCATTGTTTTATTTTTCTTATAATAGCGATTAGCTTCAATGCTGTATAGTATTGGTGAAAATGTTTGGCAAAGCAAATAGCTTTCATAGGTAAGACATATAGCCTCTGTCAGTGCTTGTTTTTTGAGAAATAAAGGCAGCGATGTATGGTGCAAACCAAATTTCACAAATGGGGCTGTGATGTTCAGTAGATCTCTTAAGAAAGCTAACCGTGGGCAATGAACTCCGCTCCGCTAGCGGGGGTTGCGGAGAATTGCTAACTACGCATTACATTGAAAACACAGAGTTCATGCAAAAACTCAAACTCCACCACGTAGCGTAGTTAGCTACTGCACCCAGAACCCTTTGATAAAACAACTTTACCTTTATATGCTAAAAAGCATATAACTAATTCTCAAAAGTGAGCTTTGAAAAATATCCGGCAATGAGAGAGGTGATGATTTTGTGGTCCCCCCTAACCTAGGGGGAGGACCAAGCAGATGCCTTGAACACAAAGAGCATATCATGCTGAACGATTTGGTGGTGGTCCCTCCTAGGACCACCCCAAGCAAAGTTACGGGCAACAATACAATGCCAACCAAAGGCCCAGCAAAGCATTATGGAGCGAGATTCTAGAGTGCAGTGAATATTATAGTATTAGCTCTCAGCTGAGCCGGAGAGCCTGCCCCTTGAGGAATGTTTTGATATTGGATACTATAATATTCACTGCACTCTAGAATCTCGTCCCATAAAGCTCTGCAGGGCCTTTGGTTGGGATTGTATTTTTGCCCATAACTGTGCTTGGGGTGGTCCTAGGAGGATGGGACCACCACTGAATCGTTCAGCATGATGTGCTCTTTGTGTTCAAGGCATCTGCTTGGTTCTCTCCCTAGGTTAGGGAGGACCCCAAAATCATCACCTCTCTCACTGCTTGCTATATTTTCATTTTCACTTTTGTGAGATGACTATATGCATTTTAGCATGGAAAGATAGTTACTTGTTTTACCAAAGGTATGTGAGGTTTCTGTTTTATTAATTGGGATTCGATGGAAGGAGTTTAACTGAGTTTTTGTTCAACTCCGCAGAATTCCGCATAGTGGTACTCCGCCAACTTCGCCCACCCTTAAAGAGAGCATGATAATGGTCTATCCTTAAACACTTTTTGTCTCGTTCTGCATAGGCCGATCTTTTTTACTATTCCAAAATTTCCCTTCCTTCACTAATTGCAGCAGTTGAAAACCCTTGGTTTATGGTTCCTTCCCTGGTTTTGTGTGCTTTCTGCTTATGCTGAAGCACTTGTACGGTTGTGCACAGTATCAACCGGTTTAAGAATTCACTCTTCACCATGACCAGTGCGATTCCAGTACTATATATAAAATGGGGCGATACTATTTCAGGAATGGGCTTTCATGTCAGAAGGACTCCGTAAACTACAGTCCTGATTGTACAGATGTAGTGACAGAAACTGACGTTTTTCTCTTGGAGGACAGGCCTTGAGATGCATTTCTGAGTAGATGTGGGTGTGATTGTTTTCCAAAAATAGCTCCGTGTATTAGGAGTCTGGAACACAAATGTTAGTTCGCTAAAACCTGTAATCCCGCTGAAGGTAACAACCACAGGTTTCAGCACCACTAATCTGGTTGTTTGGCAGTTTCCCAGCCTCATGTGACTTGAACATTATAGTGTTTTCGTCAAGACGGTATTTGTTTAGAATTTGCTTGTGTCATGGAAATATTGTTTGTGGTTGCTACTCATCTTTGTTGGACGGAGCTCGTTGAGCCTTCGTGATATAAGGGCAGTGTTTCTTGTGCACCCTCAAAATGCATTCGCAACTTGGCACCACTTATTTCTGTTTTTGAAGGGCTAAAACACTGCTCTTGAAGCAACAGGGTATGCTTGTTGTTCAGAGTTTGGCATATATTGGGGGGCTTCCGCGTTTTGACCACAGGTCAGAGTGTTTTTTTTTAGGTCTGGCCACTGAAAGCTTCCGTTTTTTCCCCCCAGAGCTTTTGTCTTGACCTTTCAGCAATCATTTACAGCAGTACTTCTCCTTGGTATATGGACTATTCTGCCTCATATGGAGTTCTTCCATTACAGTGCATGATATGCGTTCATTTCATGAGCAGAAACAACGGGTAGGGACTATTGGGTAATCATAGAAAGCATCTCGTTAAGAAGGCTTTCCAATCTAAAAGCAACACATTCTGCATGATAAATGCTTACCAATAAATTCACTTTCTCAGTCATTAATTTTGTGTAAATAGTACTAAATAAAATTGAAAACAAATACTTTATTCAAAAATAAAATCTGGCAATTATTGTAGTGTTCACATTTTCATTTATATGATTCTTAAAGTACATTTTATTTTGCTGCTTATTTTGATTGTAGTGGGTAAAGCTATCTTTCCAATAGAATGTCCCTAACACATTGAATGGTTTTAAGAACATGACACGGTTTCAGAAGTTCGGCCATCTTGAAATAGTAAACAGACTTGGGGTAAATAATAGTTTAAATATGAGAAAGTGCATGTTGTGTTATTTATTTTTAAAATAGTAGGTATTTCGTTATGTTTATTTGTAAATTATGTTTACAGTTTTGCAATTCACCCTATTTTCAAGGGCAGTGACTGCATCCCGCCTTGTGTATTTTTTTTTTTTTTTTTTTTAAGTATCACTGGTGCTGCTTAGCTTTGTAAGAGAGCGCCATACAGATTACAGTGGGCCCATTTCAAAAAAGCTGCTTTTGGAGGTGTCAGCTTCTCAGCAGTCACCTAGCTTCAGCTTCCAGTCCGCAGCAGACTGCAGAATATCCGCTATGTGAATAGTCCTTGGCAATATTGGTGGCTGATGTGAAGGATTCCGCGCATGGAGGCAAAGTGGATTGGCACTATATAGCAGAAACATGCAGTTAAGGATTAACAACTCTTGGAGCAAATCCAAGGATGCACTTAAGAATAGAGACTTGTGATGTAATTGAGAATATGCACTACGCACTATAATGGTGGCGATTCTTTCCATGATTTTACACTATCCAGTGTAGTACTCGTGCTACCATAATGGGCCTAATTCATGATGGTATTGAGACTGTTTGCCATGTTAAAGCCCTCCTCTAGCGTACGTCTTGCTCTGACTTAAAGGTTAAATTCTTTCTAGATTAAAGGGAGTCTTGGCACAGTGGTGCAATTCTTGCTTTCCCATAATTTTGGTAATCTCTGCCTTTGTATAAAGTTCTCGCTACTGTTGTCTAAGAAAGAACAGTAACATAAAACACGCTTTACAGCATCAGCACATTACCACTCTTTATGGAGAAGCCACCACTGGCAGGCAAGCAAATAGACAGCAAAGCGTCGGAGTAAGAAGAAGAATACGAGGGTGGGAAGAGGGAAACGCTAAAATGCACTGAAGAGGGTGTCATCCAGCGGTATCTGATGAGCTACTGCTGGATAAAGGGAGAGGCTGGTAAGAAAGGAAGGGTTTGAACTCCTCATGTTAAACGGAAAACCAGGGGTTCCTACATTAAAGGAGCATCCAAAGTTCACTAAATTACCATTAGTTTTAAACAAAATCCCAAATATTAAATATAGATGTTAGATTTAATGTGGATTCATTGCTTTTTAATGTAAAAAAGTTAATTAGATAGATTCACCATAAATATTGCTACTTCACACCTGCGTTCCGAATCCTTAACTAATATTGCCCTCCTCTGCTGAGCCTGGAACAGAGCAAATAAAACACGCAGATACCAATTACGTTAATAGTTCAGCATTCACTTCTCTAATATCTGCATAGTCTTTCACCCTCCCTCATCAACGAAACTATGACCGTATGTTGAAATTGTCGATCCTGTTTTTGCATAATGCTCATACCATAAGTGTTGCCATTTCCAGGGACTGTAAGTGTTACTACCTAACTATTCATATTCAATTCGTTGACCTCTAAAAGAATGAAGGCTTAGGTTTTCAATCTTCAAACTTGTCAATTGACTGTTAGATCAGGCACTAGTATTGTGGTTATACAACTTGCTGCTTTGCTTGGCTGTCTTTGTCTGTACTACCACTTGAAATCCCTTAACAGAAGGTAGTCCTTTGGATAGTATATGCACATTTGCCATTCAGTATTGGAAATATAGGTTGCAGAAGCTGAAATCATTCAGCAAGCACAGTTGCTGAAATGTCTATAAATTGAAGATATGCTTATTTCCCCATCTTATCATATCGTTTAACATTGCCACTCTACATACCACTTTATTGCAGTGTTTTACATTAAAGAAAAGACCACTTGCGATGCAGTGATCGAAGAAAAAGTGGCCAATATTGTGTCCTTATGGTTTACTTGATATCCCCCCTTCAGGTCCTACCCATCTTCATTTTACATGCTCGTTTTCTTAAGAATCTGCAAGGATCCAATCCATACCTGGATGAAGGAAGTTGTTTCAGACTCTCGCACTCCAGCTCCCTCTAGTAGGAGTATATATCCTGTTTTATCCACATATTATGCCCTTGAGGGGTAGTTGGGCAGCGCATGTGTTGAGACTTCCATTTTAATCTTATTAGTGCAGAACAAAAATGATCTTTGTATTGTGGCCTCCCAGAAGGTACATCTCCTTGGTGGGTGTACAGAAAGGGATGTTGACTTGGAGGTGTCCATTTAAGAGCCACTTTGGGAGTTGCATGTACGTTTGCGAAGCAATGTCTGTTTTTGTTGCCACATTTATCATTAATGCTATAGCTACTGTTTAGAGGTGTAGGATAGTGATTTGAAATCCGTTGAGGACAATTTGCACAGTGATGTTGGAAATACCTCGACTTTTCTAGATACCACATGCTCCACGTGGACCTCATATTTACTCTTGACCACTCTATACTTTTTCTACATTTACTGCTTTCTCCAGGCCCTAACACGGTCTCCTGCAGCCTCTGTGGCGCAGGAGGACCCCAACTCTTCAAGGACCCCCAAAGTCTTCATAGGAGCCCCATTCCAACCAGGCCACTGAATATCTGCGAGATATGGAAGACTCAGAGGCCCTCTTCACATTCTGCCGGGGGGCCCATCATTTTATGTTACAGTGCTGCTTTTCTCTTCACAACACCTGCCAAGTGTCTGCCGTGCTGTAATTTCTCTTAGAAGAATATATTCTGTGTTTGATCGCGAGCCGCTGTCCTTCAAAATTATCTCATGGGGTCTTGTTCCAGGAGTACTCTTCTGCTAATATTCCTTGCCTCCTTCAAATGCATATTCTCTTTGGTAATCTTTATCTTTCTCAGACCCTCTGCCTTTTGTTTAATGCCTTTAGATTCTGGAGTGTTTAATTACAGCACATGTAGTTTAAATCCTACACTATTTTGGAAGCACCCTTCTTTGCTGATTCAAAACAATCTTTTATTCTGGATATTTGACCACTTCATATGTACACTGTGCTCCAGGTTGCGCTTTCCATTGAAAACAAAACCTACCTTTTCTGCATGTTATACTTCTCTATGCACACCACATACCTGTCTGTGTACTTGACACTCCATTTATACACACCTCAGAGTTTTCACAATGTTTATTCCCTGTTCATTTCCTTCCTAGGTCTCATTACTATTTGTAGTTGCAAAAACCCTCAACGCTCACTCTTCTCCATGCACATCAGTTTGTGATAGTCCAAGCTAGCAGATGTTACCCAATCGTGGCACAGCTGGCACTACCTTTCATACCACTGATCTAAGAGATCATAAAGGCAGTGGCAGGAACAGAAGTTAGTAGCAATGTAAGAGCCATGTTGACTTTTGTAGTTTCCTCTCGTTGTCCTTCATGTAGCCCCTCAGTAGCAAATACGAGGCTGGTGGTGGCAAGAGGTTAACCATGTGCTGGCATTGAGAGTGGGGTTCACAAGGTGTTTTATGCAACTTGTGCTATCTTTGCCCTTTTGCTGTGTTGACCTCTATGCCCCCCCCACCCCTGTTAGAAATGGAGTCTCTAGTTGGCAGAGGTTTGTACCCTGTTCAAGTAGAGACCACCACCCTAGTCAGTGTCCATCAGATTCACACCCTAAATTAAGCTGTGCTCACCCTCTGTTAATTTGGCACAGAGCAGTGAGGCTTAACTTAAGAGGCAATGTGTAAAGTATTTGTGCGACACTTAACTTACAGTAACTCAGTGCAACACCACAAAAAGACTCCACATGGGCTTAGAAAAATAGAGAATATTTATCTGAGTAAAACAAGACCAAAAAGACAAAGATTCAATAAGTAGAAGTCAATATAGGATTTTTTAAAGATTAAATGTGAAACAGTACATAGAAGTCACTAGCAGTCAAAAGGTTACTTGAGGTCGCGAGGGACCGATGCAGATTCAAACTTCAGGCTAACTGCGATGGAGGGAAGGCTGGCTACAGGATCCAGACAGGTCTCGTTGAAGAAATAGCTTGGATGGAGCTTTTTTCGTCAGCAAGAGACTACTGCGTCGTCGTTGTTGAGCCACGCAAAGGGGGTCCCGCGTCGTCGTCGAGCTCCGTTGAAGTGAATGCAATTCGTCTTCGAGCCGAGTACCGTCGGCGTCAAAGGGTGCTGCGGCAGAAATTCTAATGCAGTCGAGACATGATCGGTTTTTGCTGGAATCCGCTGTAGAACCCACTTCTGAGGCCCAGCCACTGGAGAGGGCACCTCAGGCAAGGGTAGGACTCATAGATGGCAGAGTCCAGCAACACCAGCAGGATTGCAGGAAGTATTTTGTGTCCCTGAGACTTCAGAAGGCAAGCCGGCAGGCCCTTGGAGTCACTCTGGGTTCAAGTGAGATCGGTCCAGTCCTTGTCCTCAACAGGGCAATGATCAGCAGGCAGCAGGACAGCTAAGCAAAGCAGAGAAGCAGTACCTCGGAACAGTCAACTACAGCACAGTGGCAATCCTTACAGAACAGCACTGCAACACTTTACTCCAGCACAATTCTTCCCAGGTTCAGTAGTATACTGATGTGGTACGGTCAGAGCCCTGTTACTTATACCCAAAAGTGCCTTTAATGCAGGGGGCGACTTTAGGAGTTCTCTGAAGTGCACAAGGATCCCTTTCAATCAGATCCTGTCTGCCAGCCTATCTGTGGTGGGTTATCAGCCCTTTATGTGAGGACAGGACACAGCCTATTCAGATGAAAGTGTGAGACAGCTCTCCCCCTTCCTGCACAGGAAGGCTATCAGAATGCAGATGAATGCAAATAAGTCCTCTGTCACACCTAGCCCTTCCTGTGTTTGTGGCTGTCTAGAGGGAATGCGCAAAGTGTAGCTATCAACCAGCCCAGATGTGTATTGGAGACTGGCTGCAGGCACACAGAGAAAAGTTTAGTGTAGAGAAATGTCCTCTTTCTAAAAGTGGTATTTCTAAAATGGTAATGTCGAGTCCAACTTTATCACTAAAGAGGATTTATCACCGCCATTCTAAAGATATGAAACATGATGTAGCTACTCCTGTCTGATCAAGAATTACAACTCAAAGTATTTTAAGGAATCCCCGATTTAGCCTATGAGAGGAGTTGGCCTCACAGCAGTGAAAAAAGAATGTAGTTGTTACTGCCAGGACATGTAAAACTTAAAAGTACATGTCCTGCCTTTTAGTTACACAGCACTCTGCCCCAAGGTGGCAGTAAACTGCACACACAGGCCCTGCAATGGCAGGCTTGAGACAGGTTTGAAAGGCTACTAATGTGGGTGGCACAGCCAGTGCTGCAGGCCCGCTAGTAGCATTTAGGTTATGGGCCCTGGGTATATGGTATACCACTTTACAAGGGACTTACAGTTAAACTAAATATGCCATTCAGGTGTACACCAATGTTACCATGATTAGGGGAGAAGCACATGCACTTTAACACTGGTCAGGAGTGGTAAAGTGATCAGAGTCCTAAGGCCAACAAAAAGATACAGCAAAAAGTGGAGGGAAGCAGGCAAAAAGTGGGAGGAAGACCACCCTAAGGCTGACAGGTCTAACACCCTTAAGTTCCTGAACCCTATATTCATGCGTTTGCAATTGCCTGCTTTAGAATTTCAAATACTTGGGATTGTACAAGTCAATGCTGTAGCCTTCTCTGGTTGTGTCTCAGTTTTACTGCGCCCATTGAGGTGCTGTCACCACATCTGAAATCCCCTTTTAAGAATGGCTTACCCCACCCCTCTGTAGTCCTACATCTGAATGTACAGGTACTATTATGAATGCCGATATTTACAGTCCCTCTTAATAAAATCAACACAACGCTCATCAAAGACTCACTGATCTAGTCCTAGTTTTCATTTAACAATCTAATGCTACCTGGGAGTTGTAATCTTAGGGCCACCTGTACGACTGCTTCATTTTGCGAGTTCCTAATTGCGACTTTTTGCGATTCACAATTAGGAAGTCGCAAAATGCAATGTACTAATGTGTCTCAGACACATTTAGCTATTCCTAATGGGGTCGCAATTGAGCTACTTCATCAATATTCATGAGGTAGTGTAGTGTAGTTCCTATTTCCCTAATAGGCTCTGCGCATTGGAATAATATAACCTATAGGCTTAACATAGGACTAAGGTCGGTATGTCCCTATCGAGTATATTAAACTTAATTACTTGTGCCAGCTAGCTCAGAGGCTACTAGAAACTCCTTGAGAACAAGAAGGGAGTAGTTTCTGGCAACCGAAAAACATGACAACTTTGTTTCGCTTTAGAATCGGAACACGTCTCAGAATCGTGGAAACAATAGATAAGTTTCACTCAGTCAATCGTGCATGCTTAGTTTCTACAGAGTTACACAGAAAGGAAAGACGGGCGTTTCAATAAAAAGGGTTTTATTGAACAGTCTTGTTTCTCGTGTAAGAGATATGTGCTGTTATGATCACAAGACAGTATGCAAGATAAATAATGTACAGCGTAAGCAGTAGAAATAAATAATACTGCGCTAGCATTATCTTTTAGCATATATTCAGGTACATAAATAACATGAGCTAAAAATGCGAGTACTCATACGATGCGTCTCTAAGCTAGTTCTTCCCCAATGTACCTAACCTAGTCTAGGTGTAAGGAAAGGTAGAAGTAGGTGGAGTATTCTCTAGTATGGTAAACTAAGAGTATGTTAAGTCTAGTATGCCAAGTATGGTATGCCAAGAGTCCCTCTAGGTTCTAGACAGCTCCATACCTTGAGAATGAGAGAGGTGGGAATCTCCTTCCGGGTCTCGAACTCTAACACCCCGCGAAGGGAGTCAGAACACTGGAAGCTGGATTCGTCTGCGTGCAGGAATGACAGCGTCTTCTCAGTGCGTCAGGCCGGGATACGGGCTCCTCTGAAGTCGAGGTCTCCTCTAACTTGCTTGGGCAAGGGAAGGTATATTTATACCTGGTAGGTGTCTTGGAATGTTAGCATTGACGTGAAGTCGGTCAGAGGAAGACGTCAGGAATGAACCCTTAAGGTATAACGGTTCATACATAATAGATGAGTTCTTGGAGAAATCAATAGTCCTGTGCTAGGGGAACTCCCGAAGCTTAAGGGTCTGGTTTCTAAGAACTCGTGGCGTTAGGGTGGACGGATGTCGGTGACCATGCCTGTATTTGGAGTGCACGGTTAATGCCTAAATAAGGACAGGGATTCTATGCCTATATCGGGCCAAAGCGAATTGTGCCTATACAAGGACAGGATTCAGGAAAACCTATATATGGACACCTAAAGCGGAATACAACACCCACTCCACTTTCAATTGAACGATAATACTAAATGCTAAACAATTAAATGCTAAACATAAAATTGAGTACCACATGTTGCTAAAAACATTTCTAAAAGCATTTTTAAAAGAAGCTCAAAACTGTTGAAATGCAATAGGTACTGTACATTTAAAGCATCGTTTTCATTCTAAGCATATAACGGAAGTAAAATGCAACGTGAATGAAACAGAAATATATACATATGACGAAATGGTCCATAAGTTCTTAAAATCAAAGGCATTGCATATCATGGAATTAAATGAAATGTTAGACAAGTAAGGTGACAATGTGTCCCTGGAAGTATTCAAAGAAGTCCGTTTTATAAGACTAGTTCTACTGTAAGCAGATTGTTCATTTGCCATGTCTTTTCTATTGAGAGAAAAAAAAATTTTAAAGAAAAAGTTCAATTTCTGGGAATAGTTCCAAGTTTTGAAAATATGAAGGTCAAATTTCATTGTTGCCCTGGTACACTGTGAGCCGAATCAAAGTCAGTGTACGGGTCTGGCGTAAACATTAGATCATCTATTTCCGTAGCCAAAATATCGTCCACCGAAGTAGGTGACATTTGGAACACCTCGTTCAGGAGGTTAATTGCACAGAGATGAGAAACATCGCCTTCAGCAGAAGAAGCAATGTTCGTGTCCGTTGTTACCTGTGTGCCCGTCGATCCATCTCGTACCTCAGCAGCAGCCGGAAGTGTCTGTGAGATCTCAATGAATGTCGCCATCAGGATTGGAAGCCTCTGGGGACAACACACAGCATGGGCCGTTATCGGGTCCAGCAGAGTATCGATATCCGTTGGCATGACTGATGGGAGTGTTAGACAGGCGTCTAGCACGCATTCTTCACTGCAAAACAGGCAGCGTAGAACAGGTAAGATGCAATCTTGCCAGATTGGTCTGAATGACAGGAACCACGTTGTATTAAGTTCCCGTAGGCGAGGCATGCCAAAAAGCTGTACTATTCGCTCACGGCATTTCCGTTCAAGGAGGGCTCTTTCCACATCGCTCGGAGTGATGTTGGCGAAGAGGCTTGCCATAGCGTAGTAGGAGGAATAGAAACAGAATTCCTGCAACAAGTGCTAGAATTAATGGCACACAACCAAACACCGACTGTGCGAAGTTTGGGATGATTCCGAGGACTGCCTGGAAAGGTGCTAATAGTCCACAACAGATGGTCTTAAATACATGTACAATTCCGCTTGTATCTGACATGTTAAAGATAAGTCCTATCATTTCTACGAAATGTATAGGGCAGTTTGTACGAATTAAAGCTTGTATCTCAGCCGAAGTCCTTGCAACTTGTAGATCATAGGTTTCTTTGGCCGAGGTCAAAGGCACTGATTGTTGTATAAGCATGGCTTTCATTCTGCTTAAAGTATCAAATCGTATAAAAGAGACATTCAACGAAGGCCATAGAGGCGACTCCCTGACTGCGTCTATTGGGGCAAACAATACTTGCATACAGCAAGTGACCCTGGAGTTGACCGTTACTAGATATGGGATGCCTGGCAACATGCCGCAGCAACTCTGATCATTCAACATGAGGTAACTCCCATTAGAAAGTTGTCCAAACGTTGGATTAATCACAGCAGCTGGTGTACCCTGCTGTTGGCAGGACAAGTTTGCCACAGAACCATTACAAGCCCCGTGTAAAGAAATGTCCTGACAAATCAGTGAACCGCTTAGTGCACTTTCACAGTGTGTACCGCTTAGAAACACTTCACGATCCCCACTCCAACATCTATATGTGTAAGGTAAATTCCAGGATGTCTTAATGTATTCTTTACCCAACCTTTCATATTTGCCTGCTTGCATCTGTTTAAGGCAATACTGAAACTGAAAAGTAGTCACAGGTAGACTAATTTTGCCATGAATAAGCCATTCTGTAGCTAGTTTTTCTGCCACTGTGAATGGTAACTTTTCAAGTTTTTCAATGCTCAGTACTGTATACTTTGCTCCCCTTTGTGCCAGTTCGATCTGTTTATCAGTTAGATTGTATTCTGCAAACAGAGCCGTCGTGTTGATAAAACGCCAAGGCACATAGCCCGCACGCAAAGATTGCAGCGTCTAGCTTAATAACATAATAGAACGTAACTGAGACTGGCCTTGCTGTAACATGGCTAAATCTTGTTCCAGTATGTCGATAGCAGAGGATACAATACTGTCCAATGAATAAATTCTGGAGGACAAAGTTGTTAACCCATTGTCGACCACAGAGAGAGTTTTCTCTAAGTTAATACGATCAAGTTCACGTATTCGTTCTGCGGCCTCCATCTGTGACACCTTCCATGCTTCATTATAAGCAGCATAGATGCCGGCATATATGAAACGTTTTTGACATGGTTTTCTTGGTCCAAGCAAGAATTCCCTAAGGTCTGCGTCTTCTTTAAGTAAAGATAAGTGTTGTTTCACATCCTTAAGTGTAGATTTTTGCAGCCAATCGAGGCATAATTTTCCTACACTGTATGTTGTTACTACCCCCGGATGCTGTCTTTGGACGTATCGTGGGTCTGGCCTATGAATAGTAAACCCCTGTGTTTTATTCAGGAATCTCTCTTGACAGTTGTTTGTGTCTGTGGGCCAGATCAACCATTTTCGCCAATCAGGATTTGTTCTGTTGAGTTGTAGTATTGTGTCAACTGTAACGGCTGCCTGTGTATTGTTATCACCTGCAGGTGTTGGTACAGAAGGAGTTTTCATGTCTTTAATCTTGGCTAACCCAAGGCAAGACGTTTGTTGCACAGTGTCATTCAAAATCATTATTTGTTGAGGGACGATACAGGCTCTAAACATAGCTTCTATCCCCTGCACTTGCCAATCTTTAGTACCCCAGACAGATTTTGTGTCTATTGTCTCTTTCCACAAGTCGAAACCATGTCTAGACAGTTGGGCATAATTTTCAGTCCTGTTTTGTTTACATTTCTATAGTAAAATGTTTCTGGATCAGATGTATTGTATCCTGAAAAATATGGAAACGTTTTAGCAAATGTTTTTGAACTACCTTTTGGTGGTGTAGGACAATGCTCCCATTGGTTAAACATAAACACATTTCTAGGTGTTGCAGATTAATGCAAAAAATTATGACCATAATGGTTATAGCAATACAGCTGTTCATAGTCTGATGAACCCTCTAAATATTCATTATTAGAAAATGCAGCAGATTTTTCTAGGTCAAACATCATGCTATTTACAGTTTCAAAGTCCCAATCATCAGAATAGGTACTGGATGAAACAAAATCACTTAGTGAGATCTTAAATAAATGTGGAATGTTCAAATGTTCCGTCGGGCCAAAAATATCAATCTGTTTTGTCCCAGACTATACCATCCTGTATAGGAACGGCTGTGATGTTCACTGCAGACAAGTCTCTTGTTTCACGATGGGATGATTTGTGAGGTTTTAAAAGTAAGTTCACTTCTTTTCTTTCAGTGTCCAAATGGATGTATCTGCCATTTATAAGCACGCTCATAGTCCTAACCAAAGCTAGCCAAAGCAGGAAGAAAAATATTCCAGAAATAACCCAAAGTTCAATCCACGGTGAAACCAGAGAAGTCTTTTTCAAAAAACGAAAAAAGTCTTGTACTTGCTGTTTAAAGGTTTTTGATGCTGGCGACGTCTCGGGCTCACTCAGATCCTCAGAAAACGTATCAAAGTTAGTGAAATAGCCAGAAGCAGTTCTGTCAATTGTTGGAATTGCATCAGGATTTGTAGAAATCTCTGGAACCAGTTGATCACTTGTTACATTGGTGTAGACAGGTGTATTTGGACGAACTGTTACTTGAGTTTCAAGAGGGATGAGTTCCATAGCGTTGTTGCTCAGTCCTTCATCTGTTACTGCTGAATTCTCGATGGTTATCAGTCTTTCAGTCTGAACCTCTTGGATAGTAGCGAGAGGAGTGTGTCTGCTACTAGGTCGGAGTCCACAGGGCCTACTATTTAGTATTGGCCACATACTGTGGTTTGATGAGGTCGATGGACACAAATCTTTTCTCCTTTTTTCCAGCAAGGGGCGGCAGAAGTACTGTTCTTGTTCCGTGTATGGCTAGGACAGGTACTGGTTGTCTGTAAGAAGGTCCAAATTCCTTCTTGTCCGCAATTTTTCTCTGACTAGATCCCCAACTTTTGGAATCCAGACAGGCCTTGCTGGGACCGCCGGTTTTTCCCCAGTGGTGGTTGGCTGCAGGAACATGTTGCTTTGTTTTGATCTTAGTTCATTTAGATCCTGTAAAACAGCCAAACGATCTTTGACATCAAAGGGTTTATTTTCCACCACTGTGCCTCTACATTCTAGATCTGGCACCCACATTCTTGTCCCAAATAGGACCTCATATGGAGTGACCCCCCTAGAGAACTTCTTGGCAAATTGTTTAATGAGCGTTGGACCCCATAAAGATGTTTGACCCACCCGTCACCCGAACCTAATACCCTAGCTGTTATAGACTGCTTTATGTCCCGGTTTTTCCTTTCTACAACAGAATTTCCCTCAGGATGAAACGGAGAGGAGTACCGCAATGCAACGCCCAGACTGGCCATGGCTTCTTTGTAAGCCCGAGAGCTAAACGCAGGGCCCTGGTCAGAATGTAGCATGCCTATTGCGTATGTGCCGATAAAGACTCGCAAATCTTTTATAACAGTTCGAGCGTCAGCCGAGCGCTGAGGCCATATCCATAGGAACCTAGAGCATGAATCCACTGCGACCATGATATATTTATAGTTACCGTCCCTTTGCAAGGGACCGCAGTGGTCCAGGTAAACACAAGCTAATAGTTTGTCTGAAATTAACAGGGGTGTCTGCGCAGGACGTTTCACTGTGGAGACTTTCATCTGTTGGCATATTTCACATTCCAGAACATAGTTCTTGGTCTGTTTCCTAATGCCAGGCCACCAATATCTTTGTTTCAGTAAAGATACGGTTGCAGAAATGCCTGCATGGGCAGAGGCTATCCCTTCGTGTGCTGCTAGGATTAGTCCTAATCTGCGTTCCTTGTTTGGAATTACCCTATCCCCCACTCCAGGGATTCGAGCAAAAGGAACGTTGTTCGCATCAATTACATAAGAGTACTTGAGTGGAAACTTTTTGGTAACGCTGCACCACTGCCTTTGCTCGTAGCATTGACAGCCAACATTATCTCACTGTCTATTCTCGTTTTTGAACGAGTGATCACAGCTACGGAAGCCGTCTGAACAGCCCCTTTGCGGCTTCGTTAGCCAATGAATTCCCTGCAACGTGAACGCCATCACGTTGATGACTCAGTGTATGGATCACGTGAGCCTTTGGTAGTTCGCTTTTAACTGAACTACTTGTTCCCAAAGCGTTTTATGCTTTATTGTGCCACCTTTTGCATCTTTGAACCTATTTTCAAGCCAAGTTTGTATATATTCATTATACGACTGCACACAGTAGAAAGAATTGCACACTATGAGTGTGGGGAATTCGCAATCTGTACTTTCAAGTGCCAGTTTGAATGCTTGTAGTTCAGCTCGCTGAGCTGGGCAATCTCCTAGAGATTGGGTTTTCGTGACCATAGGTCTGAAGTTGCCATCGCGCATGCGACCTTTAACGATTGCACACCCTGCACTGTAAGCTTGCTTACTCCCTGTTGCGGGTTGTGCGGATCCGTCAGTGTAAATTATAAATTCGGACTGATCGAGAGGCAGAATCTCAGTGGGCAGAGGACATTCATGTTCATATTGCAGGAACGCTTGTGTTTTTAAATCAGGATCAAAAACATATTCAACATCTGTTGCAGCAAGAGAATTAACCCATTGTATCCATCTAGGATGTAGTGCTTTAGCATTTGGAATGCTCGCTTTAGTTACCGCCTCTAGAGCCGGTACTGGGGTTACGACAATAATGCGTTTTCCTTGGGCTAGAGCTCTTTCTTTTGCTACAGCAGTTTGAACTGCTGTCAGAATTTTTTCTGTTGAAGTGAAGCACATTTCTGCTTGTGTATACAAATGTGATTTGTATGCTATTGGTACTTTTTCACCCTCGTTAAATGTTAAGTAGGTGAATCCGCATTGACCCGAAATTATTCGGATGACTAAGTTGCGTTGACTTACGCGTGTCTGTAAGTGATTTGTTGCTAACATGTTAGCTTGGAGTGAACGCAAGATGTCTGTGTGTTCCTGTGTCCAGTTTTTGATTGAAAAATCAGGTTTGATTAATGCGTAGAGAGGTTTAACCCTTTCTGCGTAATTTAGAATGTAAGTTCTTCCAAAATTTAGGAAACCCAGGATGGATTGTAAATTTTTCAGCATTTTAGGAGGTTGGAGCAGCGCACACCTTTCTAAAAAGTTGGCTGCCAAGCTCTTGCCTTCACTTGAAAGCTCATATCCTAAAAAGAGGACATTGAGATGGGCAATTCTGGACTTTTTAAAGTTGAATTTGTAGCCATCAGAGGCGAAGCCCAGTATAATGGTGCTCACCCTGTTCAAGTGCCTATCCAGGTCATCGTCTGTCAGATAGAGGTCATCGACATATGACAATGCCTCATTATCATAAATTTGTAGTAACTCTATTACCCTCGCTGAGAATAACCCTGGGCTGTTCTTGAACCCTTGTGGGAGTCGACAAAATTGACGCTGGGTCCCCATTATTGAGAAAGCTGTTAAGTACCTGCTTCCAGGTGCTATGTTTTGACAAAAGAAACCATTTGAGCTATCCAATGTGGTTTTATATTTTTTACGCACAATGTTATTCATTAATGCTGTACTATGTGCATTTTGCACTGCAAAAGTTTTTGAACAAGTGTTTAAGTGTCTGTAATCCAAAACTAGAAGATAGGTGTTGTCTGGTTTGGAGACAGGAAACAAAGGATTGTTCATTGAAGAGGTGCATGTTTCAATCACCCCTTGGTATTCAAGTTGATCTAAGATCTCCCTGACCTGTTTTTTAGCTTCCTGCTTTATTGGGTACTGCCTCTGTGCAGTAGGTTCATTTTTTAGATGTATTTTATGGTGAGGCGAGTCCTCATCCCATCCTACATGATTTTTGTATAATGCTGGGGCCTGGGCAACTGCCCATTTCCTGGCATAAGTATATTTTAGGTGAATTGGAATATGGTTGGAGAAGGCAGGCATAATAATGTCCTCGCCATGTGGGCACTCTCTGACAAATTGTGGTGGCCAGTCTTTTTCTGCTAGAAGTATGTCATAGACCCTTGAAAGTTTTTCCCAAAAGAGTGCTTTCACCTGTCTAGGTATGTCTCCCTCCATCCGGAGTGTTATTTCATATAACTTTTGTGGAGTACTAACCCTGGTGTCTACAGTCTCAACTGTGATGTACTCATTCAAGTCCACTATCTCCAGAAGTTCCTTCAGGTTCTGGCGAGCTATTGTGACTTCTGCTGCACTGTCCAGCATTGTCTGAGCCCATTATCCGTTCTTGAGTTGTGTTCTCAGTATCCTCGGCATGTCTGACCTTCAGACCTGCTACCTTCTTTTTTGAGAATTGAGGTTTTGATTTATTTTTCTGAACGTGTTTGTTGTCTTTCGATTTCACGCGTTCTTCTCTATGTTCTGACCGTCCTCTTCTTTCCGATGTCTGTGACGAGATCTGAAAGGTACGAGAGGAACGTGTATCAGTATCTTGATACCTGTCAGGCTTTTTCAAATTATCCATATTCCTGAGGTTATACCTCCTTTCAGAGTGCTCCTTTTGAGGAGACCTACCTCGGGATTGAGAACGTTTCTCGTTTGAATTTTGTTTATTAGTTTCCCACTTCTTTTTAGAAGATGTAGGAGTTTGCTTAATAGAGTCCTTCTCAGGACTTTCAGATAGTTTTGGCTTCAATGGTCTTCCACCCAAACTATCTCTGGCTAATTCCGCATAAGATTGTTCTATTATTCTGGGTAGTTCTGTTTGATGTTCTGTAACATCGAATTCCCTTAATCGTTGGCGGATCGCCACTGCTGCTGCCTCCCCTTTAATATTATTGTTGAGACCTGGTCGAAATTTTTCAGTAATTTCATACCTAAATTCAGAGCAGGCTCTGCCCCGTATTCGTTTTGAATTTGTTTCAGGACATCTGGTATTACTGCAATTGACGGAACACCATGTGTTTTAGTATAGATGGCAGCAAAGACTGAGCCTCAAGTGGTGCAGTCTTCCAGTTGTGGTGTGATCACCATTGGTAAACAGATTGTTAGGATTCTGTTTTTCTCATACGGGCTAGTATTTGGAAATACTGCTTCGATTTTAGTAATTTTTTGAGCTATCCAGAATGGAATTTGCTCACGTTTTGTGGGCATTTTTCCCATGACTGCGTATAGAGTCTGTGGTGTAATTTGTAGTGCATTCCCCTGTTGAGGAGTTTGATTTGGAAGTGTTAATGGTGGTTGGACTGTGAAAGTCTGCATGACATTTTGGACTAATTGTCTGTAAATTTTTATTAACTCTGTAAGTTGAGTAAGTAATTCCTCGTCTGACATTATTTCGAGGTCAGGATGAGGAGTGTAGCCGGCTAGAATCGGCCATGTTGCTCCTGGTCTACCTAGTGGACCGGGCCTGGTAATGTTTTTGTGAAGTTTTAGGGCGCCTTTAAACCAGAGCTGATGCTCCTGGTATGTTAGTGGAATTTCAATATCCTCGAAAGGAATATATTCCTCTGGTGGTTCATCTTCTTTGTAGAAGTGAAACAGTCTTGTTACTGAATTTGATTCAGGAAATATTACCCATAAATAGAATACCTCTGTCTGAAAGGATTCGTGTGCCTCTATCACGAAAACTGCTCTACCGCCTCTTGGTGGTAGGCCATGTTTTATAAGTTTTAGAGTGATGGCTCTTCTTAAGTTTGGATTGATGTCTATAACACCCTCCTCAGGTTCATTTAAACCTGTAAAGTTAAAAACTGCTATGGCTGGGTCAGCCGCAGCTCCACCGGTTTCGGTGGCATTGTTCCGTGTGGACATTTTGTTTTTTGAAAAATGTAGAACAAGTTTCAAGGAAACAAAAAGATAAGGTGCACAATATTTTGGAACACTGTATCCTTCAACGTTAAACAAACCAAACAACTAATATATAGGGTGCTTCCCTATTTAGCTTTGGCGGATATTTAACCCTACCCACTCCAGACGTCTTATGGAGTATGTGAGTAGGGGTCTCTGAGAAAAGCACGACTGAGTTACTCAGTATCTAGCGTTAAAGTACTGCCTTACCAAACGTTGGGCTCCATGTAGTGTAGTTCCTATTTCCCTAATAGGCTCTGCGCATTGGAATGATATAACCTATAGGCTTAACATAGGACTAAGGTCGGTATGTCCCTATTGAGTATATTAAACTTAATTACTTGTGCCAGCTAGCTCAGAGGCCACTAGAAACTCCTTGAGAACAAGAAGGGAGTAGTTTCTGGCAACCGAAAAACATGACAACTTTGTTTCGCTTTAGAATCGGAACACGTCTCAGAATCGTGGAAACAATAGATAAGTTTCACTCAGTCAATCGTGCATGCTTAGTTTCTACAGAGTTACACAGAAAGGAAAGACGGGCGTTTCAATAAAAAGGGTTTTATTGAACAGTCTTGTTTCTCGTGTAAGAGATATGTGCTGTTATGATCACAAGACAGTATGCAAGATAAATAATGTACAGCGTAAGCAGTAGAAATAAATAATACTGCGCTAGCATTATCTTTTAGCATATATTCAGGTACATAAATAACATGAGCTAAAAATGCGAGTACTCATACGATGCGTCTCTAAGCTAGTTCTTCCCCAATGTACCTAACCTAGTCTAGGTGTAAGGAAAGGTAGAAGTAGGTGGAGTATTCTCTAGTATGGTAAACTAAGAGTATGTTAAGTCTAGTATGCCAAGTATGGTATGCCAAGAGTCCCTCTAGGTTCTAGACAGCTCCATACCTTGAGAATGAGAGAGGTGGGAATCTCCTTCCGGGTCTCGAACTCTAACACCCCGCGAAGGGAGTCAGAACACTGGAAGCTGGATTCGTCTGCGTGCAGGAATGACAGCGTCTTCTCAGTGCGTCAGGCCGGGATACGGGCTCCTCTGAAGTCGAGGTCTCCTCTAACTTGCTTGGGCAAGGGAAGGTATATTTATACCTGGTAGGTGTCTTGGAATGTTAGCATTGACGTGAAGTCGGTCAGAGGAAGACGTCAGGAATGAACCCTTAAGGTATAACGGTTCATACATAATAGATGAGTTCTTGGAGAAATCAATAGTCCTGTGCTAGGGGAACTCCCGAAGCTTAAGGGTCTGGTTTCTAAGAACTCGTGGCGTTAGGGTGGACGGATGTCGGTGACCATGCCTGTATTTGGAGTGCACGGTTAATGCCTAAATAAGGACAGGGATTCTATGCCTATATCGGGCCAAAGCGAATTGTGCCTATACAAGGACAGGATTCAGGAAAACCTATATATGGACACCTAAAGCGGAATACAACACCCACTCCACTTTCAATTGAACGATAATACTAAATGCTAAACAATTAAATGCTAAACATAAAATTGAGTGCCACATGTTGCTAAAAACATTTCTAAAAGCATTTTTAAAAGAAGCTCAAAACTGTTGAAATGCAATAGGTACTGTACATTTAAAGCATCGTTTTCATTCTAAGCATATAACGGAAGTAAAATGCAACGTGAATGAAACAGAAATATATACATATGACGAAATGGTCCATAAGTTCTTAAAATCAAAGGCATTGCATATCATGGAATTAAATGAAATGTTAGACAAGTAAGGTGACAATGTGTCCCTGGAAGTATTCAAAGAAGTCCGTTTTATAAGACTAGTTCTACTGTAAGCAGATTGTTCATTTGCCATGTCTTTTCTATTGAGAGAAAAAAAAATTTTAAAGAAAAAGTTCAATTTCTGGGAATAGTTCCAAGTTTTGAAAATATGAAGGTCAAATTTCATTGTTGCCCTGGTACACTGTGAGCCGAATCAAAGTCAGTGTACGGGTCTGGCGTAAACATTTGATCATCTATTTCCGTAGCCAAAATATCGTCCACCGAAGTAGGTGACATTTGGAACACCTCGTTCAGGAGGTTAATTGCACAGAGATGAGAAACATCGCCTTCAGCAGAAGAAGCAATGTTCGTGTCCGTTGTTACCTGTGTGCCCGTCGATCCATCTCGTACCTCAGCAGCAGCCGGAAGTGTCTGTGAGATCTCAATGAATGTCGCCATCAGGATTGGAAGCCTCTGGGGACAACACACAGCATGGGCCGTTATCGGGTCCAGCAGAGTATCGATATCCGTTGGCATGACTGATGGGAGTGTTAGACAGGCGTCTAGCACGCATTCTTCACTGCAAAACAGGCAGCGTAGAACAGGTAAGATGCAATCTTGCCAGATTGGTCTGAATGACAGGAACCACGTTGTATTAAGTTCCCGTAGGCGAGGCATGCCAAAAAGCTGTACTATTCGCTCACGGCATTTCCGTTCAAGGAGGGCTCTTTCCACATCGCTCGGAGTGATGTTGGCGAAGAGGCTTGCCATAGCGTAGTAGGAGGAATAGAAACAGAATTCCTGCAACAAGTGCTAGAATTAACGGCACACAACCAAACACCGACTGTGCGAAGTTTGGGATGATTCCGAGGACTGCCTGGAAAGGTGCTAATAGTCCACAACAGATGGTCTTAAATACATGTACAATTCCGCTTGTATCTGACATGTTAAAGATAAGTCCTATCATTTCTACGAAATGTATAGGGCAGTTTGTACGAATTAAAGCTTGTATCTCAGCCGAAGTCCTTGCAACTTGTAGATCATAGGTTTCTTTGGCCGAGGTCAAAGGCACTGATTGTTGTATAAGCATGGCTTTCATTCTGCTTAAAGTATCAAATCGTATAAAAGAGACATTCAACGAAGGCCATAGAGGCGACTCCCTGACTGCGTCTATTGGGGCAAACAATACTTGCATACAGCAAGTGACCCTGGAGTTGACCGTTACTAGATATGGGATGCCTGGCAACATGCCGCAGCAACTCTGATCATTCAACATGAGGTAACTCCCATTAGAAAGTTGTCCAAACGTTGGATTAATCACAGCAGCTGGTGTACCCTGCTGTTGGCAGGACAAGTTTGCCACAGAACCATTACAAGCCCCGTGTAAAGAAATGTCCTGACAAATCAGTGAACCGCTTAGTGCACTTTCACAGTGTGTACCGCTTAGAAACACTTCACGATCCCCACTCCAACATCTATATGTGTAAGGTAAATTCCAGGATGTCTTAATGTATTCTTTACCCAACCTTTCATATTTGCCTGCTTGCATCTGTTTAAGGCAATACTGAAACTGAAAAGTAGTCACAGGTAGACTAATTTTGCCATGAATAAGCCATTCTGTAGCTAGTTTTTCTGCCACTGTGAATGGTAACTTTTCAAGTTTTTCAATGCTCAGTACTGTATACTTTGCTCCCCTTTGTGCCAGTTCGATCTGTTTATCAGTTAGATTGTATTCTGCAAACAGAGCCGTCGTGTTGATAAAACGCCAAGGCACATAGCCCGCACGCAAAGATTGCAGCGTCTAGCTTAATAACATAATAGAACGTAACTGAGACTGGCCTTGCTGTAACATGGCTAAATCTTGTTCCAGTATGTCGATAGCAGAGGATACAATACTGTCCAATGAATAAATTCTGGAGGACAAAGTTGTTAACCCATTGTCGACCACAGAGAGAGTTTTCTCTAAGTTAATACGATCAAGTTCACGTATTCGTTCTGCGGCCTCCATCTGTGACACCTTCCATGCTTCATTATAAGCAGCATAGATGCCGGCATATATGAAACGTTTTTGACATGGTTTTCTTGGTCCAAGCAAGAATTCCCTAAGGTCTGCGTCTTCTTTAAGTAAAGATAAGTGTTGTTTCACATCCTTAAGTGTAGATTTTTGCAGCCAATCGAGGCATAATTTTCCTACACTGTATGTTGTTACTACCCCCGGATGCTGTCTTTGGACGTATCGTGGGTCTGGCCTATGAATAGTAAACCCCTGTGTTTTATTCAGGAATCTCTCTTGACAGTTGTTTGTGTCTGTGGGCCAGATCAACCATTTTCGCCAATCAGGATTTGTTCTGTTGAGTTGTAGTATTGTGTCAACTGTAACGGCTGCCTGTGTATTGTTATCACCTGCAGGTGTTGGTACAGAAGGAGTTTTCATGTCTTTAATCTTGGCTAACCCAAGGCAAGACGTTTGTTGCACAGTGTCATTCAAAATCATTATTTGTTGAGGGACGATACAGGCTCTAAACATAGCTTCTATCCCCTGCACTTGCCAATCTTTAGTACCCCAGACAGATTTTGTGTCTATTGTCTCTTTCCACAAGTCGAAACCATGTCTAGACAGTTGGGCATAATTTTCAGTCCTGTTTTGTTTACATTTCTATAGTAAAATGTTTCTGGATCAGATGTATTGTATCCTGAAAAATATGGAAACGTTTTAGCAAATGTTTTTGAACTACCTTTTGGTGGTGTAGGACAATGCTCCCATTGGTTAAACATAAACACATTTCTAGGTGTTGCAGATTAATGCAAAAAATTATGATCATAATGGTTATAGCAATACAGCTGTTCATAGTCTGATGAACCCTCTAAATATTCATTATTAGAAAATGCAGCAGATTTTTCTAGGTCAAACATCATGCTATTTACAGTTTCAAAGTCCCAATCATCAGAATAGGTACTGGATGAAACAAAATCACTTAGTGAGATCTTAAATAAATGTGGAATGTTCAAATGTTCCGTCGGGCCAAAAATATCAATCTGTTTTGTCCCAGACTATACCATCCTGTATAGGAACGGCTGTGATGTTCACTGCAGACAAGTCTCTTGTTTCACGATGGGATGATTTGTGAGGTTTTAAAAGTAAGTTCACTTCTTTTCTTTCAGTGTCCAAATGGATGTATCTGCCATTTATAAGCACGCTCATAGTCCTAACCAAAGCTAGCCAAAGCAGGAAGAAAAATATTCCAGAAATAACCCAAAGTTCAATCCACGGTGAAACCAGAGAAGTCTTTTTCAAAAAACGAAAAAAGTCTTGTACTTGCTGTTTAAAGGTTTTTGATGCTGGCGACGTCTCGGGCTCACTCAGATCCTCAGAAAACGTATCAAAGTTAGTGAAATAGCCAGAAGCAGTTCTGTCAATTGTTGGAATTGCATCAGGATTTGTAGAAATCTCTGGAACCAGTTGATCACTTGTTACATTGGTGTAGACAGGTGTATTTGGACGAACTGTTACTTGAGTTTCAAGAGGGATGAGTTCCATAGCGTTGTTGCTCAGTCCTTCATCTGTTACTGCTGAATTCTCGATGGTTATCAGTCTTTCAGTCTGAACCTCTTGGATAGTAGCGAGAGGAGTGTGTCTGCTACTAGGTCGGAGTCCACAGGGCCTACTATTTAGTATTGGCCACATACTGTGGTTTGATGAGGTCGATGGACACAAATCTTTTCTCCTTTTTTCCAGCAAGGGGCGGCAGAAGTACTGTTCTTGTTCCGTGTATGGCTAGGACAGGTACTGGTTGTCTGTAAGAAGGTCCAAATTCCTTCTTGTCCGCAATTTTTTCTCTGACTAGATCCCCAACTTTTGGAATCCAGACAGGCCTTGCTGGGACCGCCGGTTTTTCCCCAGTGGTGGTTGGCTGCAGGAACATGTTGCTTTGTTTTGATCTTAGTTCATTTAGATCCTGTAAAACAGCCAAACGATCTTTGACATCAAAGGGTTTATTTTCCACCACTGTGCCTCTACATTCTAGATCTGGCACCCACATTCTTGTCCCAAATAGGACCTCATATGGAGTGACCCCCCTAGAGAACTTCTTGGCAAATTGTTTAATGAGCGTTGGACCCCATAAAGATGTTTGACCCACCCGTCACCCGAACCTAATACCCTAGCTGTTATAGACTGCTTTATGTCCCGGTTTTTCCTTTCTACAACAGAATTTCCCTCAGGATGAAACGGAGAGGAGTACCGCAATGCAACGCCCAGACTGGCCATGGCTTCTTTGTAAGCCCGAGAGCTAAACGCAGGGCCCTGGTCAGAATGTAGCATGCCTATTGCGTATGTGCCGATAAAGACTCGCAAATCTTTTATAACAGTTCGAGCGTCAGCCGAGCGCTGAGGCCATATCCATAGGAACCTAGAGCATGAATCCACTGCGACCATGATATATTTATAGTTACCGTCCCTTTGCAAGGGACCGCAGTGGTCCAGGTAAACACAAGCTAATAGTTTGTCTGAAATTAACAGGGGTGTCTGCGCAGGACGTTTCACTGTGGAGACTTTCATCTGTTGGCATATTTCACATTCCAGAACATAGTTCTTGGTCTGTTTCCTAATGCCAGGCCACCAATATCTTTGTTTCAGTAAAGATACGGTTGCAGAAATGCCTGCATGGGCAGAGGCTATCCCTTCGTGTGCTGCTAGGATTAGTCCTAATCTGCGTTCCTTGTTTGGAATTACCCTATCCCCCACTCCAGGGATTCGAGCAAAAGGAACGTTGTTCGCATCAATTACATAAGAGTACTTGAGTGGAAACTTTTTTGGTAACGCTGCACCACTGCCTTTGCTCGTAGCATTGACAGCCAACATTATCTCACTGTCTATTCTCGTTTTTGAACGAGTGATCACAGCTACGGAAGCCGTCTGAACAGCCCCCTTTGCGGCTTCGTTAGCCAATGAATTCCCTGCAACGTGAACGCCATCACGTTGATGACTCAGTGTATGGATCACGTGAGCCTTTGGTAGTTCGCTTTTTAACTGAACTACTTGTTCCCAAAGCGTTTTATGCTTTATTGTGCCACCTTTTGCATCTTTGAACCTATTTTCAAGCCAAGTTTGTATATATTCATTATACGACTGCACACAGTAGAAAGAATTGCACACTATGAGTGTGGGGAATTCGCGATCTGTACTTTCAAGTGCCAGTTTGAATGCTTGTAGTTCAGCTCGCTGAGCTGGGCAATCTCCTAGAGATTGGGTTTTCGTGACCATAGGTCTGAAGTTGCCATCGCGCATGCGACCTTTAACGATTGCACACCCTGCACTGTAAGCTTGCTTACTCCCTGTTGCGGGTTGTGCGGATCCGTCAGTGTAAATTATAAATTCGGACTGATCGAGAGGCAGAATCTCAGTGGGCAGAGGACATTCATGTTCATATTGCAGGAACGCTTGTGTTTTTAAATCAGGATCAAAAACATATTCAACATCTGTTGCAGCAAGAGAATTAACCCATTGTATCCATCTAGGATGTAGTGCTTTAGCATTTGGAATGCTCGCTTTAGTTACCGCCTCTAGAGCCGGTACTGGGGTTACGACAATAATGCGTTTTCCTTGGGCTAGAGCTCTTTCTTTTGCTACAGCAGTTTGAACTGCTGTCAGAATTTTTTCTGTTGAAGTGAAGCACATTTCTGCTTGTGTATACAAATGTGATTTGTATGCTATTGGTACTTTTTCACCCTCGTTAAATGTTAAGTAGGTGAATCCGCATTGACCCGAAATTATTCGGATGACTAAGTTGCGTTGACTTACGCGTGTCTGTAAGTGATTTGTTGCTAACATGTTAGCTTGGAGTGAACGCAAGATGTCTGTGTGTTCCTGTGTCCAGTTTTTGATTGAAAAATCAGGTTTGATTAATGCGTAGAGAGGTTTAACCCTTTCTGCGTAATTTAGAATGTAAGTTCTTCCAAAATTTAGGAAACCCAGGATGGATTGTAAATTTTTCAGCATTTTAGGAGGTTGGAGCAGCGCACACCTTTCTAAAAAGTTGGCTGCCAAGCTCTTGCCTTCACTTGAAAGCTCATATCCTAAAAAGAGGACATGGAGATGGGCAATTCTGGACTTTTTAAAGTTGAATTTGTAGCCATCAGAGGCGAAGCCCAGTATAATGGTGCTCACCCTGTTCAAGTGCCTATCCAGGTCATCGTCTGTCAGATAGAGGTCATCGACATATGACAATGCCTCATTATCATAAATTTGTAGTAACTCTATTACCCTCGCAGAGAATAACCCTGGGCTGTTCTTGAACCCTTGTGGGAGTCGACAAAATTGACGCTGGGTCCCCATTATTGAGAAAGCTGTTAAGTACCTGCTTCCAGGTGCTATGTTTTGACAAAAGAAACCATTTGAGCTATCCAATGTGGTTTTATATTTTTTACGCACAATGTTATTCATTAATGCTGTACTATGTGCATTTTGCACTGCAAAAGTTTTTGAACAAGTGTTTAAGTGTCTGTAATCCAAAACTAGAAGATAGGTGTTGTCTGGTTTGGAGACAGGAAACAAAGGATTGTTCATTGAAGAGGTGCATGTTTCAATCACCCCTTGGTATTCAAGTTGATCTAAGATCTCCCTGACCTGTTTTTTAGCTTCCTGCTTTATTGGGTACTGCCTCTGTGCAGTAGGTTCATTTTTTAGATGTATTTTATGGTGAGGCGAGTCCTCATCCCATCCTACATGATTTTTGTATAATGCTGGGGCCTGGGCAACTGCCCATTTCCTGGCATAAGTATATTTTAGGTGAATTGGAATATGGTTGGAGAAGGCAGGCATAATAATGTCCTCGCCATGTGGGCACTCTCTGACAAATTGTGGTGGCCAGTCTTTTTCTGCTAGAAGTATGTCATAGACCCTTGAAAGTTTTTCCCAAAAGAGTGCTTTCACCTGTCTAGGTATGTCTCCCTCCATCCGGAGTGTTATTTCATATAACTTTTGTGGAGTACTAACCCTGGTGTCTACAGTCTCAACTGTGATGTACTCATTCAAGTCCACTATCTCCAGAAGTTCCTTCAGGTTCTGGCGAGCTATTGTGACTTCTGCTGCACTGTCCAGCATTGTCTGAGCCCATTATCCGTTCTTGAGTTGTGTTCTCAGTATCCTCGGCATGTCTGACCTTCAGACCTGCTACCTTCTTTTTGAGAATAGGTTTTGATTTATTTTTCTGAACGTGTTTGTTGTCTTTCGATTTCACGCGTTCTTCTCTATGTTCTGACCGTCCTCTTCTTTCCGATGTCTGTGACGAGATCTGAAAGGTTCGAGAGGAACGTGTATCAGTATCTTGATACCTGTCAGGCTTTTTCAAATTATCCATATTCCTGAGGTTATACCTCCTTTCAGAGTGCTCCTTTTGAGGAGACCTACCTCGGGATTGAGAACGTTTCTCGTTTGAATTTTGTTTATTAGTTTCCCACTTCTTTTTAGAAGATGTAGGAGTTTGCTTAATAGAGTCCTTCTCAGGACTTTCAGATAGTTTTGGCTTCAATGGTCTTCCACCCAAACTATCTCTGGCTAATTCCGCATAAGATTGTTCTATTATTCTGGGTAGTTCTGTTTGATGTTCTGTAACATCGAATTCCTTAATCGTTGGCGGATCGCCACTGCTGCTGCCTCCCCTTTAATATTATTGTTGAGACCTGGTCGAAATTTTTCAGTAATTTCATACCTAAATTCAGAGCAGGCTCTGCCCCGTATTCGTTTTGAATTTGTTTCAGGACATCTGGTATTACTGCAATTGACGGAACACCATGTGTTTTAGTATAGATGGCAGCAAAGACTGAGCCTCAAGTGGTGCAGTCTTCCAGTTGTGGTGTGATCACCATTGGTAAACAGATTGTTAGGATTCTGTTTTTCTCATACGGGCTAGTATTTGGAAATACTGCTTCGATTTTAGTAATTTTTTGAGCTATCCAGAATGGAATTTGCTCACGTTTTGTGGGCATTTTTCCCATGACTGCGTATAGAGTCTGTGGTGTAATTTGTAGTGCATTCCCCTGTTGAGGAGTTTGATTTGGAAGTGTTAATGGTGGTTGGACTGTGAAAGTCTGCATGACATTTTGGACTAATTGTCTGTAAATTTTTATTAACTCTGTAAGTTGAGTAAGTAATTCCTCGTCTGACATTATTTCGAGGTCAGGATGAGGAGTGTAGCCGGCTAGAATCGGCCATGTTGCTCCTGGTCTACCTAGTGGACCGGGCCTGGTAATGTTTTTGTGAAGTTTTAGGGCGCCTTTAAACCAGAGCTGATGCTCCTGGTATGTTAGTGGAATTTCAATATCCTCGAAAGGAATATATTCCTCTGGTGGTTCATCTTCTTTGTAGAAGTGAAACAGTCTTGTTACTGAATTTGATTCAGGAAATATTACCCATAAATAGAATACCTCTGTCTGAAAGGATTCGTGTGCCTCTATCACGAAAACTGCTCTACCGCCTCTTGGTGGTAGGCCATGTTTTATAAGTTTTAGAGTGATGGCTCTTCTTAAGTTTGGATTGATGTCTATAACACCCTCCTCAGGTTCATTTAAACCTGTAAAGTTAAAAACTGCTATGGCTGGGTCAGCCGCAGCTCCACCGGTTTCGGTGGCATTGTTCCGTGTGGACATTTTGTTTTTTGAAAAATGTAGAACAAGTTTCAAGGAAACAAAAAGATAAGGTGCACAATATTTTGGAACACTGTATCCTTCAACGTTAAACAAACCAAACAACTAATATATAGGGTGCTTCCCTATTTAGCTTTGGCGGATATTTAACCCTACCCACTCCAGACGTCTTATGGAGTATGTGAGTAGGGGTCTCTGAGAAAAGCACGACTGAGTTACTCAGTATCTAGCGTTAAAGTACTGCCTTACCAAACGTTGGGCTCCATGTAGTGTAGTTCCTATTTCCCTAATAGGCTCTGCGCATTGGAATGATATAACCTATAGGCTTAACATAGGACTAAGGTCGGTATGTCCCTATTGAGTATATTAAACTTAATTACTTGTGCCAGCTAGCTCAGAGGCCACTAGAAACTCCTTGAGAACAAGAAGGGAGTAGTTTCTGGCAACCGAAAAACATGACAACTTTGTTTCCCTTTAGAATCGGAACACGTCTCAGAATCGTGGAAACAATAGATAACAGTTTCACTCAGTCAATCGCGCATGCTTAGTTTCTACAGAGTTACACAGAAAGGAAAGACTGGCGTTTCAATAAAAAGGGTTTTATTGAACAGTCTTGTTTCTCGTGTAAGAGATATGTGCTGTTATGATCACAAGACAGTATGCAAGATAAATAATGTACAGCGTAAGCAGTAGAAATAAATAATACTGCGCTAGCATTATCTTTTAGCATATATTCACGTACATAAATAACGAGCTAAAAATGCGAGTACTCATACGATGCGTCTCTAAGCTAGTTCTACCCCAATGTACCTAACCTAGTCTAGGTGTAGGGAAAGGTAGAAGTAGGTGGAGTATTCTCTAGTATGGTAGACTAAGAGTATGTTAAGTCTAGTATGCCAAGTATGGTATGCCAAGAGTCCCTCTAGGTTCTAGTCAGCTCCATACCTTGAGAATGAGAGAGGTGGGAATCTCCTTCCGGGTCTCGAACTCTAACACCCCGCGAAGGGAGTCAGAACACTGGAAGCTGGATTCGTCTGCGTGCAGGAATGACAGCGTCTTCTCAGTGCGTCAGGCCGGGATACGGGCTCCTCTGAAGTCGAGGTCTCCTCTAACTTGCTTGGGCAAGGGAAGGTATATTTATACCTGGTAGGTGTCTTGGAATGTTAGCATTGACGTGAAGTCGGTCAGAGGAAGACGTCAGGAATGAACCCTTAAGGTATAACGGTTCATACATAATAGATGAGTTCTTGGAGAAATCAATAGTCCTGTGCTAGGGGAACTCCCGAAGCTTAAGGGTCTGGTTTCTAAGAACTCGTTGTGACGTTAGGGTGGACGAATGTCGGTGACCATGCCTGTATTTGGAGTGCACGGTTAATGCCTAAATAAGGACAGAGATTCTATGCCTATATAAGGGCAATGCGAATTGTGCCTATATAAGTACATGATTCAGGAAAACCAATATATGGACACCTAAAGCGGAATACAACAGTAGGTCTCAATATGTGCCCCATTGGGAATCACTAAAAACAGAGGGATGGTGGCCTGCTGGGGACAGCAGACCACCATGTCTGTGTTTGCTTTTAAATAAAGTAACTTTTTTTTTTTTTAAATACAGTCCATTTTCATTAAAGGAAAACGGGATGGAAAACTGAAACGTTTCAGTTGCATTTTTTAAGAGTAGGCAGGGGTCCGTGGGACTACTGTCTGCTCTAAAAAAGAAAAAACATTTTTCGAACCATTTTTAAATTTGCAACTGGCTTACCACCTAGGTGGCAAACTGTGAATGTTTTTCGAATCTCAAAACATTCATACATCCCCCTGTGACTCGCTATTAGGAAGGGATGCCCTTGACACGCCCTTCCTAATACCGAGTCGCAAACGCTATTTTGCGAGTCGGTAACGGGTTTCTCAGTTGCAAACTAGGGTTAGTACATGTAAAAAGGCTATTTAGCGGTCTCCAAAGGCCCAATTCTCCGTATCTGACTGCTAAAACGTTTTATACATTTGACCCTTAGTTCACTACATTTGATCCAGTAGAACTCACACACCGGAATCCAATGACTGAAGCATTGTCCTTGATGATGTGACATGGAATCATGTGGTAGCATTTGCTAAAAGACCACTTATCACCATCTACACTTATACCAATTAATACACATGGTTGAAAAACTTGGCCCCTTAATAGTGCAATATGCTTATGAGCATAAGCACACATTTATCTCGTATCCATATAGACAAAAACATACAACCAAAATATAAGGAAAACATGTTTACACATAATTTGCACAAAACCCAAACATACTAAACAATGACATGAAACACCAATAATTGTGTCTGCCCTTGAAATATTATTGAGTGTTTCATGTCATTGTTAAACAAGTTTTCCATATGAATTGGTTGTATTTTTTTGATCTAGATGGTGTTAGTGTATTTATTGTATTACAGCCCTGAAGAAGTCCATTTATGTGGACGAAACTCGTTGGCTGTTCTTGCTGTAACTATACATTTCAGATTTTAAAGAAAATAAAGTGAAGAAATGGAGAACCTTGGAATTTGAATGGAACTTTTTGTCTAATATAATTGTCACTGTGCATCTCTATTTGTATTCCGTCACTATCCTAACATTCTTGATTTTAAAAATGCAAATAGCCAACACCACCTCACCAGCCTCTCCTCTGCCTCATGCAGAGGGCTTTGACAATAGTGATAATGCCAATGGCGTAGCTTCAAGAAGTGTCTGGGGTACAACACCCCCCAAATAAATGCTTTCTTGGCTTGGTACTTGGATCTCGGGGCCCTGCGTTGGGTCTGCTATGTCTGTGTTGTTTTTTTCTTCTTGTCCTGATTTCACTAAGAGGATTTAACTTGTTCATTTTTTGGATCAGGAACTTATATATATATATAGTGACCGGGTATCCAAAAAAGTAGCAAATCTGCGTCCATCAAAGTACTCCTTAAATGGATGCAAATATATTACTTTTTAGAATTCACAAACATTGGCAGTGGCATGCTTGGAAAACTGTGTCAGTCAAAGGTTTCCACGTACACTACTGGCAATCGAACATCCAAAATGTGATGGGACGAATGCTTGCACATAGTCTAACCACTGGCAATCACTCGGGGTGACATTCTGAACCATCATTTTACACCTACTGTCCCACACTAGATAGAGGGCCTGATTTAGGGTTTGGCTGACAGAGTAAAGGAAAGAGGGTGGTGGAGGACTTTACATCTGCCACCCTGCCTTTACTCTGCCTGTCAAATTTAGAGATGGCTGCCGATGCTGCAGACATATCTAAGCATTGGTAGGAACTGCCGTAATGGCCGTTTTTATCAATGTAAGAACAAATTGATTGACTGCTCATTCGAACATGATGGCTGGCCACCTTACTTTTCCAAAGTTTATTTCTCAAAAAGAAACTCTCAAAGCAGGAGCTTGTTTTTGAAAAATAAAAAACTAATGACCTCCCACACCATGGGAGTTTCCTCCCATGGTGTGGGGGTAATTTTCCTTTTTTTACTGTCCCTAATTGACAGTTTATATCTGAAATAAACAGTTAGTTATAGATTCCTTACCTTAGAATCTCCCCCCAGGCGTCCGACTGGATCCGGAAAGTTTTTTCGTCAGCTGTACCCCTGCTCGTCTGAAGGTGGCGTCGGTCGACTCCGAGTCCGTGGTCGCCGGGATGACGTCGCAGAAGTTACTTAGACGCCGCCCTCGCGCGCTGTCGTCAGTTCTTTCTTTTTCCGCGCCAGCAAGCGCAGATCCGGGAAGAGCGGTACCCCCAGTCATTTTTTGACTGAGTTTTTGCGATTTTTGTCGACTTCGTTTCGAGTCATTATCCGACTCCTGGTGCACGAGGGATGCCTGGTTTCAAGGTCTGCGGTTCCTGTTCCCGGATGATGTCGGTGACGGATCCGCACTGCGTGTGCCTCTTCTGCCTGGAGCACGACCATGACCCCAAGTCGTGCTCCGACTGTCGAACCATGGCCCCGAAGTCTTTGCGCAAGGTCCCGGTCACGTTGGAGGTCGAGGGACCGATCGCGGAGTCATCATCACTCCTCTTCTAAGTCTTCGCACTCGGGGTCAGGTAAGTCGAAGCACAAGAAGAAGTCGAAGAAGCACCGTCGCTCTTTGACTTCCCCACGTCCGTCGGCCGACACGACGCAGGGTGCGGGTGGTGCCACTCCCGCGGCTCCGCGTGCGGAGCCTTCAAGGTCGACTCCGAGCTACCCTCCCTTCCCGGGACCGGGAGCGACCCCTGCCCAGCTTCGTCAATTTTACGAAGCGATGCAAGCCATCTTTGGGCAGCCCGACTCCGCCGGCGCACCTTGGGACCCCGCGGACTCGGTTGGGGGGGCCCTAGGCCTTCGACGCCGGCGGCTTCGGCCTCGGCACCGCAGGGCCCCCTTGGATCCAGGCCTGGATCCGGATCGGCACCGGTCGACCACGTTACGCCTCCACTGGCGCAGACTCCTGCGGCAACACGTCCGCAGCCGACGCCGACTGGACCCCCAGCCGGCGTCGACCCCAGCTCCCACGTCGACGTGGACACGGAGCCGGACCGGCGTCGGCCAACGCCGACGGGTACTTTTGTCCCTGTGTTCCACCCTGGCTATTTTCAACCAGATTGGCAGCCAGAAGAGGGTGAGGAAGACTTGGAGGGGTCTGGTGACTCTTTGACTGACCAGTTGGACTACAATCCGGACTGGAGAGAGGAACTGGGGGGAGGCCAGTGGTTTGGATACCTCCCCAGACCTAGGCATGTTGTCTACTCCTACCGTGGCTACGGAGGAGGGAGCGTCATAAGCAGTGGTATTGCGTAGGGCGGCCGAGGCTATCAACCTCGAGCTTCTTACGGTGGCAGTCAGGACTAACCTCCTGACAGAGGTGCTTCAGCCGGCAGCGAGCTCTTCGGAGCCCCTGCTCCCGTTCAATGAAGCCCTTACGAACATCCTTTTGGGCACTTCCCCACCCCTGAGAGCTTGGTAGTTCAAGCCTCTACGTCCAAGGGCGCCTTCCCTACCGCACCTCCGGAAAGGGAATCCAAAAAGCTGGATCACCTTGGAAAGAAAATGTTTTCTTCCGCCAGCTTGGGACTGCGGTCGGTGTCTGTTGGGCCGTTATACCCACTCTGTGTGGGATAGGGAGGCGCAGGTGCTGCCTCAGTGCCCGGAGGAGGCCCGGGCCGTGCTCTTCCGTGCCGTTGCCGAGGAGAGAGATGCAGCGAAGTTTACCATCTGCTGTGGGCTGGATACCGCCGACGCACTTGGCAGGACGATTTCAACGTCAGTAGCCCTTCGACGCTACGCCTGGTTGCGGTCTACTGGTTTTTCAGGGGATGTCCAATCCACCCTTATGGACATGCCCTTTGATGGCCATCGCCTTTTCGGGGACAAGGCAGACAACGCGCTGGATCGCTTTAAGGACTCACGGGCTACGGCCAGGTCCTTGGGCCTCTCCACCAACCGCCCTGCGCAGTCTGCCTTTCGCCCCTTTTGTGTCTACGGAAGGGGTGTCCCATTACTTCCCGCCCAGGGCCACAGGCTGATGCAAGCTGTACAGTCTCAGCGCGGCCGGGGACGTGGGAACCACCTGCGTGGTTCTGGGGGCCAACGAGCAGGCCAGTCCACCACCGCCCCCTCTGCAGCAGCCTCCAAACCTTCCTAGTCCGACATTTCAGGCCCACCAAACGCCAGTGGGCGGCAGGATCCACCATCACCTCCCCCACTGGCGCACCATCACGTCGGGCAGATGGGTTTTGCAAATAGTCTGGAGGGGCTACTCCCTCCCCTTCGAGACTACCCCTCCCTCCATGCCACCTCAGTACCATCGCATGTCGGAGGATCACCTGGCCCTTTTCCAACAGGAAGTTTCGGCACTCTTGGCCAAGGGTGCGATTGAGCTCTTTCCTGGCCCAGAAGTAGGTCATGGTTGTTATTCCCACTACTTTCTGGTGCCCAAGAAGGACAAAGGCCTGCATCCTATCTTGGATCTCAGGAACGTCAACCGCTTCCTCTGGAAGGAAGTTTAAAATGTTGACGCTCGCTCAGGTCTGCCCTCCACCCTGGAGACTGGATGGTAGTGTTACTTTCACACCCCTGTCCAGCCGGCCCACCGGCGTTACCTGCGGTTCACGGTAGGCCACTAGCATTTTCAGTTTACAGTGCTCTCCTTTGGCCTTACCAGTGCCCCTCGGGTGTTCACGAAAGTGATGGCGGTGGTCGCAGCTCATCTGCGCAGATCAGTGGTTCCAGTCTTCCCCTATCTAGACGACTGGCTGTTGAAGGCAGGCTCGCCCCAGGCTGTCGTCTCCCACCTCCAGACTACGGCCGACCTCCTGCATTCGCTGGGGTTCTCCACCAATGTGCCGAAGTCACACCTGATTCCCTATCAGAAAATCCTCTTCATCGGAGCGGTTCTGGACACGACGCGGTTTCGGGTTTATCCTCCCGAACAGCGAGTCCGGGATAGTCGGGCTATGATTCCGATCTTTCGGCCCCTATCCCGGGTTTCGGTTCGGATGACCCTGAGGCTGCTGGGCCTCATGGCCTCCTGCATCCTGCTGGTCGTTCATGCCAGGTGGCATATGCGGGCTCTGCAGTGGGACCTGAAGTTCCAGTGGGCGCAGCATCAGGGGAATCTGTCCGATTACGTCCAGATCTCGGAGGGCACTGCACGACAATTGCAGTGGTGACTCACGAACCAGGATTGGGTCAACGGCAGATCCCTCTCCCTTCCCCATCCAGGTCATACAGTGGTGAGCGACGCATCCCTTCTGGGATGGGGCGGCCACATGGGAGAGGCAGAGATCAGAGGCCTCTGGTCTCTGGCGGAGTCCGGGCTCCACATCAACCTTCTGGAGCTACGGGCGATCCGTCTTGCACTCAAGGCATTCATTCCCTCTGTACGGGGAAGAGTAGTGCAGGTGTTCACGGACAACACCACCGCCATGTGGTACTGCAATAAACAAGGCGGGGTGGGGTCGTGGACCCTATGTCAAGAGGCCCTGCGCCTCTGGACATGGCTGGAACATCAGGGCATATCTCTGGTGGTTCAACACCTGGCAGGTTCACTGAACGCCAGGGTGGACGAACTCAGCCGCATGATGGATCACGAATGGCGTCTTCACTCGGAGGTGGTTCAAAGTCTCTTTCAGCAGTGGGCAGAGCCTTGGTTAGATCTATTCGCCACCGAAGAGAACGCGCAATGTCAGCAGTTCTGCACATTGGAATTTCCAAGGCGGCACTCGCTAGGTGACCCTTTTCGTCGCGAGTGGAGTTGCGGTCTTCTATACGCCTTTCCGCCTATACCACTTCTGCCCAGAATGCTGAAGAAGATCAGGCACGACCGGGCCCAAGTCATTCTTGTGGCTCCGGATTGGGCACGAAGAGTCTGGTATTCCGAGCTGCTCAACATGGCCATTGATCCTCCGATCAGACTGCCTCTTCGGGAGGATCTTCTGTCGCAGCAGCAGGGGACGGTCATCCACCCGAACCTGTCCAGCCTCCACCTCCTTGCGTGGAGATAGAGCAGCGGCAGTCGACGTCGTTTGACTTGCCTCCTGAAGTCTGTGATGTAATCTTGGCAGCCAGGCGTCCCTCCACTAAGACGGTATACGCCTGCAGAGGGAATAAGTTTGTGGCATGGTGCACAGCAAAGGCTGTGGATCCCCTCTCTGCCCCTCTTTCTGAGGTTCTCTTGTTCCTCCTTTCTTTGGCCCAGTAGGGCTCTGCTCTGGGCACTATCAAGGGCTACCTCTCGGCCATTTCAGCCTTTCTTAGGCTTCCTGATCAGCCTTCTCTTTTCAAGTCCCCTGTTGTAAATAGATTTCTTAAGGGCATTACTCATCTTTTTCCTCCTGTTCCCTTCGTAATGCCCCAGTGGGACTTGAACTTGGTTCTTACATTTCTTATGTGCGCTCCTTTTGAGCCGCTTCATAATTGCCCTCTCAGGCTTTTTTTTTTCCACAACATACTTTTATTGTTGACAACCAATATAGCATACGTGCCTCAGCGGGCACCCAATAGAAATATACATAAGAGCAAAGGTATGGGTCAACATTTTCAGAAGGCCCTCTCAGGCTTTTAACTCTGAAAACTGCCTTTCTGGTTGCCATCACCTCTGCTCGCAGGGTGAGTGAGCTCCAAGCTCTTTCTTCTAAGCCTCCCTTTCTGGCTATCCATCCGGACAAGGTCGTCCTGAGAACCAGACCTTCCTTCCTTCCCAAGGTGGTTACTTCTTTCCACATTGGCCAAACCATCACCAGGCCCTCGTCCGTAGCAGGTTGGACTACGGAAACGCCCTCTACGCAGGAGCCTCGGCCAAACTCCTGAGACGGCTCCAACGCATCCAGAACGCCTCTGCACGCCTGATCCTCGACATCCCTCGCCGCAGCCACATCACACCCCACCTGAGAGACCTGCACTGGCTCCCGGTCAACAAGAGGATAACCTTCAAACTCCTCACCCACGCACACAAGGCACTCCACAAAACCGGACCAACGTACCTCAACAGACGACTCAGCTTCTACACCCCCACCCGCCAGCTCCGCTCCGCCGACCTCGCCCTCGCCACTGTCCCCCGCTTCCGAAGAGCGACCTCAGGTGGCAGATCGTTCTCCCACCTCGCCGCCAAGACCTGAAACACCCTCCCCATCCACCTACGGCAGACCCAAGACCTGCTGACCTTCAAAAAACTCCTCAAGACCTGGCTTTTCGAGCAGTAGCAGCATTCCCCACCCCAGCGCCTTGAGACCCTCACGGGTGAGTAGTGCGCTTTACAAATGATATGATTGATTGACTTCGCCCACCTTCTTTCCGCCTCCGCATCCTTCAAAAGAGGAAGAGAGGCTCCACCATCTGGATCCAAAACATGCGCTTTCTTTCTACTTGGATCGCACAAAACAATTCCGGGTGGATGACCAGCTCTTTGTTTGGTACGTGGGCGCTAAGAAAGGTCGGGCCGTGCACATGCGGACCGACTCCAGGTGGGTCGTTCTGTGCATAAAAGCCTGCTATTCTTTGGCTAAGAAGGAGCCTCCACTGGTGCTGCGTGCCCATTCCACCAGGGCGACGGCAGCTGCCACTGCTTTGGGACGAGGAGTCCCCCTCAATGACATCTGTCAGGCAGCTACGTGGGCATCGTTGCACACGTTTACGAGACACTACTGCCTGGACAATCAAGTCCGGAGAGACGACTTCTTTGGCCGTTCTGTTCTCCAGGACTTTCTGGTGTGAACTTGGTTCGCAGACCCACCTCCGGGGTTGGTATTGCTGGGGTATCTATTCTAACGTAAGGAATCTATAACTAACTGTTTCTTTCAGATGAACAAGTTACTTACCTTCGGTAACGATATATCTGTACGAAACAAAGGTTAGTTATAGATTCCTTACCGTCCCACCCATCCTCCCCGTTCTGCGAACTGACTTCTAGGGTTAAGGACATCCTTTCAGGGCCCTTGTTTGTGCACCAGTGGTCAGTGTCTTGCATGGCTCTGCGCTTCTGGCGTGGAAAGTCGTGTACAGAACTGACATCGGCGCGCGAGGGCCGCGTCTAAGTAACTTCCGCTATGTCATCCCGGCGACCACGACGCCGACGACGGACGCGGAGTCGACCGACGCCACCATCAGACGTGCAGGGGTACTGCTGATGAAAAAACTTTCCGGATCCAGTCTAACGCCTGGGAGGAGATTCTAAGGTAAGGAATCTATAACTAACCTATGTTTCTTACAGATATATTGTTCCTGAAGGTATGTAACTTGTTCACTTGGCGGTGACAGGCAGTCAAGAAAAAAAAAAAAAAGCCATCAGACCATCCACTCTAAATTGGACAGATGGTCTGATGGCTTACCTCCAACTGGCCCTACTCTGTTGAGCCATCAAAGAAAGATTTGCACCAACAAAGTCAATTTTACTCTATCAGCATAAAACTTGTAGTCCACCTGACTCAAAAGCTGGTGGGCAGACCTTGAGTTTGGCGGACAGAGTACTCCATCGCTGTTGCAATGGAGTAGATGTCCGCTAAACTCTCTAAATCGTCCCTAGAACCCGCCTAATGTAGATTGGTACTGACCCTGCTCCTCATGGGAACAGGCCATCCGAACCCCGGTCCTCTCCCCATTCACCCTACGACCCACTGCTTTTTTTAGTTGGGAAATTTGAGATTCGCACCCCCCGAAACTCACGGACTAAGCTACGCCCCTGGGTACTGCACAAGAGGGATGCCTGGGAGGCAGAAGCAATGGTTCTCTTTTCGCTCGAGAGTCCCAGAAGACCTATTCCCGAGCCGGACATCTAACATTCAGTGGGTCGCCCACCTCTGGTACCTACGTACTGACATCTAATCGCAATTCTCCCAGCCTTTCTAGTACCGCAGTAACTTGGGCGCCACTCTTGAAAGCCAGCCCACTGTGTGGTGAGTGAGCGAAAGTTCCTGTGCACCTGTTAACAAAGTGGGTGTACCAGTCAGACGTGATAAGATTGCAGCTCTCTCATGAAACTGAATGCGTTTATCAGCCGTTCCTGTAATTTAATCTGATCGCTACACCTGGAGTATTTGACTCGGATATCTTTGCGGTTTGGAAGTTCCACTTAACAAGGAACAAAGTTCGTTACAGTTTGTCGATGACCATTGTTGTTTTATTATGTCTCCATAGTAGATCCGTGCATGCGCACATATGTCTATGAATGGTACACCAACGTGGTTTTAACCCGTTAAAGCGTGGACTGGGCATAGCTGCATTTGGAAGGGGGTTGTATGTTGGCAGCAGTGCAAACCAGGAACGCCACAAATCATGCTTCAAGAGTCTCTGCTACAAACTGTTTTGGTAGTTTTTGGGATGCGCGCATAAGGGGAAATTCGTAGCAAGTTGTGGACTTTAAAGCATATTGTGCAAGAAACATTGTGCAAAACTGGTAGGATTTTACTTGGGTTTTCGGAATTAACCAATAAAGAAATTTGAAACCGTGAAAGGTGCATTTTAATTGAATATAGGCCAAGGCCTCGAGGAGGGAGAGGGGAGAGAGGTGAGGGACAGGGAGGCAGAGGGTGGAACGTGGGAGACAGTGGGGAGGGGGAGGTATGTTTGTGTGTATGTGTTTTCGTAAAACCTGCTTAATAATAACTACATTTTCCTGGCACTCTAGCCCTAGCAACTCTTCACTACGCATCCGGTTCAGTACTTACAGTAGTAATGCACCAACCTTTAAGTCATCTGCCTCATTGCCTACAAACAGGCCCTTAGGGCCAGCTCATCTGACTTTGCCCTATCACCAGATAGGCCAGTTCTAGCCTTAGAAGACCCACAACCCTCTAAGCTTCCTTTTTTGAACAGCACGTCAGACAGACCCAGAAGACTGCTATTCCTATGCCATTCGCCCGTCGCCTGATTCTGTAGAATCATAGTGCGCAGTGTATACCTACACACAGTCTCTCCTCTGTTTCAAACTGCACATAACATTTCAGTTAACTAATATTTTCTTTCTGCAGCAAAGGTTTATCACTGAGATTGTAATCCTTGCTCCCGTTCTGCACTCTGCAAATTGTCCACAAAAAACAACCGACTGAAGTTTGCAAATCAGTTTTCTGTTTTACCTTTCTAACCAAAGGTAAATTGTTTTTCTGTGTGGCGACATCCCCTCCCCCTGCCCCCAGATGGATCCTTTGATGTGCTAACCCCCTTAAAAGGCACTGACTTCTCCTTTTACACAAATACTAATTCTTGTGTTTAAGATCTGCAAAATGTTTGTGTATAACATTAAAGTCTTCGGGCGTTCACTGAAATTTTGCATGCCCCAGCTCTGCAACAGTTTTACCTGCCCAACCTGCAAACGGAATACTATGGGCAACCCACCATACTGGCTGATTGTCCCTAGAATTATGTTCCATGCACAGGCATAAATGTCTGTGTTTACTGTTTATATGAATCAGGAGGTGAGAGTTTATGCCAAAATTAACTTTTTTGTGTCTCAATCCTCCAAGTTCAATGTGCGCTTGCAAACAAAATTAAAATTGAGGCTCAGAGATATTAACCTTTTTGAAAACTTAGTTGTAATGGTTGGAAGATTTCAAGTAACTTAGGTTACCATAGTATTTTTAGACATCGGCTTTAAGTAATCTGTAGTGATGCGGACATTCCATTACAGGAGAATATTTACAGGTTTTCGTTAATTGAGGGAATGTGCAGCTATTTGGTTATTGATGAAAATTTGTACCTATAGGCTGCAACCTTCTCTCCTCCCCTCGACCTGTAGAATTATTTCTACAAGAAAGTTAGAAAATCCATAAGCCAAGTCAAGTATGTACAAGGTCTGTTCCTGGATGCACTCTGATCTTGAGGAGCACACTCAGCGCGAGTATCTTGTATAATGACTAGGAACCGCTCATGTAATTTCACCAAAATCTTCCAGATAATAGCCCTGCTGGCATCCCTGGGAGTGAACAGACTTTGACCCCAGTGATGGACCACAGCACATTTTTCAGGAATGGGAGGGGAGAAAACTTGATTATGATGTGAATTGTAACTTTGATACGTATTGACTCAAAACGTTTAGAACGAAAACTTCAGAATATGCTTGTTTGTATCAGGAACACACACCACTTAATAAATCTAGGAAAAGCTAAATGTGTGCTCCCTTTCAAACACACCAAAGTCAAATAGGCTAATAGCCGACCACATGACTCTCAAGCAGTCCCGCCCCCTAAGTGAAGCCCATTGTGTGACTGAGGGTGATTTGAGATGAGGAGGCGGCTCATGCCTTTATGGAGTGGGTCTTTACATTAACGAAACCTAACGTTGCTTGGAAGAGTGCAACGTGGCAGTACGTCACCATGTCCGTTATTGTGATGCGGAAGTAAGCGCTTTCGGCTAATATGAAAGAAGTCGAGGAGGATAGAGAAGACAGTGCTTGGACTGCAGGTGTGGTGCACCTTTCAAGATGTGTGCTCTCCGAGGAAATGGAGACTTTTGTTGACAAGTGGTGTTTTTACCTCACTGGAAAGTCATTCCTTTGATGTGAAGGAGGCGTGTGAATGTGGACGAAAAAATGTGGGGGGTTTTCAGCCCATTTTCTAAAGAGGTCGCAGTCTCATGTTCTCCTAGACACTTCGCTTATCTCTGTCGAAATCTGCCGGCTTCATCATGGTCAAAAGCTGTTCATGCGTACGGGTTACATATCTGTCTGGGCATGGGGTAACTGAGACGGTGGTGGTATTTCTTTAGAAGCCATAGAGCTCAGATCAGTCACGAGTGGAAAACATCTATACCTGTTACAACAGAGCAGCTCTTCACTTGGTCGACAAAATGTGTCCTCAAGCGAGGGAATTGTCATGCCAGAGTCTACCGATTCTGAAAGCAGTGCCTAGAACAGGCAACCCAAATGGACAGATTGTTTCACGGTTTGGCTCAATTTCTTGAGTGCTTCAACGAAAGTCTGTGCCTCTATAAATACATACCCTTGAACAGCTGGTTGCAAATTGTCAGTAAAATTCTATAACAATTATGATCTTGTGGCAGTATCTGCACAGTGTGCCTAGAAAGGCTTGTCGCTGTTAGTTCAGTCAGAATGTTCAAAATCTTTAGATCCTAAAACTTTACAGTAAGCTCACCGAAAACAATAAGCCATGATGTAATAGTGTATTGTATACTTTTTCAACGCTCTAGATTCAGTGTGTGCTATATAAGGAATCCAGACCCAGAGTTCCTGCATACTTTTTAGTTCTAGGTAGTTTTAATTTGTTTATACGTTTTATTATTTTTACAATATTGAAATTAAGAAAATGCTGTACAGTTGCTATAATTTTATTTTTGGTGCTTAATTCTTTCCTTCCTGAGGGATTATTTTCAAAACTCATGCTTCCTACCATTTTTCACCAGAACTGTTTTGGAAATATTTGATACCTTCTATATTTTACTATAGAGCCCTCATATGCTTGCAGAAGGCAAATCGAGAACTCTTACCCAGAATTTTAAGAAAAAGGAGATTGTGGTAAAAGTGACTCCTCTAAAATTAGTTTTTTTTAAAGAGAGGGGGAGGGTTTTGTATTTTTTGAGGGGATTTCCTATGAAATCTGTGGCACCAGTACATACTTGGAGGGACTTGGGTCTCTTTGTTGCTGCTTGAGTAATGTACTGTGTGTGGAAAGATGTACAGTTAGTCTGTCAGATATATTGGCCCCCTAATTTTGAAAGGAAATACGCTAGTATCATGTGATGTCATTTATCTGTTTGTTTTGATATCATCTCAGTTGTCTAAATTTGATGCAGTTTCTGTGTTCTCTCCCAACAGGCGACTGGATGCCAACCATATTGTCACCGTCCCTGAAGACAGTTTTGAAGGCTTGGTTCACTTGCGGTACCTATGGCTCGATGATAACAGCTTGACTGAAGTGCCCGTTCGCCCGCTTGGCAATTTGCCATCCCTGCAAGCGTTGACATTGGCTCTCAACAAAATTGCACACATACCAGACTTTGCCTTTGCAAACCTTTCGAGTCTTGTTGTCCTGTAAGTGTTAGAAACTTGTTTCATTCCAATCTAGGTGCCACAAGTTGTGTTGATTTTCTATTACAGGCATTCTCTAATGAGGTTAACCTCTATTGCCTCACTAGCTAGTTTACCTGTGATTCTTTTCATGGTTACTGGATGTGGATCGCATACGCAACAACTCCCAACCGACAGCTGGGCAGCCCCACGTACCCTCCCCATGTACTGTTGTCAGCCCCACCTTCTCGCTTGTCTTCCTTCATTCATGATTTATTCCCTGACTATCAGTTACCTGCTTCTCATGTACATCTCTTGTTTGTTTCGCATTCATGCTTTATAGCTAGTCCTGCACTGTACAGACCCCTATATGTACTTGTATAAATCCCAAATATATCTTTAAAAAAAGATTTATGGGATTATGGCCATCTCTGTGATCAATACAAGATAATGAGTATTTTTTAGCTTTTTCCTCTGTTAGTTGTTGGAAGCATAAGAACTGATGTCTTTAAGCTTAAGTTATCAATGGAATCAAAACCACACTTTCTCCCATTAGATCATCTAGAATTAACCAGGGAAAATGTAAAGAAACCTGTGCATTCTTTTACACTGCGACGTAGAAGACTCCCTTTCTAAATTAGACCTCTGTGCTCCCACAATGTGGCATCCTTTATGGGCCCCATTTAAGGTGCATCTGAGAATACAACTATCAGCTGTCCCCTAACATATTTGAGTGAACATTATCTGAACAGAAAAGCAGCTATCGTGAGAGTAGGAAAATGGAGAACAGATATCCACTGCTGTTACTGACTCACTGTGACATTACACCAGTTTCAAGGTATTCCAAGTTCCACTGATGCGTAGTGGATAGCCCTTTGCAAAACGTTTAGTTACTTTGTGCTCTTTTCGGGTGCTTATCTGTAACTAGTGAGGTGACACCTTTATTCAGGCAGTTTATAGATGTAAAAAAGACAAAATAATGAATTAATACTAGTACAAAATGTCTCATTGAACCACATAATTTGCCTTTTCTTGACACATAAGTTGGTCAACTATGCCGCATAATTTGGTTATCCCTTGTTGCATAATTCCAGTTGCTTAAGCTATAGGCGAGACCTAAAACGAGTTCAAGATTATCTTCTGTCACAAATATATATTCTTGAAGGTATTGTATTGGTCTTTCTTTGTGAACATAAAAGAAATATGGACTAGGTTTGATACTACTGTTGTTTTAAAAAAAAAATAATATCCACAAAGATATACTAAACTTTTTTCAGAAGAAAGTATACTTAGTCAAACACTGCCACATTAAGAAGTATGTTTCTGATGTGTAAATGTATGCGGGGATTAACACCAGCAGCAGAGATTAATAGCCTGCTATTTCACAGGTGTGTCAAGAGTTTGGTTAATTAGAGAAAGGGAAGAGAATATTTGTTACACAGCTGCCCAAGATCACACAGGTCTCAGAGAATAACATGTATACAATGGGGAAACTCTGCACAATACAGCAATGAAAGGCTAAGCTTCTAAAAAACAGGCCCTCATCGGGCAATCCAGGATTCAGAATAGCTAACACCCAGGTTGTGCAAGACATACGGATAACCAGTGTTTAAGGTGGCGCTTTCTGGCTAATTTGGAGATGACCACAACAACAGTCAATTATTAATTCAGTACACATTGCAAATTACTATTACCTGCAGGGCCGGCTCTAGGGCGGTGCGGCCGGTGCCACCGCACCGGGTGCTGACTTCCAGGGGGCGCTGTGTTTGCAAGTTTATTATTATTTTAAAGCACCTCCTGCCGCGTTCGTTTCCTCCAGCAATTCCCAGGCAACAAAAAATGTCAGGATAACTCCTTTGATTAATGTTCTTCCTGAAGTGAGATCGGAGTTTTGTTTAATTGGGGTTTTGACTCACTATAAAGTAGAGCAGAGGGTTAATACGCCTGTTGCAGAAAACAATTACTGAGCAGATTACAAAGTGCATAGAATGTATATAGGTCAGTGGCTTACTGTTTTAAAAAGAGACATCATTTAGTTACCTGCAATTTATAAGTTCAAATCCCCTCATATAGGATTTGAACTTATAAATTGCTAGTAACAAAATGATGTCTCTTTTAAAAGCAGTAACCCACTGACCTATTTACGTTCTAAGCACTTTGTAATTGTACCGAATTAACTTTTATTAAAGAACTGCATGCACGCTGCAAAGTATAGATTTGAGCAAAAATTAATGTTGCAAAAAGGATTAATTTGGGCAGAAATCTATTCTCATTATTAAAGACAACCACTAATTATGGTGTCCCTTTTTAAATTCTGAGTTTGAGCACTATTAAACTATACTGCCTACCAGTATTGATGACATGTGACTCCTACACCTTGTAGTCCTCGGTCTTAGGTAACATTTCCTATACGCTGAGTTACACACGTATGATTGATTGTCTCTGTGTAATGTGTGTTTGATGCAAACTGCTCTGGTACCCTACACTGGTATGAGTGGCGCTATATATGCATCTGAGAGAAAATGCTGTATATGCATCTGAGAGAGAGTGGTTATGGAGACTTTGGCACTGTTAAAGGGTGGTGGTGAGGGAGTCCATAGTGGAGGCAGTGGTGTAGCTAGGAGGGGGTAGGAGGGGCGGTCCGACCCGGGCGGCATGAGTTTTGGGGGCGGCTGCCTCCCCCCGCTATAGGGCTAACTACGCCACTGGGTGGAGGTGGTCATTGGGGGGAGGAGGGCACCAACAAAGATTGTCGCACCGGGCGCCACCAGCTCCAAAGCCGGCCCTGATTACCTGCCTGCCAAGCTGTTCTTATAGCTTTGGGGGTCTGGAGTAGTCCGAATTCAATCAATCATACAATCACGGCATTTATAGAGCGCGCTACTCACCCGGGAGGGTCTCAAGGCGCTGGGGGAGGGGGTAAGTTACTGCTCGAACAGCCAGGTCTTGAGCTGCTTCCTGAAGGAGAGATGGTCCTGGGTTCGCCGAAGGTGAGTGGGGAGGGAGTTCCAGGTCTTGGCTGCCAGGTAGGAGAAGGATCTTCCTCCGGCGGTGGTTCTGCGGATGCGTGGTACGGTGGCGAGGGCGTGGCTGGTTGATCGTAGCTGGCGTGTGGGCGTGTAGAAGGTCATGCGGTCGTTGAGGTACTTTGGGCCCAGGTCGTGGAGGGCCTTGTGTGCGTGGGTGAGGAGTCTGAACGTGATTCTCTTGCTGACGGGGAGCCAGTGCAGGTCTTTCAGGTGCACGGTGATGTGGCTGTGTCGGGGGATGTCCAGGATGAGTCGTGCGGAGGCGTTCTGGATGCGCTGGAGTCTCTTTTGAAGTTTGGCTGTGGTTCCGGCGTAGAGGGTGTTCCCATAGTCCAGTCGGCTGGTGACGAGTGCCTGGGTGACGGTCTTCCTGGTTTCAGTGGGGATCCATCTGAAGATCTTGCGGAGCATGCGCAGGGTGTTGAAGCATGAAGATGAGACGGCGTTGACTTGTCTGGTCATCGACAGGGAGGAGTCCAGGATGAAGCCCAGGTTGCGTGCGTGGTCCGTTGGCTTGGGCGCGGTGCCCAGGGCCGGGGGCCACCAGGAGTCGTCCCAGGCGGAGGGTGATGAGCCCAGGATGAGGACTTCCGTCTTATCTGAGTTCAGTTTAAGGCGGCTGTTCCTCATCCAGTCGGCGACGTCTCTCATCCCGTCGTGTAGGTTGGCTCTGGCGGTGGTGGGGTCGTTGGTGAGGGAGAGGATCAGCTGGGTGTCGTCGGCGTAGGAGATGATGTTGAGGTTGTGTCGGCGTGCGATGGCTGCGAGGGGGCTCATGTAGACGTTGAAGAGGGTTGGGCTGAGTGAGGATCCTTGTGGAACGCCGCAGATGACTTCGGTGGCTTCGGATCTGAACGGGGGAGGCGGACTCTCTGGGTTCTTCCGGCGAGGAACGAGATGATCCATTCCAGTGCTTTCTCTCGGATTCCGATGTTGCTGAGGCGCTTCACTAGGGTGCGGTGGCAGACGGTGTCGAACGCCGCAGAGAGGTCCAAGAGGATGAGGGCAGCTGTTTCCCCGTTGTCGGTTAGGGTTCTGATGTCGTCGGTGGCTGCGATAAGGGCGGTCTCGGTGCTGTGGTTGGCCCGAAACCCGGACTGCGAGGGGTCGAGGGATCCATTCGTCTCGAGGAAGGCGGCAAGCTGTCTGTTGACGGTCTTCTCGATGACTTTGGCCGGAAACGGAAGGAGCGAGATGGGACGGTAGTTCTTGAGGTCGGTGGGGTCCGCCGTTGGTTTCTTCAGGAGGGCGGTAAGCTCGGGCGTGCTTCCAGCTCTCCGGGAAGGTGGCGGTGTGGAAGGAGGAGTTGATGATGTCCCGGAGATGGGGTGCGATGGTGGCGTCGGCTTTGTTGAAGACGTGGTGTGGGCAGGGGTCGGTTGGTGATCCGGAGTGGATGGAGTTCATCGTGCGGGTGGTGTCTTCGGTGCTGATCGGGGTCCAGTTGCAGAGGGTGGTGGTGGCGGGCGTTGGTTCGGCGGTAGGGTGCGTTGTTTGTGCGTCGAAGCTGTTGTGTATGTCGGTGATCTTGCGGTGGAAGAACGCGGAGAGTGAGTTGCAGAGGTCTTGCGAGGGGGTGATGTCGTTGTTTCCGGCGCTGGGGTTGGAGAACTCTTTGACGATGCTGAAAAGTTCCTTGCTGTCATGGGCGTTGTTGTCCAGTCGTTCTTTGAGTGCCGACTTCTTGGTGGCACGGATCAGCTGGTGGTGTTTGCGGGTGGCGTGCTTGAGGGCGGTCCTGTTGTCTGTGGTCTGGTCGAGTCGCCAGGTTTTCTCGAGAGTGCGGCAGTTCTTCTTGGATTCCTTGAGTTCGTTGGTGAACCAAGGGGTTTTCTTGCTTCCTGGTCTGCTGGGAGGGTTTTTTAGTGGTGCGAGGTCGTCGGCGCAGGCGGTCAGCCACTTGGCGAGGTTGCTGGCTGCTTCGTTTGGGTCCGTTGTGTTGGTGGGTGTGTTCTGGCTGAGGGAAGCGGTGAGCTGCTCGGCGGTGATCTTGCTCCAGCTCCGGCGGGGAGCCTGTTGCGGGTGGTGGTGGGTCGCAGTCTTTCTGAAGCTGAAGTGGACGCAGCTGTGGTCGGTCCAGTGGAGTCCGGTGGCGTGGCTGAAGGAGATGTGCTTGCTGGACGAGAAGACGGGGTCAAGCGTGTGGCCGGCGTAGTGGGTGGGCGTGTTCACCAGTTGCTTGAGTCCGAGGTTGGCGAGGTTGTCCAGCAGGGCGGTGGTGTTTCTGTCGTTGTTGTTCTCCAGGTGGAAGTTGAGGTCCCCTAGGAGGATGTAGTCGGCTGAGGGCATGGCGTGCGGGCTGATGAAGTCTGCGATGTCTTCGCTGAATAGTGTGCGTGGTCCCGGGGGTCTGTAGATGAGGGTGCCTCGGAGGGTGGTCTTGGGGTCAGTGTGTATCTGGAAGTGTAGGTGTTCGGCGGCGGAGAAGGTCTCGTCGGAGTTAGTCGAGATGCGGATGGTGTTCTTGTGTACGATGGCGATGCCTCCTCCCGTCTGGTTGACGCGGTCCTTCCGGGTGATCTTGTATCCATCCGGGATGGCTATGGCGATGTCGGGCGCTGAGGAGGCGTTCATCCAGGTCTCGGTGAGGAAGGCGATGTCCGGTGCTGTTGCGTCGAGCAGGTCCCAGAGTTCCACGGCGTGCCTGTGGACGGAGCGGGTGTTCAGCAGGATGCATTTCAGGTGGTTGCTGCTGTTGCTCGACTTGGCGGAGGTGGTGCACGTCCGGGGGCAGGTGAATCGGCAGGCTTGGCAGGCGAAGGGTCCGTGGGTGCGTCTCGGTGAGGCTCGGTAGCAGGCAGGGTTCCGGCCGGCATTGAGTGCGGTGAGTGTGGCGGCGTCGTAGGTCCGTCGAGTAGTGTTGCGTTGGTGGGTTCCAGGGGTTCTGGCGCTGGGCGCGGTCCAGTCGCGGACGGGCGCAGACGGGCTTGCCTTAGGCGCGCCTTCGGCGCGCGCCAGCGGCGCGCGCGTGCAGCGGCCGCCATTTATGGGGAGGTGGGAGGGAGGAGCAGCTGGGAGGCGGGAGGCAGGGGCAGCGAATGGGCAGTCAGGGGGCGGGGCCGCAGGGAACGCAGCGGCGGGAGTGGCGAGAGGCAGCGGGGGCACAGAAAGGAAAAACAGGGGGACAGCAGACAAAATCACGGGCACAACAACAGTGGGGCAGCGAGGGGCACAGAAAGGAAAAACAGGGGGACAGCAGACAAAATCACGGGCACAACAACAGTGGGGCAGCGAGGGGCACAGAAAGGAAAAACAGGGGGAGAGCAGGCAAAATCACGGGCACAACAACAGTGGGGCAGCGAGGGGTACAGAAAGGAAAAACAGGGGGACAGCAGACAAAATCACGGGCACAACAACAGTGGGGCAGCGAGGGGCACAGAAAGGAAAAACAGGGGGACAGCAGACAAAATCACGGGCACAACAACAGTGGGGCAGCGAGGGGCACAGAAAGGAAAAACAGGGGGACAGCAGACAAAATCACGGGCACAACAACAGTGGGCAGCGAGGGGCACAGAAAGGAAAAACAGGGGGAGAGCAGGCAAAATCACGGGCACAACAACAGTGGGGCAGCGAGGGGTACAGAAAGGAAAAACAGGGGACAGCAGACAAAATCACGGGCACAACAACAGTGGGGCAGCGAGGGGCACAGAAAGGAAAAACAGGGGGACAGCAGACAAAATCACGGGCACAACAACAGTGGGGCAGCGAGGGGCACAGAAAGGAAAAACAGGGGGAGAGCAGGCAAAATCACGGGCACAACAACAGTGGGGCAGCGAGGGGCACAGAAAGGAAAAACAGGGGGAGAGCAGGCAAAATCACGGGCACAACAACAGTGGGGCAGCGAGGGGTACAGAAAGGAAAAACAGGGGGACAGCAGACAAAATCACGGGCACAACAACAGTGGGGCAGCGAGGGGCACAGAAAGGAAAAACAGGGGGAGAGCAGACAAAAACGGGCACCGGGGCCACAAGCGGAGGGCGATCTTACCTACAGGAGCAGCGGGCAGACAACACAGGCGGAGCTGTGTGGTGGGGGAGCGACCTACCTGGCAAGGTCAAGGGTCGCTCTCCTCACCGTGCAGCGGCCGCCATTTATGGGGAGGTGGGAGGGAGGAGCAGCTGGGAGGCGGGAGGCAGGGGCAGCGAATGGGCAGTCAGGGGGCGGGGCCGCAGGGAACGCAGCGGCGGGAGTGGCGAGAGGCAGCGGGGGCACAGAAAGGAAAAACGGGGACAGCAGACAAAATCACGGGCACAACAACAGTGGGGCAGCGAGGGGCACAGAAAGGAAAAACAGGGGGACAGCAGACAAAATCACGGGCACAACAACAGTGGGGCAGCGAGGGGCACAGAAAGGAAAAACAGGGGAGAGCAGGCAAAATCACGGGCACAACAACAGTGGGGCAGCGAGGGGTACAGAAAGGAAAAACAGGGGGACAGCAGACAAAATCACGGGCACAACAACAGTGGGGCAGCGAGGGGCACAGAAAGGAAAAACAGGGGGACAGCAGACAAAATCACGGGCACAACAACAGTGGGGCAGCGAGGGGCACAGAAAGGAAAAACAGGGGGAGAGCAGGCAAAATCACGGGCACAACAACAGTGGGGCAGCGAGGGGCACAGAAAGGAAAAACGGGGAGAGCAGGCAAAATCACGGGCACAACAACAGTGGGGCAGCGAGGGGTACAGAAAGGAAAAACGGGGAGAGCAGACAAAATCACGGGCACAACAACAGTGGGGCAGCGAGGGGCACAGAAAGGAAAAACAGGGGGAGAGCAGACAAAAACGGGCACCGGGGCCACAAGCGGAGGGCGATCTTACCTACAGGAGCAGCGGGCAGACAACACAGGCGGAGCTGTGTGGTGGGGGAGCGACCTACCTGACAAGGGAATTGTCACACTTGTATGAGTTTCATGGTTAGAAGTTGTGTTGTTACTATCTTTAGCAGCATGGCAGGGGCACTGTATGGTGCAAGCTTCAGTGGCCTCCCGACGAGAGCCCTGGCACTTATTTTTCTACAAGTTTAGCTCTGCAGATAGCAATATTGATAGTAAAGGGGATGTGGCTTAAAGCACTTGGGAACTCCACATTGAAAGAGTGAATGTCAGTAAGTTCCTCACCCACAATTGTTTTTAAAGACATAGACTGCAAATATCCCAATATAGGACAATATGTATAAGCTGGCTCTGGAGAAATGATACCTACAGTAATGTTATAAATAGATAATGTAAAGACGGTACTCACAGTGATGAATAACACCTCCCAAGTTCTGAACTGTGCCCACAAATCCTGGCAGTAACACAGGTAAACAGAAGGCAATGACAGCAACTTTGGAGTACTAAGTACACAGTCACAGTAGACAAGGAGTTAGAATGGATAGTACTGAGCAGAACAGAAAGGAAAACATATGCAATGCTTAGCCGAAAACAAGCAAAGGTACCACACTAGGCAACTGAGAACAAAAGCAGCAGGGATAGGAAAGCAAATCAGTGGGAATTAAAGAAGCATATAAAGAAAAAGACTGCAGAAAGGGAAACTACAAAAGTGAAAGGCTAGGGAATAAGGAAACATGGAATAATGTTAGCACAAGAATCTGGAAAAACTGCAGAATAGTGCTAGCTCTGGAAACAAGGACACACTCCAAAATAGTGCAAGTTCAGTAAACAAGGCTATGTTGCAACAACAGTTCAGGTACAGGGAACAAGGCCGCACTGCTAACAGTGCAGGTTCAGAAAACAAGGATTGCTATAGCTCAAGAATCGGAAATATCTGAAGACAGGTGGTCAGCATAAAAAAGCCCTTTTATGATGACCAGCGCTGGACTGAAGCAAACAGAGGCTTTAAAAAAAGTTCAGTAATAATCACATGCCTTAGGGGTGAACATGCTAGCACCTGCCAGTCACAGGTGTGCTGATTCCTCCACCCATCCTTTGCCTGGAAAGATGCGGATGAAGCAGAGAGTGGGGATTTCTAGGAATTGAATCTTTGGCAGGAAAAGATTACAGGCTGCCACAAAATCTAGCATAAATCCTGAAAGGTTTACCAAGAAACTAGACCGCATTCTTGGGTTATGCCACCAGGCAGGGCTTTAAGTGTGCCGGGTCTCACCGGTGCTGAGCACCGGCAGTTTTTTAAAGGGGGGCCTCGAAACGGGTCTCTATCAGGCGCTAATTTGCGCCCTGGCACAGGCGGTCTGTTTTTTTCCAGACAGCAGTGACAGCAGGCACATCGATGTGTGCATGCTCATACTACTCACTTCTCACTAGTGGAGAAGTTACGGCATGACGTCATGCCAGGTGAGTATTGTAGGGGAAGGGAAATCCTTTAAAGAGAGTCATTTTCTCTCTGGATTTCCCTTCTCTTTTTGAAACTCAGGAGCAGCAACGTTGTCGTGTTGTCACCAGAGCTTTAAGTGGAAGATTTTTCAATATTATATACAAGCCATAGTTGCTGCTTATTTATCTTATGCAACTAACAACCATTGACAAAGCCAATAGTCCTGACTTGTTGTAGGTATGATGTTACTTGTTGTATCATATATCTGGATGTAATGACAGAAACAGCAAAATATAAGTCGGGCGGCACACTATGCTAGCACAGATTTTTAGCTTACGAGTTTTTAAGCCACGCCCTTAATTACATTGGCCACGCCCCTTTCAGAGACACCCCCCCCCCCCGTTTTTTCATCCCACTTAAATCCCTGCCACCAGGTCAAGGCTTCTGGCAAGCGTAGCCTTTGAGAGCAGTGTAATTCTGCTGTCACAAAGCCTGGCGTACTCCGGTTTAAAAGGAACTGCAGAATACTGGAAAGGAACTGCGGAATACTGGCCAATAGGCTGGATGTCAGTACATGGATGTAGGCCAGGGTGGGGGGGGAAGTCCCATATGATGACCCCCTGGTGGTAGGCACGAGAGCCTAGTTATCGAACTGTGAAATGGTGTCAGAATGTGCACGTTCACCACAAGTGCTGCTTGTTCTTTTTCTCACTCCTTTATAGTCTCTGTTTTCATACGATTCATTTTCTTACCTAATGCAACTATTCCACCAAACCTATGTCCTCAGAATCCTGGCCATTCCCGCCGGCCAAGAACCTACGCTTGTGAAAGGAAATGCATGTTAGTTTTAACCCATCATTCTACCCGTACTGTTCTCTGCAAATCGAGCACTGTGGCTGTAATTCTGCCTGAAACGCATTTTAGCAATGTTTCTTATGAGAAACCTGTGCGGTACGCAGCAGTCGGTAGAGACCTGGGGTAAATAGGAGATTGAGACCACAAAATAAGCTCTTTATTCAGTGGAATAGAAGATTCGAGAATAAACGGATATATCTGCCTTATCCATTCGTATGAATTGGGCAAGCCATTTTGGGAGGCTTTTTTATGTTTAAAAGCAGAAGGGGATCCAGAGTGGCCGTTTTAGTGAGAGGAGGTTTGTCCAAGGCCTGTTGCCTCGTAGCATGACTTTAATTCCCGAGTTTGCATCCTTTCACCTCCTCTTCTGCTGGCCCTTAGTTCCCAGGGCCAGCCAGGGTGCACTTGAGTGCTTGCTAAGGCGCGCGAACCTTCTCCAGCGCGCGCGCTACCTGCGGCGGCTCCTCATCCCCATGCAGCAGGCGCGCTTCCCGGAGCGGGGAGATTGATGAATCCGATCCTGTGACCTTGAGAACAGTTGCTCTCTTCGCAGAAGCCGGGCTTGCAATTTCTCATGCAGCACAGGAAGAAAAATGGAAACCGGGGTTTCTAATGATCTTTTCCTTGGTGGAAAGCAGGCTATCTGCTAAGGGTCACTGCTGCGGAATGTGGCCGTGGCCAGTGCCCAGCGACGCCATTCGTCATAGTTACCAGCCCGTGTCAATGAGGGCTTTGTACCCCGTGTGCCTGCAGCGGCCGGGGGCGAGCAGGCTTCGCAGGAATAATAAACGAAGAGGAGGTGATTGTACCGAGGCTGGATGTGAACTTGGAATAGCTGCAGCTTATTGCCCATAAACATGTCACGGCATCCATGACGTACAGCAGGCTGCCCCGCCACTCTGCTTTTAGAATCATGCGAGCTTCGGATAATGCCCCGTTTCTGCTACATGTGAAACATTAAACGGCGCTAAATCGTGTCAGGCATAAAGAGGGAAAAAACACATTTTAGTCTGTAAGCAAGACACTTCATAGGCGCAAACCTATGGTCCTAGAAGGGGAAAAACACCAAAAACAGTAATGAATGGCGTTGCTACTTAGCATGAAGCAGATGCAAATGTGATGATAAATGCATGCATTGTAAAAGACGTGGGGTGTGGGGGCTGATCTGATCTCATCTATTCCCCTCACCACACAGTGTGATCCTGGATTAAAGGATTCAGCATCTCGCATTTTATTTACCTTCTGTAAACATTGGACACACTTAGAAAGAGCTGAACGCCCAGTCTTTGAGTGGCCTAGACAGACATTGTATTCTGTGGAGCTTTGCCATAGCTGGGCTTGCCTCAGAACGCCGAGAAGCATTTTTAAATGTATTTTTGTTGTTTCCATGTAAGCATGCATGACATCACAGCAGGTTGCAGCCAAACATTAAACTGAGTGGAGAGGCGCCTATAATTGGCAGGCTGCAAATCCAAGCCCACAAAATGCGTAGCATACCATAGAAACTAAAAGGCTTAAAATGGAGGAAGAAGCTTCTAAATGCATTTTGCATAAAGTTAAAAATTCAGAAAAACTTGACAAAAAATTATCAGGCACTGTACACCCTATCTTATTTCAGGTCGTGCCATCTAGACAGCGCATGCGCAGTCTGTTGCAGCCAAGAACATAGAGAGGCTTAGCTCACGCCCATTGCGTACCATTGGTTGGTTTTCCTTTTCTCTCTCATTTGCCTGCTTATTATTGGTGACCCAGCTTGTCAATCCTGTATTTCTCCCTCCCATTGAGCATTGTCTCTTTACCATCTCATTGATTAGCTTGCATCACTGCTTGCTTTTCAGGCACTACTGTTTTATTTAGTGTTCAACATTCCATTAGAGTGCATGTGTTTTTGAGTAGTCTCCTTTGTGTGCCTCTCTTCCTCTGCTCTCTTTTGCTCGACTGCTTCTTCCCGTCCGCCTCCCTCTTGCGCTTTCCCATGTGCTTCTCCCCTTTACTTCCCCCCCACTTGCGCTCTCCGGGTTGCTTTCACTCCCGCCCTCCCCGGTTGCTTTTTTGTCCCCCATTCCTTCCCCATGTTGCTTCACCATTTGCTCCCCACCCTCTGTGTTGCTTTGCCGTTGCCCACGAGCTCCCTGTGTTGCTTCTGCTCCCCCTGCCTTTTTTTTCTTAAAAAAAAAAAAATGCTGTTGCCAGTTTTATTTTCATTTAAGTCAACGGTCCAACTCTGATGGGTAACTAAAAAGAAAAAAAAGCCCAGATCATTTTGTAGTCACAAGCATGCATGTCCGTACAAAATGACGCAGACGGCTGCATCAAAGGCTTTGGTTTATTTTTTTTTATTTAGCTAGGCTGCAAAGCATCGTGGATGTGCTGACCCCAAACCCTACAAATTCGGATCTGGCCCTACTCTTTTGGACCCTGCACTGCTCCTATCCCTTCACTCTGCACTACTTCCACATATACTATACTGCTCCCCCTTGAATCTTGTGCTGCACCCGTCCGATGCAATACTGCTTCTTTTGGACTCTGCGCTGCTACCCTAACTACCCCCACCTCCCAGAATCTGCATTTCCATCCCCACAGTCTGGTGGGCTTCCCTTGAACTGAACGCTGCTCTCCTTGGACCTTGTTTTGCCATTGGCAGAGCGGGGTACAACGCCCTGCACTATCCACCCCGCATGCAGTGCCCCTAACTCTTAATCATGCCGTTTTCTCTGCCATCATCCCTACTCCTTGACTCTGTGCTACTTTGCTACACTTGTGGATTCTGTGCTGCTTCCCCGTTGCTCCCTCCCTTCGATCCTGATCTGCAGATTTGACCCTCCACTCCTGGCACCTTGCTCCTATCGGATGCTGCACTTCACCTTCCTTTGCAACCTGCAAGTGATCTTGCTCTACTCCTTATGACTGTCACACCCAAGTAGTGCCAAATATTTTGGCATTTCTATAATGAAAAGTATTACTCAAGCTTCAGTACCATACAACACAGAAGGGCAGTGGCAGCAGGGTAAGGTGCCCTGTAAAGTGTGGCTAACACCTGCTCTGCTGATACCGCGTATTACCTCTTCTGTGTATTGGTATCCATCTTCTCGGTGTACAAATGCTAAAGTGATTTCGCATAACAACGCTTCTCTGTCTTGGCTCTGGCCCTTAAGTCAGTCAATCTTCTGCTTTCATTGAAGGCTATCATTGGTGTTCCCTTCATAGCTGTTTTCTTTACAGAATCTTAGTAACACTGTTAGCTTTACATTTGTCAATAATGAGGGAGGAATGACTAGAGCCCCTAGTTAAAGGCATAGTTCTGTGATATGGTCATTGATGGTTTTTATGGTTCTTGAGAGTTTGGTCATCAGAGAATCCACTCTAGATGGATTTTAACACTAAGCTTGTTCATGGCATCGGGGCATTTTGGTATGTATTTAGTTTTGTGTTGTGTGATCTCTAATCACATGCTTTGACTTAGGCCTACAGCATGATAGTCTTTCTGTCTACATGCTGGCATGGGCTTTTGATCCTGCTGCGTTGCTATTCTTTCTGTTTCAGTGTTTGAGGCTTATTTGCATGCTGGTTTTGTGACTACTGTTACGTTTATCCTTCTGTTTCAGTATCGGCTGATTTGGGGATTCATGTCTGTTGCCTTGTAGGTGTTTGTTTGTTTTATAGCCATTTTGGCATACTGGTCTAGGGTTTTAGGACTACACGAGTGTTAGTCTTTCTGTTACAGTCCTCTCGACCTGTTGGTATTATGGTTTGCTTTCGCTAATTGGCCTCTCTGTTCTGCTTGAATCTGCTAGTGTTTCTCTCTGTGGATTTTATGGTAGCTGCGTATGGCTAATCATTTTGTTCTTTGCAGCTGTGCTAGAGGCTCCTGATGAGTTATTGTGTTTTTGTCTTTGAGGGAAAGGAAAAGTATATTCTTGAAGTTCATCGGGATCCAGCCATCTGCAGCTTGTAATGTAGGGTATAACTGACTGACATTGTCTCAAGCAGTTGTCCACCATCTCAACATGGATCAACCGATTATAATGTGATCACCTTATTCAGATCAAAGTGCCTTCCTCAGAGAAACCTCATTCTCCTATAAAGATCTGGCTCCTGTTATGATACTCCTTCACAGAAGCACATCGCCATAGCTTGAAGGTCCATCAGTCACAGAATATAGCTTCAGACTGATGGCATCCACCAGGCTTTTACGTATTTTTTTATAACAGAATAGGACAAAAGGAAAACTTAAACAATTTAATAAGCTTTTTAAAAACACTCATAGTAGACAATAGGCTTTATACAGCAGTGACTTTCAAGAGCTCAGGTGCATGGTAGACGTTAGCCTTTATGAAGCATGGACTTTCAGTAGCTATATTCCAATTTTAAATCTCAGTAACTAATGCATGATAAAGTTACTAATGGATATCTTTGTACTTTAGGCATCTCCACAACAATAAAATCCGAAGTATCGGGAAACACTGCTTTGATGGCTTGGACAATCTGGAAACTCTGTGAGTATATGATTTTGGCTCCGTTTGACGTGTCTCTCAGAATCGTCTGTACTACTTATATAATTATAGTAGTTTATTGCAGCTGTTCGGCAGCAAGTCTCCTTATTTACATAACTAGCTGCTAATTAGTAACTGTCCTCGAAAGAATGGCACTGTTAGAAGCCAAGGGGGCATAGCTGTCATAGTACTGCAAGGAATACACACCTCCGATTGGTTAGCGACTCCTAATAGGATTGTTTGGGTGGGGAAATAACTTTTTGGTAAAATCATGAATTTCCAAGTGGTATTTATTAAATTTGAGTTAATGATGCTACGTTGATTTTTGTTTTTTTAAACTTTTGGGGTGGAGTGGGGCTCGTCAGCTAATGTAAAAGTGACTGTGGGCGGGTCTGAATAAAGTCAAAGGAGCGAGAGAAACGAGTCCCAATTTCAGGTGAGCACAGAAGAGATCTTTGCCTAGGCAATATATAAAATGCTACATTTTAACCCTCAGTTCCTCCCTGCAAACTTCATTCTGGCTTGGATTGCAAAGAAGCTTGCAAACAGAATATGCCCTAAGCCTCTACCCATTCACGAAAGGTGCTTGTCTTGCTCTTTCAGTCGCTGCCCAGTCCCTTCTGAGTTACCTGGTCCAAAGTGAAGGCTTTTACCTTGTACATTATTTTGGATATTCATGTCCCAGGCTATAACGTAGGAGCTCAGGTGCAGAAGCACATAGTATCTACTCTAGTGCTTGTTGATTAACAATGAACACTGATGATGATGATGTGTGAACTGTGGCATAAGGTTAAGTTCTAGGAAAGGCAGTAAACCACAGATTCACTACTGAACTCTCATATCCTTTTTTTCGGCTTCCATTGACTTGAGAATTTAAAACAGTTGCTCATGGTCACTCAGAGTTGTGCAAGCTACAATATCCGAAATAAAAATTAAGGTTAACTAAATTCTGTGACAGTTTTTAATTGTGTATCAACACACGATTTGCCAATTTAAATATTTGTGTTACAATTGGATGTTTGCTCACAATAAAGCTAATTTCAGGAAGCATAACTCCCTATATTACTAGGGCAAAACCACTTTATATTTTTGAGTTATAAATTTGTTGAAGCGTAGAAGGTGTATTTTCTACAGAAGAACAGATAAAACCATTCAGAGAGAGAGAGTCGCTTGAACTATGGTGCTTTCGGAGCAGTGTCTGTTGGTCACTAAAACTCACTGTTTGTGACTTCGAGCTGGTGTTCTCTTATCCAAATAAATATTTATCCAGACTTGAAAACTATATAGAGCTCCATGGGTCGGAGGCTACCTCTCTCCAAAACACTATGTAGATCTTTTTGAGGCCACTTTACTTTTGACAAACACTGAGTAGATCTCTGTGGGGGCAGAGATTACCTTTGGACTCCGCATTGCATAGATCTCTCCAGCTGAGTTATCTTTAACCTTAACACTACAATCCCTTCAGGACAGAGGTTAGGTCTGAGTAAAACACTACATAGATCTCAATAAACTATATTGGTCTCTCTGACCTAATTACTATATAAATATGTATCGGGCACCGGTTACGCCTGACCTGGCACTATTTAGATCTCTACAGAGCGTGAGTTACCTCTAAAACTAACAGATCTGGTTAAACCCCCTCAGTGCCATTGTTTATTTCAGCCCACCAGAATGCCATAGAAAAGTGGTGGAAAATACATTCTGCAGTGACAATCTGACTTGTTTATCACTTCAGAATGTATTTTCCACCAGTTTTCTATGGCATTCTGCTGGGCTCAACTAAACAATGGCAACATAATGCATCTAAGATCTCTAACTATGTAATTCTCCCATTCCATCAACAAAGCACTACATTAATTGAAAGTTTATAACACTTTGAAATCTGATACTCGATGTTGTTTAGTCTAGGTGGTCTCAGGCTGCTATGGACCAAAATAGCACCCCATTCCAGATTTTGTTCATCTGATGTGCAACAGTCGTTTATTTTTAACATGCTTCCGGGTGAATCTGTGGCAGGCGAGGTGCACCTGGCTCTCAATCTGTGTTCCGTATGGTAAAGTATTGTAATGGAAAACGGTCACGGCAACTAAAGACGCCTCGACACCTAATTCAAACACACCTTCTTGATACCATCTGCAAACACGCTTGGCCAACATGGTGTGCCAATTCACCTTTTATTGTTACATTATGCTGTTTGCTATCTGTAAGAAGAAGCTGGGACAATACTGTAGAGCCCAACCCTATCCAGCAGTCGTGGTATATTAGTGAGTTTGAAGACACTCACCTAGTGAAATAGTACTTTAATAAGGAGACCTATGTAATGTTTTCGTGTTCAATTGAATATTCTGGCATATGTGTAGCTTCTTTAGGTATCATTTAAAAATTTAACCCCAACAGTGTTAAATGTGGCCAGTGCTATTCAGCTTTACATTGTGCAAACACATGGGAGATTTTTGCAGGCGTTCTTAATATTGCCAGCACTGTGCAAACAAACCTATACATTCTCAGAGATCAGTGGACCTCGGGGGCCATCAACCTGTACCTACAGGTGTTGCCTACAGTAAAACTACAATTAGCACGATCGCATCAGATAATGTAGTCCGATAAGAGTATTGGGGTACCAAGAAAATGGTCCTCAAGTGTAGCATTATAAAAGCTACAGTCGTGGAATGAATAAATGGCATGGTGCTTGTTAGAAGTCCATGAACGGGAAGAAGTCAAGGTTTGTGCAGGAACAATTCAGGAGTCATTTTCCAGCACATCCAGAATGAAATCCAAAGCAGGTCAACAATAAGAACCAACCTAGACGTATGCAGCTACTAAATCAAACAACTGTTCTTGGCCATTATGGATGAGATGTCAGCCTACCTCAGCTTAGCCTCCGAGCACGCTTACAGGGACCCTCAGACTTTGTTTAAGTTTTAATGCCACAAAAAGATTAGAATATCTCATAACATCTGTATTAGATAGGTCATCTGTTGAAACTTTCCATTCACTTGAGGAGGGGGACACAAGACCCAACTCTGGATATCCATTCTAAACTGATGAATACCTGCATCTTGTCAACCACTTTGTTGATCATATTCTTTTGAACGTGGTCTTAACTATGAATTTCTTTTTGCTAGTTAAGGTAGTTTATACTACACATTGTAGAACTGTGTATCAAAGATAATAGTTGCAAATCGGCCATAGACAAAGTCCTTTACATATCTGTTTCAAAAGAATCCCACACTTTGTCAAACCTAGTCATTTTATCTTGGGCCATGAGAGAAATTGCATGGTTCGTCAGCAAAATCTATTTTTTGGCAATTGCTAAATGGCCTGCTAATAGCAAGTGGGGGATATCAAGTTACTTGACAGGTTTGAGAGTGGGTACCCAATATCCTCCCTCATAGAGTAGTGTCAATTGTTGCAGAGGGAGTACCACTGCTGTGTATGTGTGTGAATATGTTGCCAAAATCTGGTCAAAAAGCGCAGTTCCTACCGGCTGACTAATTCTCCAACAGCAATCCATCACACACATTTTTTTTCAGTTTTTTCCATGTAAGGTGATACTTGGTAGTGGTTTGTACGTGTTTTCTTTGTGCTGTGAAAAAATCTAAAGTAGACTCTGTTACACTGTTACCTAAGTATCATCTGGGATAACTTTGCCTATCTCAGTTTCGCAACACTTCCTTTAATTGTGTTTAGTAGTACTTGTTCCTGTGCCAAGGCCCTGTAAAGATTAGATATTCCTGTCCCAATCTTAGGCACCTGTTGTTTAAATAAACCTTCTGTTGGTATTATTCCTCTAAGTTCCTCTGGAAGCGCCGATTCTGAATTAACCCATTGAAGGAGTTGCATCAATTCGAAGATGTCTACGTTTGTCTGTTGACACTCTTCTTTGCAATGTTCTAAAGCTTATGGCATCACTCCTATGAACAGGTCACCTAGGATTGGTGGGTTACCAGGTGCCCATTTGAAAAATATATAATCAATGCAACTCGGGACAAAATCGAGATTATATACCATCAATGTCATAGAAGAGGCATATAAAGTGGGACTTCTCTTGTCTTTTGCATATTATTAATGCAAGTAACTTCAGTGAAATGAGAGATAGTGGTGACTCATCTGGCCACCTCGCCAGAAATCATGGTGCTACTGGGTTATAGCAGATTCCTGTTCAATTTATACTGACACCTTTTTCCCCCAACTATGCCAACAATCCAAAATTGATCTTAATTTTGTAGCCAATATGCATGTCTACATTAGGGAAGCCTAAGCAACCTTCCTGTGTTAATTTTTATAGCATCTTGTGTCACACTGTAGAAGCTTCGTACTGAATGATACAACACAGAATCCTTTGTTAAATGGATTTGAGGGTTTTTGCTGGGGCACAATGGGCAAAGCCAATGTCATGTACAGAAGTCTGTGTATAGAATTAAGTAGTTTTATGATTATTTCCAACTTAACATGTATTTATAAGGCACACATTCACCTCATAGATTTTTTGCTCATTATGTACCATATTTTTCTTGTTGCCCAACACAGTCAGCCTCGTTTTATCAACCTCAAAAAAAGTAAATGGCTAGGTGGCCCTGCCAGGATTTTTACCTGTGACCATTGGTTCATTACAGATTGCATGTATTGAGTGCTCAAGTGAGCCTGAAGTTTTCTGTAAGCTAGCAATGTATTTGAACATAAGCACTCCTCTCCCTCTTGGAATCGACACATACGCTGTTTAATCAGAATATCCAACACCATCAAGCAATGTGGCTGATGAGATGTGCCAGTACTGTATATGAGAGGTAACGTCAAGATGTCGCCAGGGCCCTAGGAACTTGTGGCTGGGACAGTGTGCCTACTGACGAGACTTGGGGTAGTCCAGGATATGATACTGAAGCACATTGAGAAAAACACAAAGACATAGAGACAGGAGGACAACAGCAGATAGCCAGAGAACAGCCAGAGAACAGGAATTCAACAGAGGCAATAACACAGTAACCGAGACAACACCATCAACTGGCGGGCAGTCATACAATGCCCAAGAGGCTTGGATGCAAGATGACAGCACAGCTCACAGCATAGTGCAAAAGAAAAGCGAAAAAGAGGCTGATGATTGCAGTCTACTGCAGTGGCTCCAAGGTGACATGTTTAGTTTGCACAAAAGAAGCCAAAAGCCATATGTACAAAAGCATTTTTAAGGTCGCACACGGTTACATTTGCAGAATCTGGCCGTTTCCGACCGCAAAAATGCTTTTCCTATGTGCAAAACATGAATTGCGATTTGTTACCGAATCGCAATCTGTGTTTACCGAATTTCAGTGCTATGTATGAATGTTTTGCAACCGAATTACGGTCACAAAACATTTATTTTTTACTGACACCCCAACAGTGGTCGTAACCATTCAAATATGGAAACAGGTCCCAATGGGGCCCCTTTCCCTTTATGAATTTTGAAAAAATATTTTTTAAGAGCAAGTAGTGGACCCACATACCACTGCCTACTCTAAAAAAAAAAAAAAAAAAAAAAAGGAAGTTTCATCTTCCTTTTTAGGTCTCGCCTAGCGTAGCGCGCATGCGCTGCCCTAAGTAGAGGGCCTCTTGGAATCACTACAGACTTCTCCAGACTTTCACTAAACTCGTGCGTGTGAATTTTATTTCCCACACTTTCTATTGGCCTTTGCATGTGGCTTTCAGCACACAATTGGCCAAAGGCGGGTGCATGTCCCACCATCTCTGTAAATGTTCACTCCCACGGCCTACAGCTGTCGGGAGCGAGCATTGGCGCCATCTGTTGTGGATCAGGTTACTACTTTGTCTGGGGAAGCCTGACAGTACCCGCCCATTCATTGCACTAAAACCAGCACGTGCTGCCTGCCTGCCTCGGCCGTCTCGTGCACCCTCGCAGCAGGCATCCGCCTCGTCCACCCCCCCTCCCCGCTCGCTGCTTATCAGCACACACAAGACGCACACCTCGCGCTCTCACTGCTGTTTCCTGGAATTTGCACAGATTGTTACCCAGCTGCGGCGTGTGTACTGTTCAGTCCTTAGTTTATTATAAATGTGGGCCGGTCTATATTTACCACAGCGCCGCGTGTTCGTCTGCTTTGAGTAGTTCATTCAACTGGATCCGAGACTCTTGCATGTTAAGGACTGAATACTGCGACACAATATAACAATTGTCAGCAAGAGGCCTTGAAGCATACAAATAACAGTTTGTTTGGGTGCTGGCAACAGTGAACCCCTGCTTACGACACACTCCCACACTGTGCGAATCACAAGCCAGGAAACGACCAATGCGCTCTGGTTCGGGTAAGCGTAAAAAAAAATGACAAAACAAACCAAGTCTATTTACCACCGCACAGTTAAATTACAGTAATGTGACAAAAAAGAACGCACTCATTTATTTTTATTTTTATGTTAAGAAAATGTATTATGCAAAGCTGTTTTGCTTCAGTTTTGCTAAAATATATCTAAGAGCAGAGAGGTGGCACATAGAGACAGGGAATATGAAACCTACGTCTGACTTGCTTTACTTTTCTCGTTGTGTGCTTTTTTCCAGAGTTTAGTACTGTCCCGAGACAACGTCAGCGAAACACTGCTGTATTCTGCCTTTTTCTTTCTTGTGCGGCCTGAAGCTGCCCATGGATGTCTTGTTGCCACCCTGCAAAGGTTTCATAACATCTAAGAACATGTCTGAAGTGTATGCGAGGTGGTTCTTTTCCGTTCGGTGGTCACGCCACGCAGTACAGTCACATCTTGGTTTCTGCCTCGAAATCCAAATCCCTCCTCTCGGAGTTGGCAGAAGAACTGGGCCGAATATCTCCATGATTTGAGTTCTTTACTCAATAACAAAAAAAACAAAAAAAAAACATTGGCATAGCCAATAGGTCTCGCCTTTGGGACCTTAGAAGTAAAAAAAAAAAAAACTGGAAGTGTAAGACTTCACGTTTACATTTACTGCATCCTAAATACAAAGTAAATGTAAACGTGAAGTCTTATACTTCAGTTTTTTTTTTTACTTATATGGTCCCAAAGGCGAGACCTATTGGCTATGCGAATGCTGGTTTAAAATGTATCCCGTTTTTTAAGGAAAATGGCTTGCATTTAAAGAAAAAAATTGCTTTATTAAAAAGCAATCACAGACATGGTGGTCTGCTGACCTCAGCAGGCCACCATCCCTGTGATGGCAGCGATTGCTTTTGGGTCGTAAATTGCAACCTACCTCATTAATATTCATGAGGTATGTCTATTTGGGAACCCATTTGAAATTGCTATTTAGGAAATTTTTATTTTGTCGATTAGGAATTGCAATTTCCTAGTTGCGATTCGATAATCGCAATTTGGTAATCACAACCCCTAAATTATGTACATATGGCCCGAAGTGCATACGTTGTGGGGCAGTGCAGAGTGACAGTGTGAACTATTGTATTGTATTGTAATTGCATTTATATAGCGCTTACTACCTCTGACGAGGCTTCAAAGTGCTTTTTCGGTGAGTAGCACGCTACTCCGGAACCCATAAAGGATTAGTGTTGAATTAGTGTAGTGAAATATGAAAGTAATTTGAGTGGTGGATAGGTTAGTCAGTTATTTGGATTCAGAAGGATAGCGGAGGGATAGAAAAGGGAAAAAGGTTTGCATTTATATAGCGCTTGTTATCCCTGATGGGGTGTTGAAGCCCTTTTTTGGCAAGTAGCACGCTACTCCGGAACCCATAAAGGATTAGTGGTGAATTAGTATAGTGAAATATGAAAGTAATTTGAGCGGTCGATAGTCAGTTATTTGGATTGAGAAGGATAGCAGAGGGATAGAAAAGGGAAAAGGTTTGCATTTATATAGCGCTTGTTACCCCTGATTGGGTGTTGAAGCACTTTTTTGGCATTAGTGTTAAATTAGTATAGTGAAATATGAAAGTAATTTGAGTGGTGGATATGTTAGTCAGTTATGTGGATTGAAAAGGGTACGGGAGGGATAGAAAAGGGAAAAAGGTTTGCATTTATATAGCGCTTGTTACCCCTGATGGGGTGTTGAAGCGCTTTTTTGGCGAGTAGCACGCCACTCCGGAACCCACAAAGGATTAGTGGTGAATTAGTATAGTGAAATATGAAAGTAATTTGAGTGGTGGATATTAGTCAGTTATTTGGATTGAGATGGCGTGAAGAAACTGAGCATTAAACAGGATTGTTCAGTAGAGGAATGAAATATGCATTGCTAGCGTGTTTGCTCCTTTTTTAAGCTCGGAAAGCAGTGCACGGCGGAAATATGTATATTTCCAATAATTGAAACGTCCCAAAATACAAGCTGCGGATTGCAGTAGCACTGCTTGTTCGTTGCTTCTTCATGGCAAGAGAAAATCAGGTACCTGTGCGTCCCCTGTAGAAATGGAAGGCTAAATAATGTTACAATTCTTCAGTGTTTATGGGCATGGAAAAATACCACAATCTGGTTTATAGAGATGAACATCACGATCACTTGAAGATCAAAGTAAGTGCAGAGGCAGCCGGATTGGGGGCAGATGCTCTTTGCTGTGGATTCAAGTGGGTGTCGAAGTTAAAGTTTAGGACGATTCAGAAGAACATCAACTGAATGGTGGGTGTTGGATCGGAATGTTCTTTAAAATAAACAAGTTCCTCCCAGGCAGGGAGGAAGGGACACTCCTTGACATTCTGTTGAGCTTTTACAAAGGAAGCCAAGCGTGTGACACGAGGGCCTGGGATCCTTGAGTGAGCTGAGGCTTGTTTGGATTGTCTCAGGGCTCTGCAGTTTTCGACAGATTCCCATCCTCCATCCTGAAAGTTTGCACATCAGATTGCAGCAATGGGATTTCTCTGCCTTTCTCTCTCTTGTTTACAGATGTTCATGCACCTAAAGAAGGCCTTGGAGGATTCTTGCACTGGTCAAAAGGTTAATCCCCAGTGAATGCACTGAGGCACTCACTGGAATTGCATTATTTTCCTTACCGGCCACCATCCATTCTTCCCTTGGGATCTGTTTGCAGAGGACAGCCATTGTAACTCGGCAAACAATAAACATAAAGATAACATTGAATGGCATGTTCTTTGATTTCACGCACCTTCATGGTGGTGGCTGCCTGTATTTCTGCCATGCCTTCCTGTGAATGCTCTTTCATGCATGTGGTCCCCTGGCGCACTTTGTAACGTACGTGGTTTTGGCTTTGGGCTATGGGATGACTCGAGAACTTGCCACTCTAACTTTTCAGTCCAAACTGCCTGCAGGGACCACACAAACTGGTGGAGAGAACTTTGGTAATGGGATGAATGACTATTTCCTTTGGGTACTTCTGTTTGCGTACACCTGTTGGCACACTGTAGTGTTTCTACCAAATAAGTGATACGCTGAAGGCTAATATGAAAATAAAGTGAGTTTATTGGCATTTTGGACAGCTGAGATGTGTTTCGAGATTTAAAAAGAAATACTAATTGACGCTAGAAAACGTCTGTGTGCCAGTATCATTTAACTTTGTATGGAATCTAATGCTGATAGGAGGAAATTTGTGTGCTTATTCTATTTTGCGCAGACCTCAACAGTTGCCAAAGAGCAGCACTGCGTACTTTGTAAGCATAAAATTGAGAGAACTCTATTTTGAAATGACAATGCGAGAGAATGGGGTGATTTGAGGGGTGCATTGCATGCACCTACTTTGCACCAAAGCAGTTTCTTAGTCTGACCTGATGATTTCACAAATATAACCTGCAAACAAAGAGGATTTGTAAAACAATTACAATTTCGCAGAAAACTTAGCAGAACGGCTAATCGAAACCAATTTAAAACTACATTGTTGCATTGTAGCACAACTGGCCACAAAACCAACCAGCAATATGGTCTGAGGGTTTTCTTGTGAAGCTGGGATAGCCATCCAAGGCTGGTTACTAGAGCTGTCATGATACCGCTCCCACCTCTGATTTAATAAGAAAATGCTGGATTATGACAAAAACAAGGAAACCAGTTGCACACACTCCTTACTGACTCTACATCCGCTTACTCTCTATTGGTCATGCTGACCCCGTTGATATGAATGGAAGCTCATGCCTCCTCCCACCTCTTTTCTCGGTGCCTTGACATACTTAACTTCCTAACTTTCAGCTCACCTATTCATTGAAGGCTAAGACAAACTCATCTTCTAATCATGATAGCAAAGTTAGACAGCAACATGTCTGTTGCTGCCATACTGTACATCACATCTGCAAATTCTTCAAATGCATTGTTCGATATCCATAGCATTGGCAGTTAGCTTGCAGAATCTGACATGGGATGCGGAGCTAGCTTGCACAGTTTTCTAGCTCAATGTAGCTCCGCAGTGGAAGTAGCTACAAAAGCTTTAGTGGTGGAATCGCCTCAACATTATGGGCTTCTTTTCAAAACTAGAGATGTCCATTTTCCACCCTTGACATCACTCTCTGCTTACAGCACCTTTCCACATATTTCAAGGTTTAGCTGTCTCTATAATTTTTCATGTTTTCTTATGTACAGGACTACACAGAACAGAAAGTGGAATTGGTCTGTGTGCAAGGCTGACTTCTCACCCAGTGACTATTCACCTCTGTGTTGACTTCAAAGCTTCATAGGTCTCAGTTTGCATATAATATGTTCTACATCCTTACTCCTTTGTTAGACCGGATTGGTTCGGGTAGCCAGAGCTGTGACATTTTGGCTGCTGTTGTGAAATCCTCTCAGTCAAAGAGCTCATTCTTTAAATATGTACGGGAGAAGCTTGCTTGGCATCTGGAACTGTAGTGCAGAAGACCACCCACTGTTTAAAGACTGTATATATATTAGCTTATTACGTTTTTAGGTTTCATGTGTGTTCAGAATCTACAGTACCACTCTATTTGCTTAAGCTGCAATGTAACTGAAGACTTGAGTATTTATGGCTAAGCTGTTGCCCAAGCCAGCATGCGCTCTCTGGGATAATTTTTTGACCTGCAGCTTGTGCAAGGAAATGTGTTCTTGAATATGATGGGGTCCCCTGTAGGTGGCTACAGGAGACCCCATCAGGCCCTGGTTCCCAACAGCACCCTGCAACCCCCCTCCCCCCCTGCCCTGATTGGGTCCCCGGGGCAGGCTCCTCCTCTGGCACACCACAGACGTCTCTGTTTCTGTGACTGTCCTCTGTGCTTGCTCCTCCCGGTCCCTCCTCATGAGGGCCTGCCCCAGAGAAGCACCAGGGGGGGCACAAGTACGGTCATCAAGAACATTTAATGTAGCGATCTTCGTCCTTGGGGGAGGGGGGGAGGGGGGCATGATCTGAAGAAATACAGATGTAAAAAAAAAATTGTAGTTGTACTGAAACTTGACTTTTAAGGAATGAGGACCCACAACTGCTGCCTTGCCATGGTTATAAGACTTTTAATACAGCGGTTCGGTCACAGGCTACCTGCCGATGCACAACTCTGTGATTTGAGATTAGTGACCTCAGTGAGTCTGACTCCCAGTGGGTGTGGTGGTGGCCCCATTGCCAACAGGAAATTTGAAAACACGCATAACGTGCATTGACCGTGGACGTGACTACCTGCTCTCTGAAAGTGTACAAAGCAATCTGTTACCCACCACTCCCCAGCCCCTCACCACAAAAGAAGCGGGTCTTTCTGCGGGCCCTTAACAGAAATGTCTACAGTGCAAAACGCTGACGCAGGCTCCATCTTCATTCTAACGTTCTTGGCTGCATTCTTATGGTATAGTTTTCCATTTAGACTGGCCTGACAATTTGGCTGAGTTATCACTCCTGTTTTCTAGAACGTTGTAAATGTGTTCTTTTTATGTTTCAATTTATAGCTGGAGCTGAAAAATGGTAGAACACGTGTTATGCTGATATTGAATATTTCATAACCCTGTTTGCTGTTTCTTGCAGGGATCTTAACTATAATAACCTGGTGGAATTCCCCGAAGCCATCAAAGCCCTTTCCAATTTAAAAGAGCTGTGAGTATAACCATATCACTTTTTCCAATCTCTACCCCCACCACATGTTTAATGCATTTATAATTTTGAGGCATTCAGTACTGAGGTAGCCTTTCACTTGAACGAATTGCCGAGTTTTTAAAATCATATTGGTGGCATTTTCGATCAAAAAGTTGCAATGTGCTAACTCGGCAGAGTAATTGTGTGTTTTGTGCGTCTGTGTCATAAAAGTAAATCTAATTAAAATTGGTTTAATTTTATATATCCAGCCGGCAATGTTGTTTTCCCTTAAGCAAAACATGCAGAAAATATTGCGCACTAATTCCCTTCTCTTTCAAACTGTAAAATTGTATGCACCATTACATCACGAAATGCTGGAGCAAGGTTTATTTTTAAGAGAGGCTTATCTTAAATTATTTTCTTCTGATATATTCCAAGGTCGTAACCTGGATCCGAAAAACTTTACTCTCCGCGTGGATGTGTGAATAACTCTGGCCGCGGAGCTGCCTACACGTAACGAGTGTTGAAAGACTGCTCCACATAAGCTCCACTAGTCACCTATGACACCTGTTCCTAACCCCTCCACCGTACACCACAAATTCTAGGATCTGCAGCTCATCCTGTTTGAATGTTATCATTTTTTAGTTCCAATATTTTTTCCACTTCCATACAGTGCCAGGCACTTCCCTGAAACTGTCATTCAGCATTGCGTAAAATGCCAATTTCAATGTCTGGGACTGAGCTCTTATATAGACGTTTATGGTGTCTGGGGTTCAGTCATGCCTGCTTGCCATCCGATGAAACAGAAGCCTTCAGGGTGAGGGACGCCAGCTGTTGCCAACAGAATTTAAAGACAGTGGTTCACAGTACTAATGGAAGAGAAGATGGTGTTGGACCTGGCCCTCTCTACAGGGTCATCCCCAAACATTTTGCCTTCACCCTCCTGTTGTCCAAAGTTTTTGTTGGCTTTTAGGACTCTGCGCTCTTTACCACTGCTAACCAGTGCTAAAGTGCTGAAGCTCTCTTCTAAACATGGTAGAAGTGGCTTACACCTAATTGGCCCATTTAATTTACTTGTAAGTTCTTAGTAAAGTGGTACTGCATACACCCAGGTCCTGTAAATTAAATGCTACTAGCAGGCCTGCAGTACTTATTGTGCCACCCACTGAAGTAGCCTTTCCAAACATGCCTCTGGCCTGCCATTGCAGTATGTGTGTGCAGTTTTAAAACGGCCATTTCAACCTAGCAAAATAAACCTTGTGCCAGTCCCAAACCTTCCTTATTAATACATACAAGTCACCCCTAGGGTAGGCCCTGAACACAGCCCAGAGGGCAGGGTGCAGTGTATTGAAAAAGTGGGACATGTACTTTTACGTTTAACATGTAGTGAAAAAAATCTTAAATTCATTTCTCATTATTGCAAGGACTACCCCTCCAATAGGATAACATTGGATTACCTGCTGTTCTGCCTGAGTGAGAAGCACTGGACCTGCATCATGAACCCAGGACCACCAGAGTGACTCTAAAGGCTAGTTGGCTGCCCTCCTGATCAGAGACTCAGGGACAGAAAAGGCTCCAATCCCCTTGAATCCAGTAACTGGACTCTGTTAATCCCCCCCGTGGTGCTACCCCAGTCCTGGACCCTTGGAAGTGGGCGTGAAGCTACTCTGCCAGCCCAACTAGTGGTCCATGCAGAAACGACGCAGTGGGACGCATCGCCTCACAGCCCCTCATCTGAACCGACGCAGCAAGAGGCATCCCTGATGCAGGTCTCCACAGCTTCTCGGAATCGCTGCTGCACGACACACCTTCGATGCAGGACTTCGCATCGCAGCTCTTCGGACCTGCTGCTGCCTGACGCATCCTCATCACAGGACATCGCTTCACAGCCCTGCAGGTCCTCACCACCGCCACTGCATGACGCAGAACCTCGCAGCTGCCGCTGCGCAATGCATCCATGATGCGAGATCTCGCAGTGCTCCATAACTAGAATTTAAGGTATTTTGTTCATTGGACCTAACTAGGTCCCTCTATCCGGCCTGTGCTCCATCATAGTCGACCTGAACGCCTGTCTTTGTCTCAGTACAGCGTGACCAGATGACTACAGTTGGCGCTGTGTGCTGCTTAGCACTGTTTTAATTTAAATCTTTTAAATTGCAAATCCCCAGTACTGCTAGTTGGATTTCTGTTGTTTTGGTCACAAAGAATCTATTAAATTCTACTCTATTTTTCTAAATTGCTGTGGGACTTTTTTTGTGTTGTGTTTTCACTTCATTACTGTTTAAAGTGCTGCATAAATACTTTACACATTGCCTCTAAGTTAAGCCTCACTACTTTTGTGCCAAGCTACCAGACGGTTAATCACAGGTAAATTTAGGATTTGCTTGTGTTCCACCCTGACTAGAATTGTGGTTGCTGCTTGAGAAGGGCTTCATGCTCCTCAACCAGTAACCCAAGTTCCTACAAAAACTATCCAGAGCTGTTAATATTTGTGATGTAATATTGACCCCATCAGGCAAGATTACATTAGTGGCCACTCCATGCCAGATTGTCAACATCGAACACCTCAGTGCATCAGGCAGGGTTGCCAGCAATAAGGTAAAAAAGCTTTAGCAATTTGGAATGTCTTTACATGGGCAATACGCAACAGTCATAGTGGTCAAGGTAATTATATGAATAATAAGTCTTGCCAGGACTGCTTGAAGTATCACTCAAAAATCAGCTTTAAATATATTTTAAGAATTCAACCATTGTTTCCAAAAAACAGCTTAGGAATTTTGAAAATACATACATTTTGATCTCAAAGACTCACTTTTCAGTTTGGGTATAGATCTGTTAATTCATCCAAGCAAAACACACCTATATCAGTAAGCTATGCTGCACACAGGAGAGTTACTTACAGGTAGCTGTGGAGTGGCTTGTAGCTAAGAAGGTACTCATTGGAAAAGTCTTATTTTTATATTGCAGTGCTTCAGCGCAAACTGATTTACAGAGAATGATCACATAAAATAAATGGGCCCTGATTTAGAATTTGGCGGAGAGGTATTCTGTCACAAACGTTATTGATATGCCTTCTGCCTTAGTACAAGTGTATTCTATCCTAATGGATCTAATGTCCTGTCTGCGTTATTACAAGTGCATCATATTCTATTGCACTTATAATTAGACGGACAGAAAATCTGTCACATTTGTGACTAAGTACACATCCGCCAACTTTAAATCAGGCCCATAGTCTTGATGATAGTTGGCATAACATATTACCAGATAATGATCAAAAACAATACATAGTCTTGTTGATAGTTGGTATAATATAGTGTCTCTACTGACTTTTGAACACTTTACAGGATGGGCAGAGATATAGCAGTTCTTAAATGATCACTGCCCACCCTTGGATGTATAGCATTTTATTGTTTCTGGGACTTTATTTAAAATTATCTGCAATTACTTTAATCTACTGTAAGTTATTTAGTAATAAAACCACGTCTGGTGTCAGTCATTTTTCAGTACACTTTGCAGTTATTTCAGAAACTCTTGGTTTTTTAGAAGAAATAATATTACATTCTTTCAGTTTATTTATCTTTACGAACCAGTCAAACCTGGCATTAGAGGGACTGACTACTAAAGGACTAATAACGCTTTAGCCCTATGGAAATATTATATTCTATGTATTGCTTAAAATGTACCTGTTTAAGAGACAACTGAAGTATTGATAGGTCTTCAGTCTGGCCAGCTTTTTCGGAAATACAGCCGTTTGAAAGCGATGCATCTGTCTAATTGGATACTTCCAAATCACCACAGTCAATAACTAATACAACCATTTTTCAACATCTCTGTTCATTGGGCTGTCAGACCATATAACATTTTATCAGTCCCTTTTTATTAACCCATTGAGGTTTCGGTTTCAAGTGAACATAACTCTTAACTTCATTTTTAACCTTGTTTTGACTTTTTATTCATGCTAGAAAAACCCACTGAGGGCTAACTTAAGTTGTCAACCTTCTTGAGCATAGAAAAATTTCACATATGATGACTACTCAGGAGTTATTATATCTGCACATTATACATTTTTAACGTGTGTGTGTGTGTGTGTGTGTGTGTGTGTGTGTACACACATTGTGTCTATCTAAAGTTAATATACCAGAGGACAAATGTGATTTTTAATTTTTTTTTTAATAACAACAACTTCTGGCCATGTCGGCTAAAGGAGTAACATTTCTGAAGTGCAGGATTTAATATCAAAGTGTAGAAACTGTAGGAGTCTTCCTAACCCTATCTGCAGTACTCAGTTGCCTGAACTGCACAAGATGGGAATCTAACTGAATATGGTACAAAAAAACTTCTTTGGTGTCTTGCAAGTGACTTCATTTCATCTGAGTAATGTTGGGCACGACATAGTGGATAGCGTTACTTTTCCAGTTAGGAGTTGATTTTCAAGCTCTTTTCTACCAGTGCCTACTAGATCTAATGGCTTTGGGTATTTTCCTTGTTTCTCTGGCACTCTTTAGGTTAAAATCCTTGTAGTGGACTCTGAGGTGCTACTGAACCCGAGCACAAGAATCTTTACGGATCCTCCTGATAGTGATTCTGGGTTTGCTGTTGAGGAAATTGAGGTTTCACTGAGCAACTGTTAGACCTGGCACCATTGACGTGGGTCTCCCTTCCATTTTTTCGCTGCTGCCTCCTATGTTTTTGCTATGTTTTGCTGGTCTAGATGCTTTGGTGCACTTTGCCACTGCTGTTCAGTGCCAAAGTGCAAGTGCTCCCTATTGTAAATTGTTGTAATGGATTAGTGACTCCATGATTGGCTTATTTGATTTACTTGTCAGACCCTAGTACAGTGCACCATGAGTGCCCAGGGCCTGTAAATCAAATGCTGCTGTTGGGCTTGCAGCACTGATTGTGCCACCCACAGAAGCAGCTTGTAAAATATGGCTCAGTCCTGCCATTAGTATGCCTGAACTCAGAATGTTAAAATACATCTTTTAGTGTGGGTGATGTTTACATTCTGTGTTTGAAAATACCACTTTTAGAAAGTAGGTATTTTCTTGCCTAACCATCCAGTATGCCTCTGCTAGGCTTGTGTATTACATGTCTGGTTTGTGAGAGACAGGGGGCTGGAGAGGTCTTTGGCTCCAGCAGTCTGATGAGTCAGGGCTGGGCTGAATAGGACCTGGGTTGAATAGAGAGTAGGGGGAGGAGATTTCTTTTCAGCTACCTGGGCCAGGTCTGCTTTCAACAATGCTGTCTCCACCTCCTGCCAGGAAGCTGCACCAGGGAGGACAGAACTGGTTTGGGCTGGGTACAGACACTCTCTGCCTTCAGAGAACAAAGGATTTTGGAGTATAAATATTGGGGCCCAGACCCCAGAACTTTAGATCACTTCTGGGAATCAAGACGAACCTTTGCCAAGGAAAGAAACCAAGAAAGCTGAAGGAGGAGACTTCCCCTGCGCTGGTGACTGTTGGGGTTGGCCTGCAGTGGTTACTTATTGCCAAGGAAAGGAGAACAGGAACTTTGTGTGTACTTTAATCATCTTGAGGAAGATCTCCAAGGGCTTGAAGCTGAGCTTGCCTCCTGTTCTGAAGTCTCAGGGACACAAAGACTTCACCCCCAGCTCCCCCTGAGTTTCCTTGCTGGGAATTCTACCTGCAGAGAGGTGCCTGCTGTTGTTTTGGGCCCTCTAGAGACTGCGTGTCGCTGAGAGCTGAAAGCGAGACGCAACAAGGAAGGAGCGTGCCGCCGTCACATCACCGAAGAAGCGCGTCGCATCACCGGAGAAGCGTGCCACCGCCGCAGAGGTTGCCGTTGCATCACCGGAGAAGCGCGTCGCAGGGCCTGTCGCGGCTCAAGAAACCATCGAAATCGCTGCACGGCCGTCGGGCGTGCACGCATCGCATCCCAGTTGTCGCATCGCATCAAAGACACCATTTTGTCGCATCGCACCGGATCGTCGCATCGAGGCGCCATCTTGTCGCATCGCACCGGATCGCAGTAAGAAACAGACGCTTCGCTCCTCTCCGGTAAGGAACAGACGCATCGCCTCCCCTGCAGTAAGGAACAGGTGCGCCGCCTCCACCGAAGCAAGGACCTGACGCATCGCCTTCCCTGCGACCCTTTTGTTTATATTGCGTTACACATCCAAGGTACTTTGAGAGTAAAGTGTCGCATTTACCATCTACATTGAACTAAGCTATTTCTACCATCTGAAAGTCATATTTTTGAATACTGTATTGTGGATTTTTGTCGTTTGGTCTTGTGTTAAGTCTAGATAAAGATTACTTATTTTTCTAAACTGGTGTGGTGTCCATTTGTAGTGTTTTCACTGTATTACTGTATGTGTTCACAAATGCTTTACACACATGAGCCTGCCTGCTCGTGCCAAGCTACCAAGGGGGTGAGCTGGGGTTATTTTAGGAGTGTAGCCCCCTTACCCTGACTAGAAGCAAGGGCCCCTACTTGGTCAAAGGTACCTACCTCTGCCAACTAGAGACCCCCATTTCTAACAGCAACCATGAACTTGATATTACCAAATTAGGAGAAATGGCCCTGGTAGCATGACCTTATAGAACTCAATAAGTCCCTCCTATTAAACTTCATTTGGTGCCTGCAAGCATGAAGACTGATATCTGCTTCCTATTTGATCTTTCTCCCAGGATGTGACTACGGTGGTCCTTGTGGCTACACGTGTGGTTCATTTTGTTGTATGCCAGTAGTTGGAAGACATTTTCCTCTTGGTGTTTTGGCCATGGTATGAATTACTTTCATATTGTGGCTCTATCTTTCTGTATGTTGCCTTTTCTTTGACAAAAAGTCACAATACAGTGCAGGTTTATAAAACTCTTATCCCAGTGTTCCAACACTCAATTAAACAAGGTTCACATTTCATTATGCCACTGCTTATTTGATTTCTGACAGGCTACCGAAATGCCTTCCGTATCAAGATGTTTATTTCTTTTGGGGTCCTTAATTAGGCCCACACGTTCCTTTTTCAGTATTGCGGATCGATTTTTAAAGAACAGTTTGATGAATGGAAATGTCTTCCATGAATGAGATGAAAGCACAAAAGCATATTTCTTTAATACTCCTTGTTTCTTTTATGTTAGTGATGTCGATTGGGTTTTCCAGATGTTTCTAAATTATATTTTAGCCATTGTACATTGTAATGCACATCAAGTCTACAAGCTTTCAGCTGTGCAGTTGTAAATCGTGTTTTTTTTAATTATTAATTTTTCAGAGGATTTCACAGCAATGACATTTCAGTCATCCCCGATAGAGCATTTGATGGAACCCCACTTTTAAGGACAATGTGAGTTGCACATCTACTATAAAAATGTGATGAAAGTGCTAAATTTTTTTCACAATAGCGTGGCAGGTACGACTAGTGAGCAGAAAGCTAACATATTTTCTTTGTTCATATTTCGCAGACATCTGTATGATAACCCCCTTTCCTTTGTGGGGAATAAAGCGTTCCAGAACTTGTCAGAGCTTCACTCCCTGTAAGTACGCTAGCTGCATTATGTGCGAGCCAAATGTGCACAAATTTACGTTCTATTAACTTCTGATAACAGCATTTGAAATCTTGGCAGGTGCTCTGTGTGGATCTTTTGTTTCTGAATGACAGGAGTCATGGTGGCCTGGTGTCATTGTGTTTCGCCAGTGAAGTGTAGATTGAACTGTTTGGTATATTGTTTAGTAATGGTGTTCTATGTGCATGAGTGCGTGTCACACAAGACTTTTGTCATTTAATTTGTATACTGAGTTTGAAAGGTTGTCCGTTGCCTGACCTGAAGTGCAGTGATGATGAAATAGCAACTTTTTCTAATTATGCAGCGACAGAGCTGTGTGGGTGGGATGTGGTATTGTGTGGTGCTGTTTAGCTTCTGGTAATCCAGTGGTGTTGTGTGGTGTGGTTTAATTTCTGGTATTCTCATGGTTAAGTGAGGCAAGATTTGGTGTGGTGTGTGGTATACTTTGGGTGACAACTGTTTGCCAACTTTATGGCTTTGGTACCGCATGAGGTCTTAATGTAGTTAATGTTTTGTTGCCTCAGACAAACAAAATGACTAAGGACTGTCCATTTTAGGTGATAACACTCTGCCAGTTGTATGCCTTTGGTTTACTATTGTGCAGATGATGGAATGATGGAACTGTGAGGTAGACAACCGTGTCTGGTTCAGTCGTCACCACTCAGATGCTTCCTTGGTTTTAAAATACTATGTGCGGTTGAGAGCCTCAAAACTGATATTACCTGATATTTTATATGTAGCCCACCTGTGACACATTGTGAGCAAAGATTGATACGCTTAGTTTACAGCTGTACATAAGTTGATAGTTTTTGGAAAAAGCGATCAGTTTTATAACAAATTTCAAGTATGCTTCTACAAAGTTTTCTTTGTTTGAGGGAGAGTCATCGTTGAGAAAAGAAGTGAATTGTCTAGATCCCCAAGAAACCTGTATTCTCAGTTGAGATATTACTCAGAATTAGCAGTTGATGCGGAGAACTAATGCTAGGATTTTTATAAGACAAACAAGGTAAAGATGGTCCACTGTCTAATTTTTTGCACAAAAGGGCAGAATAGTTCATATTAAAGATGATCTTGCGTTTGTTTTCTTTTCTACGTAAAACAAATATACTTTTTGCCAACTTTCGTGTGGCCTTACGTTGTATGATTTAAGTTTTATTCTACAAAAACAGTGCTATATGAAAAATAACGTGAAGTGTAAGTGGTTGAGTTTATTCTGTTATTCACATGAAGATGGAGAGAATGAAGCCGTAGCTCATCCAATCACGAGTTTGAAGGCCGATTCAAATGGAGGCGATGGGATAAAAACTGGTAATATTAGTCATTCACTGGGACTCCAAACAAGTGGCATAACGCAAAGTGATGCCCGCCCCCTGGTAGAATGTGATGGGGGTCCTGAGACACTCACATCTCTCAAATATTCATTGGCCGTGTGTTGAATAAATAAATACTCTGTAGCTAAATTGTCAGACGCATACCTGCCTTTATCGACCTGAGATCGCTTACCCCGAATAATTGTTCTTCCTCAGTGGACCCTTGGATTTTACCCATTATCTATTTGGCTGGATTTGCACGTCAGACATCACACTCAATCGATCTCAGCAGTCTGTTATTTGACGAAATTTGTCTACTTTCAATGGCCATTTAACAGCACAACATTTTTTATAATCGCCACTATCGTTTAGTGTTTGGGGTGTCACCGTTTTGGTCTTATTTAGCTGCCAGGCACAGTGGGGCATGTGCCAGACTAAACCAACTGCTTTCACTGGCACAGCTGCACATTATAAAGCTTGGTCATATCCTGGGGTGGTTTGTTATTTGTTGCTCTGTCTTTCTCTGAAAAATGAGCCAGTTCGTTTTTATGCTGAACTTTCAGTATGCTGTCAGTGTGTCATCCTCACAATTGGTTTGGATAAATATAGTGTTGCTGTCTCAGACTCCAACTGTATGCATTGCTTGAGGGCTTGAAATTGTAGTAAAGATTTGGAAATTAGAAGTGGTTGTCAAGGAATTCAGAGCCTTTTTCTTATTACTGATGGTCCGGGCATAAATGGTGCTGTTATTGTATCGTAGATCTATCCGTCTGCACAAAATCAAGCCAAGAAACATATGACTTTGTGATGTTGACAGTCCTACATTTCTACTGACGCAATTAGGATGCCTACTGGAGTCCTTTCCCAAATGATTTCAAAACTTGTTGGTAGCAACTTTAGTGCTCTCTTCACTTCACTAGTGGAAGCAGCATTTAACTGGATCAGTACTGGAGCATCAAAAAGGGCCAACCATTTGCACTTTCAGGGAATTACTCAGCTTATCTTTCTGACTTGTTCGTTGAGGTGCAATGGCTCACTCAGAACACCACCACCCTGACTCAGCACTGCTAGATCGGGTGGATGAACCATTGTTTGTTCGGAACCCAGCTGTGGAACAACTAGCATCAAATAATCTGAAGGACAGAGGAGTACTCCTTTTCAGAGTTAAGTATGCCTTCGAATGTCCCATTAACGGGACTGTGTCTGGGGGCAAACTTGAGATGCTCATGCATGCAGGATAGAAGTTAACCTAAGATAATGTATTGAGCCTACAACTGTGAGGGTATTGGCCTCTTCCTAGCTTGATGTTCTGAGTTCAACATTTGACTTTGGTTAAGTGTTGCCATGGTTCTTGTGATCTCCAAGTAATTAATTGGATTGTTTATATTTTATTTATTAAGAGTCTCTCTCCCGTCTTGCTTTGTTGCTTGATTTTTTTAAAAACTGTTTTATTACAGTATTTCCCTCGTTACTCCTTCTCTTTTTTTAATCATTACTCTTAATTGTATTCTTCCCATAACTGTACCCTTTATAGTTACCCATAATTTTCTTGATCTTTTGCGTCAATGTTTTTTGATAAATTAAAAAAATATATAACTTGTCATCAGTCTCAGTTTAGCCCAGCAATTGGTAAGGTTCACTTTCCGATCAAAACTATCACTTGATCAAGAAAGTTAAATACAGACACATTTAAGAGGAAATACGAAAGGCCACCTTCCATCTAACTCCATACACTATACACCGAATACCTTTGTTCTGACTCCTGTGCCTCCGAGGTAGTTTCAAGAGTAACAGTGTTTGGCAGTTTATAATTGAGACATCCTTTTCTTGGTTTAATTGCCTCAGGATACAGTAATCTTGAAAAAAGTTAACCTGAAATTAAAAACAAGTGCAATTGAGAAGATTACAGGTAAGTGAAAAGGGTTAAACTTAATACTAACAAAGTTGTACCCTAAAATAAGGGTTAGCTTTAAAAAAAATGGAGTAAGTTAGGGAACAGCAATCTGTTACAGGAGTCTTTCCCATAGAGAAAAATATGGAATCAAAAATAAACAAATAGGAAGAGCATAAGTAGTTACGGGTAAATGATAAAGGTATACACATTGGAATTCCTAAAAACAATTTCCCAAGATTAATGCTACATTAATAATAAATAATAAAAGCCAATAGGGAAATAAACCTGAGCAAAAACACAAGACCCTTTAAAGCAAATTACATACTTTCTAATTCTAGTTCGAGATTGGGTGCAGGTATTGATCACGATATATAAGTGCTTTAAAAGTTGAGCGTTTGCACTAAAACAGTTTATAGCAGCTGAGAATGCATAAAATGCCCCCCTATTTGCATAGTTTTCTGTCTCATAATTTTCAAGGCAATGTGCACCTTCTGGAAGTGTTTGTATGTCCTCACCCTCATACATTTTAGTTGCATTCATTGGACGTGACAAGATTTTTCTCAAGCCAGCTTTTCATACTCTTTTGTGGATCACCAACAACTTTGTTGCACAATGTTCGAGATTCACGATAAATTATCTTTTTCTGGGAGTGTCTCTCTCTGTCTCGAAGACATACATTTTAGAACTGAGGCATAGACCTTCACTTTATTTAGGCACCATAAAACTGGGGGATGTGCCAGGTACATTGTAGGTCCAAGCCAACGGCAAGAATGTTTGAAGTCCGTGACAGTTGTGTAATAGACAAGATTTCCACTTTATTTACGCAAATGGGCTTGGTGTTCCATTGTCATGCCAACGGCCGAAGACAAAAAAAGCACAGCTATCACCCAGGTGGCAGTTAGAGTTGTTCTTTTTTTTATTTAACTCATTTTATTGAACTTTGGAATTAACAATATTTATTATTTTGTTGTACTCCGATTTTGTGTTTCATCACCCATAATTTAAAACAAGTTGCCTAAGACCTAATAACCTCTTTTACACACCACCAATGCTTAAACAATCATGTAAATTATTTTTTAAGATTTCTTCAAGATGAATGTTTGTGATTCCTGAGACTTGGATATCATATTGATGTTCTGTAACGGTAAACTTGACTTCTGTAGCTTGTTGTCTACAAGTTTTAAGGGTTGTCTTTGAGGCTTCCCAAATTTTGAATGTTTTGAGAATAACCATTATTAGACACACAAAACCTGCATAATCAGCTACTGCCATTATGGATTACTGATGTATTTGAGACTCATTCTTACAACAAGGAATGTCATCCCTTTGCTGGGACTATCTCTTTACAGTCCTGGCGAAATTTTGCCTTGTTCCCTATATAACTAAACTGATCTGACTACTATATACTTATCCCTCGATCGGGATACTCTTTAGGGGGATCCATTTTGAAATCTATTAAGTTTGGCCTTGGCACACGATGGGGCTGCCCCATTTCACCCCCGTGTTCGCCATGACAATGGTGCCTTTGGCCTCAAGGGCATGGAGAAATGGAGCAGATTGGAGTATCCTCTTGTCCTATGGCACCCACGCTATCTCTTCTAATGCTGATGATGATCTGCTTTATCTTGGGGATGTCACAACTGATCTCACCTGTGCTGCCTCGCTCTTGGTGGATTTTGGCCGGGTGACTGGATTGATAGTCACCTGGAATAAGTCTTTCTTGTTCCCGCTTGTATCAGTAGCCACTGCAAGAACCGTGGACCTGGGGGTCTCCCTTTGGTGGAAGGATGTGATAATCGGCTGCTCCGGGGTCCGGATCTTTCATGCATCACCGGACCCATTCTAATCGATCTGTCAGCAGCAGTGGCTCTCAGATTCCCTTCTGGACTTCACTCCATTTGTCAGTGGTAGGATGAGTGGCACCTCTCCAATGATGAGTTGCAGATATGGGAGGAGGATGGCCTCTTCACCATGGGCAATCTCTACGGGAACGGCCATTTACTATCATTCGAAGTGCTGACCGAGCAATATGCACTCCCAGATGGCCAGTTTCTCCTCTTTGCTTTCCTGGGGGTGGGGATCGATACCTGGGCATCACAGGGTGTGGAGCTGGTAACGCACCTACTCATCCAAATGTTACACACTATGGGCTGTGGCCGCAGGCTTATTGTATGGCTTACTAAAGCTCTTCTCGGCCGCACACAGATGTCCCTCCAGCCCCTACAGGATACATAAGAGGCTGAATTTGGCAGACCACTCCACGACTGGGATTGGGCTCACCCTACCCACATAGGGTGTCTCGCAACTTCAGGTTAAAATCGGGTTCAATTTTATGTTCTCCATAGGGCCTACCTGTCCCCCAAGCAAGTATCCCTTATCTTCCCAGGTACACTGGATATGTGCACCAGATGCAACACCCCAGGGCCGACCTGAAGCCCATTCTATGGGATTGCCCTTAGCTTAGACCATATTGGACTACCGGTCTGTCTCAGTTGGAACGTCACGGGAACCCCTAATATCTCTTTCTGGGAGGCAAGAGCGTTGGAACTATGTCAGGCCACGCAAGTGTAAAATTGCATTTCACTTCTTAGATCTGGGCCTTATATTGGCTAAGAAAACCATCACGATACACTGGAAGTCACACATCCCCCTAGTTGTGATCACTGGCAGATGTTTCTCATCTGTTGGGCAAAAGCTGAGGCAATGGCATTGATTGGCGAAGACAACATGGGTGTACACCTCCGACTGATGGCTTCTGGGTGGGAAGCATTACTCTCCAAATTGATCGACCTGCCACTGGGTTCCTCTTCAGACTCTACATCCACGGACTCCTAACATTACGTCTTATACAATGCGCAATCATCCCCCTTGAGGCCCACCCCTCACACTTCAAATATCATAAATAGCCAACTTTGCTGAAGACGGGGGCTGCCATGACCAATTCCTCTATACTCCCCTCCTCACCCTTTGTCCCCAACCACCGCATCCCACCCGCAAGGGGTCAGTTCTGTCCCTAATGATCCATGATTTCCTCATGCGCTTATATGCTTGTTGATTGTTTGTACGTTAGGTGCACATCTTCGCAAACTGATCTTCTAAAATTTGCCTTATGTTCGTTTAAAACCTTAATAAATAAACATTGTTTAAAAAAGGAATGACCTCCGTTTTATTTGCAATTCTGATATTATTCCTTTACTCTCCCTAGGGTGATTAGAGGAGCAAGCAAGGTGCAGCAGTTTCCTAATTTAACTGGAACTATTAACCTGGAGAGCTTGTAAGTAGATCATACTTTATAGTTGAAGGAGAAAAAGAACCCCTAAACCTGGGATTCACATTTCACTCATGTTTTCCTCATTTTTCTTACCCTCCTTACTTCGTCTTACCCATAGCGGACATTTAGATGTCTCACACGTCTTCTCAAATACCACTGACATGTGTGGGCTGGCAGCCAGCCTGTGATGCATGCACTAGAGCAGATCAGATGTTGTTAAGCCAGATCCACTGTCTTGTTGTGCATTTAAATAATTGGAGTATGCGATTTGTTTGAAGGATGGATGGAGCAGTGCAGGGGTGGTGGTTATTCCTTATGAATTTGGGCACCATAGTGTTTGTTCAAGGAAATACTTTGATATAAACAGTATTTTGTTCAAATTATCCCATCGATCATTTCATTGTCAAGATGGCTACACTTTTCTACTTTCATACATAGCTGTTTTTGCTGTTCTGCAGGATTTTTACAGGCACTAAGATAAGCAGTATTCCTGTCAGCCTGTGCCATGAGCAAAAGACGCTTCGGACCTTGTAAGTGCCCTTATATTATTCGCTTCCTTCCACTAATGTGTTGTTGATGAATTGGCAGGGCAGAAATGTCAACAAAAGCCATTCACACCTGTCGCTCTCTGCAGCATAAATTGCCCTATATAAATAACAGCTGGCATGACACTGCTGCTTCACTATAAATCAAACCTATCTGCCTCCTACATCATCTCCCTTCAGGGGCAGCAGACTGACTAGTGTTCTAGGTTCAGCTTGAAATATGATATTTGTAGACCAGAAAGGATGTACTACAAATAGAAATTATTTTACTGTACTCTGACCCATCTTTTGTTTTGAATTGATTTAAAGGGATTTGTCCTACAATGATATAGAAGACCTGTCAAATTTTAAAGGTTGCAGTACATTGGAAGAAATGTAAGTGTTAAAGCAAAAATTATAACTCGTATCTATAATTTGTCGTACATGTAAATTGTCAGTACATAGTACTTTTGGTGTACCATAACGTTTTATTGAGTTGGAATAATCTCTTACTATTCCCAAATTTATAATATTTCAAATGTTCATGCAAACCTCTAGTTGTAAGCAATAGATTAAAGGTTTTCTTGCTTTAGCGGCAACTAATATATTTTTATGTACTTGTAATCTGTTTATTAATAAGTTGACACATATTTGCAAGTCTGATTTAATTTAATATGTCTCTCTTTTTTGGTAAAATAGTGCTATGTTAGATGTGTGTAACTCATCCACTGAAAACCAAATCGTTCTATGCCTAACTGGACTTCATTATGGGACCCCACGGTGGAGGGATGTATAAGATGGGGTTGGTGGGGGGGGTGGGGGGGGCTATTGAAGGCTTTATGTGAGGATCTCGTGGTTACCGAGATGGGGGTGCTTGAGAGAATGGTTAAGAAAAAGAATTAAAATAAAGGAGACAGCAGAGTTACTGAACTATCAGGTAAAGGACCTTGGGTCAGATTGTGAGCTTCACTGTAAGCCATTGTAGGGTTGTGAGGAGAGTACTGGTGAATCTTCTTCTGAAGGCCAGTAACAAGTTGTTAAGCAGATATATGCTCTTTTTGTTTTGTCGCTGGTTCGTTTGGTTTTGATAGGAGTCCATGGTAAAGTCTTTGTCAGTTAGCTTTTTTGTGTGACAGTATAGTCTTTGTTTCGTTGTACAACTTTATTAAATGTTTTTTGTTCCTTTTAAGTCTGTTTTGGGTGGGGAAGGAGGAGGACCATCCAGTTGTATCCATTTTTTGTATTTATCGTAATAGAAACTAGTTATTTGAATAAGTCATAGCTGATACCTTTATCTGTTAGTTGTAAACGTTCTGCTAGTCCAAGGTCTGGTCCAGATGAGTGAGTTCTGCGTGTTGTTCTAAGAAAGAGCAAGGGAGTGTATGGTGTGTCGGCGAAATGGAAAGTGATCTGAAATGTGCTCGGTTGTAGCAGGAAATGAGTTGGGATTCGCTTGGTTTGGACCTTTCACTTGTGAGAGTCCCAGGCCTTGCTTTTTCTTTACGAAGGTAGCTGCGAGTTGTTTCTCATAAGTATACATATCCTATTCGGGTCTTCTGGGCTAGATTTGTAGTTGTAGCATCAACGCAAGCATTTCACCTAGGAATGAGGTGTTGTATGCCAGTGCCCTCTAGACTACTGCTGTGGTGAAAGAGCAACCTGTGTCCATAATGTGGATTCGAGAGATGGTGTAGACTTCCGAAAATGAGAGTTGCAGGCATAATGTTATCCTCTTGTTTGTAAAGAATCAAGAACTCTTTAGTTGAATCGGACATGGGTATGGCTGTAGAATTAATACTAGCCCACAGCCAGAATGTAGAAAAAGCGTTCTCAGACAAAAGCTTTTCTACATGAGGGATTCCATTTCATGGAGAAAACATTCATTTTGTTTGGTGTCTAATTGTATATATCCGCGTAGTAAAGAAAACCTAACAATGTCAAGTTACCATTAAATTATATTAAAAAAAAATCATTAATTTTTTAGGTTATATTGTGTTAGAAAGAGATGCATGACTGATACAAAACCTCAATTAAAGATCACATTTGCCAGCCATAAGGAGCATTACTTGTGCTTTGTGGCTTGATAATCCCCACACACGGACAGGAAACCTGATGATTAATATATAAAAAAGATGCATTTAAGTCTGCACACCAAAATTCATATGCACATGTACTTGAAAATATCATAAAACATAAAGAAGTGCTTTCGCTTGTGCATGAAACCACTGTAATGGTGAGGTTGCCACGCTCAATTAGGGTACATCTTGCTATTTTCAGCGCGGTTTACAGATCCCTAATTCAGTGCCACTGCTACGTAAGTTCAGGGACCTAGGAGTCCCCTGGGATCTGCTCCTGAATGGTGGAGCAGAATCCTGCGGGAGTCCACTGGTTATGCCTTGCAAAGCCTACCCTTGTTGGTTAAAAAATTAAAGTGCTTTATTGTCGAAGGAGATATATATTAATTTCCTCATCCATCCCACTGCTAAGCGTCTAATAACGCGTTAACCAAATCTCTGTACTTAACGTGCATAACACAAACACTTCCCACATACAATCAAACCAATACAACGCACTTCCATCCATAGCACATGGTGTAGAGTGCTATCCGTGTTGATCAGCAACCTGCATAGGGGCTGTAAACGCAGTATATATGTTGTAATACAGTACTATAACCTAAACACACAACACATAGTATTTAAATCACTTTTGTACCTGCATTCATAACAATGATATCAATCATCACAATTTACCGTGGGGATGCCAGTGCTCTAGGCGTACTGACTTCAGCTGTTCCTTAGTTTCATTTTCTACCGCGGCTGTAATTTCAAACCGAGCACTGTAATATGCAGGAAGCAGCTTGTCATGATGCAGGTTACATACAACCTAATGCGCCTCCATTTGTGAATCAGCGCCTGTTGATTACAGCGCTATGTAAGCCATTTGTTTTGACTTGAGAAGTAAATACCATCTGGTTGCACTTTAAACTGTGTTGAAAAGGTAGTATGGAGGAAATCGCATTAACAGGGTGCATTAGCTAGCACACGTTACGCCCTATATGTTTTAATTTGCTTCTGAATGCGTTATGCATGTCCTCTCTTTATGTACTGATGTCTTATTTTTTTTCTCCAGTTACCTGCAGCACAATAAAATCAAAGAGGTCCCAGAAGATGCGTTCTATGGGTTGACTGTTTTGCGCTCTCTGTAAGTAGTGTGAGTTCGCGGCATAAAATGTATGGAAAATGTATCCGCGTGATGCTCGACTGGTGGGACTGAAACCTTGGATAATGCTTGACAGATGCTGCTGGGAGGCTCGCGACATGTCCCAAAACACAAGTATTTTTCTGGCAAGCGATTCTTCGCTCACAGAATAACTGCAGGAACTAGTGGGACACGAGCCAAAAGTCTTGAAATGTTTTCTGTAAATTGCCTTGTTTTGCCCTGAAATTGATAACTTGAAAACGAAAAGTTTGTAATTTAAGTGAGCAGAAAAGTGCAGCACAATGGAATTTGTAATGGGCTTCAGCACTGGCGCCAAAGCTGGCAATGGATAGCATAAAAGCTGTGTTTTATTTTCATAATTGCAGAGATCTGAGCAGAAACCTGATCCACAAAGTTCACAATGAAGCATTCAACACACTGGGCTCGCTAACAAGCCTGTAAGTAGTCCTTGTTGCCTACAGATAACCCGACATAATGAAGTAATCAATGCTCATTTCTTGTAACTTGAAACCATAATAGGGGTTGTATGCAGCTTTGAACGTTACCGTTTCATTTCGTGAACAAAAATGGTATGATTATTTGGTTTAATAAGTGATGTAGTTATATTTTTTGTTGCACGTGAGGATTTGTCATCATTAATACATTTTTAGTCTCGTATAGCTAGTTTTATTTTATCCATATTTGTTTTATGATGCCTCATTTAGACTTTCCAGTCAAATACCTCGTGACATCATAGACTACCCAAGTGTGAACGTTAGTTCTTGGAGAGTAAATATATTTTTCCCATTTATTGATATAAAATATTTTGTTCGGCCTTTGGGAAATCTCACTGTGGTAAGGTTTGTATTGCACTTAGTTTGCGGCTGATATTAAAATACAATAACATTGCCAATGAAAAGTTTGGACGGGGGTGTGTCCACTTTAGGTTCAAGAGTCCCATACCCATGCCGGATTTTTTAGCTAATTACTGACCATTCAGATGATTTTCCATTTAGATTTATTCTATGTAATCTCGTAAGGATATCCTAAATCTTCGACATTGATCCGACCTTCTTAGACCTGTGTTGTACACCCATGTGTTATAGCATGATAGCATCCTCTTCTTGTGAAGTCTTACCAAGAGCGCATATATGGAACACCTGAGCATTCTATCTTTTTTTGTGTGTTTTTATAGTTATGACTACCTTTTAGGTTGAGACTACAAGGCAATGCAAGCTGTCCGGTTATGAAAGACGTTGCAGGCTCTACAAGAACATACAGAGGCTTGGAGTCCACCCATTTCTTAACATAGGCTGGCCTTCTGTCACTCTTGTTTAGTTGCTTCTTATTTGATGGCTTTTTATGTCAGTCTTGTGTTTGATCCTCCCATGGAGAATAGCTGTTTTACCCATCTCTTTGACAGGTTTCTATGCCTCCTCTCCTGGCATATTTACCTTCTCTATAAGTCCAAACAAAGTACATGGTGTCCAAATTCACGGGTGACATGGAAAGCTACATTTTATCCTATGGAAACCAGCACTACTGTGCCGTCTACTAGTGTGATCAGGCAAACATGACTCCGAGCCTGCCACAGCAGCCTGGCATGCAGTTTAAAACTGCAACCCAACCTATCAAAATAAATCCTTATTGACAGGAGAAAGCCTTTCTTTTAAATATTAATAAGTCCCCCCTTTGTAGTCCTTGAAGCTCATAAGGCAGGGTGCCTCGTATTAAAAAAAAAAAAAAGGACATGTAGGAATTTAAAAGTTAACATGTCTTTACAGTGACTAGCACCTAAAAGCTAGTTTTCCTGTAACAAGGCTGGCTGTTTCATAGAGAAACACTGGAATGCACACTTACATTTAAACATGCTATCTGCATTTAGAAAGCAGTCAGACATGCCATTCTTGGATGTTTTGTAATATTTATTAAAAGTTCAATTCACTGGTGAAATCAGATTTTGAATAAATATGAAGGAAAAGGCACTTTAGAAAACTGCCTTTTCCCTGCTTAAAGAGCTTGGAGGTTAATTTACATCAGCCTCCTTCTGCAACCCTCTTAGTGTTCAAGCCCTGAATGAGATGTAAAAACTGCTCCCAGAGTAGCGACAAAGGCCTGGGTCTGCTGAGTTGTTTGTTTTCCTCTGGCAGAATGGCCATTTGGGCAATGCTCAGAACCTTGATTAACTTGAAAGGGTCTTCCCCTGTCACAGACATATACCAGATGACGCCATCAGATGCTCCTTCTTTGTTCTGTCAGTCAGGCAGGCTCCAATCCCAGAAGGGAGGAAGCTGCCCCCAGAACTAGTTTGATGTGACCACAAAGGAGGTAATGCTCATTTTTCTGGCCACATCTCTGGGGTTGGCCTACAGGCTCTTCTCAAGGGAAGAAGGGTGTCACTATCTTGTATTTAGGCAGAAAAGGGAACATTGTTTGCAGTAGCGCACATAGAAGTTGCAGCAAAAGTGTGCAGGGTGACCCCTGAGAACTTTTTCCGTATTAGTTAGGGAGGGGCCAGGAGTCACCTCCATCCACAAGCTAGTTCCAGGCATAAATGTGACGTCGCATGGCATGCTCCTCAGACCAGTCGATCTGTGGAAGAATAGAAGAAGGACTGTACCTGTGAGGAGAACCGAAGAGCTGGGCCTGCTCCCACTTGTACCCAGGACAAAGAAGTGAACTCCAAGGATCTGTTGCCTGCCCTCCTGTGTAAGCTGCAGGGCCACAACAAGCTGCAAGAAGCCTTTACTCTGAAGTGCTCAGCTGACCAGCACCAACTGGAACTGACCTGGACCCTGCTGGTGGCCTCTGGTGGTGTGAGTCTTTGCCCCAAGTACTGTTCCTGAGGTTCTAGGACCCTTGGCTGTGTCAAAGTAGACTCCTCCTCCCAACATCCCTGAAAAACCTGTAACATAGAATTTCTTTGGACAAACTGGCCTAGTCGATCAGGCCATGGTATGTTGCTGCTGGGCGAAGAAACAGGTTTACCCCCTTGAAGCTTCTGCACAGCAGCAAATCCAGTTCAGCGGGACCTCACTAAGAAGGAATCTGGCTTTGTGGAGCACTCTATGGCTACAGCTTGCGGCCTTGCTCCACTGGAGGATTCCAAGCTCAAATAAAGAGACTAAGTCCGAAGGTAGAGATCTTGACTGGGTAAAGGCGCCAAAATTATGCGGCCATCGAGAGGACATCCCTTGGCAATAAATTTTAATTTCTCCTGCTCATAGTTACCCTCCCCCCCCCTCCCAAAACCAATGGCTTCATCGGGACTTCGGTTAATGCTGATCCAACATTGTGTAGCTCTTTTTGGCTACACAATGCTGCCTTCACCGCTGAAGGATTTTGAAAAAGCAAAGTCCCAAGGTAAAACCTCCAACCGTGTCAAACTTGGTTGTTGTTTTTGACCAGTGATCGATTGTGGTCGGTATGAAATCCTGCCTAGGTCCAGGTCTATCAGGACCATTGACTACCCATTGGCGTTTTGTTTTTTTGACACTATTTTTACTTAAAAGTTTAAAAATTCAGATTTCCAGTTCCCCTTATAGGATTTTTGTTGTTTTGGTGTCATTTTGTTCATTAAATTATTCTCCATTTGTATAAATCTGAATGGGATTTTTTTTGTGTTGCGTTTTCAACGTGTTAACTATCTTGGTACTTCTAAATGCTTTACACATATTTTTAAGTTAAGGGTGTCTGCTCAATGCATATCTACCAGAGGCTGAGCTGACTCCTTTAAGTGGACCTAACAAGATAGTAACCTTATTACTTGTGACTACCATCTACCCCAATTAATAATTCCCTTTTTTCACAGATTTCTGTGTGTGGTTTATGTTTTTCTAAAGTTGGAGAGCTAAGTCTTTAACAGGAAGAAAGTGTCTGCGGCCCACTGACAAGCATATAGCTATCTTGTGGTTTTCCCAGACTGTTGCCCAGATCATAGCATTTTCAGGAGATGACCTATATACTCCACTAGTTCCTAACCAAACTAAAATCATTTACAGCAAATACAATCTGCATCTGTTAAAGTCTAGTATATGTGGTTTTGGGTCCGTGTAGTTCCTATCATGATTTTTTAATCAGTGTTGTCTGAATTTCTTGTGAAACGGTTTCATTTGTGCATTCACTACTGTGCTCTTAGTCTGCCATTTTTCTCAGGCTACATGATTACTAGGAACTGGCAAAGAAAGTTGATGGTGTATTCAGTGAATCATGCTTGATTTTGCTAACAGCATGTCTTTTCCTCGATTTAAGGGATTTAAGTTTCAATGAACTGACTTATTTTCCAACCGAAGGACTGAATGGTCTAAACCAGCTGAAGCTCACAGGAAACCCAGATCTGAGACAATCACTCACGGCCAAGGATCTGTTGAAACTTCGGTAATATAAATCACTTATTTCACATACATGCAAATATGTTACTGTACTAAGTCTATAGGGTCAAACAAAAAGCTGCACATTGTTTATGCTTTTTTATTTGTTGTGTTTTGTGTAGTCCGAATATGTCTGTTACTGTCCCCTTTTAGCATCAAGTTCTGTTTCATCTGCGGACTGTGCTACGCTATTTTTCTTTTCCAAGTGAGGGTATTTTTCCAGATTGCTACCCCACCAGTGCGCCTTGTCTGTTATTTTTTTTGTGTGCAATTTTATGTAGCGCAATGTCGACCCGAAGGTATTAAGGCTTCTTACATTACACAAAAACACATTCATTTTTTGACTTGCCCAAACTCACATGATGTTGAGCTGACGCAGAGACTCAAACCTGGTTCCCCAAATTCCAAAGTCTGCAGTTATGGCTGTAGCGCTACTTCCTTCCTGTGCTGTCTGTCAATTGTGAAGTGATATGCCAGGTTGCTGACCTCTGTGTCTTATTCCCATTTTACTAGCCCACCATGTTTATATATCCTAGAATAGGCCTTTAGAGATGTCCTCTTTGATGGGATCTCTGATTTAGGCTGAGTCTTGTGTCTTAAGTAGACTAATACATCCATTGCATGGACCTGTGTGTTGACCTCATAGACACAGGTTCACATCCGGGTGGGCAGCTCCGCCTTCCATCTTTCCAAGATGGACCAACTGAGCAACATTTAATAAGGCAAAATACATCTTTTTTTCAGCGCCCAGATACCCTTCTGGGTGAATATGCACTCTACAAATCCACGTTGTACCATGTTATGTTATAACCGTATTGATGAGGTTGCAGGACTACCTTGATTGCCACATTCTGTAGCTTGTTCAGCTGTGAATTTGAAACTTTTGCATCACTTTACCTCAGTGTTTTTGATTATACAGTTTTGAACTTCTAAATATAATTTAAATCTGGGGCAAAATCCTTTTATTGAGCCACTGACCTACAATATAGCCAAACCCTTACTATGTATGCATTCAAACTTAAATAAAAATGAAAGTTACCAAACCTTAATAAAGAACATGTTATGGCAAAAAAAGCAGCTTCACCACCCCATTCACCCCCCAATAATTTCCATTTAATTTAGGGAGATAAGATTATTAAAGTAACGCTGGAGGTTATGGATTATTTCTGCACAACACTTATCACTTTGACTGTGTATATGTGTTTCAATGATCAAACCTCTACGTATGAAAAAGCAAACATTGTGAATGTAAACTAATTTTGCTGCTGTATTGCATGTCTATTTTAGTAAAAATTCTGAAACTGAACATTTTTCATGATTTTATTGCCATTTTTCTCAAATGTGAATGACCCTGCTATATAACATTTCTGAGGACACCAGTAAACTGTAGTATTTTCTGAGATACTTCTGAGAAAATATTGATCAAAGTTAACATATGAGACTTTCTTCCACTGCATCTCGAAAAAATGTTTGTTATGAATGCAAACATATATATATATATATATATATATATATATATATATATACACACACACACACAACGGTTGAGATAATGTTATAGTTAGTTGAATATATCGGTGACAACATTAATGTTTTGAACTAAAAAAACAAAGAAATTCACCAGTTCTAGCTAGCAGAGCTAACTATAACTTTCACCCCGCCATGCACTGTTAATGACCTCACATATTAAATTGTAATTGCATTTATATATTGCTTACTACCCCTGACGAGGTGTCGAAGTGCTTTTTCGGCGAGTAGCACGTTACTCTAGAACCCATAAAGTATTAGTGGTGAATTAGTATAGTGAAATATGAAAGTAATTTGAATGGTGGATAGGTTAGTCAGTTATTTGGATTGAGAAGGATAGCGAAGGGATAGAAGAGGGAAAAGGTTTGCATTTATATAGCGCTTGCTACCCCTGAGGAGGTGTTGAAGTGCTTTTTCGGCGAGTAGCATGCTACTCCGGAACCCATAAAGGATTAGTGGTAAATTAGTATAGTGAAATATGAAATTAATTTGAGTGGTGGACATGTTACTCTGTTATTTAGATTGAAAAGGATAGTGGAGGGATAGAAGAGGGAAGGATTTAGAATGTTTTTGTTTTGGAGCTCATAGCAGTAGGAGGAGGCTTGGGATAAGTAAAAGGGAGGGAGAAGAGTTAGAGGGAAGTGTTTAGAAAGGCTTGTTTTGGGGGATCGGAATAGTAAAAGAGGTATGAGATGATGCAAGGAGGGGTAGAGTAGGGAAGAGTCTAGAAAGGGTTATTTTGATCACTCATGACCTGTTCTATGACATAATTTATGACATCACGGATGACATCTCAAATTACATAATTGATGACATCACTTGATGACCTCATCCAACGTGTTAGTTTCATCTATATTTTACATAGTGGCGCATTACTACCATAGCAGTTATTTGTCTAAATTTGTACATCCTTTGTCCAGCTAATGATTGTAAGTGTTCATAAAATGCATGTGCTCCTAATACATCATAGCTGTGTACAAGTATTGATCACTTTATTAATGTTTCCATTGAAGAGTAACTCTGTGTGCAGGTGACAGTTGACAACTTGTATTGAGCATGCTCACACAAGCTTTTAGGCTCTGTAGAAAAAGTTTGCAACAGGGCAAAGATTCTACATACAGCATACTAAGTATTGTAAGTAGCCTTGAGTTATTAGAAAGAATCGTCTCAGCATGACCATTTCTATGTAACATAGACTGTGGGCACCAGGTATTAAGCTATGTACATGTGCTTGTTTTGCTTTGGAAGATGGCTTATCTGTAAAGCTTTCACCAAAGTATGAAGGCTGCTGATAGTATAATCTTTAGCACCTTTGGTCATTGCTTATTTTAAGAGGATAGTGTCTTTTTTTGTCAAGTGTTGCTAGAGTGTACAGTGCTCTTAGTATATACTTTTTAATACTCTGTGGTGTATTTCTCATGAGAGTTTCACTTCTGCAAACAGTGTGGTACAGAGCAAACTCTCTCCCTAGAGTGAACACTGTTTACAGAACCCACTTCTCTACACATCAACTTCATTTCTCGATCTAGGTTTGGTGACTGTGATACAGATAAAAGCTGTTCGTAGTAGGGCATTCGTTTTGCAACAGACGTTCAGTACTATTAGGAACTTGGCCTTCTCTGAACAGTTGCATACAGATTGAACACAGTATGCAATGAGTGTTTCCCATATATATGTGGTTATTTGTTAATGTGAAATATGCTACCCGTGAATTGTGTGGTATAGGCTCTATGTTGCACATAGCCCTTGCTTTCTAGACCTAAGGGAGTTGTATCTGTGAAGGCATTAATGATGCCTCGTATTCTTCTGATATATTTTGTACTTTTTCAATTACTTTATTTCGACTTATAGTCATAAAAGTTTGCATACAATATGCAAAAAGTATTAAGAAGTACAATAAATGCAAATCTCAATCATATGCCTAGTAAAATCGTAAAAAATTATGCACAACCGTATTTCAGATTCTGGCATTTCTACATTCTCTCATATTGGTCTAAGAATCCATATAGTTTTTTTTTACAACAACCTATTAAAAAACCTGATGGCTAGATGACAATATTTGGTTGGTAACGGTAAACAAAGTGCAAGTTCGTGCAATAAGATTATTTACACTTAGATACAGTCATTAGTTCTTAGCATGTGCTTTTCCATTCCAATACCATACGATAATTCACTATGCGAGACCAAGAATGATAAATATAATGTAAAAATGATAAAACCAGATTAAAATACATCAATATATGAATTCATCGGGTATAAAAAGACCATCATAAAACCATAACAAGAACGCCAAAATACAAGAGATGCAGGTTGCATCCTGTGAAACCACAGGCATCGCCTTCTTTAAAAGTTTTAGTAAACTAAAACCTAGTTGTTGGAAAGTGGATTATTGGTAGGGGCAAATGTAGGTCTGCCACTGGCAATAAGGCCACTAATACAGTATATGCCTCAGAATAGGTCTTAGAAAATTATTCCTATGCTCAACCCTTGGTAACGTGGCTGCGAGCAGGCAGGCTTAACTTCAAAGACAGGTATGTAAAGCATTTAAAAACACCAATTCAGTAAATAATTAAGACACAACACAAAATAAAAATCCAACACCAATTTATAAAAATAGGAAATATTTTTATCTTTTAAATGACACCAAAACGAAAAAAAACAACTGTAGGGAACCAGAGATATGAATTTTTAGAGATTAGTCACTTTCTAGTGCTTAGAAACCAACAGTGCCCCTTTTGGTAATTTTGTTGCCTCTGACAGGGACACATTCACCTTTAGCAATTGTTCTGGAGGATCTCTCACCACTATTGTGCTGCCCCCACCAGCAGGCTGGTTCCAGTTAGAACTCCTTCCTGAAGTTCTTCTTGCGGGTCCCAAAGTATCCAACACACAATCCAAGGTTCTGTAATCTCCAAGAGGGTCCTTGAAAGTGTGAGACTTCAATTCCCACAATCCACTTGAACAAAACCCTTACAAATCCACTGGTAGTACTCCAGGCTGGGGATTCTTTGTGGTGATGTCCAGGTGAGCTCTGTTAACCTGTAGCTTGCAGGGAGTCCACTCTTTAGTCCTTTTACAGCAAAGTAATCCACAGGCTGTAGTTGCAGAAGGTGCAGTCCTTTGGAAATGCACATCAAACTTCCAGCATGGCCTGTCTTGCTTTCTTAAGTTTCAAGCAGCAGATCTGAGAGGCACCGCCCCTCAGATACTTATTCAGTGTTCTCTGGGGTCAAGCAGGAGGGCACTCCTGTCCAATGAGCTGCAGGGTTCCACCCAAAGGTCTGACCACTTCCTGCAGTGTGGCAAAATGCTAACCCAGAAACCACTATTCTTCCAAAATTCAATATGTCAGAATCTTCAGCAGGGAGAGAAGAGTTGGCTAGACACACCCCTAGGATGGCTATTCTGCATAGTCTCTCACCCTTGCATCTGGTCATTCCTTCCTTAATCCTAGCATCTGGCTGTAGGTGAACAGTTTAAAGTTGTAAATGACACTGAGGCCTTCTCCTTCCTTTGAATACCATGGTTTACGACTCCTCCCCCTGCTCTGGCATTCCTCTGCCCAGCAACCTCTCCTCCCGAGAGGCTTCCTAACCCCAGGGGTCATTTATCACTTCTTCAAAGCAGCCAGGCGCACCCACTTATCTCTGACCAATCAGGGCTGAGCAGTACAGGGTTGAATTTTGCCTTACAGACAAAAGAAAGTCTTATAACTTCTTGTCTGTACATTTTACAATAAATTCAACAATACCATATTGTTGGATTTATCATTACCATTCTACTGAGTCCTTTAATCCTAGTTTTATGGCTTTTATTTCTCCAGTTATTAACTAATAACCTTTTCCTATGTTAACCTATGGCATGGGATTTGCAGTAGGAAAAGTGACTTGGGCCATTTTTCCAGCACCAGGGCTTATAAAAACATATTTTATAAGTACGTTACGTATATCTACAGGACCCCCACCTCAGGAACACCTAGAGGAGACTTTAGGGGTTCTGAATATGTAAAAATATTGCAGATCCTCCCTCCCTTAGTGCTCCTACCACCAAAGTCGATTTTGGGCAGCACTTTATCAGAATGTGAGGAGTGAAATGTGCAATTTCACTTTACCCAGGGCATATAAAAATCATTTTATAAGGGTCCACCTTATAGATACCTGACCCCCCACCCCTGGGACACCTAGGGAAGACCCTGGGGGTAACTAATATGCCCAAACATTGTAGGTTAATCATTTTTAAGTGCCCATTTTTAAGTGCAAGTCGAGTTTGGGCACAATTTACTTTTTAAACGAGTCCTGGCAGGCCACACAGAACCACTTTTAAAATGACCTCATGCTTCAACAGTGCACACATGCAAGTGCAGAAAGGTCTGCTGGCCTCTAAACTGCCATGCCCTTTTATATACTAGAGAATGATAGGTAGTTTAAATCCCCCTGCCCTAATATGTACTAGGGCCCTATGGGGTAGGTCATGCCAATCACAGGGGTACCCCAACCCTTAGTGTACCCTAGTGTATGTGGGTGTTTTCACTGTATTCTAAGTGTTTTCAGCATAGCACTGGCCCTGGTTAGGCAGAGCCCAGGGTCAGTCAGTCGGTTACCACCAGTACCAGTCAGCAAAAAGTTGGGGGGTGCCCAGGGCACAGGATGACTTTGCAACACTAGTGAATTTAGTTGGGGCTTTGCTTAATATTCACCATCTGGGCCCTGCCACTAATGCCCCACATTTGACCCCAGAATTTTGCTACCGCACAAGCAAACAGTGCCCTGGCATCAGACTTCAGGATCCTCAGTGCGACTCTGTGGTTGTCAGTTCCCAATAGCTTGCAAATTGGAGTAAGCCAATTTTTCCTTGGCATCACATACAAGGGACAGACAAACATTACGTGGGCCACACTCTCTTGGTAATATCCGCAGACAGGACAGCTAAGAACATCCCCATTCCTGCAGGACCATTTACAAGTAAAATCGTTCAATGGCAATGTGCCAAACATGACCTGGATATAGAACATCCGAGGGATAGGAAATTGTATCTCTTACTCAAAATCTCCTCCAGTGCTACAATGGTCGCTGACGGTCTGCCTCCTCTAGTACCTCACACATAAACATTATAGACATCAATAATATTAGATATACATCCCTAAAGGCGAATACCCATGATATGTGTTTTTCACGTGTAGTAGTAATATGTTGCTACAGAAGCCTACCTTGACCCATATTAATGGACCACCCACAGGGCGACCCTTTTTATTTCTAATTGCTGGTACACAAAAGCTAGCAAAACCCGCCTTATACACGGGAGTTGTGCTCCAGGTCTCTTGGAATAGGCATACATCGAAGTTCTCTATGAGCTCATTCCAGTGCGGAAGCAATAACTTGCTCTTGATACCAGCCACATTCCATGAGATCATTGAGAACGACGGAGGTGCTCCCGTATTCATATAATTATTTAGGCATGGCGTCGCCTTGTTATTCCTGCTGTTTCCTATGGGAGACTATCCTTTTCCTGGTTTGCTCAAATATGGGGTTGCTGGGATAGTATATGGTAGACCCAGCACCTCCTGGTTACTATTACCTATAGCATAGCTAGCCACTCTTGATGGCTCTACTGGGTGTGGGGTATGGCCTTTGGTATTGTGGGAGAATCCTCCAGTGCGTCTTGGAATACACTGGAAAGTTGGTCATTGATCTGCCCGCTTTGCATAGCGAGTCAATCTACCTCACTCAGCGATGACTCTGGTGACAGTCCCTTCAAGCATCGAATGGCCAGCTGAGGTTGATCAGCAGGCAATGGGCTTCGTCTAAATTGAATAGCTGAAGATGTTGGAGAGCAAGTTCTAAACCCAAGGGCTATTAGATTTTCGGCCAATCTGTTGTTGGCCAAGGTCAGTTCGAGGCAATCATAGGGGGAAGAAGGGGTCTTGTGCCTTTTGATCCTAACAATATCCTCCCCGATTAGAGATCTGCACCCTCTTACGTGCCTTATCCAGTGGATAGCCTTATTTCTCAAGGAATCTTCACCCTCGTAGCCTAGTTGTGGGGTTAATTTTTGAACATTGGTCATATAGAATGTAGAGGGATTATCAGTTGCTAAATGGCAATCAGTGGGGGGTCTTTGCACCCTGCCTGTACTAGTTGACAGCCCAACTAACCCAGCCCTCCGTGGTCTAGTGGGAGGCTCCAGCCCCATTCCTAACTTGCCCCAATGTGAATTAGATGGATTGTTCTTTTCCAAAGTCCAATGCATTAAACCCTTGCCCTCTGATGCGGTCTCATGATTCGATGAGGAAGAAGACAGTGGTATCTGCCTGTTTCCCGCAGATGGTTCGTGACTTGACCTACTAGCAGGTTGATTAATCGGATTGGTCTGTGCTTTTCGTGCACATGGATGTCGGTTTATTTAGGGCCAGTAGTTCTCTCATCATCCTCATGAGCTCGCTTATAGTGGTTTTCAGGGCAGTCACCTCGGCTTTTAATTCATTAACACAATCGAGGGCACTCAGGGTGGGAGCTGCAATATTATTAACTTGGGTGCTCCAGGGGTTCTCATTGCACCTTTCTCTGTTTTTGGTAGGGCTCTGTAATGGGGCAAAGCGGTTGCTGCATTGAATAGATGAGTCGACAATATCATTGGGGTCAGAGTCAGAGTGTGTTTGTGAATGAATTGTCACTACAGCATCTAGTGGAGTGTCTAACCAGTTTGGTGTGGGTGTAAGATCCTTTGAAGCCTTGGGCTTCAAAAACATTTTAGGGACAGTTTGAGTTGTGCCATTCTTTGTGGGATTAGGGGGGGCATTAGAATTAGAAGATCTCACCTCCACCCCAGGTGCTTCTAGGATACCCTCGCAT